>CM048044.1:4711529-5311529 GCA_026259375.1 Verasper variegatus | reverse complement strand
TTTCAGTGCACCCCCTGCTGCTGCTGTGTTGGAGAAAAGAGTCAGTCTGTGGAGAGATGAGTGAGGGATGAGGAGTGGGATGAGGAGCGGGAGGAGGAGGAGGAGGTTGGGGAAAAGGCTGAACAGCTGGGGGGAGTCTCATTTCTCTAAAAGGTGGATTTCTGGAAAATGACTGGGGCGGAGGAGCAAAGCCTCTCTGTGTCGGTGCAGGTGAGTGCGAGGGTGAGGACAGGGGTGTCTTAAGTTCGTGAGCTGCTTGAAAAGGTGCAAAGTCAACTGGAAGAGGGGGGGGTGTGGGCGGTGCAGGGGTGGTTGTGCGGGAGTGAGCTGGTGTGGACGCGGTCGTGTCCAGAGTGAGGGACAGCCACTCGTTGGTGACGGCTTGCAGGTCAAGCCTTCTCAACGAGGGGTGAGGGGAGGGGAGGTCACGGGTGGTGGAGGATGGAGGTAGATGGCAGAAAGGCTCCATGAAGGTAAAGTGAAGGAGAAGGAACAGAGTGTGATTTATAAACTAATCTATACAAAGTACAGTTTGTGTGCTTGTCTATTTAAAACATTGCATAGGATGTAAAATGTTTGCATTTGAAATGTTGATTAAAAATAAACAATGCTGTTCACAATAAATACTATAAATCACTTTTATGAAGAAGATTTAGGTGGTTTATCGTTTTAAACTAAAAACAAATTGGTTTATTGTCTTTTTACGATATTGTAGTGATTCCCTTACCTTGCTGGATGTACTGCTTGGCGTCCTGTGGCCAAGGTGCCCACGCAGGTCTATGTGGGGGTCGGAGCTCTTGGACGGGGAGCGCTTGATGATGTCAACGTAGGCCACGGGAAAGATGCCCTGTTTGGTTGAGTCTGGGATCTTGCCCTCATACCAGTTCTGATCCACCTGCCTTATCACAATGACTCGCTCGCCCTAAACACACACACACACACAAGCAAACACAACATACACATGTTGTTAAACACCAAGATGGACAACATGTTTTTCTATGACCTTAAGACCTCAGAAAACCATTATTACAACCTGTTTATTTCAACATGTAAAATAGAAGATTATGCTGACAGCATGTATGTATAAAGTAGTTGCATGCAGCTGTTAACTTAAATGCTACCTTTCTGAGAGACAGCTCCACGTTGGTGTCCGCATTGAAGTTATAGCGAGCCACTGCCTCTCCGATCTCTCTGACATGTGCTGGCGGAGGAGGACGGATCGGCTGCTGCTTCTCCGTGGACGGCATTTTCTGTGTGTGTGTGTGCATTGTGTAAACAGATGTGCATATTGAGTTTGAGGAGATATATTAAATGCATTTAAACAACACAAATGTGCACTTACACAACCACAGGACCAACATATAGATTCATGTATGTATCAGTTGCGCATTTACCTCTACATATGATATGGGGAATATCCCCACCCGTCCTCGGTGCTCTCCCTCATACCAGTTGTTGTCTATCTGCCTGATGATGTTTACCGCATCACCCTTTTTAAATGTCAGCTCCCTGTAACACAGTCATATCATTTTTGATTCCACTGCATGGAAAGGAAGATATGAACTGAACAAGACACAAACAGTTCTCACAGCAGAGAGAGAAGAAGGAGACAGAATGTCGGCGACCAACGCAAAACAAGAGATGCGGCGTCAGCTTAACTCATGCAAACATTTAAAAAAAAGATTAAGAAGATAGTCAGCCAGATGTCATTTAACGATTAATTTGTTTTAAGAAGCAAAAGAAACTTTATGCAGAAAACGATGAACAATATTTAATGGCGACATGTGTAGCAGCAAGTCCAGATGTGCAGTTACATATCCATGCATTAGAGCCTCACTCCGCTGCCCCCGTGCCCCGTGAACTCACTGTACTCACTTAGCCGTTTGTGCCTTAAAATCATAAATGGCTTTTGCAGGCTGTTTCTGATGGAGGAGAGAGAACAGAATAAGTTGTGTCATCTGTTTATGGGAGACCTAGGAGATGAGAGTGAGAGAAAGAGAGCCGGCAAGCAGCTATAACATAAAACACAGCTTTTAGAGTAGATTTGACCTAATGACAAAAAAATGTGTTTGTAGAGCCAAGCATCGTTCATTATATATAACTTAATATGTGTATTGTAAGTGCCAGCTAATATGCTAATATGTTTTAATGTAAATAATGTATAAAACAAATTAAGCTTATTAGTGCTGCACATTGAACATATATACTGCTTCTGTTAATGTTGCTGATCTCTAACCAGGTGCTGAGAGTATTAAACATCAACTTCAATGCTGTACCTCTCTGTCAGGAGTAGCTCTTGTACTCTGGGGCGTGTGGCGTCCGTCCATTGTGGAATAACTCCTGGAGACATCCTGGTCTATGATTGGTAAAGACACATGCCAAAAGGTCACAGGGGTAGAATAACTACAATCATGCACCAAAATATAAAAATGAGTTTCGGGGGAAAGTGCAGAATGGAACAGTGATGATGTCATTCCTACAGGCGAAGGAGGGAATGAAGGCTCGGGGTCAAACAATGAGTTTTATTTCCATTCCAAAGGGAAAAAACAAAAAGGGATTTGACTTTTCCCACAATCTGACAAAAAGTGACACGTGCAGTCCTTCAAAAGAGATGAAGACAAAATGAAACAAGGAGAATGCAGCCCAACGAAATGTGGTGACAACCATTTACAAAAGCAAATGGCTCGAGGGAGAGACGATGATTGTGGGACAGTAAAATGACTCCACAGATTCCATTTTTAACACAGACAAATAATACAGCCAAAAAACAATATTGAAATTAAAAACAAAAAGAACAATATTCACGTTTATATACTTGACCCAGAGAAATATACCGTAAATTCTCAAATTGTTGTATCTCAAAACCCATAAACCTTAATTTGAGACACTCTCCTGAAGTATATTTTGAAATTTTCAGAACTATCTGAACTGTTCTTCTGCATAATAAGAAAGTCAGACATATTGTTCTCACTAATAATTCCAATTTCAAGTACTTTGCTATTTTTGGGCATTTAAGTACTGGCACTTAAACTCAACATTTCCTGAACATGCTTCAAAATAAAAGCCTTCAAAAAAACTCAAAAGGTTGTTTTCCTAGAATACCATTAGTGTGAAACATCAGCAGGAAGTGTTAAGTTTCCATTGACAGCAGCTTTACACTGAATTTAAGAATCAGGTTTTACTTGAGAATTTACAGTCAACAGGTCTTCATATAAATACATAGAGATGCAGAGTAATGTGTACTGGCTGAACAACAAGGGGAACGATGGGGCAGCGGGCGCAGGCAATACTCAAAACACTGAAAGAGACATTACCAATCATGTATGTGGAATGTATATTTTTGAAATATGTGTGTTTGAGTAGAATACAACTATGTGTAGGAATGACAGGTCACATGACAAAGTGTACATGTGAAAAGTTGTGTGTTAGTATGTGTATTATCTCCACCTGAATAACAGAGACCATTTCCATTGCCCTGCTCCTCTCCATATTCATTATTGTTTGAGGTGTCCAAGTGGCGTCCGTAACAGGCACTGATTGGTGACTGTAGCCGCGGTGTGGGTGGATCCTCTCTGTATGAGGCGTTCTCCGTGGGGCTCCCGTCTGGGTACAATGATGCGGAAGAGTGACCCCCCTGCCAGCACCCCCTCCTCCCCCGCAACGAGGAGCTTCGTTCAGGCACGTTTGGCAGCAGTTCAGCTAGTATTCTCCTCAGGATGCTGTCATCAGGGGCCCGGGTGCCTCTCTGGCCTCTCTCTGATTGAATGTGCTCATATATGTCTCTCAGCGCTTCATCGAGTGCTTCGTAAATGTCCTGTTTTGTCTTGGGCCTGCTGCCTCGACCTCCGCCACCACTGATTCTTTTAGAGGTAGGTGGTGAGCCCTTTTTCCTGCGGAAAGGCACTGGGCTGACCAGGAAGGCCAGCTTGGACATCGCTTGCTGGGACTGCGAGCTCTGGATTTGGGAATGGCTGCCGCGGCTCGGCTGTGGAGGTCTCTGGTGCTCCTGACGCGCTCGTTCCCTCTCATGGCGAAGCATCGTTGTGAAACGGGTGTAAGAAGCTGGGCAGCGGCCTTTGCAGGTGCTTATGAGGTGGCGGTGTTGGTACCCCTGACTCTGCCCCACATTCTGGTGACCAGCTTGGTGGCGGTGGTGATGGTGATGGAGGTGACGGAGGTGGTGGTGAAGGGAGGAAGAGCCGTACAAGCTCTCAGAGGAGGTTAGTGAGCAATGGTCAAAGTCACTCTCACTGCAAAAAGAGGAGCCCTCCACCTGGATGAAGTCACTGAGGTCTGACGCAATGGCGTCTTGTTCACTGTCAGAGTAGTCTGGGTTGGCTTGTGGGATTTGGGGGATCGGAGGAGCGGGAAAGGACCGAGGATGGCGTGGCTCTGGCCCACGAGGCTGGCCCTCAGGTGGGCTACGCGGTCGATGTAAGGGATCCATAGTATGAGGTACTGGTCCACTGCTGCTCTTGATGTCTTCTTCTAGTAAAGATTCTATGGAAAAACGGCGTTTTGGAAAAATGGGTGTGGCACCACCACCGCTGCTGGCTCGGGATGATGAGCCACCTGGTGTAGTAGTGCCTGAAGGCCCCTCACTATCACCCAAGTTGGGCATGGATTTGGATTTCTGAATAAGGCGCTCATATTCAGAAATGCGGTTTGGCACCGTATCGGTAGGCACCTCCACGCCCCATGAGGGCGTCCAGGGGGAGAGGCGGTGCCGAAGCAGGTGAGGTTGGCGTTCCAGATCCAGGATACGAGCCCGGACTGAGCGGATGATATCGGACGGGATCAGCTGAGCTCGATCAATCTGGTGCATTTTACGATAGAGCTGCAGAAAGCCCGGTGAATCATGCGCCCGTCGCCGGTGGAGTCGAGGTAATGAGCGAGTGGAAGTGGATCCAGTAGAACCTGAGGGATTCCCATCACACACCAGTGACCCAGCACTTTCTGAGCGGGGGGCATTGCGCCCACCCGAGCCAGAATGCCCGTCACTGAGTAAGTCATCACAGCTGCGTGACCTGATTTTGCCAGAGGAGGGCGGCGCCTCCTCCGCACCGGTCCATGTCTCGGAATCCGGGCGATTTGTCGGCCAACTGTTCTTACAGTAGACAGACTGCTTGGAGGAGGAGCTGCCATCCGGGCTCCCGTCCTCATGGCAATGAACAGAGTCAGAAGGGACAGGGGGCACATAGGGGCCCGGATGTGGACCTGGGGAGGTCAAACTGTTTGAATACATGTTGCATGCGTCCCCACCTTTCAGATGTCCAATAGAAAGCAGCGTGGTGAGAGAGAAGAAGGAGGAAAGCAGGTTAAGCAAAAATACCTGATAAAAAGGCGGAGGAGGTGAGGAGAGGGAGAAGAATCAGAGGAGAAAAACTGGGTTGAAAAAAAGATGGTTGAAGTTTTTTCTTCACCTTCCAACCAACAAAGGAAACTTATGACCTCACCACACTGACATTATAGAGCGAGAAGGCAACACGTTTATGACAGTTTGGGGAAAAACAAGCTCGGGAAAATAAAGAGAAAAAGAATCCATTGAAAGGTGGATGTTTGTGTGTGTGTGCGTGTACCTTTGGCTCTGGAGGGCGAGGATGGTGAGGAACGAATGACGTTCTTCTTTAAGGTGCTGCTGGGTCTGTAGGCATCCACTGGTTTGGGGGAAGTTGCAGCTCTGCTCTGAGACTGAGCGTTCACCTGGGAACTTGACGGCTCTGACTTCCTTCTCTTCCTGTAGTCGCTGGCAGCACTGGAAGACAAACAACACACACACGCTTTCAGGCATTTACTTTATTTCCCGTGTCGTCAATCCTTGCAAAAATATAGAATAGGTGAATTATGAGCAAATTAAATTATTATGTGAAAAATGTTACGCTTGAAAGATTAATTCAACCTACCGATAGTTATTCTCATGCAAAAAGATCGGACTGAGTCACTGTAACTTTCCTTATTCAAAATAGCGCGCTTCCTATTCAGTGGCCTATTCATCACATCCCATTTCTGCCCTTTCTGTTCACCGAGGAAAATGCGACTGAATAAGCAGGCCACTGGTGAAAGGGAGTAGGAGGAGAGGAGGAGGAAGAGGAGGGGGGTTGAGGGACGGGTAGGAGGTGAAGGGCAGAATCAATGGATTTGCTGGGTTAATTTATTCTGGCTCAGTTAGAGAGAGTGAGCTGCAAAGCACCAAGCCTTTGGTGACAAAAGAAAATAAAGACAAACACTAATCTTTGCAAATGCTCAGTGATAGCAGCCGCTGAGGCTATTCGCACCGGAGACGGGGCAAGAAAGCGCAGAGTTTTGATTCCGCTGCTGAATCACAACATGGGCCAGTGCTGTGGAGAGGATGGGGGAGGGGGATGGAGGATGATGCAGAGGAAAATAAAAGAAGCAGAGGTTACCTCGAAGGTCTCTCCAGAGCCTTGTCAGCGGGAGCGATGTGCAGGGACGTCTGAAATAGGGCAGACAACAAAAGAGAAAAGTGAGCTCCGCAGGAACAAAGACTGGAGGCAGAGCAGCTCTCAATGCACAGCCTGCATGCGGTTGATGCTGTGCCACACTCAAAACACTCCCCCAGCGTAAGGTGCGGTGGAAGCTGGTTCCACATGGCACACCTGAACGCAAAGAGGCCTACCGGCATAAACGGTGAGGGGAAATTCCTGCTCTCTCTTGGGCAGCTCTGGAGGATGATGGTAAAGGTGATATAGGAAAGGATGTAATAAACTCAGCTCAGGGGGCAAATGCTGCCCCTGTAAAACCTGGCATGGATCAGCTGGAATGGGTCTTGGTAGTAAAGGATGATTAATGCATTTGAACTGCAAGGGTCTGTTGGAGGAGGTTCTAAGCATAAAATACATAATAAATGAAAAAATTGTGTTGAGCGGATAAGAGACGAGGAGTAAAATCTGTCTGTATACAACACAACCTGCAGATCTTCATACAGTTCCAAACAAAGAAGCATTTTATATGTTTAACAGTCTTCACAAAGCAAGGACACATTCATTTTGCTTTGAATGGCTGACATGTTGAAATGAGATCAAACTGCATTGATGCTACACATTAAAACTCACTTTTAAACAACTGTGTCTAACGTCAGTGTTGTTTTCTATCATTGGTTAGAATCTGTGAGATTAAAAACTCTTGACACTCATGAATGTGAGATTACCTCAATGCGCTGGCGGGCGGAGATGTCTGGATTATAATCCAGTCGTTTTTTAGGAGGCTTGAGCCCCAAGCAGCAGCAGTGAGCAGGAAGAGGAGGAGGAGGAAAAGGAGGAGGAGGGTGAAGATGAGGTGAAGGAGAAGAAGCAGTGGTGACATCATGGGGGGGAGGGAGAAACCCAAAACAACAAAAAAAAGAAACATGGTGAGAGAGTGACACGTGTTAGAAAATCTGAGTATACAGAGATGGACTAGTTCACAAGTGTTGCACATGTGCTTTTGCATGTACAACGCACACATGTGCACACACGCTATACATACTAACACACTTACACATATAAACACACACCTGTGCATAACACACACTCGTTCATATGCACAGTCTACTGCTGATCTCTATATATTAACACTATATCAATGCCAAAATAAATTACATCACTACCTACTATATTTATACCACACACACACACACACACACACACACACACACACACACACACACAGAGAAATGTGCCCATCTACCACACACACACATGCAGAGTGTGACAGGAAGCTGTGAAGCAGAAAGCCGAGTGAAGCACAAGCTGCGGTGTTTGTTGGAGAGTGCAGTGAATCAAATGCCGTGACTTAGTGTTGGTTTACGAGTGCAAACATTAGAACACAACTCAAAAAACACACTGCAAGATTCTGTCCCTGCCGGACCAGTCAGTGCACGGAGGGAAACCATCTACTCTCTAAAGGCTTATTCTGTGATTTGTGAAACATTCAGAACGTTGCAGGTAGAAATGTCAACGCGCGGCTCAACAGGACTTTTGGGACACAAAGTCGTGCTGGTTCCATGTGTGACATGTTCACCTGAACGTCGTGAATAAGCCCAATGACTCGATCACCTGATGTCATGCTCTGGCATGGACAGAGGCGTCTCCTCATGACGCTTTGTAAATCAGTCAGGTTGGGGGGTGATTTGATCCCAGGTCTGTGGCGAGAGGCAACCCCTGCCCTGAGCCACTAGGGTGGTGTTACCACTTACATCCAGCAGAGGGTACTGAAGCCCTTTGGCATGAAGGTATACAGAGTAATTATCCACACTAACAGAAATGAAGATAAACAAAATACTACTGGAAATTAATAAATAGTAAGATGAATAACTGAAGAAAAGGCTGATTAAAAGATACAGCATGTGTATGAGATGCAGAACAAACTGCACAAAGTTTGTTTTGAAACTTGTAAACTGCATATTCATTAATGTTCTGCATATTTATTTAAGTTAATGACTGACTGTCCTTTGCAGTTCTGAAAGCACACAGTTTTTTTTTTTTTTTACTGATTTTACAGATAATTTGGGAGCAAATATCAGTTCTAATGTGAACCAACTACAATAAACGTAAATGTCTTTTCAGTGCCCACGAGCCACCAGACCAAAACCCCAGCAACGCAAAGACATAACACAGCCTGTCATAAGGGTGAGGGGGAGGGGGAGTCACAGCACCCAACAAGTACCACATGCCCAAACAACTAGCCACACCCAGACTATTGGTGGAGACACATATTAAAGAAAATCCTGGGTGGGGTGGGACAAAGTGGGTGTGTGCCTGTACGGCAGGATTGTGGTTGAGGGAGTAGCTATGGCCCTGACTTACCGGCCGCCCAAACTCCAGCTCGGAAAAGAACTTATACCAAGGCTCGTTCTCTAAATCTATGTCATCATAGGTCTGGGAAAGCACGACAGTGACAGAGAGAGGAGGGAGAAGAAGAGACAGAAGAAAAGCGAGTGTGGAAAAGAAGGCACACACAAGAGAGAGACACGGACCTCATGGTTAGGAAGTGGCACAGGGAGACGGGCACAGGATGAACCAGGACTGAGATTTAGAATGAGGACAAAACGTGACCAAGCAAAACCCATTTGTCTAATGATTTTGCTTTGGATGGTAATCCGAAAAGTTAAAGAGAGAGTGCATCTGACAGCGTTCAGTCGTGATTAGACTTGTATATATGCGGAATAATCTAATATGCACAGTCTGAAGAGACAATTTAAAACACCCCGGCCCTTCTGATTTGATATTAATTTCACGTTCAATTAAGTTTTAATGAGGCTGCAAATTCTAGGAGAGAATCCCATTACTGCAGTCTTATGATAATCCACAGTACAGGTGACAGCTCAGGAAAATCAGCACGTTACCTTGAGAATTACATATTTAACACAAACCTCATTATAAAAATTTACAGCAGGGGAGCTCGTTACATTTAATAAAGAGGAAGAAGGTGCATGTATTACACAACTGTTTATAAAAGACCTGATTAGACTCTTCTACATTGGCAGATATCCAGTTGACCCATGTGCTACATTCACTGCCACAAAACTGATGGTGAAGTGTATAGGAAATACTTGTTTATAGCACTGTTATATTATCAAACTACTGATGGTTATTACACTGGCTGATTGCTCAACAAATTATCCCTCGGGAATAATAAAGATATCCTTGATCCATTAAATAAAGACGGTATAATAAACCACTGACAAGTGGGGAATGACAAGTGTTGGATGTAGCTAATATAAATATGGTTTAATCTGTTGGGCCTTGGCTGAGGTACAGTACCTGCTCTCTCAGTGCCCTTTTACCTAGATATAAGAACAATGAGGCCAGGTCAGTGGTTTATGGTCCTGTCTTCATTTAATGGCTCAAGGATCAACAATATATTTCTCTGAGTTCCCTGAGAAATTGATGAAAAAACACAATGCTATCAATCTCGCAAAGTCAAAGAAAGAAAATAAATAAAAATCTGGCCGATGATCCAGATGTGCTCAAAATGTTATGGATTCTTTACTGACCCATATCACATCCTTCCTTTCAGTTTAAAGTGAATCCATCCAGTGGCTTTTCCATAATCCTGCCAACTCACTCACAAATTAACAAATACAAACAAATGAAGCATAACCTACTTGGCAGAGGTAATAAGGAGAAGACTGTACTTTTGTTTGGTTCATTTAATCCCTATCACATCTCATAAGGGCAAATTCCTTTCGAGTGAAGGACTGAGATGATAAGTTATCTATCTACCCCATGCCTTGTTATATATTAAATGATACCGGCTAATAAAATTCTTCAGACTTTGGCATTCAGACAAGAGGTTTACTATTATTTGAACTGTAGAGACGATGCAGTGCTTTACTCCTCTGTCTGCTCTTTCTAACCCCAGCACCCGAAGAACAGAGAATTTCATGCCAAATGAAACACTGCCAGGAGATGTTATGTGGGCGTTGTTGTGTTACATCTCTCGAGATAAAAAAGAAAAAATTCAGGTTTGAGACAAATGTGTCAGCCTGTTAAAAAAAACAAAGTGAGGCCTGGAGCAAACACTGGCAGCCGCACAAGTATTGTAGATGGAGAGAATGAAGAGTCTGAGACGGCAGATTAGCCCGCGTGGGTTCACTTCTACTTTTCGATGGCTTTCTCCTTGTATTACCTCCGTCTATCAGGGGCTGACTCATGCATTATTGTCCCCGGAGCGCGCTCTCTCTGCAGTCATCACGTTCAACAGCTGTGAATTCTTCACAAAAAGCTTTTTTCCCCTCATAACACCTCATCTGGAACAGGTTCTCAATTATCCTGTCCTCATCACAGATCACCCCATGGCTATTATTTTATTCGCCCTCCCCTCTACAAGATAATTATCTCTGTCGTCTGCTTCGTTATTCACCCCACACAGACTGAGCAGGCAGAAGAGAACAGTCACTACAGGACGCATCACTGATAACCTTCTTTTTACCGCCCACGTTGTGTCTGAAGCGGAGTCCACGCAAAAAATATATAAAAAATATATTAACACAGTAATGTCGACGAAAACGAATTTGTAGCTGTGTTAGTTCAGTTCACATCTTTATGTTTAGTTGTATGTCTTCAACTTTAAGTGGAGCGAAACGAGAGAATTTAAGTTTATAATCTTTTTAACAAATACAACCATCATAAAAAAAATAGCAACCGAATCAATTCACTATCACAGTAAATTTAATATTTCACAAAGACATTACTGTAAAACCAGTGAGGGAAGAAAGTCACATCTTCTGAATAAAATAATCTGACATAAAATAATCCTTAAAGCCTGAGCTGACTCCAGATTAATGCCTACAGACCTCACAGGTGAATGAAAGATAAAGAAAGGCAGTGAAATGATAATGCTAACAACTATTCACAGCATTTTGAAAGGGAAAGTTTTAAGATTCATTACAATTATTTGTAAAAAAGTACTCACTGGTCTTTCATGCTCCAAAATAGAGGACTTCCCGGGCTCATACTCAAAAATACTCTTGGGCTCTGCGCGGTACTTTCGTGTGTCAACTTTCCTGTCAGGAGGACCCCATTCATTCCTGGTACAAAAACAACAAAAAGACAACCAGACACAATTATTGTTTATAAAAAAAGTTAAGTACATAATTCACAGAATAACACTGACTGATTCATAAATAATAATTCATATTTATAGGCCTAGGGAGGGAAGGGCCCTTTAAATTTTGAATTAATTAATTAATGAAAGTTCCTCTTACATGTCTGGGGAATCTTTCTCGCGGTCGCTATCCCTGGCCCTCAGCTGCAGGAGGGACGGCATGGGTGGAGGCGGTGGGGGTACAGGGGACGGAGAAGGTTCTCGAGGACCCAGGTGTCCGCCATTGTCTGAGGGGCTCTTGGACAGCGGCCTGTACGTGTGTGTCCGGGGAGCCGGGTGGGCCATGGTGGTGGCGGCGGTGGATGAAAGGCTGCAGTCATCTGTTAAGGACGACATTAGGGAGACATGAGGCAGGAGAAGTAATAAGGCAGAGCAGGCCAGAGAGGAGATGACACGACAGCAGGTCTCACCATTGTTAATGACAGCATAAGTTGCGTTGTATGTGTCAGAGTAGTCATCGTCTGTAGGAGAAAGGAATGAAACCTGATTGGGATACATCCATTACTTTATGATACAGGTTTGAAGTTTCCTCCTCAAGGAGAACGGGGCCTAAGTGATTTACAAAATAATAAAGTGACACATTTTAACCCTGGAAATAAAAAAAACAACCCGAGCAGCAAAATCCACTTTTCCTCCGTCAGCTTATTCAAAACCATTACTTTTGTTATATGTCTTATTTAGCTTTAATTTAAAGAAACACTATGTAACTTTTACTGAGCACCAGCGTCCTCTGCAGCCACATGTGGTGATGAATTCTGTTGGGCTCCCTGTCCGAGTGATTCTGTGATTTTCTTATAGAAAAGAAACAAAGTCTATCAATCAGTTGTGTCGTCCCACTCACTGAACTGAAACACAACTGAACAGTGGATATTACCCATGATCCCCGGCTTCCTGAACCAAAAGAGCTGCCGCTGGAACAAATCCACCAGACTTTGTGTTGAATTCTTCATATTTCAAAAGTTTCTTCCTTCTGTTTTTAGCAAAACTTCAAAGTCTTTTTAACTGATCTAAAGCTCAACTTGCTGGTCCTGATTCAGATACACAGAATCAAATGGAGATCCACTACCAGGGGGTCTGTAGAAATTCCCCTGATTCGTCCATTCAAATTATCATGATATATGTCGACAAATATTTGTATCACATGTTTCGAAGATATTTGTCATGTGTTGTTCTTTCACATAACTAAGGAGAAGTGTAAAAAATATTATTTCCGAGGGACATAAGGAGAGAGGCTCCTTGGCTGAGAGTCAATATTAAAGAGGCTCCATTCTCAGTGTACCATCAAATCTATTTTGAAGCTACTGTTTCAAGGTAAAAAGGTTGAATATCAGACCCACAAATGCTGTTCCTGCAAAGAAAGAAGCTGCACACTTGAATACTACAGGAGGTGATACTCAAAAGACAGAAGCTTTGTGTGGGACTGGAGAACTGCTTTATAAATCCACTGGAAGATTTGAATATTCAGCGAGGGAATTCAGCGATGCATCAAAGAGACCATCACAAGCCTGCAGATGTAGCCTGCAGAAATACTCTGCGAGTGTCTGTGTCTGTGTGTTTGTGCTGCGGCAGAAGAAGCCTGAGCTGTTTAGAACAAACAAGCCTTGTACTGACTGTGTGCTTCTGTCAGGCCCACAAAATTAGAGCAGATTTCCCAGGACAGCTCTGTTCCTATTAGAGAGTTTCTCTCAATAACCTCCTCCTCTTCAGACTCCCTCCCTCGCTCGCTCGCAGTTAATGAGTTCTGGCTCCGAGGTTCTCTGGGTCTTTCAGTTTAACAAGAACCGGTATGCTAAGACACACACACACACACACACACACACACACACACACACACACGGTTACACACATGCACATGCATACAAGCAGGATGCATGCACAACAAATTCCTCCCATAATGTGACAATCAAATCACATTGAACAGAGGATAATTTCTCCATCTTGCTCATTTTGTGCAGACTTACCTGCTTTGTGAACCTTGTGGATCTGTTTGAACATAGTTTTGTACCAATCCTTAGGCCTATCCACCGTCTGTGGAGAGAGAAATAACCGTTAAGATTTATGTGCCGTGAAATGCAGCAACTGGGGAAACTGTATGGATCCCACTGTTTCATGGGACATTACTGAGCAAGGAAAAAACACACTGTCTTTTCAGACATCCATAAGAATTTAAAAGAAATCGTCTATAAAAGATGAATCTACACTCTCTGTAATGTGATCTTAGCAAATGCTGAGCTCATATTATCTATTTTTTTACATCAAATTCCTTCCTTCGCTTTTCTCAAGTGAAACATTACGATGTTTTGGAAGAATTATCTCAAACTCTGGGACGAATAAATTGATCCAATCAAATGTGATTAGGGGCAAACGGCAAACCAAAAATCTGATTATGTTTCAATTAGTGCATATTTCAGTACATCAGTTACAATATTCAAACATTCAGTCACTTCATGAATTACTGCGGCAGTCTGTTTTTATATGAATGTGCATGTTGTGATTGTGCATACTTTCAGAAATCAATGTCAACAGATTTGGTTTCATGGCAAAGACGGAGCTACAAAAAAAGAAAAGAAAATCCGAGCTCTGGTTCTGTGCCAGGAGAAACCCTGGTATGTGTCTTTGTTTATACTGTATAGATCTAATGGCCACTTCAAAAAGGAGCCATCAAATGGCAGAGAGACTTAATCCGCTCTTTATTCAGTAGCAGTGTCTGAACTCCGGTCAGAGTGTGTGTTACTGTGCGTGTAGCAGAGACAGTCCAATTACCACTTCCCTCTCCACGGTTACCAAACAGAGTGGCCACAAAAATGTTTGTCTGCTCACAATGAGGAGCATCTGTTTTTCGTTTTTACTCCTTTCAGGGTTTTTCTTTGCCCCCTTTTCACCTTTTCTTTTACTATTATTGCCCATCTCTCGCTCTTCTCGTTTCTCTAACTCTGTGGTTTTGCATGTCTGCCTTTAAACCTCACTAACAGAAATGGATAACTGAGGCAAGTGTTAATACGAGAAAACCCTTAACAGAGATAACACACACTCGGACAAGTTGGCAGGAGGGACCTTGAGGTGCCAAAGCAAAGACCCTGTCTGAGCTCATCTGAAACTAGCACACAGAGATACTGATAGTGCGAGTGGGAGAGACAAGGCCTTTAATATGAGCTCAAAAGCTGCTGACAGCTGAGAGTGATCCCCTCTCATGAGCCTGATCACATATCAAGACAACAGAAATGGGTCTTAGGACACCCCCGTGCTACGCTACACTACCAAACTGAGTGTGTTTCATTCTGTGCACGTTTGACCTCACCGTGCGGATGGCGATAGGAATGCCGGACTCATCCACAGGGCCGATGCCTTCATAATGAGGGGCTTTAATGATGGAGACCTTCTTTTCTTCTTCCGAGAAGGAGGCAATGGGCACAGTGCTGCTGAAACTGGTGTGGCCCAACACCACAGACTCTCTGGTGACAGACTCGCTGCCCTCTGGAAACAGGAGGGAAGAGGAGAGAGAGAGAGGAAAAAGACATTTCCCTAAATCAGAAAAATGCTTACAGTCCTGTAGTTTGGAGATATACAAATCACAACTTGTAAACCAATAAGAGATTTCTATCCCAACACTGTGAGCGAGATTAATTCACAAAGGTCCCTTGAGTGGTGCTTAAAATGGCAATAGACAAGTCTTGAACTTTAACTTGAGCATGAAGTAGATGCATAGTTTGCATAGCGTGACACCATTGGTGCTCAGATTTGTTAAGACTAGGATTTCACAAAGCAATTCTGTTTGAGGGAGCCCACTCCAGGAACACACATGCAGCACTCCAAACAGATTCTTGCACTTTTAGTACAAAGTAGGGTATTTATTTGAATAAATATATGGATTTACTTTCGTCAGCTCTGCCATTTCAGAAAGGTAAAATGTGGCTGATGATGTTCTTGTTTTTGTGTTTCTTTGTATCTGTATTTTATTTGTACTGTATTTGCAATGCGGTGCAACAACTTCCCTAATCATGTCTTTTGTGCGAGCAGAGAAATCACCAAAGAATTACTGGTTGTATCCGTGGCTGAAATGAAGGGGGGGACAAAAGAAGAGTGACTCACCCGAACTCCGGCTCTGTCTCTGTCTCTGGAGCCCAGTGTGCAGTGAGGCGGGGAGAGGAGGATAGGACGGGGGAGACAGGGGTCTCTGTGGATGGCTTGCGCTTCCATTCATAGCGTGAGAGAGGACCTGGCCCTAAGAGTGACCCACAAACCAGAGACGGAGCCAGTAAGTCTGCCATTCACAAATAGCAACAGAATGTACAATAGTGAACTTGATCTTGTAGATCTACTATAAAGAATGAGTTAATATCAAGATGTGTTTAAATCAAAAGGAAATGAGTCATCTTATTTCAAGAACAAAGTCTGGTATAGGAATAGATGTTACATATGTACAGATATTGGATCTGATAGGATTCATAGAAGTGCTGAATCTGAAGTGAGAATGTAAGAACGGTTAGTCTGGGAAAGGGGAACTTATTGAATCACTTCACTCTAAAACAGAACAGAGATTAAAAACAGCGATAGTAAACATGGACAACTCCTTCACATTCAGATACATTTCAGAATAAATTAGTAGTGACATAAACAAGACAGCGATCCGAATGGTTATATTACACAGAGACATGATTCCATCTGACAATAGGATAAAGACACAGGATTTCAGTTGTAAGGCCTCAAAGTTCAGATCAAAAGATTCAAGAAAGCTCAAAAACACAAAACAACCAATTTATAACTGATCAACTAACAATAAAAGCAACAAGGGCCATGAGTTGATTAGTTACTGTGATTTCAAACTCAAGCTAAGAATTTGCCGCCGGTCAAAACATATCCTAGTTTCAGAGTCTGGCTTCTCATGTGAATGGATCATTTATGCTCACCGTTCAATACGTATACTCAAAGATTATGGATATTGCTGAAGAAGACAAAGCGGTGCAATACCACCAGAAAACCATGGGGGGTCAGTGTTGCCGATAGTTCAAGCGAGACGATCATAGGACATGAGAAACTACTGGCGTCTATATGATGCTACTTCGCAGGTACATTATCACATTCTCCTCCACCGTCGCCATGTTTATTCTCCACTCTGCGCTGCCCTCTAATGGATGTATTGCTAAACAACCATGCCAACTTAAGGACGCACAGAAGTATGTGGGCAGTGACGGTTACATCGTTGGAAGTGGACGCATCTCTTTTTGTACATTAAGACAGCATAAATGAGCCTGAAGGCTGAGAACAGGAATTGTGGCGAGGAGAGAACAGTGACAATGCAATTAACCTCTGACAGACTTGACAGACAACAAGTTAATTACTTTGCGAAGAACAAGCGAATGTCAGACCCAATAGTGCAGCTCTTAACAAAATGACCAATCAGGTTCAATCAGTCTCGTATAACTGGGAAAACAAAGTGCAATGCAAAACTATGCCAAAATCTAGTTCTCCGACATGCTCTCATGCATCTATTCTCAGGTCAATATATATAATATATACTCTGATCTGACAGGAAATATAACTGTTAGTCCTCAGCAGTCAAGTTCAGTCTTTAAACCTGCACCGGTGGGGGGGGGGGGGCGTGGTTCACCCTGCTGCAACTTCTCTGGACAATGGAAGTGTCTCATGAATTTTTGATGCGAAACGGCCGTAAGAGACAGCGAAATTGCACTGGATTGCAAAAAAGGCACAGCAAAGAGAAATGCAGACAAGCACAGAGAGACACAAAGTTCTAATGAACACAGAGACACGAAGTTCTAATGAACACAGAGACATTAACACAATAAGGGAACAGAAGGGCAGAATTTAAACAGGTAGGCTGCAGGTGATGGTTAGTGGAAGGTAAAACTTGGTAGTAATCACGCTTTCTGGGGAGGTTTGGTTCAGCCATCCGAATGAGTCGGGAGGAGAGAAGGAACCATTTGGTTTTGATAATGTGTGTTACAGCAGTGACTTGTTGGGATAATTACGTTAGTGACAGTGGCTGTTGCAGCAGTGGAGGCCACAGAGGTTGTTAGAGCATCATCAGGGCCAGCAGTGGACGTGTAGGTGGAGACATGGCTGAGGGTGGGCGATGGCGTGGGTGAGGAGCCGGGTGAGTCCAGGCTACAGATCTGCAGCTCGTCCAGCAGACCCGCCGTGGAGGACGAGTAGTGGCTGAGAGCTGACACGGGGGAAGCCGAGGGTGACACAAAGCCACCGATGCTCACACCGGCTGCGCCGCTAGCTCCGCTAGGGACATAGGGGGTGGGCGATAGGGTCTTGGGCATGAGGCCAGACAGGTAGTCGAGTGATTCTGAGCTGTGGTAGGGGGAGTGAAGAGCAGTGGGGAATGGAGGCCTCTGGTGTTGGAGGGAGAGGGAGGTGATTGGAAAAAGAGGAAAGGAGAAGAGTGCTTAGCGATATCACTCATTAGCCACATTGTCACAAAGGATGAGTGGAAGTAACACGTGAGCCATGAAGAAGGTGAAATGCTGGTGGGAAGCCACACTGAGGTGTCGTGGGGCAGCAGCAGCAGCAGCATCTTCTCAAACATGATAATTGCTGTGAATTGAAGACGCTGTGTTAGTTCAAACTCTGTGAAAGGCAGCAAAGTATACAGACAGTAACACTGGTGCATGATAAATGAAACACTTGGTTATGACACATACAAGTTAACACATATGTAGAATCACAGTTAGTTTGCTTGGCTGACAACAAAATGAACAAAAGCCTGCATCTGTTTTCAAGAGAAAACCCCAGCGACGTCGTCTTATTGTGACCTCAAAATCACTGCTCACAATATGTAGTTAGTTATATACCAACAGTTTTGCAGGAGAAGGTCTTGGTGGAACTGCAGGAGGAGGCTTCGTCATCTCCACCTGCGATGCGGCCGGACCTGAGGCCTGATATAGGACTTGATCTGGGACCAGGACATCTGCAGTGGGATTTGGAGGTTGACGCTCTGGATTTTTCAGTCTCTCAGGGCCCAGGTGGACAGAGAGCGAGGATGTCCTTGTCGGGGGCTGAGAGGGAGTGGGACCCCTTGGCGGAGGTGGGGAAGCTGCGGTCTGGGTCTTAGTTTGGGGTTCAAGGTAAGAGTTGAGGTGAGCAGGAGGGTCGGGGATGGTGACCGGAGTTAGTTTGAGCGAAGCCACTTTACGCTCCTGGACCTGTTTATTATTAGAGGTGGCAGATTCAATACAGTTGAATATATCATTTGGGACCTGGTGCTCCCGCTGGACTGAGTTTGCACCGGTCTCTGAATAGGAGTAAGAGGATGTGCTATTAATCGTGAAGGACTCTTTCAATACTGCTTTCTCATTGTGAGTGAATGTTAGCATTCCAGGGCCAGAATCGTTAGCCAGGGCAATGAGGGAGCTATAGTCTGGTGGATTAGTGCCAGTGGGCGAGAAGTGGAAACTCTCTCTCCTGGGGGGGGGCAACGGCAAGTGACTGATGTCCTTGTTTGTCAATTAGAAGCAGCAGCCAAAATAAGTCCAAACAACAACAACAAAAGAACCATCAGTGAAAAGCTTGATACAAATCATCGTGTTACAAACTTCAAATACACAATAGTTCTCTGTAAATGATCAGTCAGTAAGAATAACCTCTTCCACACAGCCAATAACATTACAACATAATTATTTCAGATTGAACTAAACAGCAATACTCCAGTAAAAAATGCAAACTGTCAACAAATGTCAAATGTAGTGAGTGAGATCTGTTACCTGTGTCGGTGACTTTTTGTCCTGCAGGTTGGGTCTGACGCTTCGGAAGCCTTTGGCGGCGAGAGATGAGCTGCCGGCGTCTCCGTTCTTAAGGCCATCTGTTACGCTGCGTGACCGCCAAGAATCTGGAGAAAAGAGCAATTGAAAAACATCAATCACCACAGTGGGTTTGATAAATCTTCCGGTCGCTCCGTAGCCTCTTGTGTCAAGATTCTCCACCAGAATTCCCCCGAAAGAGACTTACCCAAGTCTGATGAGTGAGAATCACTCCCTGTGGAGACAGAAGACACGGCAAATATGAATGTGTGGTGACATTTATCCCTGAAATTACAACACGACCGCGTCTTAAGTTGTCACACAATACTTTGTCATCCCAGAAAATGCTCATGAGAATGTTTAGTGCGACAAACAGAGCAACAGAGATAAAGTAGACAGAGAGGGAAAAGAGCAGTGGTAATCCATCTCTGTCAGACATTTTCTTTTTACATAACTACTTCAAACATTGCTACACTTCTGAATTTATATTAGACAGTGATTTTTGTTGATGTTACACACAACATCTTTTGTACTTCTGTCTGTCCTGGGAGAGGAATTCTTCACTGGCAAGGAATAATACATCTGGTATATTTAAGAGACTGATATCTGTGCCCTTTGGTGCTGCATGATTGAATTTAAGGGGACTGTTGAGCCTAAGTGGAGGTATGTGTTCTACTGAGGGTCATTCTAGTTCACAACTATAGAGAGGATGGAAAACTACAACACACACAATCAACGAGTTCAAATTTTTGTTTCCTGATGACGTTGTCACAGACACGGCAGATTCCAAACTTGCATAGCATCACCAGTATAAGAGAAATACATAGAAAATCTGTGTGAGAGCAGCTTCCCATGTACTGTACATCCACCACTTCACTCCCAAGACAAAGAAGGGATTTGATCTTCAAAAGGAGAAAAATCTGAGCCACGCAATTCAACATGAAGTTTGATGTTTTCACAGCAGAATGGTCACACTGCATTCTTGAGGGCTGTTACACATTCATGGTTAACTGTACATCCTTTTATTTAAATATATATAAGAATCCACTCATTGAATCCACATGCCCGGCTATGCTAGCTATCCCAGAACACAATAGATAACTGGTTTCCCCTGCAGAGATGCTTATGGCTGTGATGGTTTTTCTCTGAACACTCTGAACATGCCCCTAAACCTCAAGTCTTTATTCCACAGTGCTGTGCTATCTGAGCAGTGGTTTGATAAGAGCGACCATGCACCTAAAGCTGCTGTATTTGACAGCTGCTTATCAGCTTTCAGACAATGCCCTGCTATTGTTCAAAAAGGAAGCGGAATGCCAGAGTGCCCACAAGGGTGTGGCAGTTCACCTGGGTGCTGATAAGATGCGAGCACCTTATCAGTCAGGAGAGAGAAAGAAAAAAGCTGTTGGGGACAAATACGCTTCCTCTAAAACCCCCAAAATTGACTATATATTCATCTGTGCTGCCTGTTTATTTATCTTGACTTGACCTGTTATTTCAAACTATTTGAGAAAAGAATAAAGCAACAGCTTTAGGCTGAAGGGGCTTTTACAGCAGATCAACTATGATTTTGCTCGGATAAAACCGAAGCACAGATCAGGAAGAATTAAGCAGAGCTGTGCCATTTTATTCACCGCACTAACCCCGTCCAAATACATTTCCACATGTCTCAAGCGCTTGGGGTCAGGGGAGCTGTGGCATGTCTAACCAATCAATGCTGACAGAGGAGGAAAACAAGGAAACAGAGCCAGGAAAGATATAAAAAGTTATTGTAGACAACAGGAACAGAAGAATAAACTGCACACATGGAGGGGGGAGAAGGTAAGGAGAGCGAGCACATGTCGCATGAGAGGAAGGAAGAAAGATTAAAAATCAATAAACCCAAAATGGAGCAAACTAAATGAAATGATTGGTAAAAACAGCATCTCACAGTCCAAACATTGCTGAAACATACCGAGGCAGCCACAGACCTTTTGAAAGTATTTCAAATATGCTCAAGCCAGATCAGTTAGATGAAGCTCAAACATGATTTGGAAAATCAACAAGCCCCTTTTTTCTTTTTAAACTTACCTCATGTATCTCATACCAACAGCTCAGCCCAGTCACTTCCACAGACTGGGTTTGATATTTCACTCTCCTTGTTTGATTGTGTGTTACGTTGTTGTGCGTTTGTGAGTGTTAGTACCTGTGGCTAGATTTGGTGAGCTCTGGACCCTCTTCATGGGAGAGAGTATGAGTGACAAGGCCACGCTTTTGGGAGCGCATCCTCCGCTATCTGAGGAATCACAGCCAGGCAGGTTGGATCATAGGAGCCGGAAGCAGCAGCAGCAGCACACATGCACATGCACATGCACAAAAACACAGCAATGCAAAAACACATGCATTCAGCCAGCGTCATAACCCAAAGAAGAGGAGGCAAACACATGCAGTAAAGGAGACTTGTGGTACTTTTTCAGTTTTTCTTTCCTCTAGTGTGTTTCACAGGGTTTTTGTGAATGTACAAGTTCTTGCAAAGCAGCACTAAAAATACTACACTGCGGTTGTATGCCTCCGACAACCAGTGGAGTTTCCATGTACATATTTCTGCATGTACTTTTTCCCCAGATTCATATAAGGTCACTGTGACCTTTGACCACTAAAACATAATCAAGGCATTCTTGAGATATCGTTTTCACAGGAATCAACCCGCAAAAATAATGCCTCCGACCACTGGCTCTCGCCGTCGCGGAGGCATATAAAGTCCAAAGAAGTTGGTAAACCACAAAAAGTTCCTGAAACTCCATCCTCGTAATCTGTATAACATCATTGTGATGTCACAATGCAGAATGTTCACCTATAGGAGCCAGTCTGACACGCCCCCCTAACAAAGCCGGGTAAAGCGAGAGTAGAGGTCAACAACAAGCAGTTGACCAATCACAGAGTGGACCAGCAGCAGCAGTGTTGATTTGGATCAAAATCATAAAATCTAAGTTTTCTGACACTTGAGTGAAAAACCTTTAGTGCTTTACAACAAGCTGATGATCTTCATAAAGGCTTTACCAAATTTTTCTTTCATTAAATTTAGTATCTAGCACTTATGTAAATAATGGTGAGGTCTGCAGCTGAGACTGAAATGACTTCTTCCCAATTTAAACCACCAGTTTCAAATCAGTCCGTCAAGTGTGTTATTTTCTTTATTCAATTTTGTGGTTGTTGTTAGTTATAAGTTGCATTTCAACACCTGAAAAAAAACTATTCTTGTGTGTATTCTATATCCTGAATACAGAAACAAGCCAGAGGAGTGAAGCTACCACTGGCAGGCACTCAGGGAGGTGGTGGGTTGTGGTGTGTGGACAAAGCTTGGAGACGGATTACTCATCATTGATTCACCGGCGGAAATACACACATCAGCTCGGGATGACTGCCAAGTTTAGGACACAGCTTTGGAAATGTATTTAAGGTGGAATATGTCACCGGTAGTTAAAAGCAACAACCTTACGATACCTAATGATGCTTTTAGTCACAATAACTGAGGCCAAAAATGGATCAACACCAAAGTTGAAAGAGGGTCAGGGTTAGAGTTACAGACTCATGCCTGTGGCGGAGGAAAAGTAACACACATAGCAGCTTTTAAAATAGCGAGGTGGTCTGAAATGTGGTTACATGTTGACTTTATTTTAAAGCAATGAATTTAAAGAAATAGGTTCTCTGTTGAATAAATGTATAAATATTCAACTTTGCCAAACAACAATAATAGACAATAGATAATAGACTGGGAGGAATCCCCTACAATCTGATATTTGTGTGTTTGTGTGTTCATACCTGTATTCATATTGAAGAGCACTTCTTACTGATCTACTGCTGGGGGACACACTTTCCTGCAAAACAGAAACAAAGTATGAATGAAATGTTTTTAATAGATGAATAACCCATTAAAGAAAAAACAATTGTCTTTTCCAGTAATTTACATAATTATCTTCCTGAGGGTATAACAATAACTAATTGTGTTATTGTAATCATCAAGAAATTCCCTCTTTTTAAATTGTAAAATCGTTCACACTGAATATTAAACGTATTCAAATGCTTTGGAAATCGGCCAGTTTCCTGTTGCCCACTGGGTCATCAGTTGTTTTGACTGAAGCTGCACTTTCTTTATGAGCTGACGTCTCTGCGCAGGAAGAGTCTGTAGAGATTTATGTTGTGTAGGAGTGGAGCTGCCGTATGTGCTGACATGGTGAAAGTGACTGCAAGTCAGCTTAACTTTACCTCCTGTCACACATTTCATCCCCCCCATCTTGAGAAAACCTAATAGGCTATGGAGCAGAGTTCCTGGACATTATCTGTTCAAGGAACTGAACCATTAACTGCACATCTGAATACGCAAGTGTCAAGGGCCTGGTTGCAGGTGTTTAACCCACTAATTTGTTCAGTGATCCATGGAAGGTGAAATTTGGCAAATACAGTTTGATCTCTAAAGTGAAAGAGGCATAGACCTGTGAGAGATATTGATAATGACATCTTAAGAATAATTTTTGCTGTGTATTGAAACTCTTTACTCCAAAATATCAGTATCAGCACCTAAGAATCTGTATTGGTTGGGCTCTAGTCAATATTGTTGTCCCTTATCTAATCCTGATTTAAACCTTAGCTATAAACTCATCTACGAGCCCTAACTTTGACAATGGAGCAGCCGGCTAAAAGAAACATCATCATAATAATGTGAGGGAAACAATATTCAAAGGGGGGGGTTAACTCCTAAACAAGATAGGGGGTTTAGAGAATGGATACATATAAAGGAAAGATTGTCAGAGTACAAACACACCTGATGTGCAAAAGTTTGTCTTGAGCAGAAATGAACAAGGGATTTAGTGCAGCTGAGAAGGATTAGAAAAAGAGTTAGGTGCTAAACCGCAGGACTATAAGCTGCGTCACTAACACACTTTCTCTTTTCCTTCAATTACAGTGTAGCATGAAAATAAAGTACGTTAAATCTAAATCTACTCGTGCTGCCTGTCATGTTCAAAAGGGTGTTTACGCCAAAGCCTAAACCTGAGGAATCCAAATGAGGGAATACAATTGCTTCCAGCTGAGTGGACGATTTAATGACCTTAGCAAATTCTTTACAGCACATGGATGAAACATGAATAGCACTGATAAATGACACAGAACGCAGTGTTTACCCAACTGTACCCGTACGTGACGTTTGTCTCTTGCTATATGGAGACATTTTCTTGGAACTGTTGCAGGAGTGATTTATATGAACAGGGCACACATCAAAAACCAAAAAGGCACAACACAGACCATGCATTACTGTGTGAATGTACGCACACGTATGTCATCATGGGATTTACTGTGTATGACAGACACCATGAGCAACAGCCTGCAGTGGCTGCAGTAGGGATCGCACACACGTCTGGTATGTGAATAACTGGGACACACTCCACTCTGATACTGATGGGAAGTTTGGGGCTGTAATGAACAGTAAAATGTGGAGATGTCTCCAGAGCTTGTTAAATAATCTAAATCTAATTCATTTTAAAGAGTGACTTGATTTAATGAAACGATAATAAATACTTGAATCTTTCATCTTGAAAGTCAAATGATAAAATATAGAGCAGGTTAAAAAAAAATTCACAAATATAAGAAGAATTCACTGTCACAATCCAAACAGTGACACTATGACTCAAGCTCCATTTCGCCATGATTTATTTTATCAATTAAATTCGTTCCAGAGATAATAATAACCTGACCTGGCAATTGATAAAACTTTATTTGTTCACAGAGAACAGGGAAAAAAACATATTACAAACCTGGGATATTAATCATGGAACACAATGTACATGTTACCTTTCTGTTGTACATCTACAGTAGAACATGAGTTCTGCAAACAACGAACAAATCTTTCAGAATTGCCTCCTTCTATGTGTCAAGTAACTAAACGTGTACAAAGGTGATGTTATACGTTACATATATGTCTGCATATCACTGAGTAAGGATTGTCTTTAGATGTAGAGGTAGTTTATATTTGGGTATTGGATAGGGTTTATATTCTAAAGCATTATATATAGCTATTGAAATAAACAAACCTGAAACCAAACTTCAACAGTCTGACAACCACTTTGGGCCTCATTGACAAGTAGAGTCCTGATAATTGTAGTCATCTTTTACTGGTGCTTTTTTTGGAAAAGGTATGCAGCCATATTCTCACATGAATGTGTAAACTACCTCAGCAGCTGGCTACGGTGATGAGTGGCAGAAGATAGATAGCAGAACATTATTTGACCATGCTGACAATTTGAAAAGGCAAGATGATGCTAAACATTCTTAGATTTCTGAGATTCCTCTAACATAACTCATAACTCATCAACCCTCACTCCTTAAAACTAAATACTTATATATATATATATATACTTTATTTGTAACAATAAGGATATATTGTAAAAAGTATCTAATTCTTACCTCAACACAGCATTAAATCTACTTTGTTACCACATAAGTGCAGTTGTTTCACTATAAGATATCAAGCCTTCATGAAATGTATTTGTCATGAGGGTTTGATAACATCTTGCCAAATATCTTTTAAACATACTGTATATACCAGCTGATATATCTTTATTGTAAACTTTTCACTTTTAATATCTTTTTTTCGCATAAGCCTCCAAAAATCCGTATTGGTTCGGCTCCAGTTGCCACCGTTTTTATTTGAATACGTGTGTATATGGTTTCAGAACACAGTTAAAGCTGGTGAGGAGGAAGCACTTTTACTTGTAGCATTGCATCAAGTCATGCATCACGGGATACTTCCAGTCCCTGAAGACCTGATCCTTACCCTCATACAGCAAGCGCCCTCGTAAATCTATCTGTGAGAAACACACACACCCAGTGAGGTAAATCATGGCTCTGGCGTCGCAGGCTGTCGGCGTCCAAATGATGGTCAGATTATAAACAGGATCATGTTTCTTGGGGACAGATCAGCGGCGACACAGCAGCTGTGGCCATGGTGTAATGTTATGGCTGCACACAGGAAGAAAACGCTCCTGGCTTTACACCTCCGAAAGAACCCGGACTATCTCTCCTGAAAGGACCCTATTAAGCCTTTAAATACAGAATCTGCAGCACTTCCTAGGGTGATAAATTATTAAAAGTATATGTATTGTAATGCATAACACCATATATATCAGAGAGGCACCATTTGTTTCCATCAATAATCAGTGAATGCGTGTATGTAAGACTCAATGGAATACTTACAAGGGCAGTGGTGGGAATAAATGTTGTCAGATTTATGCTCAATGTCCTATTTTTTCTCAGAATGATTCAACTTAAATGTCAATTCACAGAATATGACCATGAATTCTGAATTAACTTAATTCCAAAGAACTCAAGGAGTTGTTTTCTGTTCCAAAGCATTTTCTTTCGAGTGATTTTATTTTCTAACTTCCCTGTGGTTTATCCATCGACTGTAATTTAGACATCGGTAGGCCACTCTGGAGACTTGTGTGTGCATAATTACTGAGTGTAATCGCTGTGGGACTGCGAACACACAAGTTAGAGCTATAAGCCGCAGAAAGCCGTGATGTCCAACACCGCAAGCCCATCAAGTCCCATTACTCTGCTGAGTGACCCACTGAGACCCATTTGGCTTGTATCAGTGGATTAAAAGGGTTTGAGCATTGAATACTTGGAATAATAAGACACTGAAGCCGCTGTGATGGGACATTTATCCTTCTATATTTATTCATTGGTACATTGGGTAGATATCAGTTCATCATCAGAAACCGTTCTTACTTATAATGGCATGGCCATGACAGGAAGTTTTAGTCCTCAGAGTCCTCGGCCTTTGGATTTTGTCTTTACATTGCACTTAAAAAATGTTTACTAGGCTATTGTTTGGCATCTTTTGTTCAGCATAACATTGCCTCTATATGATCAGACAATTCATGTTTTCCATTTTATGCTGGGATATGTAGCAATCATGTGATTTGATCAAGCCTATGACCCCTGAGTTCATTTTGTTGACCCATTTATTCAACGCCACTTGAGACTGAGGTTTAAGCATATCAGTCTGGAATGAAGCGCTATCTTTGCCCTTATTAACAAAGAATTAGACATTTCTCTGGGTTCCCATACTACTAGACATGTCTGGAAAAAAACAAGAACATGAAAAAAAAAAAACATAGCCCAGACAGGGTGACTGTCAAATGAAAGGAAACAAACACAAGGAAGGAAAGAAAAACACAAACATGTCATCAAAGAGCGCTGCCCGGGATGCCATTACTCACTGGCCGTCTGCCTTGGCCTAGACAAAACAAGGGACTAAAAACAAATTTGTCAACATTCTTCCATGAGAAAAATTATAGCAATGAAACAAACAAACCTATTTCACCCTGGATTCAAGAATTTCACATAACCTTTTCACATACTGCACAAGACTATGAAGTGTCTGAGGTTTTCAAGCTCAAACCTTCCTCTTACTGAGCAGTTGATACAACAGACACTTCAGCTGGAAACAACTTGTGTTGTTTACATTTTTACTAAGTTATTTCCCTTTTTTACAGGGTAGTTAAACAGCAGAACATCAATGATGGCTTAAATAATTTCATTAATATATAAAATTAATCAACCGATTAATAGTGTAACTTATCAGAGTTAAAAAAAACTTGGACTATACTATTTCAGTTCCATGGAGAGCATGCTCACGACCTACGTGTCTCATGCAATCTATGTGTAAAAACGGCAGCAGAGAGTGACCAGTCAGTGGAGATAAGCCGACTTCATGGCCTCAAGGGTCCCAACCCTGGAGTGGTCGCTCAGACTGAGACGTGCCCACAGGACGTCAACAGATTAAGCTCCTTAGACAATCTATTTAAAGACCCAACTAAAAGTCATCGGATAGATTCTATTCAGCCGTTCCTAAAGAGAAAAGCTTGTCAGCTGTTGTTTACAAGAAAAAAATCATTCTAGCAGAAATATTAAAAGGACACCGTGTGCAGTGGTCTGTGTAAATTAATAAGAAACTGTATGATGCTGTGTAGTCAACGTTAGTTACAAGCCTGGATTCAGGACTCACAAAGCAGAGCAATCAGAAGAATCTCACTGTAGGAATCAAAGAGAACAAATCCTTTTTCAACAAGGCAACAGAATGTCCCCGGAGATAAATCTCAGTTGAGCTACGGCCGGCCCGAAACCCAACTGACAGAGACAGTCCCCTCCAAAAAAGGCAGAATTTAGGAATTGGCTCATTCCCTAATTACTGAATGGAAGCCAAGTTATTTCAGTGGTGCATTTTTGTGGTTAATAAAAAAAGAAATGGAGCATGCAGGGTTGTGATGATGAGAGTAAAAAGAAGGGCTTGGGAATCAAAATACCAGTCAAGCTTTAAGGACATTTCATATTGTGCTTTAAGTGGACACTCTTTTACAGTATTTCTAGGACTTCAAGCATTTATGTCAAACATCAGACAAACAATTACACATGTTGACTACTGCAACATCTCAGGTTTCTCAGAATAGATTTCTGTAGTGCTAAATTCTATATGTTGAATCACAGCGAGTCATCAAACACTGACAGTCTTGATACAAATAATGCTTAATACTTAACGCCATGACGAGCAGAAGAAACTCGATACCTCTTGGTAAATCCTGAGAGTCCCCGGGCAGTGGAGCGTTACATCAGCTGTTGCAAGACAACCGGTCCCTTGTCTCATATTTTCAAACTTTGTTCTTGGACAAGTTAATCAACTAATGGGGGGTTGACAGCCAGTTGAGCCAAGTAGCAATATAGTACAGTTGACCTATTCATCTTAATTATACATTAGAAATAAGGAAGTGAGTTTGATTTTTTTTTTGTAGAAATAGACTGAAGGTTCTTGTGCCCTATCAACAAAGTGAAAACTAAAATCCTGGATCCGCCCCCTTTGTTCTGATGTACCCCAAATTTTAGGAAGTTCTTTTCGTGGAATATGTCCTTTTCTTTCACCAAGTTTCGACAAATCCATTCAGTACATTTTGGATAACTTTGCTGACAAAGAAACAAAACAAACCAACAGACACGGGTAGGAACAAAATCTCCTTGGTGGCAGTGAAACGTGAGAAACAAGTCTTCAGGTAAAGCACTGCTTTAAACCTTTCTTTCACACAAGTACAACGCTCCTGCTTGTTACATGCAAGTCATGTTTTTAAATCAGGACCACGTTACTGCCACTAGTTGAACAACAGCCATTTCCAACAAAGTCTCTTGTTATCAGCCTTGTTTGTTCAACCTTGCCACTCATTAGCGGACCCCCCTCTGGCTGCATGAATGGATAGGGCTGGTCAATACACTTACCCTGCATGGCCACTCACTGTCCATACTGCAAACAACAGAGGCCCGTGTGTTCTGCAGATTGCATCACAACCCCGCTAACGAGCAGAGCCACTGGCCTGAGAGCACTAATGCAATTATGCAACACAAGCCCCGCTACTGTGAGTCGGGGCTATCGGAGGAGAGGAGTGAATTGGATGTGACAATTTGTGGGTTTGTTATCTTACCGTTTCTATACAGAACTGAAGCTGCATTCACTTTGACATTCGCGGAGAGGAGGAGGAGATACAGAGAAAGAAGGAGCAAGGACAGGAACTGGATAAAAATGCAAATTAAATATCAAGATATCGACTACAGGAAAGAGGGAGACTATGTCTGATGAAACTTGGCGCACTATTGAAAATAGAAAGGGACCGATATTGGCATGTAGTGTTATGTAATCTGTCTGGCTTCAGCCGTCTGGGGACACAGAGCCTCAGCAGCAAACAACACCTCTAGATCTGCTTCATCTTCGCCAAGATTAGTGCACTACACGTAGAGCTCGGTATTAAAGGCTGGTGATTACAACCCTTTAGAACCCCAGGCTACACAACAAGAAAAACACAACAAGCTAACACAGGCACAGTTACAATGAGACAAGAGAGTGGAGGGACGGCGCTACATGGAGCTGGACGCCAAAGCAATTTCAAAGATGGAGCATGAGCTTTTCCTGACGAGACAGTTTGGCTTAGTGTTATAGCTGGATTCAATTATGACTTCATCCTTTTCAAATGGTAAAGTAAAAGGAGAACAAGTACTTTAGGTTGAGAATATCATCTTTGTATTCAGCTAATGTCAAACTTATGTGTAACTGTCTCCACTAAAGGAGGTTATGTTTTCATCTTCTATTTATCAGACCAAGTGGATTGAAATATGGTTTCATAAGGGGACTGTTACAGAGGTACTGTATGTTCTCTGAGTACCATTCTAGTTCATTTCTATATTCACATTTCTTATACTCTCACTTGAACCCAGTCTAGAAAGCCCCAGTAAATTATACGTGGGATTTTATGGCCCTGTCTGATAATTAAGAGAAGTTGTTAGTCAAGTCTTTTGGGAGAATGCAAAGATTAGGATTTTTTTTTTTTAAACACTGCTATTGTAAACACTGTGTAGAAAGATCTGATATCTTGGAGAGAAACTTGGAAGTTCACTCGAGGGAAATAAACAAAAAAGGAAACTTGTCTGCACATTTTCGGTAAGAGGTGCACTAAAGCTGACTGGGTATCAGCCTCAGACTAAGATTACATTCCTCATGCATAGTCTGGATTCCACAGGTACCAGCGTTAAGTGTCTAGGTTGAAGATAAGAGGAGTTTGATTAGCGGGGGTGCTATATTTACTGCCATTAGATAGGACCCTTTACCCTCTAAGGTCGTCCAGACCATCAGGAAAATGTATCCGTGGAATCTCGGCAGGTCAGGCATGAGGAAATATCACATTTTTCACTCATAAAAATTCAACATTGAAATTAACCATTTCCAAACTGTCCAAACTGTAAATGTCTCAGTTTCATCTATTTCCGTGAGGGCCACACGAACCTCCGTCCACTTTGAGAGATCTCACAGTAACCGAGAATCAACATATCTTTCCATTTTGGTATCTAAGTCTTTAAAAGGTATTATGCATGTCAGAGTGAGAAAGATGTTGGTTTACTGAGAGTGTCGTACGTCAGGCTGAGATTCAAGGGCCTGAAAGCAGCTCCTGAGTGTCTTTGTCCTCTTTTACACCAGCTTTTAAACAAATAGCACATATCAGGGAGGAATGAGGAGGACAGGGTCACAACCGAGTAACAGTAACAAGGTATTTAAAGTTGAAAGTCTTTCAGTCGAGCCCTGGCAAACTCCTCGCTCTGCAGGGCACACATATCTCAGAACACTGTAAATAAATCTGTACTCAAACATGACTTTAATCTCTCTCCAGCTAAATACTTCCTAGACACGCATAATAAACGATACACATCCAGCCAAGCCATCGAGCCAAATCCGTCCCAAATCATTTCTAAACATTTAACATAAGCACCACAGACTTCAGCAAACTAATTCAGTTTTGCTAGTAGTGGAATTATTCTTTTTTATGTATCAATAATATCATATTTGCGATGAAAGAAAAAATAACGGGATGTAAACTGTGACGTTTACAGGAACAGACAAAACTGTTTCTCTGTGTGTCAGATCCGGGTTAGAGCGAACCAAGCACACCGTGCGCTGAAAGGCTGGGAACCACCCCCGTCTGTGTACCCAAGGGGTCAAGGTGACATTCCAAAACACCTCTGAGACCGGCCTTAATGGAGGGTATTGGTACATTGGCTTTTGTTGAGTGCGAAAGAGGAGACCATGAAAAAGGGTGTAACAAGAGATGCAAGTATGTAAAAAGGGACAGAGGGAGGGAAATGGGATTCTGGGGCAAAATTATGGGATAAGATAAGAGGTGAAGGTAAAGAGGACAGGGAGGTTTTTGGGGGAGTGAACTTAAACATTTCTACACATAGATATGGGGGGGGGGGGGGATTTCAGCTGGTGAAATGCTGTATACTTGAAGTATTTAATTAATAGGGCCCAGATATATTTTCACATAATTCTTACGGACAAACTTTTAAATCCTCAAGACTATAATCCAAGTTGTTTCTGAGGTGAATGGTACAAACCATTATTTTTATTTGACGCAATTTACAATGTTACAAAAGACAAAAATTATACTCTCGCTCTATAATTGTGGGTTTTGGCGGAAGCGTAAAGTATAATAGACTTGGGGTGTTTGGGTTGTAAAAACTATTTAGGTGTCTTTTAATTTGCATTCTCTTTTAAGCATCAATGTCTTCATAGCAAGTAACAATACACACTAGAGCTGCACAATAACATCTGGGTTTGTGTGTACTCAAACAGGACTTTCAAGCCAAACTTCATAACAAGACAGATATATAATTACCAATAAGACTGAGATATAGTTAAATATTATATAAAGGTTTTTGTTGGATTAAAAGTGTCAATAAAACGAGAACTGATCAGCTAATAATCAACTTTTGAAAACTTGAACTTAATAATAAAATTATCCTGACTTGGGTCATGAAAAAAAACTCCTGTAACTATAGTTCCAAATCCTCAGAGCCATTTAAACCTAATCTAACGTGACCTCCCATCCAGGAGAGTGCAGGTGCAACCACCAAGCAGTGAAAATTGAACTCTTACCGTCATAAAATCAACAGACTGGAGACTTGCTAAGAAGAGTCAGGTAAAGGTGAGCAAGGAGGTTCAAGCCCCGTTTCCTTCCTCTCCTCTGCTCTCGGCTCAGGGTTAAGTCTCTCCTCCGGGTCAAACTTTATTCCCAGATCTTCCTCCCGTTTAACGCCTGGGAAGCACAGAGACAACAGAATGAGGAGAAAGTTAGAGAGCCAGAGAGAGGGAGTGACGGGGAAAGAGTAGTTCCCTGTTTGGGTGAAGCCGTGATCAGATACAGCTATTTTCAGACTCAGGCATGCTCGTCTATGAGACTGGAAAGTTACCCCCCAGTGTAGATGGGTGGGGGCTAAGTGACAGGGCTGACTATCTCTATTTTACCACACGCACCCGTTTGCATGCATGCATACCACAGCACACAGTATATACACACTCATGCACGCAAAGTCAGGCTATTTCTATAGACACACATTCCCTCGCTGTAAAACAACAACGCAGTCATGTACATTTTGTGATTCTATGGAAAGGTTACACCAGGTAAGTCCACCTTTGACGGGTTATGCACTGTTACATGGACTGTGGTTGTGGAGAGCAGGGGCTGTGAGCAGACAGAGCGGGGGGTGTTGGAGCGCCTCCACACTCCCATCTTCCCTCACGGGCTTTAATGTCACACAGTAGCCAGGGCCGTCACTGTGGTGCTATGTAAAGTAGCCTAGTCCACACGGAAACCGACAAGAGTGTCAAATTCTTCTCACATGAGATTTTCTTTCACTTTCTGTGGCCGATGCTTTGATTGTCTGTCAAAAATGGTCAGTCTGAGACGGGCCAATGTCCACGACTACACACGGAGACGCCCAAACAGTCCTTCTACCTTTTTTATTTATTTCATTTTTATTACAAATGAGCCATGTGCGCGTGCAGGCTGTAAAAAATATATAGACTACTTTTATTCCCACTCACCTGTGTCGTTAATAATCTTACTGCTGTGTAATCCATATGGGAATGTATATTTGGAAGTGACCACACACATACACACACAGGGCTGAATATACACAGGAGAGAGGTCACCCAGAAGCACCTCTAGACCCCAGACTCCCTGCTATTCCCAGAATGATGATGTAACGCCTGCTATTAGCGTCTCCTATTTAGAGACTGGATACCTAAAACCAGCCAGGCAGCTACTGTGCAATATGCTATTTGGACGACTTCCACCTCCTGATTTCACACCTGCACTTGACAATAAACAAACAGGCACCAAAAACCAGCAACTCACTAATTACCGCGGAAAGTACTGAGCATTCACTACAAAAGGAAACTCGTGGTAATGCAGCTTCATCAGAGGCAAGGAGAGAGCTGATAAGATTTTGGAGTGGTGACTCCATCCCCCCCCCCCAACGAAAGCAGATAGCCAAAACAACCGATTCAAACTATGACCTTTACAGTTAATGATGTTGCCTCTTTTCCAGTTTTGCTGGCGCATAATTTCAGCTTCATTCAATGTAACACAGAATAAAACATAAATAACTGTATTAACTTTGGCCCCTGCCTTTCTTTGGATTGCAAACAAATTACCCGAAAATAGTTTGTAGTAAGAGTCTGCAACATAAGGCTAAGTTTTGCTGGCTTTATGTAATAAAGCTGTGTATTACCAAAAGTAATACGTTAATTTCAACCAATGTAGCCATCACTAGCCACATACTTCCATACTTTGTGTTGTTAAATAACATCCACTAGAGGGAAGTAAAGAGTCTCATCTAACAATTAACATGTCAATAGTGGAGGAAGTTGTGATAATGTAGCTCTTTAGAAAGCCCCCCTGTCCCATCCTTCAACCAAGTTTCATGGAAATCTGTTTGATTGATTTTGCGTAGTCCTGCTAACAAATAAAGCAACCAACCAGCACTGTGGGGGTAAAAAGAGTAACTGGTAGCATGTTTTTGTTATGTATGAAGCCACAAGAGTCAAACGCTAAACATCTGAACAAGTCAACCTGCAGTCAACCTTTAAATCAAGCACTAGTGGACTTAGTTGAGTTGTCCGAAATCAACACTGACTGTGTCTGCTTTCATCGTGCCAATGATGAAGTGGTAATGTAAAAATCCCATCGTCGCAGGCACTACAGTGACCGGTGTGTCAACAGACACGATCGAATGGCAGCTGGCCCCTAGAGTTTTCTGGTCTCGTGCCAGGGATCAGCGAGGTATGGTGAAAAGCTGACAAGTGACAGGTGCCAATGATGCAACATATGATCAGAGGAGTATCCGGGGACCAATAAAGTATTTGAGTTTAGTTGTGAAATATTATATTTTCAGATAACACACGATCCTTTAACCTACTACACTCTTTCAAAAGATGATCAACGAGAGCCCCATCAACATCTGAAGAAACATTACCCAAAGTTTACGACATTTGAAAGATCACATCCCTCTTTCATCTGAGCTACGATGTGACTTGGAGCATCTCCTCCTGATTTATAAAAACAATTAAAAACCATCATGACACAGCAGCAGCATAGGAATGATCTCATTAAAGTACCAGAGCAAACTATTTTTATAGCAAGTGACACACACTCACGCTCAAACACACCGACACTTTGACCTATGAGCCACTCCGGACTACCGCGGCCGCGTCGACATGGTCTCACCCATACAGTTTCAACACCTAATTCATTATCAGCTTCTGCAAGGCCCTGCCATTTCCACTTAAGTAAGTGGCGGGATATAAAAAGCATGAAGAGCTGTGCATGTTCACATTAGTAAGTGTCACTTACTGGAAAACGCTCAAACCTGAGAGCAGATCAAAAAAGGAAAAAATAAATCTGCAAATATTGTGCAGCAGGCACAGCGCCAAAGTTTGGTTCCTTTGGAACAACACACAGTGCCGGGGAATATGAGCCAGGAACTCCAATGTGACATGTGGTCAACAGATTTATTACATGTAATTTAAGAAAAGAAAAGTAAGTAAACCATGATCTCAAAAGGTTGAACAGAACTGTTACTCGTTACAGAGCACTCAAATAGACACTGTGAAGAGTCACTTCTTCTTTTATTGTAGTTGAGAGCTACAGGATGCACCATTCACCCCCGACCTTTGAGAATTGGCTTTTATGCTCTGTGATGGGCTGAATACTACAGTTGTGTCAAAATGTAGTGGTGTGCATGCAGTTCTTTTTGATTGAATGAACAGAAATACCATTCTGCACATGCTCGTCCAAACATTCATCTAACGTCATCTGAAGTGTAGGAGACTGGATTTGTTAATTCTGACCTACACATGTGCTAAAGGTAGTCTTTGTCCTGGCTTAGCAGGATAGACTAGCTAATCCCTCTGTGTTGTGTTGCTAATCAGTTTAAAGTATATCCCAATCCTCTACTACTTAAAGACTTTTTTTAAGTTCGACCTCTCTATAGTGCTCTGGTAAACTAGTTTTTGAGATTTCCTTGCTTTAACTACACACAGGCAACATGGCTGCCTCGCATGTCCTACGTCTGTTTTGGTGCATTGGTTTTCTATGTCCTCAGAAATTAACAGCATGGACGTAAGAGGCAGCCACCATTATCTTGTTGATTTAAAGGCCTCACATATCATCTACCATGCCGTCACAATCGCTTTTCCTGCCGTGGTCTCAGAAGTAACCACAAGCTAACCTGTGGCCAAGTTTTTATATATACAGAATGCAAATTCATGAGTTCTGTTGTGTGCCCTTCAGTGGAATACTCCAGTATAGAGACATAGTACATAACAAGTGTGTTTACAGCTCAGAGCTCACAACACAGCTGATTATCCACAGCTTTTGGGAAGTTTTAAATTTCAAAGCATTTACTTCTAATTCTTTTAACCGCAACAATTAAAAGCCCCAAAAGAACATGCAGTGATTACAGCAGTAACAGCTAAATCCAATCAAACCTTTTTCAGCAAGATAGGATGTTGGTAGCCACTTTTTTAGTTTTTCAGAATTATCTCATTGATTAACATTAACATATATAACATCCTATCCATCCTACACTCAAATCTTGTCTACTAACCAAGAATCACTGATCAATCCTCTGTCAAAAAACAAATATCTTCAGACAAGGGACCTGGTTCAGCAGTTCAGCAAAGTTGAGCAGTTTAGGTAACAATCACCTAACGGCTCAGTAAGCTCCAAAGGATTTGGTCACTGAGAAAGCTTAGGAAGCAGGCATGTCCTGCAGGCGGCCCCTGGTATCACTAAAACTGAGAATTAGACCCGTTTTTCACACAACACTTGAGCCACGACTTCAGCCTCTGAAGAAGGGCAGAGAGACAGAGCGGGGAAGATAAAGGAGGGACAATGAGAAAAGAGGGGACACCAAAACAAGGAAAGAAAGGACAAAAGGAAATGAGAAGGAATGTGTGTGAGACAGAGAGAGAAAGAAAGTGAACTATGAGAGGAAAACCTCTATTATGGTCTTGACTTTCAGAAGAAAATGTATCACGTTCTCCGATTCCCTAATGGCCTGCCTCGATCCCCTTTAGCACACACACACACACACACACACAGTGTACACCAGTAACTCTAAACTGGCAGGTGCAACTGAGTTAACGCTAACAGAGAGATTCTTTCTGGCCACCAGTCAAAATGCAATGATCGCCCATTGAGTGTGTACATTCAAGCCTCTATAAGAAGCTGTTTACTGGTGCAGCAGCCCCTAATGAGACAGATAGCGGACAACTGTTGCATCACGCTGTGTGGCTGCCTGTCCCCCCCACACTAAAGCATGCAGTCGTAGAAATAAGTAAAATACTAACAACACAGAGCTGTAGAGTGAAGTCTACACACACATAAAGACTCATACACACAATATACCACACACTCGCAGGACAGGTAAGGCCGCACTGGGAGTGGTATGAGGTTCCCGGAGTGATAGTGTTACACTTTGTGCATCCTGGACACCTCCCAGTTCTCCCAGCATTCAAATGGGTTGTGCAGACACCATCCATTGCTGCTGGGTATTTTTCCCATTTTTTTTAATCATTACATCATTCTTCCAAACCGGGTTGTCAGTAGCACCACATGCAGAAACATAAGGGACAACTATATCTAACTGTTTTAGATATCTAGCTGGAGAAGACAAAGGCTGCGCCGCAACAAATGAGACTGAGAGAGAATCTGCTGCTGTTGCACAGAAACGAATGGATTTTCTCTCTGGCTCCTTATAAATGAGACACTGATTTGAATGTTGGCAGCCGAATGCAACGCGCATCAGCAGGAATGAGGAAAAACTGAACCTCAATATTGACTTTACAGTTTCCCCCAGTGAGGGACTGGCCTTCGCGCACACACACACCTTCCTCATGTGTAGGTGTATTGTAGGTTCATTAAAAACAACGCAGACACACACAAATGACTCACTACAAAACTCTCAGGAGAATGTGCATTAATGTAGAACAATCTGAGCTTAGTGTGTAGTGGTTCTCTGCACTATTGCACAGAAAGACCCCTGTGGGAGCATTACACTGTACAACAATAGAGATTATCCGGAGCGTTTAGGATGTAGGTTAAACATGGATCTCTCAATTCCTGGTTATTGCAATCAAGCCCGCCGGCTCTTTGTTAATGGACACACGCGTGTCTCCTGATGCAATGTTCTTCTATCCCATGCAGCTTCATTTAAAAGCTTGGTGGTTTCAGCATTTCACCTCCACCTCCCAGTTCCCCCCCCCACCCCAGCATCTTCCAGTAAAGCACCGCACACAGCAGCCGGCCCACTGGAATGCACTTTATGGGGGAAGAGACTCTTTCTTTACCGCATCCAGGACGAGCTGGTTCATTGGGATCAACTACACGATGGTTGTTAAACAGCAAAGCGAGCTGATGGGGGTCCTTCCCCCCCCCGCATCTTTACCGACAGCAGTGCGGGGAACCTACCTTGCTTCGCTCCCTCTAATCCCGCAACATGTCAGCAGGTGTCCGGCCTCTTCCGTGGGAAACCTCCGGAGGTCCTCACCCGGAGGGAGAACTCGCAAAGAGCAGCAGAAGAAGCAGCGGCGGCGGCGGCGGCTCGTTAGCTAGCGCCGCGTCCCGGTGATGAAACCGTACACCTGTTTGTCAGCGCGCGTGGATGTTGACTCCCTCCCTCCCTCCTCCTCCTCCTCCTCCTGCTGCTTCTCCTCCTCTTCCTCCTCGCCGGGGGTCAGAGGAGAGCCGGGGCACGGGTAGCAATGCGGTGTAGCCCCCCTCTTCCGTCCCCTTCCCACCTCCCAGTTCCTCCTCACGACATAAACCCTCCAGGGAGCAGGAGGAAGAAGAGGAGGAGGAGGAGGCTCGGTCACCGCATGGCACCAACCGCGTCTTCTCCACAAATGTCCCGAGCCTGCCCCTCGTTTCCGTTTTTTGTTATTAACTATTATTATTATTATTGGATGACGTAGGTGGCCCCGAGCGCAAAATGGCCTCTTGTTATTTCCATTCAGCAACAGTTCACCGCGAGCTCCTCATTGGGTCCTCGTGTCGCCATGGCAACACCCCGCGGTTCAGCCAGTGCTGGGCAGAGAGGACACACCGGAAGTGAGTGCACAGCCCGGGGCCAACAGCTGAGCGACACTTTAAAGGTCCAGTGTGTAAGACTCAGGGTGAAAGGGATTTGATTTTATTATAAAATAATCCTAGTGATGTTTTCACTGGCGTGTGCCATCGTCTAAATTGTACGAATTGTAGTTTTCTTTACCCTAGAATGGGCCCTTTATGTTGAAATACTTTATGCCATGTTCCATTACACCTTAGAATGACTTGACTCGCACCTGAAGAACCTGAGATGATAGAGTTCCAGTGGCACAGGCACAATGTTTACGTTCACGAAAACGCAATACGCGGCATTTCACACAAACTAGCACCATAGTAACACGTCCACAGACTGTGATTGGACAGAACTATGTGTACGACACATTTAAAGTCGGGGGTGGTGAGGTTCCTCCGAGTCGAAAATTCGGACTTGAGGTTGTGTTCCAGTTGCAACTTCTTACTCGGAGCTCGGAATTACTGACCTCCGAGGTAATGGGACGTGGCCATGTTTTTTACACATTTGGGGTTTTTATGACAACCAAAGGCTTTCACTGGTTTGGAAGTGTTGGGAGACGTGAGGGGTATTCAGATATCTTTGTGACCATGGCAGAAAACACATTTGCACATTTAGCACGTTATTTTGTTTTTAGTAAAAGGGAAAAGAAAACATTTGGCATCTTGTCTTAAAGATAAACCAACAGGGTCCGGACAGAATCAATCTATCAATCTCTCCTTTGCACTAATTACATATGTAGAGTCTCAGTGCAGCATCACAAACAATAGGTCCGTGGACCTCGGGTGAAAAAGCCCCACTACTCATGAATTTTTTAAACCTTTCCAAGGGCACTTACAGATGGTCTAGTGACCTAATATGGAAACTGACAAGAAGCCAAAATGTGATCCAGTTGTCTGATGAAAATTATACTTCAGGAGTGTTTGGCTACAGCAATGTTTCACCTGTTCAGCTCTGTGATAGTTCCTTGCCTTGTTATAATGCAAAGCCAATATGATCAGTAATACAGCCACATAACCTGCAGCACTTTATATATATTCTAAATTTCTAAAATGTTTGCATAAAATAAAGTACCTTGTTTACAAAAGAATAAATGTGTGGATGACCTGGTTTAATAGATTTCCTTGTCAGTTTATTTAATGTAAGTGCATATTGGTGATCGTGTTTTAACGTTTAATGCTGCAAGATACTCACTATGAAATGCCATCTTAGATATAAATATTACCGTGACTTATATTCAAATCAAATATGTTATCCTTTATAAAGCTGCAGAGTAATTCTGTTGTTCACACGTGCATAAAAAAGCCCCTCTCTTCTGTCAACGTTAAAGGGATACAGATTTAGACTGTTATTGATAGCTGACCTTTGTGAGGTGTCAACAAGACAACATCTGTGTGTGTGTAGCTTATTTATGTGTATGTGATTTTGTGGGTGTGTACTTGTGCATGCATGTGTTTGGTCTTTTATCACCGCCTCTGATGTGCAGTAGGCAGCCCTTACTGAATCTTACTGTTGTCAAGTACCCTGCCTTTTTATAGCCGCTGTGCTATCCACAGACATGCTCTCAGCAATCCATTCTGAAGGGGGCAGGGAAGACGATGACAATACGTTATATCTGGTACGCAGTGGCCCACTGGTGAAACAGGTTCAGACATAGTAAAGATGGATGTGTAACTACATATACAGGAATCTGTACCTGGGAGCTGAATATGGCTTTAAGCATTTGTTGTAGAGTTGGCTATCGCTGCAATGTTAATTTAATGTTGATATCAAGTAATGACTCGAGAGAAATCTAAAAGTTAGCCTCGGATGCAAAATATACGGAATTGCCTGTGGTTAAAGAAATTACATAACAAGTATTTCCTGGATATGTAACAGATCAAATCCAAATCCTTAGCTTAACTGATCACTCAAGTAAGTGTCGCTTTAAAAGGATCCATTGGCAGAACATTTATATAAAATAATCCTAGTGATGTTTTCACTAGTGTGTTTCATCTAAATTGTATGAATTGTTGTTTTCTATACGCTAGAATGGGCCCTTTGTATTTAAATACTTTATAATTACATCAGGAGCAGGTCCTCTCTACGGAGGCCGCCATGTTTTTTCCAAACTGGACAAACTAAACACCTTTTGAGTTTTTATGACAACTGAAGGCCTACAAACAAACATACAAAGCAACCAACAAACAAACGGACAGGGTGAAAACATAAGCTCCTTGGCCGAGGTACTAAACTCCAACTCCCCTTCCAAACCCATACCAGGTTCAGGTCAAGGTTCCTCCAACTCCTACCACATGCAATGCAAGCAAAGGAAACCACAATGCAGTTTGGCAATGCATGACGTCACCCTATTCAAAGTGAATGAGCAGCGTTTCCATTGAAGCCACCATACAAGTGAGTGCTCCATTATAGTATTTCCCTTTTAGGATGACAACATGAGCCTTATCTTAGAGTGCATTAAATCATCAAGCATGTGTTGGGTTTTTATGGCGACAACAACCATTCTAATTCCACATCATGGCTGCAATTATCTATTGTCAAGCCCGAACATATACTGCCGTCACACCCCCCTCTCCTAGAATAGGCAGAGCGGGCTGGCACAGGGATCTTGTGAGAAAATAACTCTTTTATCTGAGCCGTGGCACTGCCTCACATCTTTCCATCGTTGCTGTCCAAAGAGATTCCACATTTGGAACAGCTGATACTGAGGTTCGCTTGTCTGGCTAATGTTAAAGTAATACAGTGGTGCTGAACGAGAGGACGTGGGCAAATGAGTGCATGGGGACATTGTCTGGCCGTGACATCAGGCCACGTCTACTTATATTCCAGAATCGCTTTGATGTCTATGGGCTGACCAGGTGAAATGCCAATTGGCCGTTCCGTGAGAGATCAAGGCTGCTGACGTCAGAGTCAGGCATCATCACTCTGTCACTGAAGAAAGTGCCGACCTTCTACCTTCTGTTTGTTGCTGCAGGCTTGTATTTTCCTGTATTGTTTAATTTCCTTATTAGTCGTGTGTTCACCTCATCAGTTGCAGTTAGTCAGACGTCTGTCTTAATTAGGAGGAGTTGGCTGCCTGCCATTTTGACATGGTGTATGCTCACCTTTCGCTGAGAGTGAAGGAGAAATCCTGAATCCAACCAACCAACATCACTCAACCACCAGAACACAAATCAAAGTACATCCAGCTCAACACTCACCCTGGCCTCTGAGCTATATCAATCAAAAACAATGAAAAATCTCCCGGGGGAAAAGGCCAATGTCACTGCTGGCACTGCATTGTTATAACGGATGTTGTAGGCGGAGGAGGACACAACAGTACAGAGATGAATCGTTGATGAGAGAAGATGAAGAATAACAAAATAACAAATGACACCGTGAAGGACACAGGAATAAAAACAGTAAGAGTCAGGCTAAATTTCAGCATACACAAGATGACATCATCAGCCTTCTGCTCGTCTAGACAAAGATGGACGATACGTCTCCTCTTCCTCCCATTTATCCAAAAAATTAAGCCAAAATATTTCGGATGGTGAACGGTGCAATCTTATGCATTTGGAGTCTGCGAATTAGGAATCAAGGAGATGGAGCAGTGGCAGCGAGGTCCTGCTGATGCATGCACTTGACCAATCTCGAGTCAGTTTCAGTTGGACATCATTGTGATTAGAACTATCTTAAATGACAGAGCATCTTTAAGGAATAGACTTATCCAATAAAATGTTCTGTGTGATAAAATGCTGGATCTGAGTTATTTCTAGACTCATCTCATTTTAATGAATTGAAAATCAGACGTAGGTTTTGCAATAGCCTAGGTTGGAGATTTTGAATTAACCAGTCAGCCAATAGTGGATAGAGTTGTGTGGCAGGGTGATAATCGGCAAAACTATTACATAACTCACCATAAACCTAGTATATTTGTTTTTTACTAAATTGTCTCCACAATAACTGAATGACATTTGGTACAGCTATGATGCCGAGAGGATAAATCCCCCGACTTTTCCTGCAGCTCCATCAACAGGTCAAAGTTTTGCAAAGTTATTTTTTCAAACCCCTGACCTGAGATTTTGTGTAAAATATCTTTATTGGTTGAATTGAAAGTCATCTCAGTACTGTGGTTGGGACATTGTTACACTTGATCTGTTCCTCCCTCTGCAAACTGATATTGAAATTCCTAATCTGACTCCTTGAGCTCACGACCTCATCCACTTTTCTCCCTTCTCCTTATCAGGTCATGAAGGGGGGGATTATCTTACGACCGTTATGCAACGTACCTCTTCAACGTGTGTCTTTCAAACACAATTACCGATAGGCAGCTTCTCTGGAACGCAATTTCTAATATTACTCTGCACTTCATCCACCTCGGTGCCCTCTGCCGTGGGTTAGCATGTCCCCTCTTGTGCGGCTGCTAAGTGGATTGATAAGTGCTGTTGTGGCTGATGAAATGTTGCGTAGCTGGATGACGATGGGATGTCTGCCAGACATTCCTGTATTATCAATTGTTCCAACTAATGCACCTGAATTTATGTGCCCGGCCAGACAGGGTTGTGAGGCACCATTAAGCACACGCTCTGAATAAAATGTAATCCTGCTGTCCAAAGGTTGCATTTAAAACAGTCTGAAATCACGCTTGAGCTTTACTTTGTTTTATCTAAGGGACGACTGGGATCGGAATTACTTTGCAGCTTACACACACAACACACCCTGTAATGACACCACCAAACAACAAAAACACGTGCTAGCATGCGAGACCAATACCGTAATAACTGTGGAAGTTATTTATGAAAAATCTGCTTTAAAATCTGTCTGTGACTTATTGGCAATGCTGTAAATCCTCTTCAAAGATTTTCAGCTTCTTCTTGTGGCCGGTAATTAAGTAATGGCTCAATTAAAACCTGCAGTGCCAGAGGGGAAAGCATGAAGGACCATTCATTTGGAGCCCATAGGAGGAGGTTAATACAGGCTAAATATTAAATGGTGCTGGGACACAAGTTTTCTGACAACAGTGGATGATTCTAATGGGTTCAGAAACTTAAATGCACGACTGAAAAACCTGCAGAGCTCGTCTATTTGTGTGCAGAGAGGAAACTTGGAAAAATCATGTTAATTTTGAAAGGAGAGATGGTGTCAAATAATATTCATTATAAAACATTGTGCCTTTTTCTTTTTGCTTCCTCTTAATAGAATGAACAGCGCAGAAACACGAATGCCGACATAATGCGGCTGTCACGGTCCTCAAGCTATCAAAATACTTTCCATTTTAATGCTTAAGTGGCACAGTGAGAACAACGTGAGCACAAACACTTAACAGGAAATCGGAATAACGGTAATGGACAGTAGAAAATTGTTCTGCTGTCTTTAGGGCCAAATGTGATCTGTTCAGCCTCTGAGTCTTACAGGAAGAGGAATGTGACCCTCGAGTCTCCCTCTTCCTTCTTTGGTAACAGCGCTGCACCACCAAACGAGACTTAAATCGCTAAATCAGTTTTGACCACATGACCAGCGGAAATATTTGTGTATTTAGCCAAAGAGGGTGAACTTATTAAAGAGGGGTGAACAAAGGAAAATGTCGTGAGTGTTCATTTATTTATTTATCAGCTGAAACCGAGTTGTGCTCTACAATTAACTATATCCTATCAAAATAATGAAGATTTGAAATGTTTATTCTGCATTGGACACATACTTTGTTTCTCTGAGTGAAGGTAAAACCCTCCATTAGACAACAGTAATAGTCCGAAGGCACACATTCCACTCAGCAAACATTTTCATTATTACACTGGACTGTACATATGGGTGCTAGCTCTATATTTGAGCTATCCTGTATTCAGTCGTCTGCAGCGGTTGCAGGTTCAATTCCAGCTTGTGGCTTGCTGCGTGGCTCAACCCCTTTTCTCCCTCTTTCATGCTTAGTCTGTCCTGTCAATCAAAGGCTATAATTTTTTTTTCTAATTTAATTGTAAATGTCATCAAATTAGTAGGAAATTAGTATTCTTATATTTTTAAATAAAAGCCTTAAAGTAAAATTATATTAGATAAATAAAAGTAGCCACGAAATAAGTTGTAAGTTTAGAATTTTTAAAAGCATTATTCAATTGCTAAATGGTTTTGAATGTGAAAATACTTGGAATGCCATTAAAATGTACACATCCTATTGCTAAATGTATGAATTTGCATTTCAAATAAATCTAAAAATAAATTAGGTTTTTACTGTAATTTGAAATTTAAAGTGTCTGAGAGAGGATGATGCAAGGTGGAGTTTCTGTAACTTGAAGTTAGCTAACTTACTACCTCCTAACCCTAACCCAATTCTTATAACCTCTGTATATGCTTAAAGAAGCTATTACACAGCGATTCCTCACTCCACGTGGCTTTAAGTCCCGTCTGCTAACCATAACTGACAGGCCTGGATCGTTGGCACGGCCAGACTGTCGTAGCCGAAGCTTAAGGTGCTTGCACACAGTTCTGCCTGCCCTCCACGCACACTGTCTGCAGTTTGAAAGGTGTAATCTGCCTCTGACAAGGCCAACTTGTCTCCCAGCGTTTTCACAGCACACGGTCAAATCCCTGCTGTCTCAGGACTGCAAACACGAATTCCACCAGATCTCCCTCTGTGAATAAGGTCTGAGAAACTTAAACAAGGTAATAAAATGTGTAGTTAATTCATGAGGACGTCGGATTGGAAATTAATTCAAACTCGCCACAAACACTTTTACTTTTTAGAACAATAAAGTATATTTGATTTGATTTGATTTGAATAGACATTAAAGTTGCTGTTGCAGTTCCCAGACGCTGTCTCTCTTTATAGCGGGCTGCACTGCAGAGAGGTAACAGCACAGTAGTAGATCCATGCTGCTGATTCCATTTGAATATTGACGTCCTGCCACCCCTGAGGATCACTAGGAGACCCAAGTCAGCACTTGGCGAGCACAAGCCTGTGATGAGAAGCACGTACCAGCAAGAAAAACTCGAGAAAAAAGAATAATAACATGCATGCACAATGCATTTGTTGATAATTGCACAGCAGTGGCAGCTGAATGCAGGTTTTCCTTTGCAATACCTTTCAGAATGATAGCAAGTCTGTCATGTGGGTTCAAGTAATCGCACTCAGGGATAAAAGCTTCCACGTGGGTGCAAAACTGAATTCTCAAGGATGCTACATCTCAGTCATCAGACACCAACTGCCCACTCTGCTGTGTCTAGTTCAACTCTCATCTTCAGTGCACATGCACGTGGAGTCGTCCAAACGGTGAGTGCGCTCAATTCATTACTGCAAGGACGAACCCTGATGAGGAACACTGAGCGTAGCACATGCATCCCCTGCCCTGCGTTCTCTCCTGCGTGTGATGCATTGGTTTTAATCAGCAGTCGCCTCCCCCTTCCTGTGAGGTGTTACCACAGACGAGCAGCGTGTCGGTGGCTGACACTGGTGGCGGAGCCGGTGGAGTCCGACCTCCAAACAACATTGGTCAGCAAACTGGGGAGGGGGAGATTTACTGCAGTGTGTGTTTTTTTTTCTTTCTGCAGAGGGCAGAGAGAACATGCTACGTTACTGCTGCTGCCTGCACCATTCCTTGTACGTACATCACCCTTCCTCTCCTCCACATCTCTCCCTGCCCTTTATCTACCTCTTCATCGCAGGCGGCCAGCGTAGTTTTCCTGCCTCTCCCTCACCCGCCTCGTGTGAAGATGAAATAAGGTTTCTTCCCCCTCTGCTCTTAGAATATCAATGTAAAAGTAAAAGCGAACAAAGACAGTAGGATGCATCACATTGCACCGGACCATGCTCTGTTGTGAGAGTAATTCGTTCACTCCTCTTAGCTACGATCAATAATGTTTTAAAGGCGTCATTTGTAATGCAAATTTGTAATGCATTGATGATGAATTGGCAGAGTGAGTTAATGTGCATCATCACATAACGCATCATGCACAGCAGCGAAGAGCCATGTGGGCGAACTCACCTTTTGTTTCAGGGCATTCCGGCACTCCAGCGATTTGCAAATGAGGGAGAGGAGATTTACCCCCGGAGCCGATACGATGAAGAATGTGTCACACACACACACACACACACACACTCCCACAGATGGAGCTGCTGCTGCTGCTGTGGCCCCCCCGACCAGTTATCCCTTTTGCGTGAGTGCATTCAAATCACATGTACACATGACATGCACTGTGGCTACAGTGAGTCGAACATGTACAGCAACGCCTGCCACTCCAGGAGGGGTTCTTCCTCCCTAATCCCTCAGTCCGATGCCAAGTTGTGTCTCCAGCGAGAATCTGATCTCCACCTGATTCCTGTCAGCTTTCCCGTCTCTGTCCCCCCCTGAGCTCCTCGCAGAGCATCTCATGGTTTATCCAGTGTTACAGCAGAACTGAGCTGCAACGATTCCCTGCAGCATCATTAGCTCTAGTTCTCATTACGGCCCTTTCTGCTCCACGTCCCTTTTACTCTCTGCTTATATTTATGGCTGTTTTTCCTGCAGAACCCCCCCTGAGACTTATCTGCCCTCTGTTTCATCACATTACTAACTCGACCACCACAGTGCTGATCATGCTAGCTCTCCCCACTTTTCTACACAGGTCTTCAGCAGTTCCAGCCATTGGCACAAAGCCCCGTAAGCTTCCCCGGCTTAACACTGGACTAAACCAATCAGACGGCCTGAGGTCTATCTCAGGACGGGCCTGTTTTATTAATCTGAGGGAGGGATAAAGGGGACAACAGAGGGGATGGAAAGGTGCATGTGGACAGTGTGTGTGTATCTCTGTTGACATTGCAACACTAAAATCAATTTATTACAGAGAGAAACATGCTGTGATGTAATGCCATGGTATAGGACAACTGTCCTCCTCTTCATGAATCTCCACATAATCAATATGTTTGCAAAGAAAACAGTATTAGCTATTTCCTGTGTTATTTAGCCTAAAAACAAACAGAAATTTGGACCTGATGGTGGTTCAGGGGCTCAAAGTGAATACAATTCATCCTGTGGGGACCTTGAAAAACCCTGGAATTTATCCCCTGGGTCCATGAATGTCTGTACACAATTGTGTGTCAGCCCAACATAAAGATGATGAGATATTAAAGTGAAAATGTCTTCTAGAGCCACCAGCAGGTCACAGGAGTCATTACCTCCATCAAGATGGTTATGTTTTCACCCCCCTGCATTGGTTTGCGGATTTGTTTGTTTGTCAGAAGGATTCAATTATAACTACTGAACAGATTTTCATCAAACTTGATGGAAGGACGGGACGTAGGTGAAGAAAGAACATTTACATTTTAGTGGATTAGAACAAAAGTCGCAGATTGAGTTGATTTATCTTTAACATTGTGAGATACAGCATTTTTATTGTGTTCCCGAAGGAATAATTCATGAATCTTAGGGGACTGATTTCGATAGCTGTGTGCAATTGAGTGCAGAGCCTAATCTGATTTTCAGGGACTGCTGGGCCTTGGCAGAGGTATGTGCTTTATGAGTGCCGTTCTGGTTATTTATCTATCCTCTGGGGACTATGAGTGTCTGTAACCGATTTATAATAGCAATCCATCCAAATGTTGAGCTATTTCAATCTCAACCAAAGTGGTGTAGCAGCCAACAGATCGATATCACGGTCCCTGAGTCACTAGCATGGCGAAAAAGAGATTTTCATAAATGCAAAGTATTTGACTCATTCATTTCAGTGCAGCTTTGAACCGTGCCAGTGTCTGTTTGGATTAATGGCATCGTTGGGAGTGATATAGGACACGTGCTCCCTCCCGTGACAGCTAATGTCAGGCTAATTATCACATCGTGGTTCACTGTCACTGCTGGTGTAATATGACTGAAGATTCAAAACGACACAGAGAACATTCCAATCACTGACGTGCTCTGTGAGTGAACTCTTAACAGGACATTAAAGCAGTTCTTTACAGAGAAGCACATATCCCTGTTTAAAGGTTGGTCAACAATCGTCAATCTGAGATGAAATGATGAAATTACATATCTCTGCCCAATATTCCACAACACGTACTAATTGCTTGTGCTCTAAGAGTTTCAGGTTTGTTGATCTACTGCTTTAAATCTATATGACTCCTCCAGCAGCAGCAGCAGCAGCAGCAGCAGGTCATTTCAGCTTTTACATTACTGCTGACCTTTCAAGACGCATTTAGCCGTGTGGTTATACTCAGATTTATTGGTGTTTGGGCTGTTGTAATGCAACGCCTTGCAGCCTGGAACTGCACTGACACCAATACATATATATATATATATATATATATATATATATATACAGTCCAATAAATTAGCCTCACTCCATTTACTTGCGATGCATATCTTGTGGGAGATCCATTTCATTTAATAAGATATGTGCTGTTTAAGAAGTAATTCATCATTGAAAACAAACAAATGGAAATAAAAATAAAAATTATCTGTGTTACGAATTCCGACCTGGACAAAACAATTTGCACAAATAAAAGCAAACAGTCTGATTAACATGATTTACAGTTTTTTAGTATAGCTGCATACAACTGAGTCACCAAATGGGGGGGGGGGACTCAGTAACAGTATTATACTGCCCTCTAGTGTTTATTTCTGTTGTTTTTCACTTGTTTCATTTACCTGGTGTTGATGACGTCAAGCTTTTATACAATTTATGGTCAAGTTATTCAATGTAATAAAACTATGTTGAAATAACATAACATGATAAGAATAAGTAAATGAGTGAGTGAATCAACAACGACCACTCATGTTTCAAAACTCTCAAAGTGCAAATGAGCAAAGGTGTGAAAGGTGAAAGGAAGTCTGCGTTGGTGGATGTGTGTATAAAGGTCACACGTTAATGTTTACTGCAGTAAAAGTAGCCTACAAAATGTACTGATCCTGTTATCATGTCGTGTTTAAGTACAGTGTGATACGTCCATGGGATCACAGCAGCTACAATCACATCAAATGTTGATGTTTGGGCCCATGAGGTCATCATGATGATGACAATGACATCACATGACTCTTCAGTGTTCATTGGTTGGACCACAGACTTGGCCTTTATTATTGATTTCAGTAACACAAGCATGTAATAAAAAGTAACACTCAAAACCACCTGTGTGGCAGTTACTGCTACGCAAAGGTGTCCCCAGGACCATGTCTTAATTTGGGGGCTTTGTCCCTAATTCAACTAAATGTCCCCAACAACTTGTCTTTAGTCTGAAATGTGTCTCTAAATGTAGACACACATTGAATGACACTACATTGACTCTCATGGACTCTTACTCTAACCTTGACCATAGTTACACCTTGCCTAACGCTAACCTTTCACCTAACCCTAACCTAAATCTAACCTTAAAACAAGTCTTCACCTTGAAATTGTGATTTACATGATGGGGACTTGCTTTTTGTCCCTGTAAGAAAGACAAGTCCCTTTAATGTGAATGTGTAAACAGATTTAGTTCCCCAAAACATGAGTAATATCTGAACTACACACACGTGAAACAATGTCTGTGGGGGTTTTTCGGGGGATTCCCTTATTTCTGCAGATTGTTGCAGAGTGTGTTCTAAAGAAGCAGAGTCTTTATTCTGCTAAGAACACAAACACGGAACCATGAGGTTTTATCAGTCTATAAAACCTTGAACATATACTCTTTGGATGGGAGGACATCATTGTAAAGTACGTGCAGCTTGTTTTGCAAAATGGGTGGAACGTCAAGACCTGAAGACAAGTTCAACTTCAAACACCAAAACAAAAAGCTGATTTAACTGCCTAAAAATAACTCATGCAAAATACTATGTGCTCCTCTGTCTGATGATCACTGTCATTGCTTGTGTGTGTGTGTGTGTATGTGGGCAGTGGTTGATCGAGTGGAGGCCGTGGAGTGGATCATCTTCTCGTAGTTACACAAGGTAACGTAGTGTTGACCTTTCGTGCTTTACCTCAGGAGTCGGTTACGTACAGGGGAGATGTCTGTTCTCCTCCTGGGCTTGAAGACGCTTCTTGTTTCAGGGTTTAACACCCTTCACCTTTTCAGCAGCTGAGAGATAACTGAGGACACTTCTTCTTGCCTGGAGAAGCTGCTGTATTTATTTTACAACACACTGCAGCTTACACTGTCCATCGTTATACCTTCTCTTTTCTGTTTTCTCACTTCTCTCTCTCTCTCTCTCTCAAACACACGGAAGCACTTTCTTAAAGAAGCCACGCTACTCTGAAACTAGGTCAATTATTGAATTTTACTAGTTAAATTCTATTTTTTCAGTGCCATTCATCCCCAGCCCAGACAGACAGAATGCACTCTGCACTGTTACAATACTGTAACAGTAACATGTAACAGTAACACATATATATATATGCTGGGTTGTTTTTCTTCACTGACACAGCCTAAAATGAAGAGATTTCTTCAGACAGACTTTCCTTTGGGAAGTAACAAGAGGCTGAATACAAGCCCAAGAGAAAAAGACAGAAAGGTGGTGATGATGAGAGAGAAGAACCAGGTGCCGCCCACTGTTCCTACCCAGGACAGAATCAGTATTATATCGCTGTGCTGTTAAATACAAAGACTGTTCCGATCCTGATCAAACAATGTAATAACCACATATTCTTTGGCAATTATAATGGAACTTACAGGCTCAAGTTAACTACACACCTAGGGGAAGTATAATAATAACATTAATTATATTTAATGTATAACACATTTTGCTTATGTGGATGCACTGTTGAGACACGTTCCTATAATTTAAATACAAAATGATGCAAACTCAAACACAATGGTGTTATTGAAACAAGTATGGTCTCAACTGAGTTTCTATTTCCTCATTAAATATATTCTAACTCTATTTGTACAATTACGGTAATTGTCCCACACAGGCTTCACTTTGATTTAAACACAAATTTATCCAATGTTTTGACGTATTGAAATCTTTATCAGCCGTTTTTGACTACGATGATTAAACTGACAATTTAAATCAATGCTTTGACAACAGATATATAAGAATGTAATTGATTTGATATCAACCTTCCCCCGTATAACATACATTACGGTACAGTCCCAAAGTCTGAATGTGCCACAGCCTGTTTACAACACGTGTTGCCGCCTCCTTATGTCTGGAGCCATTTTGATCATAGGAACAGGTATGAATGTTTAATAACATTAAATAACAACTTCATCACACTGCTTCTTGTCTAGTGTGGATTTTATTCTGCCTTCTCAAATGCTTCTGAGCCTCTTGCATGAAACAGTTAATGATTCTCCAGCTTTCTACTGATGTGGAAGTGAAACCAGAGCCTCCACTGCCTCATTTCCTTATAATCCTGTTGTGCTGCCCTTTGCTTCTCAAGCAGCTGAGACTCTTCCTCAATGAGCAGCACCAGAGTTATTGAAGCTGGAAATACATTAGTTTCTATTTAAAATCTATGAAGTATTGATGCAATATGCAGAGGAAACATTGGGTAAGAAACCTGCAGGCACTAAATATGAGCCAGTCATAGTGTGTGTACAAAATTTAGGTGATTATATGCTATCACTATCCTATAGTAACCATATATTCTGTCATAATAATAATAATAATAAGTCTTACATGTACATTGCTGCATATTAAAGTAGCACCTCACTAATATTCTATGTCAAGGAATTGATGTGTGAAGTGTCAGATGTTGCAGCCCGGAGATTTTGTGAACCTGAATAACCAGACCAGCATCAAACCGCAGACGATCAGGTGAGCCGAGCATTTCATTGCTATAAAGCCGGATATTCCTCTGTGGGTTGGGGTTGGTTCGGAGTAAAAAAGGAGCTAAAAGAAGAGTGAATTCTGGATTAGCATCATATTTTCTAGTGGTGTTTTGTCTCTGCTCACTGTTTAATAACACACACTGCAAAAATTAAAAGGTTCAGGAAACATCGGATCGGATTCAAACACAAAACTCAGAAGACCTGTCTCTCTCTTCTCTAATATAGACGTGACATTGTTATACTATATTCAATCAGATATATCAAATCAATTCAATCCACCTGTAGGATGTCACATGAAGAAAGATGAGAGCTGGCTTAGGTGACCCTGCTTTTAGCAAATATTTAGCTGAGTCACAAAGCCATTCAACATACTTTGTTCACTAGAAATCACACTAATTTCTAGTTTTAGTTTTAACAGTGATTCACTTTCTACGATAGGACAATGTTCTTACTGTGCTGTCTGAGGTTTTACTCTATTCTTTCCATAGGTTTTTGAAGCAATGTGTTCCCCTCGTTCCCTCCACTTCACATGGATCGTCATCGGATGCTATTTTCTGACGGGGCCACAGCATTGCTTGGCCCATCAGAAGAAGACGTCCTGCCAAGTGCAAGACGGCATAGCGGACTGCAGCCACCTCAGCCTCAGTGCCATCCCTCCTCACCTGCCGGGGAACATCTCCAGCCTGGACATGTCCCACAACCGACTGGTGAGGATTCCCCCTGCGTCACTCAACCCCTACCAGGGGCTCCTCCACCTCGACATCAGCTACAACAGTGTTACCAAGCTGGACGAGGGTTTGTGCCGGACGCTGCCGCTGCTGCAGACGCTGAACACCAAACACAACGAAGTGCACTTGCTGAAAGAGGAGGATCTGAGTCACTGCACGAGCCTGATATGGTTGAATATGGCGAGTAATAGGCTAAAGCTACAGGGGGAGCCCTTCTCCGCACTAAAGGTACAGGTTCCATAACACCAACTTGTCACTTTTGGGGATTCAATTCAGTTCAGTAACTGTTTTGTCTTTATTCACCTTTCAGAATCTGAAATCTCTTGATGTTTCCATGAACAAACTGATGTCAGCCAAGCTCAGCTCTCATCCTCAGCTGCCCAGCCTGGTGACCCTCAATCTGGCGTTCAACGATTTCACCACACTGAAGAAAGACGACTTCTCTTTCCTTGAAAATTCAGCCCTTCTACAAGTCCTCGATCTCTCATCCGTGCCTCTAAAGACAGTAAGAAACTTACCTGGAAATGGGAAAATGAAATTGAGCTGTCCAAGCCAGAAGTAGAGTTTTTGTAGTGCTTTGGTTTCAGTTGTGTGTTTTGTTTCCCTTTTTTCATCTCACCGCAAGATCTCTGTTGTGTTTTCCTGCAGTTGGAGCCTGGTTGCCTTAAGTCCATTTCAGGCCTGCGTACTTTAATCATGGATGGGAGCAAAATGGGCGTTCAGGTTCTTTCCAAACTCTGCTCGGAGCTGTCGGGGACATCCATCGATGCCTTGTCTCTACGGAAGATGAATCTGGTCACACTCCCAAACACGACCTTTGCAGGGCTGCAGAAAGCAAATCTGACCTTTCTGGATCTGTCCCACAACGGCATGGGTAAAATAGAGGAAGGAACGTTTCAGTGGCTCCCCAGACTTCAGACTCTAATTTTGACTGACAACAACATCAAGCACCTCACCAAGGCCACGTTTCAGGGGCTAAAGAGTTTGACAAAACTCACACTGACAAAAGCCCTGGTGAAAAGTCGAACCTCCTCCACCCCGCTGATCGACGATTTCACTTTCCAAATGTTAAGCGCCCTGGAGAGTTTAATGTTACAGGAAACTGCATTTCGGGAAATCACAGCACACACGTTTACAGGCTTGACGAGTCTAAAAGAGCTTGATATGAGCTGGTGTAGTTGCATATCGCTCCGAAGTATCTCCAACAAAACCTTATTGTCACTTGCGGGATCGCCTCTCAGAAAACTAAATCTCACAGCAACAGCTATAACATACATAAATCCTGGAAGCTTCTCCGCTTTGGGAAACCTCACCACCCTTCTTCTAGATTTTAATTTCATACAACAAACTCTCAGCGGAAAAGAGTTCGAAGGCCTGGGTCAGATTCAGGAGATTCACATGACCTACAACCACTGGAAAATCCAGCTGAGCTCCACCTCCTTCATCAATGTGCCCAATCTTAGGGTCCTGACTTTGGGGAAAAGTCTGAACAGCACAACTTTCAACCTGGATCCATTGCCATTCCAGCCCCTGTCCAACCTCACCTACCTGGATCTCAGTAACAACAACATCGCGAACATCAAACAGAGTATGTTAAATGGGCTTGAGAACCTGAAGGTGCTGAAGCTCCAACACAACAACTTGGCGCGGTTGTGGAAGGACGCCAACCCAGGTGGGCCGGTGTTGTTTCTTAAAGGGGTAGAGAAGTTGACGACCTTATGGATGGACAACAACGGGCTAGATGAGATCCCACAGGAGGCGCTGAGAGGTTTGACGAACCTCAGGGAGCTAAGCCTCTCAAACAATCTCCTCAACAATCTCAAGGACTCTGTGTTCGACGATCTGAAGTCCTTGCAGGTCTTGCGTTTACAGAAGAACCTGATCACAGCTGTGAAGCCTGAAGTGTTCGGCACTCCCATGAGAAAACTCAGCCTACTTGTCATTGACAAAAATCCCTTTGACTGCACGTGTGAGAGCATCCTGTGGTTTGTGACGTGGTTGAACAGCACAAACACGACCAGTGTGCCAGACCTCAGCGACCAGTACATGTGCAACACTCCACTCGCGTACTTTAACCACTCAATCATGCAGTTTGACACCCTCTCCTGCCAAGATAACACCCCTTTTTATGCTCTTTACGTACTGAGCAGCACCACTGTCTTGATGCTTATGGTAACGGCCCTGTTTGTGCGGTTCCACGGCTGGAGGATTCAGTTCTACTGGAACATACTGGTCAATCGCACGTTAGGATTTAGTGATGCCAGTGTTGAAGAGGGCAGGGAATTTGAGTATGACGCTTACATCATACATGCGGAGAGGGACGCCAGATGGGTGGAGAGGGTGATGGTCCCCTTGGAGAATGAAAACTGCAAGTTTTATTTGGAGGATCGAGATGCAGTCCCTGGGGTGTCGCTGCTCCAGTCCATCATGGAGAACATGAAGAAGTCCAGGAAAATCGTGTTTGTCGTCACTGAAAGTCTTCTCAGGGATCCCTGGTGTAGACGGTAAAGAAAATGTTGATTTAATACATTTTCTTTAATTTTGTATTTGCGCTGTATATTTGCATTAGAGTAAGTTCTCATACTTGTCCCTCTACATCTCTTCCCACTTCTTTCCTCACCCAGATTCACAGCCCATCAAGCACTGCACCAGGTGATTGAGGCCAGCAGGGACTCTGTGGTTCTGGTCTTCCTGCAGGATGTGCACGACTACAAGTTATCTCGCACACTCTTCCTCCGCAGGGGCATGTTGCGACTGCGTTGTATCCTGAATTGGCCCGAAGATAAGGAGAGGGTGCCGGCCTTTCACCAGAAACTCCTCATAGCACTTGGCATGACTAATAGATTTAGGGACTGACCCTTTTTCTTGAATAGTCATGAAAAATCCCACTTGTAATAATAAGTTTGTCCAGTTATATCCAATTGCTGGAAGTTGCTCATTATTTTGTCCTTTGTAATTATGTATGGAATAGTTATCTGTATATTCTATATATACATATACTATATATGATGACATTTGGTGTTTGGTGTTTTTTTGTGTTATTATTTGCTTGTTCAAGGAAAATACTTAAAGCAAAATGAAATGTTCTCCAGAATTGTTAATAAACGAGCTCAATTTAAAGTATAAAATAACTAATTAACAAAAATATCTCCACCAGGGGGAGTACCACCGTCTCCACAACAAGTGTTTTCTTCGATAAACAAAAGTCAACGACACCTTAATAAATTGAAATACTCATTGAAAGTTATATAATTTGAGCAGCATCTTCTGCTTCAGTCAGATTAAATATTGTGTCATTCTGACATCTAGTGGTTATAGTGAGAAACTACAGCATTTATGTACAAATACTAAATAAAATCTTTTAGTTTTTACACTCTCTAAATAAATGACTAAAAATAAAAAAATAGAATACATGGCCTAAATACCTTCTACGACCCTGATGGTCTGCAGTGGTGAAGTGATGGTGTATCCTCAGGTCAGTGTTGCAGCACCACAGACGTCCCATGGCAGCTGAAATACAATAATTATACATCATCATATTTGTTTTATTTGGAAAGACATATTGGACATATAGTAAATGAGTGCTCAACTGGAATGGCTCTCAGAGAGTACATACCAGTGCCCAAGGCTCAACAGTCCACTTGTGAAACCACATTTAAATTCACTTTATCTGCACCAAATTGCACAAACTCATAAATATCAGTCAGTTAAACTTGCCTTATTTATTTTCCATCAAGATCCTGGATTTGTTCTCTGGGAAATCAGTGAAAATGTAAAAAAAAATGCCAGATCTCGCAATATTAAAGTGATTAAGTGATACAAAAATATTGCTGGATCTGCCCACTGATCCGGATCCACACCGAAATGTCTTCCCTGTCCCATAGAGCATCCGTACGCCAAGTTGTAATCCGTCCAGTAGTTTTTGCGTAACCTTGCTAATAAACAAACAAAGGTACAGGGGTCAAAACATAACCTCCTTGGCAGAGGCCATCATTGAATATACATGTGAAATTATAATAATTGCACAAATATAAATAAATAGTAAAACATAACTAGAAAACAACCAACTTTGAAAAATAATATTGTTATTTTAAAAAACTGTTGTGAAACCTGTTCAAAGTATTAAATATATTTGATTGGCCAATAGCTGAGATAAGGCTGCTATTCATTAACTTATCAGGTTAGATGAGACTTGAGTGGATGTTGACCTGGGAAAAAGAAAAACACACACAGGCAGAATAAGTTGGGCAAAGGTTGTGCAATGTGGTGTTTATTAACATCTTTGTTAATATTTACATTCCTCTGTGTTTTTGCACATTTGAGGAGCTTCTTCGTGTTGATCTCTCTCCCATCGCTGATATAACGTGTCTCCTATTTCCATCTTCAACATCCAGGGACATTGTCTAAACTGTGTTAGCTTCCATAAAGGACAGTGAAGGCGGTGGCTTCCCTCGACCCTGTTGTTTTCAGTGAATTTGCATCAGAGGGAAGGAGGAGTAAAGGCAGCACACGCGTCACATAATGAAGGCACAACAGGACACACACACACACACATAATCTAAACATATACACTGCCTCAAAATGACAGCCTTACTTGGTGGTTCCATGATTCCTTTACTGGGAGTCAGCGTCTTCCTCGCTGCTCTCACCTACATCACCTACAAGCTGCTCAGCGGTTACCTGCACAAATGGTATGAGATGATGCCGATCCCCCAGTTGCCGGCAACGTACCCCTTCATCGGAAACGCACTGGAGTTCAAAACCAGTTCGGGAGGTAAGAGAACAATCAGCATGCTGCAGTTACAGGAGACTAGTTGCACTGGTTCCTGTGCAGCTAGCTAAGGCACAGACCATTAGGCCCAGTTACATAACTGATGGTGTAATGGTCCCTTTCTGCAGGTTCATGATATTTTCTCTGTTTCAGATTTCTTCCGCCAAATTGAGGATTTCACCCGTGAATTCTATAACGCACCTCTGTTCAAGCTCTGGATCGGAACGGTGCCGTTTGTGATCCTGTTTCACGCTAACACCGTTGAGGTATGACGATCAACCATATAGTTTGTACACTAGTCCACATGCCTTATCTTATATTTCTATAAACATGTCACATTCCTTTTGTATAAAAAGCTTTAAACGATGAAACACCTGTCCATTTATGTTAGACACTGTCTTTTAATATAGTTGTTTTGTTGATGTGCTGTTACTCGCAGCATCTGTTGCACTTCTGTCCGTCCTGAGCGTATTGACTTAAAGGAAGCAATCAGTGCTTACACCCTAAGATACGGTTGATAAGTTATTATGAATAAATCCATTCAATGGCCAAACTCTAATAACGGTAATAAACAGTAATATACATTTTCCTGAGCTTGTGCTATATATTTTTACTGTTTATGACGTTTTGTTTGTAGACACTCCTGAATAACTCTATTCACATGGACAAAGCTTATGCATATGAATTCCTCCACCCTTGGCTAGGAACTGGCCTTCTTACCAGGTATGTACCTCACGATATTGAAGAAGACGTGTTCTGCTCATATTCAGGTTCATCATTTTAATTTGTGTTATTACTTGAAAATGATCCCTTTACTGTGGTCACTAAGAAATTATAATTTATTCTCTGGAATGTCCATATTTCATTTCATTAAATTCATTTTGTAGATACTTAATTTTGAACCAAAATTGAATAGAACAAAATTTAGAAACAATGACTTAAATTGGATTTAAATGAAATAAGGTAAAAGTTAATTTCGCCTTCTCGCATCATTTGTTTTGATCTGTTTCGCAGTTTTGTATATGAAGAATATATCGATGGGCCCATGTGTTCTCTCTCAACCTCAAACCTACTTTGATTTGTTTTCCTCTTCCTTTCAGCACCGGGAAGAAGTGGCGTCAGCGGCGGAAGATGCTGACGCCCACCTTCCACTTCTCCATCCTGACGGACTTCTTGGAGGTGATGAACGAGCAGGCGGAGGTCCTGGTGGAGAAGCTGGAGAAACAGGCCGGGAAAGGTTCCTTCAACTGCTTCAGTCACGTCACTCTCTGCGCTCTGGACATTATCTGTGGTGGGTGTACGGAAAAATGAGCTTATTGAATTGTCCTTTAACCTCATATAAAGCATATTAACAAGAAAGGACAATATTCTTACACTGGATTCTTCCTTTTCTTTCAACAATGTAACTTCAGAAACTGCAATGGGAAAGAAAATCTACGCGCAGAGTAACTCAAATTCAGAATATGTTGAAAGTGTGTACAAGTGAGTGGTTTTCATTTTCGTTCTAATTCATAAATGATCTGATACTTTGATTTAATCTTTAACTTTACTCTCAGAATGACTGACATTATCAGCCGCAGACAGAGGAAGCCTTGGTTCTGGCCTGACATTTTGTACCACTACTTTGGTGAAGGTCGGGAGCACGACAAGACACTCAAGATTCTGCACTCTTTTACAAACAAAGTGAGTAATGGAGTAACAGGTTGACATTTTTTTTATTTCTGTAGATGAAACAATATCAGGATAACGCTTTATTTAATTTTCTTCTCAGGTGATCCATGAAAGAGCAGAGAAACTTTCCTCGACCGAGTCAGACAGCAAATCTGAGAAAGGCAAAAAGAAACGACAGGCATTCTTGGACATGCTCTTGAAGGCCGAAGATGAGGACGGCAACAAGATGAGTCACCAGGACATTCAAGAGGAAGTGGACACCTTTATGTTCAGGGTCAGTGGTCACAAAGGAAACTGGAGAAAAAAGTATTTAAGGTGCACCATTCAATATTTTGCACGATCAAAATAAAACGTAAAAATGGTAAAATGAGTGTGAATGCAGGACTTACTGTGGGACTAGAAAAGCAACTCCAGATTAAGGTCTGTTTTTAATGAGATAACATGACAAGGCTGTGACCCGTTCTATCTTTATTTGTGCAGGGTCATGACACCACAGCCGCCTCTATGAACTGGTGCCTACATCTGCTGGGCTCCCACCCTGAGGCACTGAGCAAAGTTCAACAAGAGCTGCAGCAAGTGTTCGGTAACAGTAACATCTTCTTCATCGTTTGTGTTTTCCTGCCCGGAGGCCTTCTGTCTCCTTTGCTCTGTACAAGTGAAGGGGAGCTTACACAGGGATAATGGCTGTGAAAAATATGTCAAGAATATGTGAATCACTTCCACTCTTCTGTGGATTTATCAGAACATTTTCCATGAGGCAAGCTTTGGCCTTTTTTGCCATAACAGCTTGAGAATTTAGTTCCTCTAAGAAAAGCTATAAAAATGACTGCAGTGATGTGGCCTTATCTTACACTGATGCAAAGCGGTGCAGAGTTAGATGCAATTGTTTTTGCTAGTTCCAGACTGATGTGATAATGTTCCTAACCAGGGTTGCTATGATTATCCGAATGGGTTTTAAAGGGAATGGGATAAGGCGCTCTGATTGGTTTATTGAATGTTACACACCCTCGACTTTTCAACCACTTGGAAAACACTAAACTGGCAAAGGTGGGTTTGATGTCCCTGCACCATGTACTATGTACTTTAGATTACTGCCTTTGAACTTGTGTCTTATCACCTCAACACAAAATTTATACATAGGGTGTAGTACTTCTAGACTCGATCTTGGAGGCAGGAAAACATAAAGTAGGAGAAAGGTCAAGAGCAGGAAACTGGAGCTTAAAGTAATTAACATCTGTCTGACTTTGTTTTGTTTATATATATATTGCACTTTAACAGTATTTCCTGTCTAATGTGCAAAGGTACATCTGACCGGGCTCCTAACACCGAGGACCTGAAGAAGCTGAAATACCTGGAGTGTGTGATCAAGGAGGCCCTGCGACTGTTTCCCTCTGTGCCTTTCTTCGCCCGCCGCATCTGTGAGGACTGCCACATCAGTGAGTAACACAAGCGTGATGGGGCTGGAATGAAACGTTCATTTGTTATATTATTTATTTCATGCTGTTGTCGCAAATTTATAATGTGGATTTCAAAATGTAATTTGGTAGATGAGCATGCTGAGTTTATTAATGGAAAGCCGATTCTTTTGAAATTCTTTGGTGAAAAAGTAATTTGAGTTTGAAATTAGTCTGAAAAGAAACGGTGACGTTAAAACACCCGAGATATTGAGTCTCAGGTGAAATCGCTGCAAAAAGAAAATGTCTGTGTTTATATACTTTTTAAAAAATGGATGTGTCAACAGGGACAATATTTTTGTCTCTGAAGTTGAGGTTAACAGCTCAGTTTTGGTGAAATCATATGGGGTCATTACTGAAAACCTTTCTCCCAACACAGCAACTAATTTGGTGATTACAATGTAATTATAGTCACCAACACATATATCCTATGAAAATAGGATTTAAAAATGTCCGCACGTGCTGTCATTTTTAATTAATTCCTTAATCTCGTATTTGGACAACTTTAGTGAAAACAGTTTAGAAAATAATGATCTATGTTTTTCTAAATCAAGTTATGTTTTTACCTGTAGATGGTTTCAAGATTCCCAAAGGTGCCAACGCAGTCATCGTCACGTACGCTCTTCACCGAGACCCGCGATACTTCCCCGAACCCGAGGAGTTCAGGCCCGAGCGTTTTCTGCCTGAGAATTCGGTCGGACGGCCTCCATATGCGTACATCCCCTTCTCCGCTGGACTCCGCAACTGTATAGGTATGAAGATGAGAGACGTATTTAATAAGTGACTGGCTCTGTTTTGATTCTGGATTTTTTTTTGTTTTCTTTATTCAAGAGCATGGACTTTCAGTTTGAGAGCAGGACTTATTGATTCCACGTTCAGATTTTGTAATGCTGTCACTCAAGACCCTGCGCTCACACTCAAATAGCCCCTGCTTATACTTAGATTTGCTTCTGCTTGTGCTCAAACTTGCACTCAGATGATAAAAATAATAGTACATTTTATTTGTGTAGCCCTTTTCAAGAAACTAGAACAGACATAGGATTTAAAATAAAGCCCCGCTAAAGATAAAAACAATGTCAGGTGTTGACAGATGAGGAGAAGAGCTGAAGCTGGAACACAGAAAATCTGTCCAAACAACAAAATATCTGAGTGCAAGCGCACATTTTGAGCACAAGCAGAGGAAATCCAAGCACAACCAGGGAGTGAGATTGCAGGGTTTTGAGTGAAATTATTACAAAATCTGAACGTGGAATCAACAAGTTCTGCTCTCAAACTGAAAGACCACGCTTTTAAATAATGAGAGGACAAAAAAAACACCATATTTCTATACAGACTTTTTTCGAGTGAGGCTGTTTAATGTGTGCATCCTCAGGTCAGCGTTTTGCACTGATGGAGGAGAAGGTGGTTTTGTCGTCCATTCTGCGGCGCTTCAGCGTGGAAGCTTGTCAGAAACGAGAAGATCTGCGGCCGGTGGGCGAGCTGATCCTCCGACCAGAGAAGGGCATCTTGATCAAACTGGAGAAGAGGACGAGTCAGACTCCATCGAACTAGAGCTTCATGGTGTTTATTTACAGTTGATCCTCTCAGACTCGAAGGGTGGTGTTTTTTCCCCCTCATCATTGTTATTACAATCACAAAAAATAAGCCTTATAAAAATATACAGAGATTTTCTCTATTTCCTTACACTCTCAAAAGCTACACGTTGCACTTTTCCAACAAGAACATTCATAAATTAAACGGAAAAACTTGCAGCGTAAGAATGAACCATTTTCAGAAAATGAACTGGTCATTTTGAAGCTCATTATCGGATATCAACGGGATGAGAATGAGATAAATGGTGCTACTGCACTGGAATCAGTCACTGCCATCTACTTTCTGGGTCACGTACTTTATAGCTAGATTTTTTTGGAACAGGACAAAAATATATACTATACATTAAACCATGTATTTAATATCTACAAACCAAAAATGTACTATTTTCTGTGGCATCTGCTCCAAATAATACAAAAGTAATTATTTTTGTTTGTAGATATAAATCATGTGCAGGACCTCAGACCTTGTATTTTGTGGGATAAGTTTGTCGTGAAATTCCAGTGTTTTCTAACTCATACGTGCAGCACAGACTTGTTAACAGGTACTTTTACATATTCATTACATTTACAAACACCACAGCAAAGATGAGCCTTTCATTCAAGCAGAATTTCCTCTGAATGTTAATTTTCAGACCCCAACAACTGCAGTCGTTTCCTTCTGTGATTCCAAACCTCATCTCCGAAAGTCTGTTTATTTCTTTATATTCTGAATAACATTTATCCACAGGGACTTCTCACTGTGTATTTTTATTTCCCTGTTTTTGTGCGAGTCTGACTGTTTGGCACAGCTTGTGAAACTGAGGAAATGGGACATTGAAGAAAGTGTTTATTTCATAATGTAAACCTGTTCCACACAATAAAATGTTGGATACACTTTAATTCAAAACTTGTACCAATGGGTAATTCTTGTTATCAGTAAAACCTGCACTTTTCCTATCATGACAAACATGCTACAAACAAAGGTTACAAACGTATACATAACTAACTTGGGTCTTAATAGATGTTTAACTGCATCTCTTTACAGTTTTATACAGGGCAGGTACTGGTTGTTGAGGAATTTGCCTCACACCCAAATGGCATAACTGATGATAAATTGCCAGCTCTTTTCCAATGCTATTATGTGAATTATTGAGCACATTTTTAATCGATGGCAGGTAAGAGCTGAGGCGCCAGAGCTCCGAGTGAAGCAGGAGGAATTCATTCATCATTAAGATACAGATGGGAGGGAAACTTTAAAAAGGAAAAACCTGAATAAATGAGCAGGGAAGCATAGCGAAGGCAGATGCTCTAACACAAGTGCACCGCATGGTGCGATGATGAAGCAGTAAACCTCCGCCGATGCTCTGTGGCATGTTTGAAAAAAGCTGAGCAGACTGAGTTGATCTTGAGTTTGCATCGAGATGACAAGAGGAAAAGATCTAAGTGGCTTTGAAAGAGGGTTCAATGTTGGGGCACAGGCAGCAGGAGTTTCAGTCACAGACGCTCGACTGACTGGTGCTTCAATAGGAGACGTAGACTATAAATAACGATGGACGACGCATCTCTATGTCCTCTCACTATCCAGAAATAGGGACCAAAACATTACAGATAGTCGAACGCTGGCATCTTGAGGCAAGGATGTAGTTTGGAGTCTGTCGGGGATCGAGGTCCCACCGATACACAAGCCTGACCACTCACCCACCGGTTTCATAGCTCATAACTTACCGAAAAAATTGACACTTGAACATACATCAGTGTGATATGAACTTCCTAAAATGAAGAAACCACCAAATTGTATTCATGTGCATTTAGATTTTTTTAGTTTGATCCATGTCCCATCCATTAACATGGTGGAGGCATTGTTTACGACCTATACTGCAGCCAGCCACCAGGGTGATCAAGACACTTTGGCTACACTTTAAGGGAGTCATCGTGTCACTCATCTTTATGTACAGAGTATGGTTTGACCCATGTCTCATAGGCTAACATGGAGGAGGTGGGTTTTTTTTAGCCAGCCACCAGGGGGCAATCAAGACACTTCATTTTCGGGAGCTGTCCATCCATCCTCTGGTGATGGAGAATGTCAGTGCCTCTGTATGTAACAGTCAGTTAACAGTCAGTTACATACAGAGGAACATTACAGCAGGACACTGTATAATCCCTCGTTACAAAAATAAGTGGAGAGGTCGGAGTTTAAAAACCATCGTCTGCAGAGACGTGGGAAAAAGTCCTCTGGTCGATGAGTCGTCGTATTCTTGGCCTGCAAATGAGTATTTGTGTGGGTGGAAGGATTGACCCCCACAGCGAGGGCATCTGGTGGCGCTGGTGCTGCAGGGGACAGTTTGTTGGCACGAGTTGGGTCCACTTGTCCTCTCGCAGGGAGGAGACACTGAAAATCAATCAAAATAATTCTGAGGGATCACCTTCATCCTGTGATGACACAGTTCTGTCCTGATGGAAGTGGCGTCTGCCCGGAGGAAGATGCCACCATCAGTTGGACCACACGGTGTCACTGACGGGTTCCAGGAGAGTGATGTGAATCTTCACAGTCGCCAGATTTCAACCCAACTGAACAGACCATCATCAAAACACCACATGAGGGGATTTCTGCTGGAAGAATCAGTTTTTAGCTCTAGTTTGAAAACTGTCAATATTGATTTAATCATAATTATATTTTACTTTGCTGGAAAAATCCAAGCAAGCATATAGCACAGTTCAAAGTATGTGTGTATAATAATAATTAATAAAAATAATTTATTTAAGGTCTCATTGAGACACAGTATCTTTTCTGCCAGAGAGTCCGGGGCAAGAATTCAAATAGCAACTCAAATAAAAAAAGCTTTATATAAAATACAAGCAATTATAAGAACACATTATTGTTGTGTGTGTTTTGTGTGTGTGTGTGTGTGTGTTTTGGATTCATTCCCGTCTGACGCGGCTGCTTTTCACTGTGTCACTTCATCACGACAGCCCACCAGACAGACGCATGTGAAACGCTGTGAAATAACAATAAAAACAACATGAAAGGCTTCAGTCACACTTTAATGTCAGTGAGAGTCTTACCCCGAGACACAAGCTCCCCGGGGGCCCCGTGATGAAATTAAGTGACACCACTTTGAGAAACAAAACGATGATGGATTTTCTTTTTTAGCCCATTTCAGCTACGAAAAAATTGAAAGTATTGTGGAATGGATCACGAAATATTGCGACTCGCCCCCACAGGGAGAGTAAGAGGCTCTGTGGTCTGATGCCACAGTCTGGGCCTCAAATATGAGCCTCATTAAACTGCACTGCTTTTTGAATATGATGTAGTACAGGCTGATGACCAGAGAAGGGCAGCAGCGTCTGTGTGTTTCTGAAAATATATGAGCAGGAGTTCACTGTGTGTTGTACAGTGTGTGTGTGTGTGTGTGTGTGTGTGTGTGTGTGTGTGTGTGTGTGTGTGTGTGTGTGTGTGTGTGCGCTAGGGGAATGTAAGGACGACTGTGTTGGCACCCGTCACTCTCCTGTTTGTTAATGTAAGTGACAGCTGCGTTCGGCATGTGTACAGCTTACAGCTTGTGAGTTTGGGATGTTCCCTGTTCTGACACATGATAATCACACAACGTCGCTATAAAAAAACCCACACTTGATTAACTCTCTGTCCAGGGTGTAAGGAACAATGCGTCTGTTTACCGTTCACACACAGAACAGAGTCGCTCCACCCACTGTGAGAAAAACCTCCTTTGCAGATACGAGGAGATTAATTAAGACGGAGGGTGAGAGGAGGAGCAGCCCACTTGCTGTCATTTGCAAATAACAGGAGGTTGATTGAAGTCTTAATCAACTCAGAAGGAACAGACTGAATCGCTGCAAAACGTCTGTGGTTTTCGCTGGAGATTCTAGTTTAGTTTATAATCATTCAGTATGAACTCATCCCGATAAAAATATAGTTTAATCTTCTCAGAAACTATGACTCCCACTAGTTAACTAATCAAAGTAATGATAATAATATGATCCGTAATAAAACCTTAGTTGGTTGTTTGGTTTTACTTCTGTTGTATTTGCACTAAAATGTCAAATTGAAATGTAAAAAATCAGGTTCTTGATAATCTACATTCTAATTATTGCATGTAAACATTTTCTAAATAGTTAAGCTGAACTCTACAGAAGGCGAACACAGAAGGTTATGGGTTCTGAACCTGGCGGTGGTGGAGTTTGCAGGTTCTTCCCCTGTCTGTGTGGGTCTTTAGCAGATTCTCTGGCTTCCTCCCACAGTCCAACAGTTCAAATCCTTTTTAAAACCTATTATAAACATATATAGATTATTCTAGATGGGAGTTGCAGGAAGGTGTAGCTAATAAGGTGTAGTTTTTTATATCTACATCTCTTACAGGCCGCGCTGACCCACAGAGCACAGAGACCAGTGTGGAGGAGGATAGGATGTGACAGGATCCCTGGATCTGACTGAGCATCATGCAGGAGCATCACGACACACTGCTATCTCTATTGGTTCCTTTTAGTCCCTCACTCACACACACACAAACACACACACACAAACCACCAACTCATTTCCAGCCCATCCTCCTTCTCCTCCGCCAGCCTCGATACGGTCCATTTTCTGATGAATGCCCCTATTAGAAGCCAAACCCAGATCAGGATTGTGTCGCCCAATATGGAAGGAGGCAGCAGAGATAGGGACGGAGAGGGTGATGGGGAGAGAGAGAGAGAGAGAGAGAGAGAGAGAGAGAGAGAGAGAGAGAGAGAGAGAGAGAGAGAGAGAGAGAGAGAGAGAGAGAGAGAGAGAGAGAGAGAGAGAGAGGGAGGTGAACTGGAAGGGACTGGTATTAGAATAAAAAGTAAAAAGCAAGTGAGACGTCAGGCTGAGTGAACGCGTGAGAGCAGAGGTCTAAAGGAGAAGACAAAGAAGTGCGAGTGAGGATCAGCGAGAAGCAACGATCACACATTCCAGATATTGTGTCTTCCACGACCGTTAGCTGAGGACACTGCAGCCACGGCAATAGAGGGATTTCTCTGGGTTAAAATAAACCCATCTGCATGCCATCTTTACTGTTCCCATAGAAACACATGAGCCGGTTAGCCACCAACTTCGAGGTGGACACGTGCGCATCGCTCTGGGCGCCAAGGCCACACATTCTTCACTTCCTTTGAAGTACACAAACACCTAATCTCACAGCTAAATTGTTTGAAATGTAGGTCATGGCTCCAATTTTACTACAGTGGGGTAAGATTAAAAAAAAAAGCAGCCGCAGCTCAGTGCTTAGTCCCTTTTGTACCTCGACTCAGAAATAATCTTTCTATATTCATTCCTCATTAATCAGACGAGTTGCTGGACATGCTTTCCATTTAATTTCAATTATGAGCAGCCACGGGGTAAACAAAGGGGCGAAGGGGTTTGTGGAAGCTGCTGATGAGACGTCCAAAGAAGGATCACGCACTTAAAAGGAATGTTTGTGCAACTGACTGCAACTGGATTTTAAAAGGTAAGAAAAAGAGCCTTATAGTGTTTAGTAAAAGATATATTATAGTGTTGGCTTTTGAAGGCAGAGTGGCGTTGTATTGACTTTCTGCAGGACCTCGTCGGCTCTCACTCAGACATTTGTGTACACGTCCTCTGTAGAAACCGCGGAGGATCTCCAGGGTTCAGTGCATGTGTGAAAGCAGCTTTAGAAAGATAAACGACAAAAATTAAAATACCTTGGATAAGGATGCCGCCGTGTTGCACTCGAACCAGTTTCACCTTGTTTTTACGATCAAAACCAAACTTACCAGAATATTGAACACTTAGACAAACACCGGTGTGATGAGAACAACCAAAAATGACAGTAACCATCTTTGGTAAAAGTATATTAGGGGTGTACTTGTTAGTACACTTTTTTTTGCTTGGGTCCATGCCCCATCCATTACCATGGAGGAGGTGAGGTAAATGCTAAATGGCAGCTACATATGTACTTGACATCTACAGTATGAGCTAAAGACTGAGTTTAAAGTGCCATGTAATGCTTTTCAGCTACCTTTCCATGGAAGATGGAATTTAAAGCATTGTTTTTGCATCGCAGTAGATAAGGAAAAAACAGCGGCCTATCAATTAATGAATCCCTCATTCTATGATTCATAGAATTGTCATAATTATCAAACCAGTCAATGACCCTCTTGTGAATTTTAATTATGTTTCTGAACTAATTTATTCTGGACTTTCCTCTAATTTATCACATGTCTGTACATCGTAAAGGTTTGTCATGCAGCTACAGTAATTCAAGATTTTTGCAATTCAGAAAAGAAGCTCTCAGCACTTGTAAGAAATGATACAACAGCTCTGTCAGCATCAGTCAAACTAACCCAAGCTGCTGAAGTTGAATACAGAATAGAGTAAATACAGACGGACATCTGATAAGTGACCTCTGTGCAAGTTCTCCCTGTAGAGGGAGAGAGAAACATATAGACAGAGAGAAGGAGAAGGGTTTTGTCTGCACCTTCTCAGGCTCTCCATTACCGGCTTCTCCACAATCCCCCGGGCTTCCCAGTGGGCACAAAGGAAGAGGGAAAGAAAGAGATGAACTTCATGCTGAATGGATGGCGCTGCATCCGAACTATAGAGAGCAGTGTGTCATTACCATTTTGAGGGCAGAGGAGTGTGTTGAGAGATGATGAGTGGCATAATCAGGGACGGGGCCTGACACGCAACACGAGGGCCAAGGTTAAAGCGTCACCATGGTTAAAGGAGGACTGAATCCTTGGCAGCTCCGGATACACTGAAGACTTCAAGTCACCGAGTATCACAAAGAAAAACTCCGCTCCTCTTCTACTCGACGCACTCACGACCCAAAAGTTGAACAAAGTTCTCCAGAGATGGATATTAAAACTTCACGCTCCTTCTGTCCAGCTGCTTTCTCTGTTCCTGCCAAGCAATTTGTTTTTTCCTTTCATTACAGACCTGGAATTGGAAAAAACACAACTCTTGCCCCACAGCTCGTCCTCCGTCTGTTGGGTTTACATTTCTGCAGTCTGTGCTGCTTGTGTGAACACAAATGAGAAGCCATCACGACTGTATCCCCTCTGTTCTTCTTGCGTGTCACTGTTGGTCGTATAAAATCTCACAGCAAATAGAGGACAAATGCGTAATGACATGTGACGAGGTTGAAAACTGCCTGACCAAACATCCCAATCTGCCACGGAATATTTACTCCGGCAGCCATGTTTGTCCAAATATTAACTGTGCATGATGGGAAACGTGCCCAGTTAATTTGGATGGAAGAAGACTTGTGTATATTTGTCATGCTCTGTCCATCCCAACCCTGCCTGTATGGAATCAGGACGACCGTAACCGATGCAGTTTGACTCACTCAGTACTGTGTCGTTTCAAATGACCTCCGCTGGCAAATATCTTTATCTGGGCGTGGATGATAAAAAAGGAATTCAGCTCATCTCAACATGACACAGTACCCTGACTAAATATGTAGAAATACGCAATTACCCCATTCCATCCTCATGCCCAGTTCTCCAGTTCTCCAGTGACCCTGCACCATCTGACTGTAAAAGGCAAAAAAATGTACAACGTCTCAGTTTGATGCAAAGTCAACAAATATGGTTATGAGCGCTGACTGACACTCATTTATAACTAGAATTATGAATGTGAACAGCTGATATATTTCACATTAACCACCACAATGACATCCCCTCTGCATTAAAGATGACATTATTGAGATATCACTGGATTGGCCCCTGTAAATATGGCATTGTAATTTCCATAAAACAGAAATGACATGGCATATTTCTGAGTCAAATTTATATTTAAAATTACATGTGCATATCACTTTTGGGGTAGAGCAGTTGTCCTCCAACTAGAAGGTCGGCGTCTCAAATCCCAGCCCATGCCGAAGTGTCCTTGGGCAAGATGTTGAAACCCCAACAAAGTTCGCTTTGGATGAAAGCTGCTAAACAGTATAAAAAACTGTTCTCAAGGTCTTGTGAGATTTAGAAACTTGCTTTGTGATGGAAATAAGATTGACTGTGGCTCTTGAAAAAAAAAAGTATATTTTGCTGAGTTCAGGGTTTGGTCAGATTGCTTTAAATTGTAGTCAGTTATTTGTATTGATAGGGTAGTCCATCAGATTCAAAAAGAAATATGAAAACTGATCTCAATACTGTTGAATTGCTCCAAACATTGGACGTTTTGCACCTTTCACTGATGAAATGAACTCATCCAGAAATTCATTAAAGAAATTATAAAAATATTAATTTGAGGTGATCATCCACAAAGAGAGAGCAGCAGGGGATTCACTCAGACTTGAGTGTGGTGTCCCTCATGGGTGGAAAAAGGGACAGCAGAGCAGAAATCACACAGAGATGATCAACAATCTGTGGAAAGGACGTAAAAGACTGTGATCAAACACGATGAGGAGGACGCCATGACTGTTTTATTAATATTGGAACAGGATCAGAGAGCTCTTGTTACGCCTCATCACAGGCTGGCCTCATATTGACCTGGATATTAATAAAAATCTATTCGGACCAATATTACAGTGGTTAATGCACCGATCAACCATATTACACATGTAGCCTATGTGAGCTGGCTTCAATGATTGTGAAGGTTTACAGTCACCAGGACTCTTGTGTCCGTTTAGCCAAACTGAGTAACTGGACAAGAAAAGCTGTGGTGGGGAAGGTGCCCAAAAACCGTTCTCGCACAAGTAACAGGGCCTCGTCGTAAAGCAAGTAACACAGGGAGGAATAAAAAGACTTGAAACAGGCTAAATGTTAATTATAGTCTGGGTCACTAGTTCCGAGCCTGGAGGTCCCATGATAAATGTCCAGGGTTGTGAGACATTTAACTAAATGGGAAAGAAGAAATAAAAGAACACTTACTACTTAATTATTACATCTCTCCAATCATTACTTTACGAATTTCCTGGGAGATTATGCTTAGTTTCAAATCTTCAGCAAGAAGAAAAATATATTCATAGACTATTTCCACCATTTGAAAGGGAAAATCCATCCATAACAGCAGGTCACATGTGGTCACTGGTTAATTTAGAGGTATAATGGTATTCAATACCCCAGTTTAAATACACAGCTCTGCATTTGGGAAACAAAGGAAGCAGGATGAGCTTAATTCTATTTCTGTTTTGTGTATTTGTGCTTGTGCTCAGAACAGGGGCGAAGGGTGGAGGGGCAGTGGGAGAGCGTGGGGCATGGTCGAATGCATGAGCCCGTATCTGATTTACCGTATGAGAAACTCCAGCCTAATGTTATGAAGCAGAGACTCTTTAGCGAGGATGATCTCCAGTTCCAATAAGACTGCAGGGCCTCACAGAAATCCATACGTGATACGTATCTTCGCAGTCAGTCAGTCAGGTTTGCTCACAGAGTGCTAGCGCTTCAAGGTCAGTCGTTCATCCCACACAGAGGACACATTTAAATAAATAAAGTCAAGAATAACCCAAAGACAGATGTTCCCACTCAACAACAATAAATCCTAATGGGATACTCGATTTAAGGAAGTCTGTATATGAAATGATTGAACTGCTGTTATTCAGCACTTACTTCATGGTGTCAACAATCTCTGAGGTGAATTCGACAGCTGGCGGCTTTGATCCATGTGCTTTGATGAAGTGAGACTTTGGGCGAGACTTCAAATATTACCACAAATGATTCGCCCTCCAGTTCTCCTGCACATAATAAACAAATAAACAAAGTACCCGCCTCATAGTGTACTGACGTACAGTACGTGCATTAAAGTGATTCTATTTGTAGTTTTCGTGAAAGGGTTGAGCACCTTATTAATTGAATAAAGAATAAACAAAGGCAAGGGTTATGGCATTTAAAAAGTAAAATCAGGGTGATGACCTTACATTGTGTGTGTGTGTGTGTGTGTAACTGAGTGTTGTTTTCCCTCAGACTCTTTTCCTTCTTGTTGTTTTTGTACATGCATGAGGCGGAGTCACGTATGATGTACATGAAACAAGTGGGTTCAATGTGTGGTGGTTGGATTACTGCTGCAGGATGGAAACAGGAAACTTCTTGACAGTGATTTACTGATCTGATCACGTGAAGATTCACAGCAACATTTCCTTCCTATCCAATCAGAAGCAAGAGGGACTTCTGCGATAAATGTAGGGAATCACACTGGAAAACACAACAGATTATTATAACTGTTCTGAATATGCTGATATTCTGTATGTATCCAAACATGAAAACATATGAATATGTAACGATGTAATCTTCACAACAATATTTGAAATTAGATTTGAAGAGCTTCCTCACCTTCTCAGCAGTGATGTGTTGATGGCGACTTAATCACCCAGCAGTGAGAGCAGTTGGACAGAGGTGAGTGAACAACATCTAAGAGCAGCGCCCCCCCCCTTCATGATCAAAACACAAGGTGCACAAAGTGACCAGTGATCCATCACATTCCTATCAAACTCCCTTTTCAAATTCCTCGGGTGCAGAAACCTCAGAACATTCAAACTTCAGTAAGAAGAGACCAGGCTGTAGATTTTTAATTACCATTTGATTTAACTTCAACTGAAAATGCCAGTTTATGCTGGGGTAACATAAAGAAATCTTATTTGTGAGCGCAGAACTGGCAAAACCACAATTTATTAAAAAATAACCTTTATTATTGTGGTAAGACTAATTTTCTTTTTACCCTGTATCAATTCACACCATCAAAAAAAACTGTCAAAACAACATTAGCCACTTTGGGAGCGTGGTGTTGCTGAAATAAGAAATATGTGAGCATGTCGTCCACCTAATGAATACAAACCATGATCAGTATGTAAATTGGTAGGAGCACAATTCATTCTTAAACATGAGCAGAAAAGCTTCTCGCTGTCAAATATACATGTAATTGCATTCCTCAGCCTTATTAATTTGATGAGAACAAATTGAGCATGCTTATAGAATGAGTTGCATATATAACACCAGGCATTTGCATTAACATTTCAACCATCTCGCACGGCGTCATGTATTTAAAGTAAAAGAAAGGCAGCACTGACTGAGACTGAGGTAATGAACCCATATTGAATTATCGTACAACTTTTCAATTTCCCATTAGTTTTAAACTATACAGTTCTGACAAACCCACTGTATGAACACAACCTGCCATCAAACGGAGGATCCATTGCCAGAAAATGGATCCAGAAAGACGCCTCCATGTAAATGTTGTTGGATGTATAAATATGTGAAGTGTGAGCTACATTTTTCAGGGAGAAATCAATTCATGCAGATTATAGTTAGGATGGTTGTTTGTTGTTTGCCCAGAGGTCTTATCTTAATAATTGTTCTCTGAATGATCAGTGCCAGAGTTTGAACAATTTGACACTAGTTTAACTAAACCATTATTAAAATGTTTTTCTAATTAGAAAGATAAATATTCTCTCACCAGCAGCTGGCTGAACATTCTGTTGCCATAGGAACAGAAGGATGAAAAACAACAGAAACATCTGAAGTTTCTGTTGAGTTCTGCTTTGAGTCTGAGGCTCAGCGAACTCACAAGCGGTGTCTCAACTCGGGGGCAGCATCCTTTAGAGGCTGCAATTAAAGACCGATTGCGTCACAGGGGCACGATTATACGATAAGTGGACTCTTCTCAGGCCAACCTATCCCAGGTGTCATTGTGCTTCGGCAAAACAGGTAAAGGTGCCAGCAAGCAATGAGACAAAGAAATGCTTGATAGCCAGCCTTCAACTCAACCTACTAGCTGAAGGTAGGCCTATATGTTTAAAAACCAAAGGGGCATTTAAACTTTCTCTGTGTCCAACTGCAGCAACAGTAAGTCCAGGACAAGCTGGTAATGTCCAAACCATCTCACCTGGGTTCAGGCTTTGCGTCAACGCGACCCACAAGTAAGTTGCATCACAAAGCTACAGTTTTGTTGTGTTCGTTATATTGTGAGTTTAGTTTTATTCCTTATATTTCACTTCTTGTCTGCTGCTGAGGTTAGCACGCTAACCAGCTAACCCAGCCCAACCCATCACTTTCTGATAGCGAGTAACTGTAGTGTCCAGTCTGTCCAGATGTTGTAAACGAAAATAGCAAGCGACCATCACCACCACTCCCTCCCGCTTAGAAAACCATGTTCAGCAGCAGAGGAAACCTCGAACAGCCCGACTGAGATAATCTTTAGACTTCGATCTTTAGCGTTTGGGAAACCGAGACCATGCCGTTATCTCCTCTTCCACCAGCTTATACTGTAAATGTCACAATTTTATTGATTTATAGTACACACACTTAAACAGGAGTGGAACTGCGTGGAACTGAGGTGAGCTGACATTCACTGAGTTTCTTTATGAGCCAAGTGGAGAAGATCAGCTCATGACATTTTCCGATATGAGGTCTGATCCAGGTTATTAAGAGGGGAATAGAGTGACCCTCAAAATAAACTGTCCGCTCATCTCCGTCTCATCAGCTGTGAGGCAGCTAACACAGGGATGTGATCATGTGTTGTGTGTTGCAGAGGTATGGTCCACGGCTGATTAGATTTTGTTTTATAGTTCTGTGGAACTGGCAGCACACGTGATGGATGTTTTGATTTGATATTCTCTTTTATCATTGTTTCTGTGAGCAAATAAAACACTTTAATAAGAAAAATAACCGAATAAAATACTCTCATTTTAACCCACAACAGAAGATAAACAATTATCTGTGTGAATGCAGTTTTGATTCAATAAAACTACCTAAAATAGCAACATGTAACACGTAGGCTTTATTGCACTGAAGCTGATCCAGTTGCACCAAGGTCAAAATGTCACATGCTGCTATACAGCCTCCATTTAGCAACTGTAGATATGATGATGAACCAGAAGCCACCAGAAGCACTTAATAACCGTGATATTGCTTCAGATTGGCCGACCATTATCTGATGATTGTCTCTGAGTCTGATAGACGGAACATTTTTATAGAGGGATTAAGAAATATTTTAGCTTCAATCAAGTTTGTATATAGAAATGCACTTTTACCATTTAACGATTCAGAATATATAGGATTTAATATATTATATGATCATTGATGCATTTATTTGCGGAAATTATTTAAATATATTATGTTATAATATTATTCATTTTCCCAAGAGGGCACCGCTTTCATTCTGATGTTAGTAATTCACTGGACTGTACCAAAAGGGTTTCTCAACATTTGAGCTCGTAGATTATGTTTATATCCTCTCAGCTTTCCGCACACATGAATGGCATAAAATAAGAATTTATTGAAACAGATTTTATTGACATAATGGTTCAAATTCTCATGATAAAAAGAGTCATTATGTGTTTTCCCGCTTACAGCCGTTCTCTGTCTGTGGCTCTCGCTGTGAATCCCTGCAGAGATCTGTTAAACTTCAGGTAACCATAGTAGCCTGTGCTCGATGCTACTGACGGCTTCACGGTGACTTGAGGAGACGAGTTTAACTCAGCATACCTTCTGTTTTTTCTCCGGTTCGTTAGTACAGAAAACACTAAAAATTCTCAACAACGTGTTTTGCAAAAGACATGAAAGGAACACCTCCCCCCCATTTTTTTTTTTTTTCGGTACATGCAACCTTATGCTGTGTTATGTTTTATTCAACCGTCACATTTATCGCTCGTTTCACAGCTTTTTTCCCCTGTCATTCTAATTTCTTGTAATAATTAACACTTTGCAGTCACACTTATCTTCGTCTTACCATCAATAGTAAAGTCAATTATGTTTTGTTATTTCAGAGTCAATGAGAACTTGGAGCAATAAAATAATAATGATCCATTCTGCTAAGGTTTTGAGATTCACTGCTGTTACTGAACACAAGTCAGTGCTACACAATGAAATACTGTAACCTCTTCTGTCATAATGATAAAGGTTATCAGCGCATCACATATTAATACATCACAGAGCAGCACAAATGATGTGCACATACATGGCATTAACACTAATGAGGCTGACAGCAGATGTGAAACGTATGGGAGAATCTCTCCACCACGTCTCTTCAGTCCGCGGTCACATCATGTGAATTCCGCCTGCGGTCCAGAGGAAACCACGCTCATCCTCTTCCCCAGCGCCGAACAGCCTGGTTACCACAGTAATTGCAAGTCATAGCTGTTGTTATGTTTTCCCCAGGGTCTTGCTTGACTGCCATCGGTAAAGCCACTATCTCTCTGCTCCTGTCCGCTCGCTCTGCCTAAACTGGTCCTCTAAGCTCCACTGTGGGATGCGCCGCGAGGCCCGATCAATAGGTCACACCTATGAGAGGCTCCCCCGTTTCTCTGCTGTCTTCTTGATACTGCCAGTTTTGAAATATTTCCCTTTAGTGACATATCTGTCTTGATCTGTTCCCTCTCGCGTCCCTGTGCCACTTTCTCCTTCCTCCTCACATATCCTTCCTCGGCACGTTTCTAAGAGACGAGCAGAGGATTGAACGGAGCTTACGAGCGTTATCTTGAAACCGTTCTTTGTAACAGGGGCTTTCTATTTTCTTTGTTGAAATAACTTTTCAAAGGTAAACAAAAGCCGGTGTGGGTAATTGAGGGGCCAGTGCAAAAAAAAAAGAAAAGGAGGAACAGAGAATTGCTGGTGCTACAGTACCGGGCTTTTTAAGGTTTGTCAATATACTTTCAATGGAGGTATAGGGTGTTGTGTTATATAACCAGTTTTTCTTCTGTAAAACTCTGCCAGTGTTTGTACCTCTTCTTCTCTCACATTCAACACAACCTTGTCCTGACTCTCCCACTTGTTCACACAGCAACGGTCTGCACCACGAAAAACAATGGTTCCATTATTTGGAGATGGTTTTGATTTATAAACGTATTATTGATCTTTGCACAACTGCATGTTTTTTCAAGCAGGGGATAAAAACCTGTATTCTCACTTTTAATAAGATATTCCAGCACATGGTGAATATCAATTTAGTGGGAGTATCCGTAACCGTTAACATACAAAAACCTATGTCACACACGAAAGGAAGGAAAAACTGAGCATCACTTGTCTCTTTTAAAAAGTACAACTTGAGAACTTCAGGTGAAATTTACCTGTAAAGTTTCATTCTACTCGGATCAAGACTTTAACGTAAGTAGCAGTAGAATCAATTCCTGATTTTTCTAATTCATGGCAAATGATCAAAGCTGGGGGAAATTAGCACATCGTATTTCATTTAGTTTATTTTTTCAAACTGTGGCTAGTGAGTGACACATTGAGTCAAAGTCTGCCGGGTTAAAGGAGGAGATTGAGTGCAGTTATAGCAGAGACGATCGCCTTGAATAGCTTCTTCTCAAAGTAGGTCACAAAATCCTCAGGAGGAAGGGAGAGAACGGGGAAGCAGGTGGAGCGAGCTGAAGGAATATAAACACAGAATGTTGTCTTGTGTTTCAAAGCAGAAGATTGGATTTAGAAAACGCGTGTTGGTTTAGCAGCTGATGGATAAGAAGATGACGGAGACCAGAGGGGTCATGGGGAAGATTTGTTTGTGACCGTTTCCCTCAATTACCTAGAACTTTGTGCTTTTAGATTACAAGCATCTAGTTAAAGGGAAAGTCAGGCAGTTTAAGAAGATATAATTGTTTACTGATAGTTTCTCACTCAGTCACGCACTTCATTTGAAGAGATCAATGTCAATCTCGATTCTGTAAACCCAGTCGATACAGAGAGACACTGCCATCTTGCACCAATAACGTTACTTGGAGATGGAGAGTACACACACAGTACACGTGCTTGACGTCGGTCTCTGCAGACAATCATAACGTCTCAACCTGGATTTATAGCATCAAATAATGAATGAAACCAAATGTAATGGAGCAGTTTGCACTTGAACAAATATCATTGTGATAAGAACGACCTAAAATGAATTGAAAATAATTCAGTCTCTGTATAGTTTGACTCATTAATAACTCACCTCCACTGGCCTCAAGTGCCCACACAAAACTAATGCAACTTTTGTCACTGATCAGTGTTAGTACGACTCCACACACGAGCATTTGAAACTCAGTGATGACCTGTTCACCTCCCGCCCCCAGAAGTTTAGGGGAACGACCGGCTGCAAATCCCCGACCCGGGCATCCTTTGTGAGAAAAACCTGATCATTCTTTGAACTGCAGTGATGTCATTTTCCATCAAGAGACCTGATATCGATGTGAAAAAACTGGGAGAGGAAGTGGTTCCCACGCCCCAGCCTTTTAATTGCTAATCCTCGCCAGACAGCTCTGAACAGCGGAGTGTGTGTGGGCTATCGTGTGGAAAGTGTGTATATATATGTGCATGTGCGTGTGTCTGTAGAAGGAGGATGGTCCACAGAAATCTAACATAGATTATGTTTCCTCAATCAAGTGATGAGGGGGCTTAACCACTGATGGCTCTTCATCCAATTTAGGTTTGCTTCATTTCAGGCCTCCCCTGAACCGCTACATATATAAATAAATCGATGGAAATGAGCTCTGCCTGTAATAATCTCTCAGAGATTTGCAAATGCCATGTGGCTTAAAGTATTTCAAATAGTTCAATTGAATATTACTGAAATGTTCGAAAAGTTAATTATCTAGCAGATAAAAATAGAGATGAGTCAACAGAGAGAAACCATAGATCGTTTATAGAGATGGACGACATCACGGCTCTGAGAAGTGAAGTAACAGAGTCTCAATCAACCCCCAGGTGGCTGGATATACAGTAGTATAGGTCATAAACCCTGCCTCCTCCATGCTAGTGGACGGGACATGTGGCAGATCTACAAAGTCAAAATGTACCTGGAATAATTTCTCTTATTTCTGTCGTTTAGTTTATTCTTATCACACTCAAGTTTGTACAAGTGCTCATTCTGCGATAAAATGTGGTGAAATATCATAAGCTGCTTTCTGATCCGCGGCTCCGTCCTCGCAGTGCTAACACATAAACTCTGGGTCCAAATGATGTCCTCGCCCCAGGATGGCAGTTTTCATATCTATGGATATTTGTGGATAGTGGGAGGAAGCTGGGAGGTGTCATCCATCTATATATACCGTGTTATGAGGCGAAATTAACTGGCTCGCTATTATTGATTGCTAGTCCAAGTCCTCAACGTTAGCTTCATCTTAAATTGGATTCAGTCCCTGCTGTGTATGCAGTTTACTGGTATCGCATGTCTCACTTACCAAGGTAGTGGCAGGTTATCGGATTTTTTTCAGCCAAACTTGCGACATCGTCCACCAGCATTTCTATTAAACTGCGCGCACACATTTTAAGCAGACAAAAAAAGAGATATCTTTATTATTATGACAATATTTCTATTTTCATGATTTGTTCTGATCCAGATGTGCCCTGTGGCATTTTTGAAAGCCACAAGGATGATATGGAGTTCATGTACAACAGCCCTGACACCTCTGATCTTTTTGTGCTTTTCATTATATCTGGTGGATTAGAGGCAGTAAGGCCAAGACAGTCAGTGCATTATATTTATGTAAAAAAAACATACTCGTGTATCCTTCCAGGCAAATTACTGTTAATATACCAATATCAGGTCAAAGATACAGATCAATTTACAAAAGTTAAGCACACGCTGCTCACTGTAGTTTTCACAGTTACCCTCCTGCTGTGATGAGCATGGCTCTCAAAAGGGAAAAGAAACAAAAGAAGAAAAATGGAAGTGAGTTGCTGATAATGCCTCAAAGTAAATGAAGTGTTGAAGCATCTTTGCAATGGAACTTTGCAAAGATGATTTGAGGATATTAACGTATGAGGCTCCATCCTATAGAACATGTGGTAATGGTATAAAGAAGCAATAACCACACGTGTGATGGATACAGGGTATTTTATTACTGCATCGGGCTTGGGTCGGGCTGAAAGCTCGTCGAGATCCGGTCAGGCTTGGTTAGTTTTCCCTCGGGCTCGAACAGGTTTGCACAGAAAAATGTGGCCGGGGGTGCACTCTACTGCGGACCCACTGTTGTTAATGTGGTCTTACCCCAGATATTAGGCTCAAGTTGTGCATCAGCCACAGACTTTGCCTGACAATGCTTTGAATCCACCAAATGTAGCTTTATTAAATATAATCTAACATAGAATATTAAATATAATAAAATCTCTGGCTGGCCAGTGACTATTAATTAAGAAAAACCTTGATTTTATAGCCTTGTGGGTCTGGAACCTCTCAGTTTGTTATCACTTTCCCAGGGGGCGTGATTCGTCAACGATCAACCAATCAGAGCAACTAAATGTGTGACGACCACAGTGTGATAGGAAGATAGTTTAACACTGTTTCGAGTTAATTTAACAGATCTATCCAAACCTACAGCAGCCGTTTTGGTTGTTGATGAAAATTCTTCCCCTACTATTATTGAAATCAGTTATTTATCTTTTGCTTCTAATTATCTTAAATGTAATTTTAATATCTTTGTCTAGTTTCATATTAAATCTTTTAATTTTTCTATACTTCCATAAAGCACCTTGAATCCCTCGTTTTTTTAATTGCTCAGCCTTGTAATTTTATTATCTTTAGTGTTTTATTTCTTATGTGTTTCCAGGACTTTGTAGAGCACTTGATTTGCCTTTTATGTGTTAAAAACATCTACAAAAAAACTGCCAGAGTAGGTGACTGAGACAGAGAGAAACCACAAAATTAAGATGTAGTTACAAGCTGCAGAGGAGACCAAACAATGTGAGCGTGGAAACTCTCCTGTATGACTATGTGCTCCTGAGCCAGGAGGTGCATTTGATGGAAGTTTATTCAAAGAAATGACCCCGAGTTCTTCCAGCCTCGTACTTGAAATGTCACTTTATGATAATCGGGGGTCAAAGATAGAACAAGAGACAGAGGTCAGGAGGCAGCGTGGACATTGGCACGGCAGGGAGAAGATCCTGGGTCAGACAGCTGAGGAGGATTAACCGGATAACCCTAAATAACCTGTAACGAAGTTAAGAGGGCAGGACGGTGGAAAGCTGCTGGCTATGTGTATTTTTACAAGTGTTAAAAATATGGTGGCGGTGACCGAGATGAGCCGTGATCAAATCTCCCCTTTTGTCCCAGTAGAGGAAGCTGGATTTCCATGCACGCCGAGCGTATTTTTAGTATTCCACTTACGCTTAGGTCGAACAGGTGAGGTCCCATAGTCATACAGTCAAGCCCATGTGAACAGGACCAGTGGGATTAACAGGGAGAAGGGCCACGACTGAGCCTTTCTATGCCTAATGGCCTGATAAATAATTAATACCCGGTCTAATGATGAAATGGTCAAAACTAATGAGATTTCCACCAACCGCTTTCTAATGAGCCTATTACCAACTCCACTCACTCTGTGTCTCTGCCACACAAATTATAACATCAGCATATGTCATGTTCTTTGAAGCTAACACTTGAATATTACACTTTTTGTCATGCACACACTGGTCCTTCAAGCTAAAATGGTCCATTAGTCAATTCAAAATAGTTTACATCTATTTACATATGTTTTAGATGGTGTTAGATCTATATATGTACCATTAAACAGTGGGTAATATAAGGTTTGTCATCAGCTGAACTAGAATGGCACTGCAGCCCCCTTATGAAAGCACATTGTATTTACTAGATTCAGATTTTAAAAGGATCTGCTCCAAATTACACACAAATATAAATATCAATCCCTAAATCTGCCTGTTTTTTTCATCATGATCCACAAATTATTCTCGGAGAAATCAAGGAAACCCTGCAATCTACACCCAAAGACCCAGACCCTTAGATAGATAGATAGATAGATATACTTTATTTATCCCAAGCTGGGAAATTATAGTGCAGCAGCAGCATTACACAAAGTGACAAGTGACAAAAAAAAAATAAAATAAATAAAAATATACTATAAAGCAAACTATACATAATAAAATATCAAAAAAAGCAATAGTAAATACGATAAAAAATAAAATATATTGTACAGAGAGTTGGCAGTGTTGATATGTACAAAGTATGGAGAAGTGTGAGGTGACTGTAGATTGTAGATTATGCTTTAGCTTTTGTTGTACAGTGTGATGGAATGTGGCAGGAAAGTTTTCCTGTATCTGTCCCTTCGACAGCGGAGCTGTAGAAACTGGAAATTCCAGCTTTTTACGATTGTTGTTTATAAAAATGAATTACATGACATCAATTAATGTAATTTAATGCTGTAAATCATTGTTTTGACGAGTCACTGCTCTCAGCTGATCTCCACACTGCAGCCCAGCTTTTTTAAACTGACTCTTGAAATCACAGAGATGTTTACATTTGTATTTTGGGTTCACTTGTTGACCTCCACATGGGAAATATGTGTTTATACATAGTTCCGTATTAAACCGTCACAGTAGTTTGTGTGTAATCTCACTTACTAAACAAACAATCCAATAAACAAGAATGTAACTCAGTGCAAACCTCCCCCAAGGCCCAACACTTCCCTTAATTTCGATCAAGCTGCATTAAGTTTTCATCAAGGTACACAAATTATTCTCTGAAAAAAATCACAATGTTAAAGAAAGTTTATAAAAAGAGTTTTGTGGTAATCCCTCCAGTAGTTCTTACGACATCTTGCTTTCAAACACACACACACACAAATGGACAGAGGTGGAAATTTAACCTCCGTGGCAAAGTAAATAAGCAAGTCTAGCAAATTATCCGGCTGTATCCATGGGGACCACCGTTTCTTACTCTCTGCAGATTCGCAAGTCTGTCCCAAAGTTGACCTTTGTCATGCCCTCGCCCTTTGCCCTCCACATCGCCCTTCACACAGAATAACACTCGTCAGTGGAGCGTTGGAATCTGTGTTGTGCGAGTGCTTTACACCAGAGCACAGGTGCGTGACATCATGTTTAGACAGCTGGAAGTCAACCAGCGGCGTTAGCATTCAGAGCCTCGGGCTCACATGATGATCTGATGACCTCATACATCACGGTATGCACACGGACCAAAACACATCATTTATATAATGACCACCTGTCAGCGCACTTTGATCTTTCACGTGGACATGAGACATTGAGAGCCGCGGCTTATGTGAGTTATTAATTCTTGTTGACACTCAAATATGTATTATTCAACCTGACACCGAGTGAATACGTCATGACGAGGGTGATTTTAAATTATAACCAGTCTCCCTCTCTCCGCTGCTTGAGTGCAGTGATCCATCAGCTTGTCGGTCCAGCAGGGTCCTGCTAGTCTCCACGTTACTTTGCCGAGATGAGAATTTTTTGGTGAGATGCTCTGTGTTCAGTGTGTTATATTTCTAACGTGTTGCAGGAGCAGAAACGTTTAAAAAAAAACATCAGAGCACAAACAAGTTAACTAAAATAATGAATGCAGCACTTCACACAGAGAAGAACAATCCATCCAAGGCTCCAGCTCGAGGTCGCCTCTCGACCAAAACCCTGCAGAATTCTAGTGAAACTTGAATATGAAATGCCCATATTTGTCCACAAGTTTTATATTGTGTTTCCTGAAAGTTTGCCTTTCGCACAACTCTCGGTCCATTTTCCACACACGGTGCAGTCCAAAAAAATGGGCTTTGTTTTAGCCTCATTTCGCCAAGTCACACATTTAAATTCCCCTCATTTAAGTCGGTGCACAATAGTTTGATCTGCATCTTTTCAAAGGGAAATACTCGCTGTCAGCTGTCTCCTCGGCTGTTAAAACACTACAGAGGTTCAGGTTCAGCACTTTAAGTTTCTGCATGGCAACACACAGAGGATCTGCAAACAACCTCATTTGGCAATAGATTCAAAAACATGTCACATCCCATGTGTGTGACTTGTTATCGTGCGCACATTTTTGTCGGGTTCATAGTTTATTGAATTAAACTTTCTGACTGAGTGATTCGCTGCTGGGAAAAAGCATCTCCCCTTCACCCACTGCATCTGGCATGGCCTCCCTGCTCCACATTAGTCAGCACTTTAATTAGTAAGAGCTGAAGTGCAGATAATTGGATACTGCATTTTGTGTACAAAGGAGCCATTACTTCTATTAATGCAAATTACGTGATAGCAGTGACTAGAGTGATTTGGTTTAAACTGGACCTATAATGAAAAAAAGCTTGGCAGAGATTATTACCTAACACTTTATATAAAAGTTGGTGGGAAGTGTGTGTCTGTGTGATTTAGATTTGTGTTGTGGGGACCTATTATAGGGACTTGTTTTCTTTATGGGGACAAACAGGTAGTCCCCTGAATCTCAATCATTACGGTTCAGAACTTTAAAGTAAGGGTAAGATTAAGTTAAGCAGTTAGTAATGGTGGTTAAGGTTAGAATAAATTGTTTGTTTGTGTGTGTGTGTGTGTGTGTGTGTGTGTGTGTGTGTGTGTGTGTGTGTATGTGTGTGTTGTCTTTGTATTGCTAATGTTTGGGGAACCTTGTATTTCGCATGGGGTCTACGGAACAACAAAATTCATGATGCAAGTTGTAAAACACAAACAAACCCTGAATATACAAATGGAGAAAGACTCTGTCAACAGTTTGGATTTAGACAGTTCATGGAGTTGGAGGACACAGCAATAGAACTTGGTTTAATCTGTAAATTGACAACTTAACTGTACCTTCTGCACACGGTGGCTGCAGGATGCATGAGGACGTAAATTATATTCTGGTGCAGTGCATAAAAAGCAGGTCTGGGCAGGTCATATCTGAGGTGGTGAAGAACACAACAGGGTCCGCGCAGTACGGCAGCAGACCACATGGACGAGGTAGAGACCCAGCAGGTGCACGGTGAGTGTGTGTGATTGCAGTCAATTACAGTATGTTGCTCATTAGTCGATTTACTACACCACTTTCACAGTCACACGCTGATTAATCTGTAATTACAGTTTTCTACTTGCGACAAGATTATTTAGTGTGTTGAAGCAGGAAAACACAATTATCCTCATAACCATATCTAATATAAGAACCGAGAAGATAAAGCAATACAAATATCCTCTAGTGAACATCTGTGTTTCTGTTTATATTACACAAATATTAACTCTACCGCTGAATGTCAGAGAGGAAATAATGTGTTTTGAGTCTTTTACAAAGATGTAAAACAATCGTGGAAATTATGTTGTTTGTTGTTGACCTCTTGCACCACAATATGGCTCTTAGTCTTTTTTTAAAGTTCTTGATTTGAGAGCTCATGGGACGTATGAGGAATTGTGCTTATTTGCAGGCGGCACGGTGATGCAGGGGTTTGCACTGTTGACTCACACCAAGAAGGTTCTGGGTTCGACCCCAACGGGCCTTTCTGTGTAAAGTTTGCATGTTCTCCAGGTGCTCTGGATTCTTCCCAAAGCCCAAAGACATTGGAAATGATAATCAGGTTGGGTCATGTTGTCTGGACTATAAACTTTATACATAGTATGTGTCTGTAATCCGGGAAACTGAATGTCTGTTGGATTTGGTTCGAGCTTGGTTCGTTTTTTTCTTGGATGGATGGGTTCGGACAGGTAATTGCAGCCCGAGCCACATTCTAACTTAGATGAGTTGGAGACTCTAAATTGCCGAATGCGAGTCTGAATAGTTTTTTTGGTCTTTTGCATGTCAGCCCTCCCGTAGTGCTGGCAGGTTGTCCAGGGTGTACTCCTCCTCCAACCCAGTTTCAGCTGCAGTTTGTTCAGCCCCGTGCAGCCATCGAAGGACAAGCAGTTTATATAATGGATGAATAGACACTTGCTCGTTTTCGAGATGGATAAGAAGATTGACACTTGGCAAAGAACTCATTTCATTTATCTTTGCACAAAGCCTGGAAATGGCTTGCCAGACAGTTGAATATTCCACCTGCCAGTATCTCTGAGGCTCTCTACTTAACACGTTATAAATTGTTTGTCGAATTCATTGCAAAAAGCCAAAGGTGCTAAAACAAAAGCACATCAGTCTTATTGCCAGGAACAGTTGTCAGGTAACCAATGACACAAACTGTAAATCAAATGAAATGACAATTAGGATCAAGCCAACCTGGCATATCCCTTTTCCAGGCTTCATTCTCAAGCTACAATATCTGGCAGCCTTGCAGCACCTTCAAACTCTCAGCAACAAAAGAAATGAACAGATTTTCCACAATACCACGCTATTAATTTAAGGTTATGGAGCTAAAAAGGTAAAACAAATAAAAAGTCAATTTTATGTATAACCAGATTAGAACACTCATACAATAATTCTTTATTAAGATCTATTCAGGCGTTTCCAATTTGAGCCACCAATCTGAATTCCTGGGAATTTGGTGAACATGTTGAAAAATCTGGTTTGTTCATTTGTACAGTAGGTTTTGCATAAACCAACAAACCAACAAACAAATGGATGGGGGTGATACCTGCTTGGTGAAGGTCATGATAAACATGATGTATTTTTATCTCCAGCCACTTGGGAAATCAGAGTTAAAGCAAACAGTGGCAGAACAGCAATATAAAGAACAAATACAAATTCACACTCATAGATTCGTCTTGACACTCACACACTCGTATCATCTAGAGGTCTCAAGTGTTGGTTTGTGATTGGATACAATTCTACTGGTGTCACAGTTGGACGTTCTACTCCTCCTTCCACCACCCGGACCTCTACACTATCACTTTCCGCCCCGCTGCACGAAGGTACTTCCTGCACTGGCACTGGCTGCTGGCACTGGACACAACCTGTGCTGCTGAATCATCCAATACGAACATATAATTCCCGGGGATACTTGGCTCGCTTCACTGTCTGCGTCATACAACACATCCTCTCTGTGTCCAGTTTGCATCCATGGACAAACACCCAGGGTATTTGACGTGGTGCACAGTGTTGTAAAGATATTTGGTCTTGTTTACGTGTGTGTGGTTAAATTCATCCTCTGTTGACGTCAGTGGATCCTGTTATTTTATTCTTTCAGCCGGATGAAGGGACAAGGAGTAGTTCCACTTTCCGTTTCAATTGCAATGCAATCAACTGACCATGTTTCCAAATATCCTTTCCTATAGTATAACAGCTGCAGCAGTTACTTCTAACTTCCAATTTGTATCGCTGATGACTCGAGGAAGTGCAGCGCCGTCTGTGAAGTTTTGTTAAAAGTCGTTTTTCAGACAAGACCTGCGGGTAAAATCTGGACAATTGGCTGCGGTGTTTGCCTCTCACACACGCACAACACAGAGGTATTCTGCCCAGACACGTTCACAACAGCAACAAATCCTCGAGAGATGGAGCAGAGGCAGGAAGTTACGTATTAACTGTACGTATTAATTGACAAAACCCAGACACCAGCATCCACTCTTATCACCACAATTTCTCTAGACATCATCGCTGTCAGTGTCTTCTACGTGTATGACACCGCTTTTTTCACCAGGACATATTTGTTTCGCAGCGTTAGAAGCGTCACCAGCCACTTCCACCTGGTTTTGTTAGGAATTGGCCAGAATAACCGATAGGTGTGCATTATGCAAACGTGGGGCATCGTTACCTCACAATGGTGCTGAAGTATCGGCCAGACCCACTGAGTTCACTGACCTCAGGAATCAGGAGCTGGAGAAACACGCTAGAGGTAAGAAAAACTGAAAAAGCATAATGCGTCTCCTTTAACAAACATAGCCGGTAAACAGCACGTTTTTTCCGTGAATGGATGACTTATACATTTCACACCGAAACCAGCAGCTTTAATCTTTAAGATGCAGTGTGCTTATGAACGCCTTCTCATCCACAACTCACCCTTGATAGTGCCAGTCACCTCCTCCATCATTTCCATCCTTTGTGGAGCTGTACCCACTGTGACATCTCGTCCCTGCCTATTTATGGGCGTTAGAAGTGAATGTCAACTTACTGCTGTACTCTGCTATAAGTGTTACATACATCAAAGGCTTTTTATTCGTATGCCGTAGCCGAGTTACACATATGTGTGTGTGTGTTGAAAAATTTAACAATTTCAACACCACAACATTAAATCAATGATATGCCCCACAAGCATATCATTAGGAAGGTGTCTGACTACTTTGGAAAATCTAACTGGGAGTTCTCAGCCTGAGTAAATGATTAATGACTAAAAGTCTGAGGTGATGCCTCGTCGTAATGCCTGGATGACGCTGTCCCAGTCCCGTTGATGGGTGGATTTTTAAGAGGACTTGATTTGTGCCACATCACTTCTGCAGCTTCCCAGAAGGGACCACGCAGTCATGTACCTGCACTGGCCTGAGAAATCACCCGTGCTGTTAAATCGGCCTCTTGACAGCTCGGACCGCAATCATTTCACACCTCGGTGTAAAAGTCTCAGAAGCATTAATCATATTAGAGCTGAGGCTGAAGATTTCAGAAAATAAGATGGTTGGCGTTTTACGATTTGAGCTGACTGCCTCTCATCATGATCACATTTAAAGATGGTTATAGCCCTTTTATGAGAATCATTTGGCATTTTCTGTCATTGGTGTTCTGTCTGCTACAGTTATCCTCTTTCATAAACACATACCTCCACCAAAGAGTTTATGTTTTCACCCTGTCCATTTGTTTGTTGGTGATTTCCCAGAGAATAATTCATAGATCTTGATAAAACTTGTCAAGGGGACTGATATCTATGAGTCTGTGCAATTTACTGTAGATCCAAATATAATTCCAGATCTAGTGTGGTTCCATAAGGCGACCTAGCATAGGTGTGTACTCTGCTGAGTGCAGTTGTACTTTCGAAAAACTACTGAGTGTATTTACACAAAACTTGGTGGAAGGATGGCATAAGGAGAGAAGCCATTCAATTTTGACATAGGCGGATCCAGGCATTCTTTGACATTATCAGCAAATCCCCAGGTAATTATTCATGGATCGTGATGAAAAAGAATCAGGGATATTTAGGGAGCTGGTATTGCTGCAGCTTGATTGAATTTAACAGGACTGTTGGACCTTGGCAGATGTTCATAGAGTTTGTCGATTTATGTGAGCATACGTATGAGCAGTGGGGGATTAGAATATGCTGCAGGATTTGAACTACCAGCTTTTTAACAGCTGCTTTCCCAGCTTACAGGACTAAAGGGCTTCATTTCGACTGAAGTTTTCCGTTAATGGCTACGTTTCATGCATCTGGAACAAGTTTACTCTTATCTATCATCCAACAGCTTTTAGTCATGTACGAAATAAAGATAACAACTCAACTTCATTTGATAAATATCATTATCTAATATTTTCCTTTTATTCTTCACACATTCGAAATACTGTGCCACTTAGGTTTGCACATGATGGTCTTACCTCCAAGTGTGGAGACAGCTTGGCTGAAAATTAACGCTGGCAGTGTTTTTTATGTTTGCCATTAGCATTTCAGCTCCTCCTTTGCTGTGAAGCACTTTGTAAAGTTTTATAACGACAGTTGCGATTCTACTGTTGGAAATGCATATAGGCCTATAAATAAACAGCCTTGCGTAATAGTTTCTGGTAATGAAAGGCACTTTGGCCACTTTATTGAGAACATCACCACTGTGGTAAAATTGGCAAATTGCACATCTACGTGGCTTTTTTATGGCATTTAATTAGCCTTTGGGTTCAATAACATTAAAACATGCAGTTGATGAACTGAGCAATAGAATTGAGTTGTTCAGTTCAAGATGCAGTTCTTTTTCCTAGAATAAATATACTAAAAGAACTGCTTCATTTAGGAGGCTTTCGCACCTTAGTCCAAACCATGTTATTATTATTATTATTATTATTATATATAGCGGTGAAAGGTGCGTCAGACCAAACTTTTCTCCAACCAAAAGCATTTCAGTCTCATTCTGGGTCAATGAATGAATAATGGGGGGTTAGTTCAGACATTCGGCATTCGGACCAATTGCAGGAAATACGCAAATATGCACTTTACCCAAAAATGTTAGTGAATACAATCGCCGAATTGACAACCTGATGCACGTCCGTCCACAAACCAATCAATGTCAAGTAAAGGTAGAAGCAGCCAACAGAGGTGATGAAGACTGGACGTATGCATGTTATACAATTGTCTTTAGTATATGCTCCCTAAATTGCAATGTGAAAAAACAAAACTAGCCAATCATATGTGACAAAGACATGAACCTTGGTTGAAACTTTGAGGAAAAAAGATTTTTAAGAGATTTTGATGTATTGTCTTTCAAGTAAGGACAACTTCTCCACATTAGTCTTACGTGTAAAAGCCACATGAGATTTTGCAACAGTCATCCAATTAGTGTTGAAAACTAGACAGTATTTCTTTACAAGTGTCCCTGGCAGCTTGGAAAACTATAGCTCGATCACGCTTTGATCTACTGAGATAAAAGCTCTTGGAAGACCTTGGAGTCCAGCACACCGGGCACAAAACTGAAGCCAAGTTTCTTTCTGTCCTGGGCTTCACTCTGGCCCACTGTATGCACATGCATGCCCACACACACACACACACACAGTCACAGACACTCGAACACAAGGGCATCCCGTCAGAAGTAGATCCATACCGAGTCCCGTGCCAGAGCCCTGGAGCAATGAGATATCTTGTGCCCAGAATTTGTTTGAATATATTAGCAAGTTTATTTGGCTCAGCTGAATGTGAAACGCAACTCTGACACAATTGCAAATTATTCATTGATGTGATAAATTGTGTGGCTCTATCTTCAACAATAAATGATGGAAACAATGGCCAATTCTGCACAGAGAGATGAGCTCAACATATTGTCATGTGGGTGAATTCATTGGAATTGCAGGTATTCTTCTTATACACTGCTATTACCCTGTTGTATGTGAGATTTGCGCACTGTACGACAAATGCAGCCCATTACAGACCTGTGAGTTTCATTGATAACGATGTCACTCTATGCCCCTGGCACGGTCAGAAAAATAACGCTCAATGTCAGCATTGGCCAAACACGGTCTTCCACACGTGACCAATATAGATCCTAAGGCCTAAATAACAGCTAGCATGCTCAAGTCGAATCCAAAGTTTCCCTGACAGAGTCAATGCTCTGCTGATTCATAGCATCTCTGACTTTGGGAAGGATAAGTGGGTGTTACAACTGTGACAGCGTGAAGTGAAATATGGACCAGGGGGGGGATGGGGAGGTAATTCAGGGGCTACATTACATGTGAAGTACAGACGTTTGCTGACTGTGATGGACAGGACGGGTGAGCAGCAGTAATATGATCATGAGTTGACCTTGACTTACAGAAGGTATGGCATGTCAGAGCGTGTAGCCGTCTCTTTTCCTCGGCTCAGCGAACAGGGTCCAAAGCCAAGGTTCCATTGTTTTGGCCTTAAATTGTACAGTTCAGTTAGACAGACTGAAACACCCTTCAACAGGCAATAGAAGTGGAGACAGTACAACATTTATCTTGCTCCAAATCACACGTGGAAGTGCCCTTGAGGAACCTCCTGTGGTGATGATGGAAAGATTGTTTGACTCCAGGGCACTTTCCTTCTGATATGGGCAGGTATGAGTACGAGGTGTATTTACTCTCAAGGTGGAGCTGAAGGAGTGAAACTGTAACTCAACAGAACAACTTGATTGACTCTGCCACGGAGGTCGTTTTCACCTCTGTCCGTTGGTTTGTTCGTCAGCAGAGTGAGACAATAAAACTACTGAAAGGATTCCCATGAAACTTTGTGGTCAGATGGGACATTTGTCAAGACAAAACCCCAGAATTACAGAATACAGGTTTTTATAATTTAAAAGATATCAATACACTGTAAGCCTGTCTACAGCCACGGTTTTACCAGTAAAATGTGTGTAAAATACCAAGATAAATTCAATTTTACTCATCAAGCACCAGAGGAATAATGGTATGTCTCTGCCATTCAGTGTCCCTGCATTTCTGAGGTTGGAGAATGACCTCTCTGTCAGCATTAAACTATTTCATTCCTCAAGTGACTTCACTGCACATAATTACTCAAGCAACATTTCACAGTTCATGAGTTCATTATATTTTTTGTCTTTTATCTTCATCTACGGGAGCCAGCTGCCGGTGCACACTGCACAGGCAAATGATAAAGGTAACACATCACCGCCTGGGTGCACAACAGCCTGAGAGAATAAATAAGTAGATAAACAAATCATTCAAATACTGAACCTGAATAAAATCACAAAGTTTCTTGTGACTGCAAAACTTTAATTTGTACTTGTCTGTACAGAATCAAAAAATGAAATTTATTTTTGTTCAGGTATTTTACTACTTTGTGTTTCTTTGAAGCCAATTGTTTCATAGCAACTGCAAAGGAATGGATGTGCACGTTCCTCCAGATGATTGAAAAGCATAATGGAAATTACTGTATATCCTACAAAAAGTAAATGCAACTAGTTCATTTTTGTGTTAATTACAGTCGCTACATTCTTCATATTATTTTTGTGAACTATGATTAAACCAGTCTTTGGCTGAACGGGACACTTCCATTCTGACTTTCTGCTCCAAGTCCCGATGACTGCAGAAAACCCTCTGATACGCCCACCTGCCCTGTCTCTGGTATAAGTTCAGGTGCCATTGTGTGACTGTGACTGTGAACGCCGCTCTACACTTATTACTCTTAATTCAAACAGAGAAATTCATACTTTATATGAAGCAGTTCTCATCACGACACAGAGACCATCAAGTTACTATTTTAACATTGACGGAAAAGCCCACGGGAGGTGAGGGAGATGAGGGCATGCTCTTAATTTTGAGTATTAACGATTGTGATTCACGTGGATCCAAAGCTGAACGATGTGAAAGTACACGGGGGCTTTCTGCTGCTGTGAGCATCAGCAAAACTTTCTTATGACTTTGCAGTCAGTTGCCTCATGGTATCTTGTGTCTTGTTTCGCACAGAATGGATAGAAGACATGGGAGGTTTGATGAAAGAGGTGTGGAACCTAACAGGTTTTGCAGAAACACCACCGAAGGGTCTTTCAGTGAGCAGACGGCTGCGAGCTTCAAAGACAGTTTTTGTATCCACCACCTCACGGCTGAGGAAGCACTTTGCTGTTGAGGAGTGCTCATTAAACGTATGCATAATTTGACTCCACATGGAGGCACAGCAGTCATGTCCTTTGTGTGGTTAGTAAATTAGTTTAATGACTAAGTACTGCTCTTTCAGTTTCCACTCAACCTCCTTTCAAATGCAGCAGACCAGATTTTTTACATTTGTAATTATTTGACGATCAGCACCAATCTGCATTCTGTGAGGGAATGTTCTGGTGTTGTTGTATAATGAAAGTAAGTCTTGGTTGCGTTTTGTAAGGAAACCTGCCCTGCAACATTTTCAGACAGGTCATCGGCTCCAGTCTCTCTCTGGGCTGCTTGAGCGTCCTTTTCTCTTCTTGCTTGAGCAGCCCACGGATTCATCGTCAGCCCGTCTCGATAGTGAACCAGCTCACACTACAACGTACAGTGACTCAGAACTTCTCACTCTGGGCTGATGTCATGCGAAAGCGACACAGGATTGTGGCGGCGCTGCTTCACTTATCTTAAGGGGGAAAACCCCACAGAACCAGTGTTAACTTGTACTGCTCATCTCTTTTCTCCTCCATGCACCAAACTGCATCAAATCCTTCTGTGCAAGACATCTGGTCTCCTGAAACTTCGTCCATTTCAAGTAAACCAGATTTCCATCACACCCATCTGAGCACAAAGGCCTCAGAATTGTTGTCAGGGCCCTTGAGGTGCCACCACACTCCATTATTTCAGCTGCACTGGAGTTAAAAAGTTGGCTGCTCGTATCACTGGGCTCTGGGCGCAAACATGGCACAGCAGGCGAAGCCTTCATCAGAAGCCGATGGCTGATAGCTTGTGTTTGGCTTCTGTTCTGTTTGAGCAGCAACTCAGGTGTGTTTGTGAGCCCGGAGCTGTTGTTTCAAACCAGTGGGAGGGAAAATCTCAAATCTGTAGAGTGGATAACTTGAAATTGGATATTCTACATTTGGTTCTGCTTTAGCATGATTATTTTGTGTGTTACGCTTCATCTTTGCTTATGTTAAGGTGGCAAGCTTAATAAGTTATTCTGCATATTTAAACTTTAGTCAATAAAGCAGAATTTAAAGCAGAATTTAAATCTACTGGTAATTTGTTCACATAAAGGTTTGGGTTAATATTCAGGAGATCAGCTTCTCTCCCTGCCATTATCTAACTCCCTCTAATCGAGGCAATCATCACACGTATCCTCTTAGTCGATGCAAATTGATGTGAGTTCGTTGCACAGAGATTCGCTCCAGACGATCTGCAGCTGCTCTGGATCGACTTTGTGTCAGCTCCAGCCAATGGAAAATACAAATGGATGAGCCGCCAGTGGAAACAGCCAAGTTGGGAGAGTTTGAACCCCAAGTGCCACAATCCTCTAAATTTGGTGAATCTGTTATAAACAAATTATCAGTGAATCAGTAAATTCAGTAATTTGTTCATCAAGATGTCACGAGTGATTTAAGAGTTCCCTTTACTTTTTGGAGCAGTGTATTTTAAACAGTTTAGTTTCATCCTAACTTCTAAACGATCTATGATATAACTTGATACTAGATATTTATTTATTTAAGTTTTAAGTAACAAAATCACGAGGTCGTTTGAAATAAATGAGATTAATTATAGAGCCTGTGTCTCTGGAAAATATTTATATTCCATTTAGTTGTAGCTCAGTTACATTAACGTCAAAGTCAAATTGGAGAAAGTGTTTTTCTCAGTTTTCTGGGGGCGTATTGTTCTTTGCACCTGTTTCCAAACTCTTCACCCTACGTGGAGCCCAGGTTACAGTGACAGTGGTGACTCAGTTCATTATGCATCATATGCAATGATGACTCAGCACCTGATTGTTTAATAAGCCTTTTCTGAGTTCAGACAGCATCGTGCTAATTAGTTTTTTTTGTTTTTTTTTTAATCACAATGGCAATTAGACACTACTCCATTACCTCTGAGGAGTTTGCATATAAAGATAATGATGAGTCGTACTTTTACATAGATCATATGTCTCCCATTGGCTGACATGCAAACTTTTATTATGCTTTCTCATTTAGTCTCGCATTCTGTGAGTCTGGGGTTCTCCATTAAAGCCAATGAGCGGGAGACAGTGCGCCCACACGGAGGCGTTCAACCAACGCTCGCTGACAGCAGAACAGATTGATCTGATGTGAATTCTGCTCAGATCACGATGAAACAGATGTGTTTTTTTATCTCAGCATGACGTCGTGAAAACAGCGTTTCTGTAACACAACATATTTGGTCGACATCAGCGCCACATGAGTGTAGAACAATTCATCTCTTGTCATAGTGGTGAAAAATTACATCTGGTGTATAGATCAAGTCATGAATATTCCCAACCGGTTTTCTGCTGCCGCATCTCCGGGGCCGTCACCTTTTAATTTTCCTCTCTTTATTGACAGATGTGTAAGGAAGGCAAACCTGGAGCTCTGCTTTTGCTAATTCTTCAATTAAATTGCAATAACAGTAATATCGGTTGCATCCGTGTGGCAGCAGCTTCCAGTGAAGTCAGTCCGACTTTTAATTAAAAAACTGCCTGCTATAACTATTACCTGATACCTGTACAGTATGTAGTCATTTGCCCCCGTGCCATCACAATTATGGCTTCCTAATGGAAACCGTATTTAATAACATACACAAGTAACCTCCCAGACTCCATTTAGTGTTTTTTTTTTTTAAATAGCATGGATAACTCCCAGAGGAGCTGAGGAACCGCGGCAGGAATAAAATTCGATAATGTAATCTATGGCATCCGTAGTTGTGAGAATGCTCAGTTGTAAGAGCACATCTTACAAAAAACAAATGGCAAGGAGAGATTTAAGTCAGCTCAGCACTCGGTTTGAGGTTTTGCAGAATAAAAAGCTTCCTGTTCTTCCTAAAGCAGCCCCCTTTGAAATTCTGCTTGGGTCAGTCGGCAGCGTGGCCGCGTTTGTTTTGCTGACACAGGTCCTCATTAGAACCAGCTGCTGATTGAAAACAAGCCCGTCCCACGTCGCCCTCCTCTTCCCCTCCCTCGCACCCCCTTCTTTTCTTCCTCGCTCTGTCCTTCCCTGTGCTGTCGGCTCAACATCAAAAGGGGCCAATTTGCATAGAGCGAGAAGGGTGTAGCGAGTGCCAACCCTGTTTAGCTAGTCAGTGTTCTGGTCGTGCCTAATGGCTGCTGACAGATGAAGGGGAAACCGTTCCAACACCCAAACCTCTTCTTTTCAAACTGGCATGAAAAGAGGTAATTCTCTGAGTGAGAGTGAACATCTTCACAACAAATCTACAAGTATGCACATAACAATCAGGCGTTGAATGGGAACAATATCACAAACACTTCACACACTGTTAAGGATTTGCGACGAGCTCCTTGCCATATAATTTACACACGTATTATTACCGCTTTCATTATCTCGCTGTTGCTATTATGTGCAATCTTCCACTTGGATCAAGAGCGAGATGACTAAGCACAGATCGTTGTAATGATAATAAGTTATTATTAACTGACATCACGAGGACCTGACTGTGTTCATGTGTGTGTGTCTACATGCCCGAGCATGCGTTTACAAGGTTGATGTATGCACCTTTGTTCTGCATCATTGCTGTAGCTCACCTGTAATGAGATTAAAGGTTCCATTTCCACTGGCAGCGCCAAGACTGGCAGCGGCGGTGACCTTGAAATGTCAGGTGTCGTTAGGTTATTTTCTTCAGCGCGCACAATGCAAAGACGAGGGGAAGATGTGCAAACGGACAGGTGTTACATTGAAAAGAACTTACGTGTTAAATACAGAATACGTGGCGTGTTCGCGAGGAGGCTTTGGAGTTCTTTAAATGCAGCTTAGAAGGAGTTTGATGACACTGCACTAACCTGGAGGGCCGTTGGTTCAATCCCCTTTTCCTCTACGGCGAGCCCCTGTACGCCAAATAGTAAATTTAAGAAAGTATGAATGACAGAGGGATGCTGTATGGATGTGACTCATAATCTTAAGTATTAAATAGTTACCTGCTGCCTCATCTAAGAAAAAAAATATGTGAAGGGACCCGTCACAGTCTCCTTTGATGCATTTATCCTGAGACCTTCTGCTCCTATGGATCGACTGTTAATGGTATTTGCAGCGTCTCAATACGTGAGTTCATCAATGACGTTTTTGTAGATCTGTCTCGACTATCTGAACTATCAAAAAGACGTCATTTATAAACAGCAAGTTGTGCATCTCACGTTTCCTTTTTTCTGCTGTAGGCTTCAGCTGCTGTCAGGCTGAACCTTGGAGCTTTTCTTTTTCTATTCCAGAAAAAAAACATTTACCGCCTGTAAATGAAATGGTTGTGAAACACATTCTGTCATCATCTGCCGGCCTGACCCATAAAAGTGACCATGTCCCGACTCGGTGTCCCTGTGTGATGATGAAACACGCTGCCTACCAAGGACTGACCAGGTTGAGCCGCCCTGCTGCTTTTACCGGCTGTTTTTCCCCGTGAGTTCGGACCGTACGGTTCCACTTTACTGTCTCCACCGCGTGACCTCCATCAATATCCAGCTCACCCTATTAGCGAATCATGTTGCCTCGCAGGGGCCGGTGTCAGGCCACAGCGAGCCGTTATTTAAAGGAAGAGAGGAGCCGTGCTGCAGCGGCCACACATGATTCAGTATTTCAAGAGCATTGCGGCGTCATTATTGGCCGGTGACAGTTAACAATCTTGTCATATCTGTACTGAGAGATTACAGGCAGTGATATCCTTGACCAGGACACCTCATGGGAACTGACCTTTAATAGTTAAGGCATCCGGGGAGCAGCTAAATGGGGAAATGGTGATGAAATGGATATTAAAGGTTTGTGTGTGCGTGTGTTTGTGTGTTTCTTTGTGTGTGTGTACCTCAACAAATGACCTACCGTGTGGAAAATATTGGTTCTGCTCGCAGCCGAGATTGATTTCCATTTTATAAATCCTCTCATATGATGGATACATCTAATGTAATCTCGGACAAGGCAATGAATGTAAATGCCGTCCTCGGTTTCACTTCTATTCAACGAGCTAACATTGACTTTCCTCTTTATTCTTTAATCCACTTTTACAGTTTATTCAGTTAAACTTTCGAGAAACTTCATTCACAAATCGACTGTTTGCTCAGCGGAGACACATTCAGGACGAACATTACAGGTGGGAACTGACTGATTTATTCACAACAGCAGCAAGTGTTGGAATATGATTAAACACTGGGTTTTTCTGCTCTCACATAAGCTGCAAATATTAGGATGTGTGTTTAATAATTAGCCCCCAGACGACCTCATTCTCCAGTTTCATTATCATCCTTCAAACACATTGGTTTGTCCTCAGCCTTAAACTTCCTCAAATGTCCATTGGAACTTAGTAGTAGAAACAGAGAGGCCCAAAAAAGGCCTAAATACAACAGACGTACTTTCTTTATTGGGCTGATTCCTGCTCAGGGCTGGGGTTTGTTTAAGCCACATGCACTTTAGAAAGTAAATATTAACAATCTACCTCCAGACTATAGAAAACTGTGCCTTGTGATGGTCATTTACGAGGTGCAATCAGGGTAAACAGCCACGTTGTGACCATGGTAACAACAACCGTGTGACAGGGTAACACAAACGGGTCGGGCTCAGTCACTGCTCCGTCCAATCCCATAATAACATCTGGTTTAAATGGACTTTCAGTTTCCAGGAGGAACCTGAGACACTGTTAGTAATCTGCAGACTTCAGAACGAGACATTACGGTGGATGTTTTTATATTTATGGTACAACTAAAGCCTTTATTCTTTATCATCTCACATGCTAATGTATTTATTCATGAATCCGACCTCGTCTGCTCTTGATGAGGGAAAATACCTTTTATCGGATTTAAATGCTAAAAAAGTAAAGTGTGGTTTTGTTTAGCTCCAGAGAACTTTGCCTCTTTGGTTTCGGTCGAGGTGACGGGTCAGTGACCCCGGCTGCATCTCAAATAAATGTCTGTTTTTCCCCCAAATCTAAAGAATAAACTCGTTATCACCATCACAGAGCTGACAAAACGACTGCTGATGAGAGAAAAAGAGCGAGTGGGATAAAAGGCCAGTCAGGCATTTAATCACAACCACATGACGCACGCTGGAAGAGGACCGGTGCGTTCAAGAACACCGAGCGGCTCGTTATCAGAATTCCCCATAATCCCTTGAGAGAAATTACTGTAGATGTGAACTGAACCACTTTGATTTCCGTTTGCTCTGTTGATTTCACTTCTCTTTGTTTTCTTTGTGGCCTTCAGTTTCCCTCCACCGGGACTGAAGTGTCTTTGATTTGGATTTAACTTGCTTCTTGTAGTATTTAGTACTTTCACTGAGAGGCAAGAACAACATCTAGGTCTTGGTCCAAACCTGTCGCAGGCCGGTGAAATGATTTAACTTGACCTTTCACCTCATCAGTTCTCTACAGCATTATTTAGCTGTTTCCTGCTGATAGATTTATGCTTTATCTCTCATGGTTCTCGGTTCGTATACTTGATGTGCATGGGAATGATGTTGAACTATATTTTACTCAAAACCAAATAAGTGTCTTCCCAAAAATGCTTCACAGTTCCTTATATTTCTAAATTGTCATTGTTATTACCTGCATGAAAAGGACACAGTGATATCAGCCTGGACGTTTCTTCCATTTCCTGCTGTTTTGTTTTCTGGTTTGTGGCTTCAGTCTTGAGCTGGTGAGACAGACGCCGACTTGAGGTCAGATGATGGACTTGACCAGTCAAGAGCTGTTTGGCCTCTAAATACCCTCAACCTTAAAGTATCCTTAAATACCTTCACAGGATCTGACCCATCTGTCCACCCTGCTCCGCTTGGCCTCTGTAGTCGCTCACAGGATGTTTCAGAACATGGCTTCTTCTCTGCCTCGTGTTGCTCACAATCAAAGCTCTCGGCGGCTTCTCGCTGAGCTCGGACCAGACAATGGTTGGATTTCTTCCAAAGTGGCAAGACAGAGAAATCTAATCTGGACAAAACAAAAAGCGGCACAGAATTCTCTGCTCCTTTTTCCATCGGAGAACAGCAAGACTCAGCATGATGTCACTGTCGGTGAGATATGCTCATGTTGTCAGGATACATTTCTTTTTGAGGAGTCAGTCAGGGACAATTTGCTGTGAGAATTTGCTGCAATTGTTATTTTTCTTCTGTGACTTTTTGTGGCGATGTGGAATTATTTCTTGCCACCATATCCAGAAAGCAGTTATCTGGATTAATTTGTGTATTTTATGAAATTCAGGTTTCATGCAAAATAAGAGTTTTTATAATATATATATATAATCTAAGTGTCTAGTTCAATCTATGTAGTTAAACGTTTTGAATTAAATACATGAAGATAAAATAGCTTAAGCAACCTGGTTATTGTTGGTTTTATGTCTCATATTAATTTTCTTGCCGCACTTCACTTAAGGTGTTCATCTTGTGGATTAATTATCCATCCATCCATCATCTGTACCACCGACCCTTTAAGGGGGATTAATCTAATATTAGCATTAAATGAATTAAAAGGATTTAAATTGGATTCATGAGAAAAACAACAATTAATGAAGAATTTATGGTCGGAAATTTTCTCTGGAAATTGATTGATGAAATAAATAGCTATAATTTCACCATAATCAACAAACTCAACTACCAAATGTGCAAAAAGAAATATTGATCAAAGAAACCAAGACAGAGGAAAAAGAGAAAAACCTAATAAGTAAGAAATAAATTCTAAAAAACAACTAAACTAAAACTGAAACATGATCACATGAATATAAACTTAATACAATATTCACTTTTTCCTTTCAGTATTGTTATCACATTGCTGTCAAAGAACCCCTGAAGCTGTTGGAGAATGTAATTACAAAACCTTGAATAAACCTGGTTACTGTTGAGTTCGTCAGGTGGCGTCGTCCTAATCTGTTAAGGGCTTTGCACATAAGAAGAAATCAATTCTTAATGTTACAGGGAGACAGCGCAGCTCAGAATAATGTGCTCTAACTTCTATATTAAATGAATATATGTATATAAATTAATAAAAAACTCCAAGACATGCTCTTTGGTAAATGGATAAACGGAAGGACTGATAACTCAATAATGATTTTCAGTAATTATTGAAAACCTGAAGTTTACTCAGTGTTAAACATCACGGGCTCTTTATCATTTAGTTCACTTATAAGATCATCTTCACATGCAGTGAATTTTAACTCAAATTTGTTTTATCATTTTCGCTTCATATTTTTTGTGGGTCATTGCCATTTATTTGAGTAAACTTTGAATACTTCGCAGGAGGCTTATCGGACACGCAACATCAAACAACTGGGGCACATAAATCATAAAAACACTCATTTGCTCTCCAACATAAGATGATCAGCCAGTATGTCTAGAATCACATTTCCTCCATCGTGCATCCCTGCACTTCATCTCATTATCAGGCACTAATGAGTTGGAGGAGGAGAAAAAAAAATGGAACATTGAATAATAGATTGTGGGCGCTTGGACAAAAAGGGTCAGAACCCAAGGTTGTTATTTTAGCTTTTAACAGAGAGAGGATTAATCTGAGTAGTGTGGCTCTAAGTGAACAGCATGCTAATGAGCATATTAACACTCTGACAGCCACTGCTGCAAATGACCCGGAAATTCAATTGTAGCTCATATTTAAATGGGAAAACAGTCACAGAGCAGGAGAATGGAAATGACAAATATTGAGTTTTAAAAAATGAGTCAACGATAGATCACAGGTAATTAGGTTAACAGTTATTACGTCGAACAATCAGCAGATCATTGGTTTTTAATCTGCGCCTGGGAGTCAAAAAATCCTCCATTCAATGCTGTGCTAATGTTTAAACCCGACACTGCTCGACAAATAATGTGCGATGGAGATGGAAATTCGGTCACGCGTCTCAGAAATGGCGTCACTGCACGATTTGTGTCAAATGATAATGTCGATGCAGGAACTAGTGTGATGTGGCAAAGTACGCAGAGTAATTTCAGGTTAAAAGAGTTCGATGACTAAATGGTTGCTTAGTTTAGTTGTCTAAGATAATTAGCTGCAGAATCGGGCGTTGATTCTCAGTGGGGTTGGTTGAATTAGCACTGCGCTTGCTGTCCACTAGGTCACTTAGTGTTTACAGTACATCAAAAATATCACAGAGTAAAATGCGTTTTTTAAACCTTTATTCAAACAATCATGGTTAAATGTCATCATCTAATGCTGGTGGATGACTGGTATCATACACACACAGACAACTACCATTCAGTGATATCAGGCTGAAATGTGACGAAGCTCTTAATTTGTAACATGTAAACTCTTGAGTAGCAAACAGCTCAGATGTAGTTTTTTTTCCAGAATAACATACTGGAAACAGTGAGTGTCTGAGATGACAGGCCGCCGAGATCAGGAAATGCACGGTAAAGCTGTTCTCTGGCTGTGTTCATTGATTGTCTGAGTTCTTGCTGAGTGATATCCATTTCTCCACGCCATGTATTGGTGAGAGATGTGAAGCTATTTGAGTTTACAGAACTCAGCTGTGCCTCCATCCGTACAAACCCTAACTCCAGCATAGAGAGGCTGAGTGAATGTGGTCTGGACTCTGTGGAGGAGAGTCATGGTGTCAGTGACGCTGTAGAAGGACAGAACACCTGCACTGTGATCCAGGTACACTCCTACTCTGGAGGGCCGAGGACCTGACGGCGGAGTGTCGATGCTCTTGTGACAAAACTTATAATGGTTTCCAGCACAATAAAATGACCAAGATTCATCATTGTATCCAAATACACATTCAAGTGCGTTTCCTGCTCTGCTGATGTTCTTGTATGAAACTGCTACATTAACGTCTCCTATCAACCCCACCTCCACCTCCCAGTAACAACGTCCAGTCAGACTCTCTCTACTCAGGACCTGACACCAACCAGTGAATCTGTCTGGCTGATCAGAATAAGACTGTTTTCCACTCATACGTGTGACTTTTCTGTTTCCCTCAGATAATAACAGATGTTTGTTTGCTGTGTTTGGATCCAGTGTGATGTCCTGTGAATATTTTAAGGAGTCAGCTCTGGTCTTGGGCCCTGGTTGTGGCAGTAAAACATCCACTTGAGACACAATCTGTAAAATCTCTGTCTCTGTCTCACTCAGAATGTCCTGTAGTCGACCTCTGACCTGTGACACAGCTGCTGTCACGTCCTCAAAGTACCTCAGAGGACGGATCCTGATGCTAGATGAGTGTGTCGATTCACTGAGTGGTGACAGTGAGGGGTAGTTGTGTAGAAACTGGTTGTGATCCTCAGTGTCTGAGAGCTGCTTCAGTTCATGGTCTTTCCTCTTCAGCTCAGTGATCTCCTGCTTCAGTCTCTCCTGAAGCTCTCTGACTCGACTCACTTCAGTTTCCTGCTGGGATCTGATCTGCTGCTTCACATCAGAGCTTCTTTTCTGCAGCAGACGGATCAGCTCAGTGAAGATCTTCTCACTGTCCTTCACTGCTTTATCAGCAGAGCCAGTGACGGCCTCCTCCTCCTGCTGAAGCAGCTTCACATCTTTCTCTCTGTCCTGGAGTCTCTGCTGGATTGTTTGTCTCATCAGCCTGAGCTCTCTCTGCCTCTCAGTCCTTTCTGCTGCAGCTGTAACGGTGTCGTGGTCTTTATGGTCATCCACAGAGCAGAGATAACAGATACACTGCTGATCAGTGCGGCAGAACATCTTCCTCACCTCATCGTGACGAGAGCAGATGTTCTCCTGGAGCTTCTCCGAGGGCTCCACCAGCTTGTGCTTCTTAAATGGAGCTGACTGAAAATGAGGCTGGAGGTGTTTTTCACAATAAGAGGCCAAACAAACCAAACAGGACTTGAGAGCTTTCAGTTTTCTCCCAGTGCAGAAATCACAGGCCACATCTTCAGGTCCAGCATAGCAGTGATCAGCAGGAGCAGCTTGGAGTCCAGTCTTCTTCAGCTCCTCCACTAAATCAGCTAACATGGTGCTTTTCAGCAGGACAGGCCTCGGTGTGAAGGTCTGTCTACACTGAGGGCAGCTGTAGCTTCCTCTCTCCTCCTCTTTGTCCCAGTGGGTGTTAATACAGCTCCTACAGTAGCTGTGTCCACAGCCAGTAGTCACCGGATCCTTCAGCGGCTCCAGACAGATCGAACAGCTGAATCTTTCTCTGTCCAGTTGATTTTCTTGCTGCGCCATTTCAGCTGGTGCCAGTGACTGTAGAACAGTTTCACTTCCTCTGAACAGAAACAGATCTCTGCTCCTCCCTCTCTCGTTCACTTCCTGCAGTGACTCATCTCCCACAGTTCACTGCTTGTTGTTCACTGGTTCTTACACTGACACATCCGTGAAGGGAGGAGACACAGAAATATCCTGACTGGCAGGAGCTGGTTGTGTTTGAGGAAGAAGTTGTTGGTTTTTCAGGACTTACTGCATTTCTGCAGCAGCCTATTCACACCTGGTGTTAAGAGGAGCTTTCAGTGAGAGGCAGAGTGTGTTATCCTTCATTCACAACATACGGTAACAATTAAAGTCAAATCAAAGAGATGCATTTAATAATAATACATCACATCTTTATTTATAAAGCACATCTCAAAACGAATAAAGAAAAACTCGTAAAAACAACAACTACAAACTCACTCATAGAAGAATGAAAAACGTAAAAAAAGTAGAATAAAGGTTAAGGTCGTCTTTACTGTCCCTGACGGGCCATTTGGGGTTTCTGGGGGATGCACTTGCAGGACTCATGTTCCCGTGAGCCTGAAACATCCCTCCTTACTTTGATGAGCCAGAGAGCGTTTGTCTAGTGAATGTTGTACAGTCCAGTGCCTAATGGCACCAAAGAGCCCCCTGGAGGTCTGTGTGGGAATAAGGTGGAGCCCAGAAGCACCTTCAACATCCAAAGAGACTCCACGTGCTCTGAGATCAACAAGTTTAGTTCAACTAACTTGGTGCCATCTGACAGGCACAACAAAGAACAGTGCTGATCTGATGTGGGTCCTCTTCATGGTATAAACTTAAAGTGAACTTAACACAGTCTATTAATATATAAAGTAATCCAGAGATGGACATCCGTACATATTCAAACTTGATATATTCTTTCAGATATATTTTATCAGACAGACAGACAGACAAATAGATAGATAGATAGACAGATAGATAGATAGATAGATAGATAGATAGATAGATAGATAGATAGATAGACAGATAGATAGATAGATAGATAGATAGATAGATAGATAGATAGATAGATAGATAGATAGATATGGAGTATGGATGGATGGATGGATGTCCAAACTTCCCCTTAGTGAAACAGCATTTAGTAAAAAGCTCCAGATTATGAGTTGGAAGAACTCAGTGACCACCCGAGAAGCACCAGGATATACATGGATGTAAAACACATCAGCTTCCATTTTCAGCTCATGCAATCCCATCATTCCCAACACCTAATTTCATCTCATGGGCATCGGCCTCACCGTGACACAGACTTTCCATTAGATCCGCACTAAGACTGTTGTCAGGATTTTGCATTGCTACTTAGCTGCAGGTGGCAAACATGTCCTGGCACACTTACTGTCGGTCACATGGCACCGACAACAACTTGTCTTTCCTCTGCAGCCTTCACGTCCGACTGCTCTGAAGCTATAACTCAGGGAAAATGAGATGAGGGAAATGTTTTACTGGACAGGAACAGAATTCACCTGAAGTGTTCCTATCACCACCGTTATTTATGTGAACTACTGATTGATGTTATATGATGTGCTGCATTATGTGTCCTGTATGGAGCATTTCTCTTTCTTTTAGTATGAACACACACATTTAATGTGACATTTTGAGTTGATATGAAAAACTATATTGCATAAATTTGTATCTCCAAAATCCTCATGTTGGTTTTCAGTGCAAATGGTTTTGTATTGTTATGTCGTAGATCAGTGACAAGAGAAAAGAATGAAGTGACCTTGAATCGGAGTCACAAACGTTCTTCCTCTTCTTCTTCATCGTTCGTTTCTCTTTTTGCTGACAAGAAGAGCAACGGTTTATTTATCATTGGGTGTTTTATTCAAAAAGTTAAAGCTTTAGCATCTTAGACTGTAAAACATTTCGGCTAACCAAAAGTGAAGCAAAGTATATTGATCAATGCCTGGTGGCTGGCTGCTAACCCTGCCTCCTTCATGTTAGTGGATGGGACATGACTCAGACTTTAAAGTCAAAAATACAAGTCAAATAATATTTGTTGGCATTTACATTTATCACACTGATGTATATTCAATTGGGGGGGTGGGGGGGGGGGAAACGTCACACTTAAAAGCTGAGACTGACTTGTGATTGGTCGACCATGTGTTCCAACGGCACCTACAGTAGCTGGTGCGGCTCCCTCCCCAATTACTACTTCACCAAATGACATCTTTAAAAACCTGTTGCCTGCACCTCCCCCCCAGCCCAGCAAACGTGACTGATGCTGACCCAAACCCGGCCCGTCAGGTCCCCACAGACACAGGCTGGGTATCCCCACTCTACACTTGGTCGTTATGGACGACACTCCAAATCCATTTGGAGATAGAGACAGTTTTATAATAGGCGTAAACCCTAGTTTCTAGTTGAGTCATGTACTTTCTCACATGAAGAGTATGTTCCAGAGAGTAATCAGTTGAGTGCAGCTCTTTCCTTACTGCACTCCTGCATTTAAGGGGATCATACAAGCACCAAGAAGATAGGGCAGGAAGATGGGAAGAGAGGAAGTTTGTGCACTCAGCTCATTTGCCGGATTTATTCAGGTTCATGCAATTTATCAGGGTCAGTTTTGCACGGGGTGAAAAAATACATAGGTCTGAAAAGTGGCTCTCAATTAGCATATATATATATATATATTAAAGAATGGTTGTGGTGGGAAAGAGAAAATGTAATTAACCGCCTCAATAGAAATCACCATGACAGCAGAAAAAAAACCTATGACAAAAGAAATTATGCTGGTGATATCCCTGTTAAAATATTAAATATCTTCCAAGGCAGGAGCAGCAGTAATAACTCACGACCAAAACTGACTTTTCGGTCATTAAGTTTAAGCTTCACGTTCACTGAGCTGCTGATAATGTGCTGTGGTCACTGCGCTTCAGTGGCTCTGGATTTCTATTTAAATACGCAATCCATTTTACGTCTTTATATTTCTTCTTCATTTCCTTACACATTTGTTTTCATGACTGCATTGGTTTAACAAACCTTTTTATACATACAGACACAGCTGCAGATACCGAGCCCCTGCCTCCATAAATGAAATGCATGTGCGGATCTATCCCCACTTATGTGAAGTAGTCATTGAGAAGTATGGATGACAGATGTTGAGTATGTCTCAGTTTGCTACAGTGAGAAATAACCACAAGGACAATACTTAGCTTTTAGACATTGACCATTTTCTACTAGGCAACGTTTTTATTTACTCTATCTTCTATGTATCTTCTACGTTTATATATGGTATCCTGAAATATTGGTTTCCAGATACACTCAAACCAAGGCAACCCTTCATAGGGAGTGTTTCGCTTTTCAGATTTTTTTCTGATACATGTTAAATCGATTTTTCTCAAAGATGTTCTCTCTCATTTCAGGAAGTGCTCCTCACTCCGTTTGAAAAGTTTTGTTTTAATTAGTTATTTGACATGATTGACATCTGGAGCGTTTTGACTGAATATAATTTGGTTAGAAATTGTGTTTCCTTCAAAGCAAGTTCAAAGACAATGAGGCTGATATTTTTACTCTTTTACTTGAGTCTTCCTGCCACAATCTCACAAACGAATAAACCTCTGATGTATTTTAGCCAAAGGGGGTAACTGCTCGATTTCTGAATCTGGGACGTAAATAGCAATTAACAAATGGTGAATTGAACTGATTTGATTCATGTGTGTGTCCTAGTGTGTGTGTGTGTGTATGTGTGGTATCTGGCTGCAAGAGAGTGGAGGATGCATGTGAGGAGCAGAGAGAGGGAGGGTTAGAGACTGAGGGAAATAATTCTGGAACGTGCCTGGGAAACACCTCTATTTTGAGCCCATCTCCTCTGAGAGCAGAGCAGAAGCATGAGATGATTCTGGGCGGAGAGAGTGGGAGTGCAGGCGGGGGGGGGGGGGGTCGGAGAAAATATACAAGTAAATAAAAGTGCGTTTATTTTTAGCCGCGCCGCATTCATACATTTCTGAACGTATGAATTGAATGAAATGAATTGTGCTGTTTATTGCCTTCAGCTAAATCCTGTTCCTTGCTTTGGATGCTGCTTGGCTTATTTGCAAATGGTAAACAACACATACTATCTGTGTGGTAAACCATATCAGCTGTGGCAGGTTAAGATTCATATGTAAATTTAAAGAAAATAAGAATCAGGCTTGTGTGTTTGTGTGTGCTGGCGTGTTGTGCCCACGTCTCTGAGAGTGACAGAGTTGGTGTGTTGCTCTGCTGTAGAATATCCTGGCATGACTTGCCTTCGGGGGTTTGTGGAAGTATGAAGCAAAACGTGACTGAGTAGTCAGTGCTTCACGACTGAATGGAGAGGAGGGGGGGGAGAGGAGGAACGATGAGAAGAGATAGGGAATGATATGAATGAGGGAGCAGGTAGAGGAAGAACAGAGAGGGGGAGAGAAAATTAGACAATGTCGGGGAGGGAGAAAGAGAAAGAAAAAAAAAAGAATACTCCTCAACAAGACGGTGGGAGACAGAACGAAGAGCGATGCTCGCGTGGGAGAGGAGGGAGAGAACTGTGGAGGCTGGGTCTGTCACGTGTGGCGCTTTTCAATTTGTCAAATCCTCTGGCACCATTGTGGCTAAAAATAAACCAGCCTATAAATAGAGACCGGTCTGAATTTACCGTCTGAAGCACAAAACATTGCCGGTATTATTTAATCTCATATCTATTTCTTATCCCTAAAATAATCTGCCTCAATCAAAATGATTCAAAAGTACCTGTCCACATGAGGAGATCTCTGGCTTTCACGCTGTAGTTTTTTCGTTCAGGCTCCTGCCGCCCACATCGCTGACACCGGGTATCTGAAGATGTGTTACCCAAGGGTGAAAGATATTATGTTGACAGTTTGAAATTGCTTTTCCATTTGGACATTTGACTTCAATGTCCCAAGTTTGACTCTTTGCAGGAGCAGCAGCACAGCACAGGGTAGAGGGTAAATGTGGAAAAAGTAAAAACGAGATTCAAAACTAAATATATTGTATTTGTCTATCTGCAAAATTCAGCCGAGCAAATACAGAGGAGTTGATTGAATTTTGTCTTTGATGTTCAAAGCCTGAAAGACCTCAATTCTTCTGTGAAATTCAAGAAACTTGTTTTTACTTTATTTACTTTACCGACAAACAAAGAAACCATCACTGTGAAATATGGCATGAAAACTTCCTCTGCATCATGATCCATCTGTCCAGTGTCCGTTCACATCGTCCATCTGTTCCTAAGAAATATTCCCAACAAAATTAAACTCCCTACAAAATGCCGGGTGTGGAGATATGATATGTGTATTTAGAATAGCTTGTTTCTATAAGGAAGTTACGTGAACCATACCTTAACGTAACTTCACCGGGAACACAACAGAGCTTGACTATTTCTCACAGATGGTCTATGACACATGAAACTAATTGCCCAGAGGTCCCCCCCCCTCCCCTCCCCAAGCTTAACAAAAATAGGTGCTGTTCTTATCATCTACTTGAAGGAGCTCATCATAAATGTCAGTTATTTTACAGATGTGTTTCATACAATTTCTATTCAAATCCCAAAGGGGGACTAATAACACTTTTTAGATAAACTGGTAATTTCTAAAATGTGTAAAAAGTGTAATGTTCAAATTTGTAGTGGTTGTCTCTAAACATTAACAGATGGAGATTTGAGTGTAGCCAACTGAGAAATTAGATTGACAGAACACAGAATTTGTTGATTTTGCCATTTTTGCAAAATGGCAAATTGTCCTGCCAGGAGAAAGAGGCATCTTTTTAAATTACTTCAACAGCAATTTGTCTTCAGCAACAGAGACGAAGGCGGTAACAGGTAAACAACCATATCCCAGTGATTCATCATCTCAGAATATTCATCACTTTAGCAACGTGTGTTGTTAAGTACAGCTCCTAATTACAGCTTCTGCAGACATATTTCTTCAATTATGTTGATCTGCTGCGTTTGACAGATTCAACTCCCCCCACCTCCTCGTAAGGCCGACCTCGTCACTCTTCCCACTGCATCACTTGACTTCCTTCTTTATTCATGTCATATTTATAACGGCTGCTCGAGGTCCCCCAACAATAAAACATAACTATGGGTCGTAATAAACTGCAGCACAGATCCATGCGCTCATTAATTACAAGACGTGTCTCCATTAAATATGTGACAACAAGAAGTGAATTCAAATACAATCCGTCTCTCTGATCAACTTTAATATTCAAACAGTTTAATGGTAAGAGCTAAATTTAGATATGTGTACATCTGTTTTGTTTGAAATTAAACGACCTGAAATCTTGGCTGCAAAGAGCCATTCGACGCTTCGTCGACGTGAAAAGTGAAAATCGTGACTTTATGGTGATGCACGAGAAGCACAGGGGAAAAACCTTAGATAAATACTGCATGTTGTTTTTTTGTGGAATTAGGTTATTAGTTGCTGAGAAACTAGGTCTATTAAAAATAACAACCTGTCCACAACCAAACCACCAGTTCTGGGGAAAAGTTACCAAATCAGAAATATAAAAGAAAGGGCAGTAAAACGTAAGTGTATCTTACTCTAACATGAGTGATATTAAAAAGTGATCTTACACTGAAGTTACGTTTCCTGACAGATATAACTTTGAATTGTCGAACCTGTACTACTGCTTCATTTCCAGCTATTTCCCTCAAAGAGCCTTGAGAGGGTCTTTCATGTATTATTACAGGAATGCAAGAAATGACAAGATTATCAATCCCATCCTGGTTCACATTTAGTGGATTATTTGCATTACTGCGGATTTAGGGGCTTATTTAACAGCTGAGCGCTGAACCCTTTAATGTGAAAAAAAGATCTTGTCTGTCCAAAATAAGTGGTGCACTTCTCCTTTTATGGAATTCCCAAAGCAATACTGCAGCCGTTCAGCCAGTTTCTGGAATTATACGTCCACTAAAGTTCGTACAGCTCGAACTTCAGGCCCAGATGTCTTCCAAATGACTTCTTATCAGTTTGGATTTTGAGGATTTTCATTGCAGCATTTTAAATACATATATAACACTATGTTTATGCCATATTTAGATCATTTTACCCTGGTAGAACCAGAATCAATTAAATGAATCATATTTAATTGAATATAATCACCTCCTGGCATATGTCACAGTTTTAATAAACCCAAAACCTATAGCCATCGATTTGTTCTTCCAAAATAGGAGAAAAAATGTGCAAGAGTGTTATGGGCTCCGTTATCTTATTAAATTATACCATCTGGCATGACCTGCTTTTTGTGTGCGACACTGCAGGCACTAATTTCATGAGTCAAGGTGCAGGGTGTGAAGCTCCGTCGAATGCAGTGCGCTCAGAGGTAGCAGAGGTGCTTATGGTGTTTTTATGGCTGGAGGCACTGGAGGGGTGCAGATGATTCCCAGGTCTGCCCTCATGTGGAATTGTCAACGTGTGTGTTATGGTTTATGTATTTCCTCCATGTGTGGAGTACGTATAGTGATGAATTATGACATAAGTGGAATATAGAATAACAAATGTGCCTTGATGTGCCTGAATGTGTTTCCTGAGTCAGATGCAGTTGAAAAAAAAATCCAGGCTCTGATCATTTCTACAACAAAGAAAGCAAGAAAATACATGCATGTATTTACGCATTTGTTCGTGTGCATGTTTCACTGAAGGGAGGGAAACTGTTAAAAAAATAACTTAAGTTTGTATGAATAATAATAACAATTTCACGCCCGGGGCAGACTGAGCATCAGACACACAACTCCGAACCCCACTGTGGAACAGAAGCAGTCATCTCCCCGGTGACTGTGTGCCTGTGGACGTGAGCACCATTATGAATGAATATGAACATGGCACGGCATAGACAGGCGAGTTTGTGCACTGAGGCAAAGTACGAACGGGAGCAGCAATGAATTACGCTTTGAAGTGCTTCATGAGGCTTGTGCACGGTTGTTTGCATCATGTTTTATTTCATATAATATGACTGATGGATTTGTAAAGGATAATAATTGTCCAAAACACACAAAAAAAGAGTGGGATGTTCCTTAAGGTTCACAGAAATAGTTCAACAAATTTTGGAATGTGCTCATTGTCTAGCATAACCATGGAGAGTGTAAACAAGGACGGACGCTACATTTCCACTTCGTACCACCCGAACACGAATGTCGACATCTTGCGCATTTGACGTCATTGTAGCAGTGATGGTCCAGCCGATACACAACCAATCACAACACAGTCCCAGTTGTCAATTGTAGCATCTATTGAATATACATCAGTGTGATAAGAGCTTTCTAAACTGGGTCAAGAGCCACCAGGGGTTGATCAAATTTATTTGGTTTCACATTTGGGAAGATGTCATGTCGACCGTCTTTCTCTACAGTCTATGATCGTACCCAAAGTCAACCAGGAGGCTGCATTAATGCGTCTGTTTAATCTAAAGCTAGCCAGTAGCATTACGTAGCTATAGCTCATGGCCCTGTCTTAAAGTAAAACCATCCACCTGCCAGCTCCCGAATTAACACGTTACAACTCACTTGTTTAAAGCTTCAAGAAGAGAAGAAGACAATTTGAAGCTTAAAGTTCTAACTTCTGCACAGTCAGCACTGAGTGGATCGGCTCATATGCGGCGGGGGGACAGAGATGAACAGTTTCCCAAATGTGTATTCAATTTTGGAACACATTGCATTTTCATGCTCAAATGAAGTTTTTGGGAAAAACGCACTGGTCTGGTACTTTCCTAATTTAAAAACATATGCATGCGCACACACACACACACACACACACATTCTGTTAACACACACATTCCAAACAAAAGTCACCTTCTTTATTGAATTAGTATTCTATAAAAACAGTGCAAACACAACCCTCCAATGTGTCCTTATGAAACAGTTTAGAGCGTAATAAGAAACAAATGTAATCTGTTGCAATGCAGCTGTGATCTAGACTGAGCAAAATGAGTAGGTCAGTCAAAATGTCCTGGTCTGTGTTCTGCCCTTTAGTGCAGTTTGATCTCTGGGAATTTGATGTTGTGAACCAGGTTACCTGATGTCACCGCATCCGCTTCCTTTCCCTGGGCCCTATGGCCAGGTCTGCTGTTCAGTGCTGGTCATTCCTTCCACCCCGGGCTTGCCCCGAGCCTTTAGCACATGAAATGGTTAGGAGGTGTGCCCGTGTCTTTCTGGGTTTACACTTGGACACATGCAATTTTCACAAGTGCAGCCATGTGTTCGCTGGCTTGATTCCCTCATTTTGTGCTGACAGTAATGGCTTGGAGGTGTGACTGTCTGTGACCCACAAGGAACAAGTCATCCCGGAAATATCATGGGAGTGGCATGGCAGGCAGTGCCTCTATTGGCTGTGTGGAGTCCATTAGTGGACATACTGCTAGTGTGAAATAGAAAGGTTACACAGCATAACCCTAACACATAAAGTAGAGGCAGTGCTGCAGATTGATGCAGAACCATTACTGAAAAGTAACACATACAAATCTACTGCACTCTGTGGGTGCAACTGTGGGTAAGTTCCAGACAAGGCTGATAACAAAAGACTTTGGCTTTGGACCAGACTCACTTAAACCCACAATGACAGATTTTTGAATTCTTATGGAAACAATAAAGGACAAGGACAAAATATAATCACTTTTTAAACTAATCAGAAAACCTTTTGGCAAATTATTGCATGAAACAATGAGCTGAAAGAAACAAGAGGCCCCTGTAGTTGAAGGCTTCATAGGAAATAGTCACCATCTTCACCTTTGTCACCACATAACCATTGTCAAACTAACACAGCAGCCACAAAAGCGAGTTGTCTTCTTCATATACCGTAGAAGTTCTCTAGGTTTCTTGGATTTTGAGCATCAGTAATGTCATTGATGGCTGGTACTGTCTGTTGACATGACCTAGGCCTCTTGTTCTAGGCAGTCTGCCACATTACTCTCATCAGGAACAGCCTCCAGTGGATCAGCATATTTGATGGGATGTGGCTGTTTGTGTGGATTTAGTACAATACTTGAAGTATCCTCTGTCTGAGGTGACCTGCTGTTGTCCTGCTTGTCTCCTCTTCATCCCATTATAATAAACGGCAATGCTCCTCAAGTTGTAGAGGAAGGAACTCCTTCAGAACATATCTCCAGATCTGTGTGTGTTCAACTGTGCCCAATGTGAGTCAGCACACAATTAATTAATCTTGATGAAACCTGTGCAGTTTATTGTAGGAGAGACAATATCAGTCACTGGAAAAGAACATGACGGCAGCAAATCAGGTTGATACTTGGACCCAATTCAAATTTAAAAGTGAGCATGAAGCATTATGGGGAAAAAGCTCGGCAGATACAATATTTCTGGGACAAAAATCTGAGGAGACACCTTGAGGCACATCACAGAAAAAGTAACCGAAATTTTAAGATGTTAAATAACATTACTTTATTTGTAAAGAGAATGAGGCCAACTACTAAAATAAGTAGTGAAATAATATATTTAACCATTTAACAATGACCATACATCCATCATCTTTACTGCCTATTCTTTAAGGGTCATTAGGTCACTGAGGCCTTTCCCAGCTGATATTGAGCAAGATGTGGGGCAAGTCACCAGTGTATTGCAGGTCTCACAAATGTAGGAAGGGTTAGCAGCTGTAATAAATGTTATACACCTGAGCTATGTATTAGCTAAGTTACCTGAGCAGTTGTAACTTGTTATTGTCACTCTTTTCACCATCCTGTGTTTGTACTGCATTCAACAAGGCTCATGAAATCATGGTAGACTGCGACAACAAATCACAACAAGTAGATCGTGTCAAGATTTGAGACAAAAACTGAAATGTGTAGATTTGTGAAGATCTGTCTCTGACTTCTGTCAACATTAAAATCTGGCTCTGACAGTTAATTCATAATTTACTGTTGAATAATTAAGCTCCATGTTCTCACAGAGCAGATTACTGTTTAACCAGGGATGTTTCGTGTCTTGAGAGGGTTCAGCATGTGTCTCATCACGAAACATGAGAGCAGAAGCTCTGTGCCTCCACAGCTACAGAGGAAGCAGCACAAAGTGTTTCCTGACAAGTGAAAAGGAAACAGTGGAATGTCATCTTCACTGTCAAAACCACACACCATGCTTTACCTTTTTCCGTTGAATCTCAATGGACCACAGGAAATGTTTAGAATCTGCAAACAACACAAAGCACTCGTAGGAGTCAAAAGGAACTTTCCCATCTGCTTCTTTCCTTTAAAGCAGACTTTTATTTCATAGTGTTTACTTATCAAATGACTGTGAATTATTGTAGGTGGGAAGTGGAGGATGGTTCTGTCGCATTTGTCACGTCGGATAATAAGAGATATACGGTAATGCACGTTGATGTTGGCTGCCACCCTCAAATAAACCGAACAAATAAGAAGATTATAGGTGCAACTGAGTCGGTTAACTGTCTGCACACCTGTCCATGGCGCTACGGGGGTGGAGGTGTGATGTTGAAGCATCTTGGTTTTAGCTTGGCGAATCTGTCAATGACCTCCTCGTGGTCTACATCATCCAGTATCTCCCACTCAATTCCCATAATAGCAAAATGACTTAGCCTGTCCTGACGCATTGTTATCCTCAGCCATGCACGCAGTCACTGAAAGATCTTTCAGAACTGCGATGGTCAAAGAAGCTTGAAAGATGGATTAAGGGAGGGGAACACATCATCCTCCAAAAGGGAGAAGACACTTTGAATGCTGGAACTTTCTCCCTCATTCTTCTGCCAAGGAAATGTTTTGCAACACTAATCTCTTTGGGCTGTAATACTCAGCAAGATGTTCCAGTGCAGCTTCATTCAGGAACTGCTCTGAGGCAGGATGACATGCCCGTTTCCCTATCAACATTCTTCCCCAACTCTGGAAAAAACCTGTTGGCAAGCTCTTCCAGCATTCTATCGAGAACCGGAAAAAAGACTTGCCTTTGCATGTGATCCCCAGTACTGAGTCTGGCCTTGTGCCACAAGATGCCTCAACCACATAGTTCAACATTTTTCCTCTTCCTCTGTGTCCAAGCTTCACGAATAATCAAGACCTTCACACATGGCCTTGGTTTTCTCGTATAGACTTCATCTGCTTCTCATCCTGACAATACTTTTTGAGAGTACCCTGAACTGCAGTTTTATATTCCATTTCCTGCACCGAATCGGCTGTTTCTTTCTGCAGGTATTTGTGCAGGCCCTGAGGTGCTGAAAGCAGTGTCTGGAACATGACAAGCATTTAGATGGTGCTGAATCTACACAGTGCACTTTCCAGTCCCTGAACCAGAGGTGTTGAAATACTCCCTTAGGTCTGGATCAAAGCAGGGAGGTTTTTTCAGAATAGTACTCACAGACTCAATCTGGCATGCCCAGCGAGCCTTACAAAGCTGGACAAGTTCTTTGTCCCCTACTCCCAAGTTCCCTTTTAAAGGCTTGTTATTTGTGATGGTGAACGAGAGATGTGGGGAAAAAAAGAATGGAGACATCAAAGAAGTCCCTGGGATGGTTTTGCAAGTGGAGCAAAGGACAAGATTGACTTCTTGGGCACAGCAATGAATGTATAGTGCCTGCGGGTGGCTTTTCTCTTAATTGAGCTTGTACACCTCTCACTGCTCCACTCATAACTGAAGCACCACCATAGGACCGAGCGACACATGTCAGATGTCTCAGTCCGTGTTTTTCAAGTTGCTTCTGTAGGGTTTCACTGATGGAGCTTGCATTAAATGCAAAAGTAGGGGAAATCCGAGGTGTCTCTCTTTCAAAGAGCCAAGTGTGGAAAACATTTATTGAACATACCTGAAAGCTACTCTCAGACAAGCAATATAGGTACCTTATGCTGATACTCAGCCCATCTTCCTATAAACTGTCTTGAAACCGTCCGTCGCTGGTGACTCACACACTAAGCCACAGAATGTAGTATGAGAACATGCATTAGACCTGGTTTGTTAAAACATGCATGTGGGCTTTTAACTATTTTGTTGAATTATTCATTGTTTTCAGACATGGTGCTATTTTGAAAAAGTATGTCATAGTTTAGCTGTGTGCAACTCCAGCGCTTCAATTATTTACTGTTTATGCAAAGTATATTTCATCTTTCCTCCACAGACAGACAAAGGTACGATGTCACACAACTGATTCAAGGATCATAAAGTGCCCCCTTTGGGCTTCGTAGGCTTGATAAACCTTTGCTCTACAGATGAACAGATAAGCAGCCAGTCACAAAACAAAATCTGCATGTCAAGATTATTATCTTGATACAAAATGACCTTCCTACTCCACAATATACAAGATGACACAGTGTAAAAAACATTATGCCAAAAGCATTTGGCATCCAGCGCTGTCTGAAGCACTGCTGTGGAATATATCACCCATGGGACCTGCCATGTTTTCTTGACGGACAGCTCTGAGACATCCACACGGCAATCAAAAAGAAGAGGTGACATGACCATCCACTTATGTGCATGCACGGCCAAGAATGAACAACGCCGTCTCTGTGCCTTTCACACCTACTCGTGCTCATAGATCATTCGGTGTAATCGCTCAGGTAGTCTTCATGGCAACGGGCACACAGAGACAGGCAACTGTACATAGAGCGACTGAAGCAGGGACAGGGGTGTGATTTAATTCAGGCAATAATCCACAGGCCAGAAGGAGGCCGTGTCTTCAGCGCTGCTCAGAGCAATGTCAAGTTCACTAAAAGCAGGACTGGAAATGAACGCTACATCTGTGACTGCATGGACTGAATATGTCAGCGCTAATTAAGTTTACACAGCACAAACTGTTACGAGTGTCGGTGTTGTGGGCAAACAGTTAAGAATAAAGTACTGTGGGAAACACGTGCCACTTAAACAGTAGCTCAGCTCTAAATATTGTATATGGGGAGCGGGATCAATACATTGACTTCCATGGGTTGAAATAGTCAAGTTATATACTTTGTTAATAACATAATGAATACGATTAACAATGGCTGTATACCTGATACGTGACCCAGTTCCAGGGCAATGTTGTGCATGCTGGCTCACTAGCATGGCTCGCTAGTACAATTAAATATCATCAATCATTAAGTCACAACGACTCGCACCTTGTGAGCCAAGTTCGAGATTCCTGGATTTATTAGTCAGACAAATTCTGGATTATTTTGTAATTTTTATGTATTTATTTGTTTATTGTTCCTGATGTACAAAGCTATTTTGGTGTTTTATTCACAATCCAATAAATCTCTAGTAACTATCTATGAAGGAAGTTATGGAGCACTGGAGTGTGATTTTCCTTCCTCTGGGTTTTACAAAGTGCAGCCACTTCATTTTAGAACTTGTTCACAATTCACCTTGAAGAAATTCTTTACATTACGCTTCTGAATTATTGGCCACAACGAGTTGACATTTAACATGTGTTCTGAAGAACAGGCTGTTCGGAGCAATTTTATGCTCATTTTCTGCCCTTTAGAGATAATAAAAAAAAGAAGTGGCGAGTCACTTCAGTTCTTTTGAGGCACTCGTTCTAAAAAGCTTAGTCAAGGCAAGTTTATTTGAATTGCATATTTTTAAAGCGAGGGAGTTCAAAGTGTTTGATATAAAAGGCACCAAAGACAAAACATCTCATTCTGCCGCTGGACATTAAATCTCTGTTTGGTTACAGTGCTGAGAAATACCGCACACATTTTATCCACATTTCCCGGCTGCCATTCCCCTGACAGACGTGTAACTGTATGTCTCAGCCTCTTCCAGGACATGACATCGCCCAGAGGTGTGAGATGAATTCATTTTCAGCAGGCTCTTTGCTATACATTCAGGGTACAGGTTTCCCCCGGAGGTCTGCTCCAGCTTGCCACCAGATGTGTTTGTCTCCATGATGGTGTCAAGACTCATAACAACTGCAAGTCAATCTAATGACATTGTACCCAATGCTGTCTTCTTGCTATTGACCCTTTAGAACCTCCTTACAGGGGAATAGTATTTGTAATAGACAGTGTGGTTGACATATAGCTGCAATAAAGACTTGTTCTTAGTCAGCCTTCAACATTTCAAAGTCTTTCAGTCTGACTTTCAAGAAAGAAAATTGTCTGTAACACATAAACCTTCTGTGATGTGACGCCTCTATCTGTGGGATGATATCAATGGTCAGGGTCTTAGAAAACTCTCAATCAATCTTGATCAGACAGTTCTAGGATGGAGGTTTGATTAGGGAGTGACTGCGGTCATCGTTAAATGTCTGTGATCTGACGTGTTGTTCACCCGTCCATCCACTCCCACCTCCTTTATAGATTTTGCCCATAGACAGGATACAAAGATGGACGACATGTCTGCTCCACAAAAGGGAAGCGAAAGCGTCTCAGTTGCCACCTAGTGACACACCTCCTCCATGTTAGTGGATGAGACATGGACCAAACTAAAAAGTCCAAAGAAATTTAATTTTAGGTAGTTCTCATCACACTGATGTTTATTCTGGTTTTAATTATTCATTTGATATCATCCTTAATCCTGTTGTGATGGCATGTTCTTATTTTTAAGTTTGATTTTAATTAGTTATTTGATGTTGTAAAAAATGTAGTGGAATGTCATGATTGACAGCTGAGACTGACTCGTGATTGGTAAAGCACGTGTATCAACGAGACCTCGATACTATTTACTCCCTTCCCATAATCGCTGCTGTGCAGACTCAAAATGTTTTATTTTACCAGGTCAAAACCGGTTTGTATCTCAAATCAAGTCAGAGGTCAGATCTGTCAAGTTCAAGTCAAAGCTCTAATCTAAACGTTTATGAGTTAATGTGTAGTCACAGCTCGGGCGCTTCAGTGACCCTCTCCTGCAGCCCTGGGATTAAGGAGCGAACCCTCTCACATGTGAGCTCTCTCATGAATAGTGGAAACAGCGTCAGTCACCCAGTTTGGTGCCGAGCATTTTAATACTGTCCAGCCTTCCTCACCTGTCAGGGCGCCCCCTCCCCTTGAGAATACTGTGTTTGACCTGCTTCACGGCGTCAGCGCTGCCGTTACCCTTTGACCTGAAAAGACAATGGACCTGACCTCTACCCTTCACCTTGCTCAGACTTATATCACTTTCATTTTTAAAGATATTTTCTGAAGCCAATAACACAAAAGACGGAATCTATCGCTCAGTTAGATTAAACATTCATTGATCATCATATGTTAAACACAACATCATGATGCATTATAGTGATATTAATAGTTAGCATTGCTTGATTGGGGTACAAATCACACACTAGATGTTTCAACCCTTCAAGGCTTTTCATTAATTGGTGAGTTTGTTCTCAGCTTTGTTTTGAGAGCTCTTTCAATGATTGCTGCTCATCCCACAGAACAAACACATACAGGCACAAAAACAACTTGATTAATGTGAGAAAAAAGGTTGGTCGTGGTTAAGGGAATCCAACATTGACTGTGGAACAAACAAATCTCACATGTCCGAGTCCAGCTCTTTGCCGATTCACCCTGATCTGCTCTGCACAAGGTTTTTCATTCACTTCTTCCGCTTTGCTCCAACAAGAGATCAAGTCAACATAGGTTGTGTCAGGCATAGGAACCAACAACCCATAAGACAGGTGTCCACCAGGATTGTATTGCAGCTTAAACTATGTGGTCTGACCGCCTGCATGTACAGTAACAACTTATGGATGATAGCACAAGTCTTGAGATTATTTAATGATGAACAGTGAGCAAACAGATGGAATGGAGAAATCTGTAAACATAGACATGTTCAGAGAGAAGGAATCTCAGAAGAAAATATATATAGGAGCAGTGAAATACAGCAGAAAACACATTTACACACACACACACACACACAGTTTGTAGTTTCCCCTTTGTAGCTTTGCTGTTTGGGATAATGACCTGGGCTCAGAGCTCGGATCCAAATCCTTAATTCATCTTTACGTCTCTCTCTCTCTCCCACTCCTCTTTTTCATCTTCCTGACACAAACACAGATACTTTAACATTCAGCTTCTCAAACAACTGCCTACATTTCCTCCCAGCTACCAGGAAACCGATAAAGTGTAGGGTGTATTTGAGAAGTTGTTTAAATGCATATATTCATACACTGTTGTTTTTGTTCATTCTAATCCTTTTAACACATTGGAAAGTAGATTAGAAGTTGATATAACAGAAGTTTGAAACTGATTAAAAACTGTTTAATGGTAAAACATTAAAACTAAATTTTACGCAACTTTTAAAGCTGCAATAATGGACTCTTTTGGACCATTTGGTGGCGGCACAGTAAATCACATTTTTTATCCACAACCACATCGAGCTAACATGCCCAGGCAGCATGCAGGATAGTTCTTTCGATATATAAAAAGCTTCCTGCTGTGGCTGGAAACGAGGAGAGTGAACCAAATTGATAAAACTCAACTCAATAGGTTAAAAGAGGCTATAAAACAGCCCGACCTACGGGGGACTGCAGAGGCAGGTGATGGTTCTCAGTGGGTTCATCACTTCCAGCGACACTTTTCACTTTTCACAGCCATTTCTTCAATCGTTGATATGAAAATTGTGATTATGGAAGCTTTATTGTTGTTGGTTCAGTTCCTTGAGAGTGATAAGACAGGAGTGGATTGAAGTTCATGCTGTTTATTGCCAGAATTAACTAATACATGGCACAGCAGTTACTGGTTTAATTGGTAAGTCTCATTTCATTTTTGTCGCTGCTGCAATATTTTGAACCTCCATTCCCAAAAACTTTTTTGCATCCACTACACATTAGTTCTTCGGTTCAGCACACTTAAAACTTTATCTGAGTCTTGATTGAATACGATTGAATAGTTATATAATTAAACATATCTCGTTATAAAACTTTCATGCATGATACAACTTGATGCTGCTCTGTTTTTGTTTTTCTGGTGTTGTAGCAATAAGCTTCTGTAACATTTCACTGGTTGTTTTATCCAAAGTATCACAGAAAAACTAGGAAATAGACAGAAAATGTACAATAAATATTACACCCAATAAATAATATACTGTATTAATTCACTTGAGATTCAGATACATGTGAGGGGTCACAGTTGAGCTGTTTTCTGAGCCTTGTCATTAAAATTAATTACATGTGAAGGAGATTAACTGAATGTCATTGACATTTACCACACATAAATTAGCAATTTAAATAAACAGTGCTGAACGTGACAACTATCTATTTTTAAAAAAGGACCTTGAATTAAAAGTGTATTTTTCCATCTGATATGCATAGTTCTATATTTTCAGAGAAGTGTATGTGCTGGTGAGTAAATTTAACAAAATAATTAAAAGGTGACAATCTTGCATCTTCAATCATGTATATGTGTATAATACATATCAATTATAGCATGTGACTATATAATTATTCTTCTGATACATTCAGCTTCCTTTGTTTTTCAAGACCATCTTCTGAGTGCACAGAATACAAAATCCATTGTTTCCACTTTGAAAAGAAAAAGGTAAATGCAGGACAAGCAAAAGTATTTTTTGCCGGAGGTGCCGGCTTCTCAAAGAATAAAACCGGTCTTTGTCCCTAATAGACAGACTGCAGCCCTCCGAGCCACAGCAGAAGATTATGGGATTTTTGTTTGCTAATTGCTCGTCTCTTTCACGAGACATCTCCTGCTGTTGGGGCTGCTGGTGTGCAGCCGACTGATCTTTATCCAGTCGCCGTGTTCTAATGGTGTAAAGATACTCAAAGTGCTGCCGCTTTCTTTTTTTTAAAGGGTGTGAGACACAGACATCTTCTGCAAACAGTCTCTGGTCTTTAAAGTTTTTTTGTTCTCTACTGTTCTCTTCTCTGTTTTCACAGCAACGACCATATAGGTGAGTCCAGGTTCCTGGAGGTCTCCAGCAGGGGCGGATCCAAGGGCTGGGCCAGGGGGGCACTGACCCCAGCTGAAATGTGATTGGCCCCTGAAATGCCCCCTGTCCCGTCCTGAATCTTTATTCAATAGACTAACAACACTAACAGTACATATGACACAACCTTGACGGCCCCACTGCTGTCAAGGTTGTCAATGAAATGATCTTTAACTGTGCTTTTCTCCACCAGCGGGGAGCTCATAGAAAAGCTATGATGATAATAATGTATGAAAGAAAGAAATGAAAATACAGTCAATGCTGTGAGAATTAAAAAAAACAAGCTGATTTTGTAATGGGATCATTGTCATTTTGAATCAATACAAACCGCTGTCACGCCTGCATCAAGAACAGCAGAGGTTAGAGTCAGAGGGGAAGCGTGACACTGTCGGGATGTAAAGGATGATAGCTTCCATCCGTTCTTTTGACCTTCAGCTCGGTGGGTGTCACATGATCGACAGAGACGCCACCTGCCTGTGCGTGTAACCACTTTCATCCGAATGAGAGCGGTCTCATACGCACAGGGATGGTCATGGCAAGTGCAAATGTAAAATGGCTGAGAGAGCCTGAAGAGCAACTGTGCCCCTCGTGTGCACAACCCCCAACTATAGCGCGTCGCCTATAGCACCAGCGCAGCCTTTTACACAAACCCTATGTAAGAGGTGTAGGGATGAAGGCAAACAAGTGAACCATGAAACTTATTTACTTTTATATCATAGAAGAAGCAAGCAAGGATAAGTTGAAGGATTTCATTCTCAGGTATAAATTGATGAGTAAATCTTTATTTTGAAAAGTGGGTTTTATATCTGCTGTTTTGTCAGCACTGTCCCTCTGCTCCTGTTTGTCTCCCTCAAGTGAAACATGCATCTATGCTGCTCTTTGTCCTGTCACGTCAATGTCACATACTATATATGGCAATACTGTGTAGGTCATAACATGCTGCTGCACCGAGTCTCTGACATGTACAGTGTACTGCAGCGCTCCACCTGACTGCCTCCAAACTCCTCAAAAGCTTGTTCACACACTAAATGTCTTAGTTTTGATTTTGTGAAACAAAGGTTCACCCTTTCACGCACAGATCCCACTGCCGTCATCGTAGATGTCCCTAAAAACCAGTGGTGGTAACAGGGTAATGATATGATCCCTCACTGGCTGACACATAGACTTAAATTGACACTTCCTGCAGTTTCCTATATTTTTATTGATTATTTCCGTTCATGAAGACAGCTAGTGTTTGTGGCTAGCTCCTAGCTACCTATAGAAGTACGCGAAATCCAGTTTTGCAATCCAACTTATGCTACCATGATTGTGATTGGTCGGCAAAGTTAACAAGGCTTTAATCTACTTCCTTGGATAAATGTAGGAAGGCTCTGCTTTGTCTTACAGCGGCCATGTGGGAAAACATACTCAGCTGGAAAGTGTATCTGAGGAAGGTTTCTGCCAAATTAGTGGCTCGATCTGCCGTCATTTGGACCAATGTTAGTCAAGAACACGCGGGAGAGAAATCACGTCGGGCTTTCATCTCACCGCTGCCCAGTGGGGAAGCAGAGGGATCAAGCCATAAGCAGATGTAGCTGAACAGCTGGAGCTCTTTCTGTCGCTGCTTTCAGACCCCGGTAGTCACGGCCGTGTCCGAGAGAAGATGCCTGACATGAGCTCATGATGAAGAGACATTTAAACATTTACAGCACATAAACACAAACACAGTTTACACATAAACAGCCAAAGGAGAAGCGTGGACAACCCTCAGTGTCTCGAAGCAACATTAAGGATAATACAATTCAGGCCATTTTCAAAGATAAGAGAATCCAGAGTGGTTGAAATGCTGAAAGTCCTAAAAAAGACAGGATATAGAAAAGACCCAGGGCCACATAAACACTTCAACACATAAAGATAGCGTCTCCTTTGGCCCAGCGTTGCTCTGGAGGCACTCACCCAGTCGGGAGTGCAGTGTCTCATGTCATCCCGTGTGATGTCTGTGTCACCTCGCAGACGGAACACAGAGCTAATGCTGACTCGGGTGTTTGTGTCCCACTGGGGGCTGCCCATGTAAGAAACAGCATGCCCCCGATACAAAACAAATTCTCGGCACATGTGTTGTGTGGAAGGAAAGAAAAACAGAGAACCTCTTTTGTTTTATCGCATGTCCTTCAAACCGACTGACAGGTACATTGTGTTTTTTTGACAATGGTGCGTACGCCACTCCTCAGTGGCCTACATTAGCGAGAGGAGCAGAGGAATAGCGATGGCTGGATTTAGGGTTCTATTCGGGATCAGATTAGCCGCTAAAACCCAATGTGAGTGACAGTGTAATAAGCTGCAACGTTTTTTAAAATATTGTAATCACTATATCCTTTCATTTGCCATTTTTAACATTCAATCTATCCAATAAAGTTTTTTCAGCTCATACTTATATTCATGAATTTTATATTTTCCCCCTCTAACAAGCCTTTTCCCACCCCCCCTCCTTAGCTTCCAATCCCCCCCCCCCCCCCCCCCCCCCCCCTCCCCCTCCATCCCTTCCTCTTTCCCTCTGTCAGTCTTAACGCCGTGCCCTTGGCTTTCATTTCTCTGGGGCTTTGATGGGTGCTGCGATGGCCCCATGATTGACAGGGCTGAGCTGATTTCCAAACACTAATCATGACATCAGCGCTCAGTCGATTTCACATCACATCACATCATATCACATGAAAGTTGACTGATTGGACGGTGAAAATGACCAAAAGACAGTTTCCTCCATATCTCTCTGGGGAAGAATGTACAGTGTCAGTATCGCTTACTACTGGGGGACTACTCTTTCATTTTAGATTATCACATGCATGAAAAAAATGGCTGCATTAGATGTTATAATGAAAACAATGTGATATTTAAAGATGTTATTAACGATAGCAGCAACAGTTAATATGATAATAATAGTTGTTCTCTGAACCCTTTAGCTCTGGAGTCAGAGATACCCGAAGAGAGATAGTGCGTGTCACTCTATTTTTATTTTTGCTTTTAGGAATTTACTACATGGACTTTAAATGGTCTAATTCAACAATCAGTTGAATGGAGCTACGTTTACAGATGAGCAGTTAAGTAAAAATACCCATTTGTGCATTCAGGGATCGTGCAACACTTGTTGTGTCAGAGATATCGAGAAAACTGAAATTAATGATGAAATGCAAGAACGCTTCACATCATTTACACATGTCAATTCTTGAAATGGTTCCCGTCTTTGGCTTTCGGAGAAAGAGAGAGAGAGAGATCTGAGTTAAGTTACAGTCATAACTTTCATATCATACAAACGGGTACATGGGATTTCAGTACTTTAATGTCTGCAAACCATCACTAGAGAGTGTCATGGGACAAAACTGAGATTTTTCCCACAACTTCTTCCAACGGGCCTCACTGGGACAACAAAACTCCTCACATGCATGAGAAACCAGTGATCAGACAGACAATAAAAGGTTATTAGAATCCCAGTGGGTCAGTTAAATGCTGATTCACGTCCTGTTCAGCGCTCTACATACGCTGAAGGTCAAAACGCAACCCTACAACAGAAAACAGTGGTGATGAGTAGATAAGTGAATTAACCCTTGTGAGGTTCTACTCACCCAATGTTTGTGGGTCTGGTGGAAACAACAGATTTTTAAAACAATGCTGCCATAACAATTTATTTAAAAATACAAATTACTTCTATTTCAATTAGACAGGATATATGGTTCATATTTACTACTTACGTCTCCTAATTTGTCAATACATACAGTGTTTCATAGAAATGACCTGAGGCCTATTGAACACATGCCAGTGTACACAACACATGAAGTTTTATTGTATGTGTTCTTGCACAGGTAGTAGTAGTAGTAGTACTGGTGGTAGTAGTATTAGTAATAGTAGTAGCAGTGGACTTGAACACCACATATGTAATACGTGTAGAGGCGTGCATGGAATGCACTCAATAAAAAATGAACTACAGTCAATGAGTCCCAGGTTGAATTTAATCAGGTCCCAGAGGCTCAGACACCCTAACAGGGTTAAAAAGTAAAAGTGCTGCAGTGCAATGAATCCAAATTGTCCAGAGTCTTGAAGAACGGAGCCATTTTTAACCACATTTTTCTTTCTAAGCCTGTGGCCTTTCAACACATTTTACAGACATCTGTTAAAGCAGCTATCATTTTTAGGCCACTGGGGGGAAAACGAACAAGGTTTAAACCTAACAGACATTATTAAACTGAACACAACCCTGTGCAGTTTGAATTTGAAGTGTTCAATGATTCAGAATGTGCCATCTAACAATAATTACATTGTATTGAAGCTGAATGGAAGGGTATGATGTGTAGTGGACAGTCTGGCTCGAGGCCTCACTGAGCCAAGATGTGGGAAACGGTCCTATTACCTGCAGGTCAACCTCTACCCAAGATCCATATAAAACCCCAGTTTCACACACGTTAAAGACCTGAACAAGTAATACAAAAAGGAGGCAAGATAACAATATCAATTATTTTAATAACTTGAACTAAATATATTGCTTATGCATCGTGTTAGCACAGTTAGGAGATAACACAGGACTGATGCCTCTGATAAGCAAAATCTGTTTATCAAGTGTTTGTCATTCTCTGCTGATGAGTTTAAAACCAGAACCTTCACTATGGAGCAAAAACAGTCTTTCAAATGAAAAGAAATACTAATGTGACATTATTGATATCGACGGATGTATAATTGTTGGGCGTATCACCCAGTCATATGAGAAACTGCAGGTTTCAAGTAGGCTAATGACTCTGATGAGCTGCTCACAACAAACACAAAGTGTATTTTCACCAGAGAAGCCAGCATCAATGTGTAGGTCCCCAGGACACACAGCTCTGGGAATGTCTCCTCCAGAGCTGGAGCTCTTCTTTACCTGAGGCTGAGACTGACCAGTGGTTAGTTTGATGACCTGCTCGCTCAGATCTGTACCAGGACCTGTCTCCGGTGAGTGTCATTCCCAAAGCTGATTGGCTTTCTTGTCATTGCATCACGCAAACTTTTCACCTAAGTTCAGGTTTTTAAAGTCGAGTGGGTGCAGCCTTTTCCAGTCATTTACGCCGGTGTGAATGATGCGTAATTGGTGTCGACTGTCATCTTTGCATCTACTTTTTGCATCACTTTTTTAAAGAGGCACGAAGTTTGTCTTCTTTCTGTGTGGAGTTTGCATGTCCTCCCGGTGTCTGTGTGGGTTTTCTCTGGGTACTGCAGCTTCCTCCCACTCACCAAAGACATCCAGGTCAGGTTAATTGGAGAGTCTAAATTGCCTGTAGGTGTGAATGGTTGTTTGTCTCTGCATGTCGGCCCTGCAGTGGACTGGCGACCTGTCCAGGACACACCCCACCTCCTGCCAATCAGCTGTCGCCCCCACTGCAACCCTCAAAGGGAAAATGGTATAGAGAATGGATGGGTGTTCTCATCTCACGGGCGCAATACCCCTTCATATATCTTGAAGAAAAATACAAGACTTTAAAGACTTAACATTTAACTCTCGGGCTGAAAATGAGTCCCACTCCTCTCCTTTAAAAAGGGATTATTGTCCCCCACCTGAAGAGAGAGACATATGAAGACTGATATTTGACCTCCTATATCTATATGGTTTACATTGGGCTAATGCACTCAGCCACTCATCACTCTCTCTACACATGACCACACTAATAACAATGGCTGCATTCCCCCGAATCATTCTCTCACTGGGGGGGAAAAAGCATTAAACCTAAATAACCGTGCTTTTCGCTGACAGGCAAAAGGCCAATGTTTCACCTCTGAGTCTGACGCTAATCATGGTGACAACATTTAGAAAGAAAAAAATAAAAGCCACACAGATACTCACAGCAGCACTGTCATCTCTGACATTTGCCATTTTCCATCTTGTTATCTACAGCTTTCTGTTGACGTTCCCGCAGCCTCACGTGCGGAGCCAGAAACCCGTCGAAGGAGGATCTAAAAATAGCAGCGGCACGCAGCTCAGTGTGCCCAATATGAGTGAGCACGTTTTTTAATATATCTCATTAAATATGCATGAGATTAAGTGCTCCAGACTCCACTGTTTGTTATGTGATGAGCATTGTTTGGAAATGCATCAACTCCCTCTGCCCGACCCACTTAATCTGTTCTGTTCTCGACACAGATGAATGATGTTGACTGGGCAAACAGATATGTCAGAGGGAACACACTGTACGTGGCACGCGAGTCAATATTACAGTTATTTTTAACAGCCACGCTCTAAATTTCCTGTTTGCTCAATAAATACAAGGACGTTTCCTGCTTTTTATTGGGAATTATGGTTATTGCAATTACTCAATGGCACGATTTAGTTGGGAGGAGTCTGCCTCACCGGATGCACGCTGTGGGTATAAGCCTGCCACTCGGCCCGTTTCATCTCTCTACGCTATGGGAAAAAAATGTCCCAGCGGCCACCTACACTTTGCTTTATACAAATCATCATCAAAAACGTCTTTTCTGCTATTTATGGCATTTTATTTGCATTGGAATGTCAATGGCAGATTCCTCAGTAAAACAAGCCCCCTCCCATACTGGGGCACTGTCCCTGCATCCTGGGCTTAGTGGTTCCCCTAGATTATGTGATGGTAAAAGAAATGCAAAGAAGCCCAAGCACGGGAGCTGTGTCTAGATATGCAAAGACTCACTTGATCACTTCATCTCCTAAACAAAGGGAAGGAGGTGTAATATCTCCACGGCCGTCTGACGTGCACCGTTATATGTTTTAATCATGGTGTCAGTGATTTTGAAAGTCAAAAGGTCAAACGGGGCATATACACACAGCATTACTGACATCTGTATGTCACACGGCTCTCTGAAGGATCTCAGTGAGAGATGCTGCTCTTCTGCTTCTTCTCAGGAAATTGGCTTCGCACACCCTTGACGATCCGTGCAGGTGCCACTAATTCAAATGTGGGTCAACACTTGTGACCCCCACAAGCTGGGCAGCATATGCCACCGTGGAAGCGAAGGGATCTGGCCAAACTTTATACGTTTATCTCACAACCACCAATAGTCGGGAGCAGACTTTCTTCGATTTTCAGCTTAGGATTTCTCCAATAAGGTGCCATATATCCGTGGGTAAAATAGGCAGCAAATGTTACCAGCCAGCTAAAATCCCTTTGCTGAATCGGCTCCAGTGACAGCCTCTGTAATCTGGAGGGGACAGGTGTTGCCATGACAACAGCTTGCCCTGAGCTGAGCTGGCCAAGCTTTCAAACAAATGATTACATGAGTGAAAAGAAGAAGAAGTAAAAAAAAAAAAAACCTATGTCTGTGCCAAATATGTGCATACAAGGCATTCCGCCTCCTCTGCTGCGAAAAAAAAAATGGCATCCAAGCTCTCGCAGAGTGCTTCAAACGAGAGCTCGAGACACAAGGTGGATACGACACCGTGGGCAGGAAGTGACCTTGGATCTATAAAGGAATGACTTAGTACAGAAGTCTGTGGACAGACAGTGCAATGGCGGTCTCATCGCTCTGCCGGTTGAAGATAAAGCTAATAATAAAACTACTGTATCTTTCAGGACTGCCCAGAGGCACCGACCTAACACCCAGTAAAGTCAGAAAAACACCACAAAGTTCATCCAGTAAAGTTAATCCATGATAACACATAAATATATATATATATATGAATGTGTGACAGCATCTTTTTTCAATTGTTCCCAATGAGGAAAAGTGCACCCAGCATCTTTCTTCAGCAAACTTTTTTGTGTGTGTGGCCATTCGAAGTGCTTGTCGTTTAAAATGTTTTTTAAAAAGGTGCTGGTGTCATCACTGCAGCTCATTTTCCAGCTACCAAACAGATGGGACAGGACTTATCACCTTGGTAAAAAAAAAAAGAAATAGAGTTCTGGCCATGCCCGTCTATCCCGAGCAGTAGGATGTGTGAGACTGAAACCATCAAGACAGAAAGGCCCATTTGTGGAAGCACATCAGCCGCATAATGAGTATTCTGTTGAGCTTTTATCGCCGTATGCCTTGTGAGCTAGTTGGATGTGTAGTAAACCCAAACCAACACCACAATTCCTTCCTTTATGGCCGTCAGATGGAGCGGTGATGGTGCAGTGTCTGTAACTATGCCTGTTTGGAATGGGCTGTTTATTCGGCCTGTGGTGATGCTGGTTGCATTTTTTTTGAAAGTGTAAAAGTGACCTGCATTAATTAAGCTGCAGCAAGTAAAGACCAGTTGCCGGACTCTACTTATTCAAAGTTCTGTGAAGCTCGACACAGAAACCCAATGTGGAGAATCAGCTGTTGTTGCCGTTGTCTTGAATGAACCATTGGAATCAGCAACATCACTTATGTTGAGGAGTCCCAGCCAATGCTTCTAAACAGCGCTGGTCATCTAGTTTTTCCAAATTGATTTCTGGAATTATAAGATGAGAGCCGGCTTCCTCTCATACACAAAAACAAGGTCAGGAAAAAGACCCATGCACAGCACTTTCCTGATGACAGCCCTCCCCAACCTCTTGCCAGAGACAAACGTGATACTGACATACACCCTGACTGTGCTGCTGATGACCAACAGGCTCTTCAGAATCTCGTCATTTATTGCCAGGATCCTGACTCGTGTGTGGCGGATCTGACAGTAGCAGTGTGTGTTGCACCGGCTCCAATTGAGCTTTAAGGTCAAAGACTTCCATCTGCGGCAGTTAGTCCCGCTGAGGGCAACGGTATGTGCTGCTTTTACAGATTAGGCTTAACTGGAAGACTCGTCTTGTTTTATCCAAATCCCTGCGGAGTTATTTGCTCTTTAGTCGTAATCAACTCCAACTCTTATTGGAGCTAATCCAAAAAACAACTGGAAGAAAACCAATGCTGGGTTCGCAGTGCTTCAGCAAATGAGTTTACCTGAGTTGTTTATACTCATTATTTTTTTTTGTATGAATTATGATTTCTGTTATATTACAGAACTTTTTATTTTTCTCTTTTTATGTTGGTCTTTACTTTACATTTTTATTTAGAACATTGATGTTGTTGTTCTCTCCTCATTACTATTAAAGACTCATCAGGAGACAGTGGCCTGAAACTTTTCTGTTTAGCTGACTCAGCACGTGGACAAGGACAAAAAGGTGCATTTTCTTCACCACATAGTTTTGTTCTCAGTTACATTGACTGGCCGCACTCCAAACAGTTGTGTGGTAATTTCACTTAGGTCTTTGCACTGTAAATGAGGTCTAATTCTTTGAGAATGTAGACTGGAACTGTGTGTTGTGGACATACAAAAACATTGTTGGAATTTCATGCACATTGACGGTGATATTACAAAGGGAATAGACTTTGATTTCTTCTGGTGTTTTGCTTGGTTATTTGCACTACAGCGAAGGTCAGAATAAACAAGAGATTTAACGATTTAAAGGTCATGTTGAGCAGAAAATTCCTACAGGATTAACGCCTGGGTTAATACCAGTTGGGTTATAACCTCTGAACTACAACCCAGAGTTCGTTGCTAAGGCTAGAAGATGAAGAAGTTCATGAGTTCTCTGAATGCCTGAGGTAAAAACACTTACTGAGACTAAACACTAAATTTGGCATGTAAAAACCTGCTTCATTTATACTGCGGGACTTGTTTATTTGGCTCCCCGCTACAGAGTGCACACGCATTAAACATTTACAGTCAAAGCTTTGTAAAACTATTTTTGGGACCCACGACCCACAAACGCTATCTTTCCCTGGATAGCACAGGCAACCAGGGCAATTTAGGTTTCTAAAACCAGATCTCACGTTTGTGCTAGCGATAGAAGTGCATTAAAGCATGGAGGCATTATAAATCCTTCTCTGTGGACTCTGGCTTGTATTCTCACAGAGCTGTCTCATCCAGAAACACTTCAAATTAGCATCTCTGCCCACAGGCCACTGTCTGTAACGTGGGAGCCAGGAGCTGGCTGACAAAGCCCAGAGGGCCGCAGCATCCCTCACTGCCTTTGGTTGGAGGTATTAGAGTGCGAGTGGGAGAGGCAGAACGAGTAGGTGGACAGGAGAAATAATTCTGGAGTGTGGCAGTAACAATTAAAGATGAGCAGATTTTAGATGATAAAATGAGGTGAAAAAAAGCACACCTAAGTTCCCTGACAGCCTTTAAAACAAACACACTCGCTTCCAGGCACCTACGTACACTCACAGTTGATTTGAGACCCCATGAGAAAGTTTGTACAAAAGCAAATCACATCCAGTGAACACACGAGAGGTCAATCATTCAACAATGGAGGCTTTCTAATTATACATATGAACGCAAGCATCATCAATTATGCACAGAAATTATGATGCAATAACATACAATCTGGGGCTGGAGTGAGCCAAAAAGATCTGGAACAGCATCCCTCCCTCTCAGGTTAGGAAGTAAATCTTAAATCTGATTGGAAGTTTCATCCATAGTAATGAGACCTGATGGACCATCAACAAATCCATACATTTGTGTCATTAGGGGTGTGCATGAGCGTGTGGTGGGATCAACCCAACCTAAAGAACCAATAACTCCTGTAGCTCAGGAGGCAGAGCGTGTCGTCCACTAACCAGAAGGTCGGTTTCCAGTCTGTATTCCAAAGTCGGCAAGATGCTGAGCTTCAAATTGTCCAACAGCCATGCCGACAGTGTGTGAATAGTATGTGATAGAAAAAGCCCTGCGTACAGAAGCTGTATTAATGTTTGCATGAATGCACACCTTAGTCTCCCACCAGCCAGAGTATGAAGTACATACAGTCTTTCATGGATGCACATAAGCAGCTACAGATCAATTCCACTTTTCAGACCACCTGTATGATGATTGGTACATGGAACACATTTGGAGTCGGAGTTTGTGCAGTAGAAATCGGGGATGGAGTCTGGGTGGCGCGGGCTTGCCGGTACATGTGCTCGACAAGTTAGTTTCAGCTGTCAATCATGACCTTCTGCTTAACTAATTAAAACCAAAGTTATCGGGAAACAAAATTGGGGATTTATTACCCACAGTGCAGCAAGCCACCAGGAGGCGATTGAGTCAATTTGGCTTCACTTTTGAAGCCTGCCCATATATTTTTAAATAAACACGAAAGATTTGCAAAAAGATGCCACTCAATTAGTCGATTTTGCATAAACTTCACAAACTTCACAAATTCAAAAGCAACTTAATTCCGGAGTCGAAACATCTTCCGCTATCCTTAAAGAATCTTCGTAATTCTGGCTTTTTCCTTTCCAACCAAGACGCCTTTCTATTTTCATCTTCCCGTTTCTATTTTTGGATCGGCGCTGTGTGGTCCAGCATAGCCTCGCCTTCCAGAGGCTTGTTACTTAGAGCTGGTGGGATGTGGGCACATGTGTCCCTGTTTGTTTCCGATGTATTTTCAGAGAGGTTAATGTGTGCTGACATCACATAAATGTCCTCTCATCCAACTGAGAATATGCCAACCATGCAGCAGGCAAGCCAACTGCACACACGCACACTATCAGTCTGTCTCAGTTGATCTTTTTTTCTGTCTATACACTGTAATCCCACGACTCGCCTTTTTTCCTGCATCTGTAAATAACCAGACTTTTCTGCTTGATTACTCCGACAACTTCACGTGATCAGTGTGCCTGTCTTTTATTCCTGAAAAGAGTTTCCAGGTCATCACACTCCAGCAACAATCTGTTGACTTCCCGCTCCCCAATATGAATTATTTAAAAAGAGAAAAACATTAAAAGTATTTTAAAACACATGTCTCGGTTGAGCTCAGTATTTTTGGTGTGCGCTAAATTTCCAGCTCAGTTGTTTTCAGATCGATGACATGAGAAGTGCTCAAAAGATGGATAATAAAAGTTTAATACAGCTTCTGCAGGTTTCAGGCAGGATTTTTGTTTACCTGATGTACAAAAGAATTCAGTTTGAGGGTAAATAAATATATATAAGACATACTATACATAGCCAACTCGAAAGACAAGCAAATAACAAAACAGTGCTTTATGTTGTCGACGACCCACCAGCCCAGGATGCGGCAGAAACGAGTTGGAAGCAAAGAGACGGAAGGAAAAAAACGACAGTCCGACTTTTCCCTGACAGCAGTAAATGTGCTGTGTTCCTCTGAATTCTGTCGCGATGTGTTGACAGTTTAAAGAATCGCTGACGTATGTGGGAAGCATAGCCCAAGGAGAACATCACCTTTCAGAACAACAGGGGAGTCTCAATAAACAAAGTTTTCTATGCGGTGGTTCCAAAGCTGTGAGGGTGTTTACGTTGCGTGTCGTACAGCGTACACAGTGCTCGGGAAATACCAGTCTAGTACTTGACGAGAATCTCACACCCAATAGATATAATGGGAGAGAATTGGGATGACTGTCATGAGCTGCTTTCAGACGTGCACTGAACCTCCTCTGCAGTTTCTCCAGAGGAGGTTTATAAGTGAACACAAATGTCCGAGTGAGAGTCTCCGGACTTTCTGCCTGGTCCCCTAGAAGTCCTCAGAAAGTCTGCAAAATCAGATGCGACAACACAGCAGGGGATCCACAACGTGAGCTAGTGGTGGGGGTTGACGGCACATCTAGAACAGGAAGGAGCCAAAAATTAAAAAAACAAAAAAAACAATGTGGAAGACACCCACGAAGATGTGTCAATATCACGTTACTTCCTGCCTCTGCCTGCTGCTCCGCCTCTCGCCTGAATCCTGCGGAGGATTTGTCGCTGTTGCGAACGCGTCTGTGCAGAGAACCTCCCGCTGCATTGTGCATGTGCAAAAGGCAAACTTCAATATATCTATCCATCTAAAAGTACTTGACACAGGGATTAAAGTTACAAATCAAAGCTTCGGCCGTACACACAGACACACACACATACAGACAGATGAACACACAACAGAACAACACACTGACCTTCTGAGTGTCACGATTCACAGTGGGGGGGGGGTATAACAGGCCGGTATCATGGTGGAAATGACCACCTGGACAAAAAGAGAGGAGTTGTTCTCTTCCACACAAGGAGGAGACATATGTCCTGTACACCACAGTTCATTAACCCCATATGTTGCCCTCAGCACAACACGGCACAAACCAGCAGTGGACAGCGCAGCAGAAGAGAGAAGTCGTTCCGGTGCCAAGTAAATAAGACGACACTTTCAAGGGGACGCAGTGCCAGACACAAACTGATACTTTTCACTGATACGGTCATTTGAAACAAAATGAATACTAGTTTTTCTTACAGTCAGCCTTTTACCCCCCAAGTCAGCATTTCTAGGAAACTGTGGTTTTTATAAGAGTGAAAACAGAAAAAGATGAAAATCTAATCATTGGATACAGCCTCATGTTACAAATTCCTTTCAATGTAAATAGTGCAACAATAAAGATGATAACCAACTGTCAATATGTCAATATTTTATGATTTATACATTGTGGGAATATATTATAAAATAAATACGTGTCTTGCCATGGATAGATTAATAAACGTAACTGTCTTTGATTAATTATAAAATTATTATTTTAGTATTATTCTTCAGTTTTTATTTAATAATGTGGTATTTTTCCATCAGTGACTCCTCCTTAAAGGTTATTGAGCTGAAAAAAGCCAATGTCAACTTTAAAGAATCACTTAATCCTCTGTCTCTCGCCTTTGTAATGCTGATCTGCTTGAAGATGAAGGAAAAGAAAATCTGTCACAGCTGTATTTTTTATGCAACTTCAGTAGTTTTATTCTTAAACGTTTAGCTGCATTGTAACGATAGAGACGTGCACGTCTGACTGAGGCTCTTGATTCACTGCCTGCGTGGTTTTCAGTCACAGATTTGCAGATTCTTTAGGTGGTACTTCTCACAGGTAATTTACAGGCAGGCTCTGGAGCTCATTGTCTCCAGGACAGCTCTGAAGACACAGATGGAGTCAAGGCCTGGTCGCCAGTGGCCATTGTCATAACAACCAAGGTGAAGATATCATGGACCGAGCCTCCAGTCACGTCATACCACTTATTCGAAAAAAGTATTTTGCCGTGCAGCTGAAGAGTAACTGAACCGTCGCTACGAGTCTTCAGTGTTTAAAGACGCAGCCACACAATGAACATAAAAATAAACATTGAAAACACATGACCCTGTGTTCCCTTCGGGCATTTTCCTGAGCAAAGAAAGAACAATATTAAAGTAAGTAGACCTGAGTACATTTACCAGAAAATAGAGGGATTTAAATGTTCATTATTCAAGCCGAGTTGAATATAACACATATAAGGTTATATAACATATATAAGGTTAAGCTAATGGTGTCACCTCAGTGTGCTCACCCCCATTAGTGAAGGCCATAGAGTAAAGATGGACAACGTGACCGTGAAGCCAAAGCATCTCAATTGCCACCTGGTGGCTGGCTGCAGTATAGGTCATTAACCTTGTCCCGTCCATGTTAGTGGATGGGACATGGACTGAAATAAAGAGTCAAAGTACAAGTTATGTTATTTTAGGAAGTACTATTTTCACAGATATTTGTTCAATTGTTCATTTATCCCGTAATTTTGGTTTTATTTACTTATTTGATGCTATAAAAATGGGGCGGAACATCACAGCTGAGACTGACACGTGATTGGTGGAACCCTTGTATCAATGGGTCCCCTGATACTGCAACTGATAAGCTATGGCTTCTTTTATATGGGCTGTTTACCCCTCTCAAATAACTAACCCTTAGTGATAATTTCCTTTTTGTGTCCAAGCACGTCCTGTAAAATTAATAATCTAGAGAAGACATCACAGATCACACACAGTATTACATTGTGTGGAGAAGCGCAAAATATATTCAATAGTTTTTATCTTTGAGGGAAAGTTTGAGGGAAAAATGCTTTCTTATGAGAGCATCCAGGTTATAAGCATCCGTCGAGCTGAAGTGACAAGAATCTGATCCCCTATTAAATCCAGGGATTCCGTAGCCTGACTGTTTATTAAAAAGGGATTTGGGTGCATTATCATTCACAAGATTTACAAGACAAAGTTGTGCAGATTCTGACAAGTGAAGCGAGGTGAAATGTCCTCACGATTAACGTGGGATGAAGAGCAAACGCTACGGAGACGTTCGACTCGGTCAGCTTTGACACCAACTCACAGGGTGTCAGGCAGGATCTTTAAGGTTTATTATTTCCAGTAAGGTCAGTGTCAGCTGACAGAGAGACCAGGAGGAAGCGGATCCGGTGACGTGAGCTCGATAGGGAGACAAAAACAAAAACAAAAGACAAGGAATAATTTTCTCCCTGAGCATGACTGATGGGCAGCAGTTTGAGCAGCGGATGTGGACGCGTTGCTCAAGGTATTTGAAGAAGATTTGTCAAAAAAAACACATCTGATCCAGCAGAGTTTGGGACAAGGTGACTTTGGATTTGGCAGCTACATAAGCTATTCTACCCTCTTTAGAAACACACTCGTATGTGAGCATGTGCAGTGTGTGGGCCTGGCAGGAGCGCAACATGCTTGTTTGTTTTCTTGACATCTTTTTTGAACAGATCATTTGTCTTTGCTTATCTCCGTTGCCTTAACCATCCTGTAATTGATTTCGTGTGCCATGTGGTCCCCAGGGCGACAGGCTGGAGGTTACACAGCTCTCAGTATCCATTCATTTCAGGCGCTACACTTAGTTTTTAGTGTACGATGCGACTATCACAACCCTTTTAAAACACACTACAGAATATATTTCTCAAAGTTTTGGAACAACAAGTTGAGTTCTCTTTTTTAATTAAATTGTAAACTATAAATGTGCAGAATATATTGTTCCACTTTTCTAAATTAGATTATCGCCTGTGTTTGACGTGTTGTATTTGTCCTGTGTCGTCTCGTGTGATATACGTGGTGAAGACTTTGAGGAAGTTGAGTGAATTTGTTTTAATTTGAGACAAGTAAAATAACTTGAATTGACTTTGTTCAGCTTTGTTATTCCTTAAGTGTTTAAGCTCATTAACAGAAACAAAAAATGGTTGTAAAGGGTCATGACCTCATCAAGACATATGGCCAACAACATCTTTTGTGAGGTCAGAGCGACGTTGACCTTTGACCATTAAAATCAAGTCATACCTGTAATATCGGAATCACAAGGAGGGATGAACGGACAGATAAGCCGGAATGCAAAACCTCCACCACGGCTGTTGCCGGCACAGAGGTAATGAAATCTTTATTGGACTTTCTTTATGTGAACATGTCTAAACTCGAGGCCTCTGTTAAGTCATTTCCCAAAGTGTGTTGATCCAGAACAGGTTCTTTCTGCCTTTTTCAGTAAGTCCACAATAACCATAAACATTTGCAAAGAGCAATTTGTACTTACAAGTTTGCTAAGTGGAAGAACAAGCTAGGCTAACCGGTTTCCAATTAAAATGCAATGTAGTTAGCATTGATTGAAAGGATTGTTACTTGACCTTAATTTACATTCAGGTCATAGCCAAAGGGCAGACTAATCACAACAAGGACAAAACAACAAATTGATGTGGGAATAATCAAATGACGGGAGGATTGTTCTGTTGTTGTTTTTTTCTTCATACAAGTACTGCTCCCAAAAGAGTTCTTGAATTGTACATGTACCATGGCCACAAAAACAATTATTCTACTTTTAGATTACTGCTGTGAGAATTCTTCTTAGTGCAACCCTCATCTGTATGTTTAACGCTTTTCTCCAACATGTCTGGCAGGAAATCTAATTGCAGTGCAGATTAAGTTCACTGAAAATGCTGGTTCTTTTCCATAGAGCGTGGGTTGTGTGGGTAGCATGGAAATCCCAGGTCTTTGGCATTGGAGTATTATGGCCATATTGAAAAATCTAGTTCTGTTGAGAATAATGTCAAGATATTATGACCTTAAAGTTTTAATATGACAAAAGTGAAGGTGGAATTTAATGAGTATAAAAAGCAATGATATTAAGAGAGTAAAGAATAAGCAGCAAGGAGAACCCGTGTCGTTGGGAGTTCCGTTCCACTCCTCCTGGATTCAAAATCTTGAACCAATCTCATTGATCCTTGAGAAATTATGCAACCCTTTTTTAATATTTTAATCTCCTCCTCCACAAGCTATGCAATTTCCTCTGTGTCTTTCTTTGTAATACGATGTAATTAGCTTCTAACATAATCGACAGACTGATCTTTTCATATCCTGCTGTAACACGACACAAGGCATTCAGTTATTACGTGGTGTTTTAAATAATTATGAGATGATGCATTTTTCTCTTACAATAACAACTTGTTCTTGAAATTTCCCTTTGAAGCCGACAACCATTAAGCATGAAACTTCAATCTGATTTACACTTGGTGGCTCCCACTTAAATTAACAGCTACATCATGAACTTAATGACTGACAATGAAGATGTACTGACCTTAAGTATCTGTAATTATACTCAGCGGCTGTACTTAACAGATAATAACTCCACATCCAGCGACAGCTTCTGTTCAAGCCAAGGTGAAGACATGACCACACATCAGCTCAGATCAGGTTTATACGTCAGATTTTTTCATAAAAGGAACTGACAAAAATGGTGGTTGTTGGAAACACAAATGTGCGTTTGAAGACATCCACAGAAACGAAAGACACGCTGGCCATGGGGGATGTTTTCTCCTCCCAGTCAACACTATTAACGGCTGGGCAGCATGTCCAAGACCTGTCTTACTCCCTCATTTGGAGAAAGTGTCACTTGCTGGACCTTTGCTTGACGGGACCCCTGCTGTGAAGTGAACAGCGAGCAGACCTACCGTCTCCTCCTGGGGCCGCCCTTGAGCTTCTCCCGCTCTCTCCACTCCCTTCCTTCCTTTCTTTCTTTCTTTCTTTGTCTCCGAACCCATCCATCATCGCTTCTCCCATTTTATCCAGGACCCGAGGAGGACGTCTTAATTAGTGTAGTCATTAAAAGTAAAAAAATCCAACAAAGACGCTGTGGAGGCACGTGCTAATTCCACTTTGAGACGCCATTATCCCTCCATCGAAGGGATAGATTGGATGGTCTGAATATGCCACTGTGTAATGAAAAGGGCTAAAAATAACTCTACTCTCATTTTTAATACAGTGATTTATCCATTTGAAAAGTTCCTTTAATTCTCTTTGAGTTGTCAATGCACTCTTTAATGCGAGTTCTGCACACACACGGAGAGAGATGAAGCGGGGGTGAAAAGGTGCCGTCATCTTTTAATAAAATAGACTCGTGTATATATATTGCTTTTAGCCTAAACTATGTTTGATTTGGATTTACTTTACTTTTGAATAAATAGTTAAACATTTTTCTTTCCATTCATTAAATTTATCCTCCACTCATGTTGCCGCGGTGCAGCCTGGATTCCATTATCTTAGCTTAGCTGCTTATTTTGGTTAGCCTAGTTTAGCTTAGCGTAGCACTGGCAGCACAGCTATCCCGGCTTTCTCCAAAGACAAACTGTTGCCCTGCAGTTGCAGCAACCAGTTCAGTTTCAGTCTACATACTGTACAAGTTCTCTCATGAGACAAAACTTAGATCTAATCAGCAATTCACAAAAAAGAAACTTGAGACATCATGTTCGAGAGGCCAAAAACTTGTTTTGTGAGGCCACTGTGACTTTGACCAACCAGTTCTTCTACGGTCCGAGTAAACATTTGTGCCACATTTGAAGAAATTCCCTCAAGGTGTTCCTGAGATGTTGACCTTTAACCACCGTATTCTAATGAGTTAATCCACAAGTCTTCAGTGGCAGCACTGAACGTCTGTGTCCTTTCAGTTTTTATCTTCATATGGAGGCTCATTCTGTTTCAAATCTAAAGAGATTCATTTTTAATGTTTCATTTGTTTATTTGCTTCCACTCGCTTGTGTCCAAATGGCAAATTTCTTTCTGGCTAGATGCCTCTCTCATCATCTAATAGCAGTAATTGTCTTTTTGGCTCCAGTGTGATGATGACCTTTGCTGTTCTGTTGGCTTTCAGTGCCTATACTGGCACTATGGTTCTGTAATTTTAATATTATGAAAACACCGACGTTACATGAGCCTGGGAGAGAAAAACAATACAAATGGCCTATTTCAGTTGCTGAAGCATAAATGGAGCAACCGTCAGGGTCTTTGTTTTTGCCAACAAAGCAAAGCAGCTTGTTATGTGCATGTGTTGGTTTAACAAGGCTAGGATAATCACGATGTCAATAACTCAGTGGATTATATTTCACTGTATCACATTTCAGTGATGGAGCATAATTATCTGAAGCACAATTTTCAGCCCTCTACCTTTGTTTGTTTGATTGTCAGCAAGATTACACGGAAAAACAACTGAATGGATTTCAAGGAAATTTGGTGGAAGGACGGGAACACGGGTCAAGACCTCAATAAATGTTAGTGTGAGTCCGGACAAACGGGCGAATGCAGGATTTTTATTTTTTTCATTTTCAAAACCAGTTTTCTTCTATGTTCATGGCTAATGGGTGTCTTGGTATGGATGTTGAAAATGTATGCTGTTAGTTACATTTTTTCTGCTTTTGAGAGGAGCTGCTCCTCGATATCTAACCAGTGAACATACAGGGCTGCAGGACAAATTCCCCAGTAACCAACCATCCCTTTAACCGTATTTAAGTTTATTTTTCTACATTGGAACAATAGCAAATGTCTTCAAAGTGTTGGAACACAACAGATGAGAAGTTTCATGGCGCTCATTTGAGTCACTGAGCCTCTGAGCTGATGGCCCCTGACCTGTTTAATCAGAGCAACTGTACTATCTCATTCGTTCATCGGCTTGCACTGAGGTGCGGCCGTGTCAGCTCCAACCGACCGTCACATCAACATACTCCTGGGTGCATCCAACCAACAGAACCCATCCAGGCAGAAGGGCCTGCTCGCCCTGCACTCAGCTGAACTCACACTTCAGCCACATTCAAGGCCAACAGTAAAATCATTTGGCACCGACAGCGTCACGGGTACTTAAGTGACTTAAAATATACTTTTTCTTTTTCCTTTTAACTGCAGAGTAGATAATGTTATGCTTTTACTTACTTGAACTGAGGCCAAATCTTAGGAAATATTGAGTTTTCAGTTTTTATGTTGTACTTGCGTGTTCTCTCTTTAGCGCCCTGCATCCACCTCTGTATATTGTTCACTGTTGAAACAATGTATAAATTTATTCCACTTTAACTTTCACTCTTTAAACTTGAGAGAAATCTTACATGACATTTATCCTGATAATTATCCACATCAAGTGATATGAACATTTTTATTTCGGTATACATTTTAGCCATATCTAATATATAATAAATAGAGACAGGAAAAACCAACATGAGGTGTTCAGAACAGTTTCAATGACCCGTGGCACAGATTATATTCTTACACGTCGATCTAAAATCTTATCATCATATCATCTTTAATCATATCATCTTCAGCCCTCACACCCTGGCACTCTACTTATTTTCCTTTAACATGTCACCTGGCGAGTCAATTTTATGTCAATTAAATAAAAGGAAAAACATAAATGGCAATATAACAAGAGTAATTTTTAAAATGTGGAGTGTTAATAAGTGCCATCAGATTCTGTAAAAGAGGAACTGTGAAAATGTATGTTTCGTGAATCCTACCTCAGTCCATTTGTCCTTCTCGTGGGTGTTGATTAGCACTGGGGTCGGTCTGAATTAACGCTGGAATGCGCTGCCTCCATCATCCCAGAGGATCATGGGATAGAATCTCAGCACACTGAAGAAGACAAACATAATAAAACACGATAAAATCACCAGTCAGTGTTCAGGTTTTAGAAGCTACCAATGACGACAACGTCACAGCGGGAAAAACCCAGTTGTTAAGTATAAAACCATTGACCGTTGGTTCGGGTATTGTTCGCGCTGGCTCGCTGTCGGGGCTAATTGGAAAACTTACAAAATCTGCTGTTGAGATAAAAGGCTGCAGAGAGTGTGTGTCTGCATGGGAGTTGGTGCGAGCCACATACCCGGGTCAGCGTTTTCTCGTAACAGATAATGACACCGCACTGCAAATTGATTTTTAAATAAACTCTAATTATCTCGCAAAGTAAAAGTAGTATCACACTAATTAGGGCGCTGGCATCTCACCTTGCTCTATAAAAGGGTATCGACATCACACTCCCCTCCCATGCTGTTCGTCGGGAACACTTAAATGGTCGTCGCACAGCATGTTGAAAATCTCAAAGTGATAAAAAGACTGATCAGGCCTTAGGAAAGATGTCAGTATTGTCTGAGAGACGACTGAAGTTAAGTCCCTCAAATATGAGTCACCGTCTTTCCTGGCAGCTTCTTCAGATTCAGATGTACACGCTCATATGAATAAAAATGATTAAGCTTACTTACTTACTAACGTCAACTACGCTAATAGAGTTGTAATTTGATACCTATCCTATCACCAAAAGTAATTTTTCATACCTAATCTCCATCTCCGCCTCTGTGAAGACCTACCACAGCGTATTATCATGTTGAACTGGTGAAATGTCACCGTGTCTCGTCTCACAGAGGACAAAGAGATCTGTCAGGTGATCCACCGTCACCGACTGGGATTCGTGATAAGAGAATGGCATTAAAATGTCCCTGTGTGAAAGCTGCACATGCAGGAGAGCTTTATTTTTTAGACGTTGACTTTGCTTGATGGAATTGCTCGTAAAACTTACCGACTAACATGATGCGTAAACGTTGGTCCGATGATGATTATTGTTTCTTCCGTAATAACCATGACTGATTGATTAGATTACATGAAAAGAGCCGAGTGAGTTCAAGGGAGAAAAAGACAAGATGAAACCTTTTAGTTTAAAACAACAGTGGAACTTGAACTTTTGCCATTTTGCTATGATTAAATGATATTGATACAATTATTCACATTGATTTATCGCCCGGCTCTAGCTGTTAGGTTGTAGGTGGTCAAAAATCCCATAATTGAGAACATGTAACTGACTGAAGTGTGTACACGTGTCCGTGGCATCAACCTAAAATGAATTATCCTTGTTTACATTAAAAAAGCTTTCATATTATGGCTTTAATTGTATTTACGCTGCTGACACATAAATAACACCTGCTGGGGAACATAATCAAACCATTGTCATTTCTCTCACGTCTGGATGCTGCAGGGGCGTCTCTGTGGGCTTTAACTGGATCTCTTGACATGTCTCTGTTAAATGACATCTTCTAATCTCCTTCAACCTCAAGTTTTTATATACCGTCTGAAGAGACTGAACACACTGTATTATGAAATTTGAATGTAAAAACGAGTCCAGTAAAATAGACTTTTTATTTAAACTAATTAAATAAATTGTTTGGGGGTTTTTTTTAAGAGAAAATGAGCCACACCTACAGAAGCGTGAATAAACATCCAAATAAAACCTGACTCGGGGATAAAACCTTAAACTTCGACCACATTTGTACAATTCGCAATTTCTGCTTGTTGTAATTTCAACCATGCTCATTTGTTTAACCAGGATATCACCTCAATCTGTGTTAAACAGGTGACCATCAACCTATCCTGGTTAAATAAAAATCAAAACAAGTTTTACTTAAGTCTGACTATAGCTGGTTTATATAATTTTGTAGTTTCCATAAATCACATTCATACGTTCGATTTCTTGATTGTTACTCACCACACTCAACATGCCGCTCCAGGTGTTTAGGGGCGGCGACCAAACATTGTACTTGGGTTAAACAATTAAACACTGTGGTCAGACATCTTCACATAATCTTTATTGGTTACCTTATAGCAAACTATTTTACACATGACCTAAGCAATAAAAGTAAATCCAACAAATTTCAATGCAAAGAATTTGTCAAATAACAAATGCAGGTAACAAATACTCAGATTTAATCTGTTAAAGTTGTTAAATACTGTGATAAGATGGAACTGTGATATAAATGCTTTTAATTTTTGTATCCTACCATCTCAGGCCAGATAGGTGAGAAGAATATAATCACATGACAAGACCCTTGAATTAAGAGTTTGGTACCAGATGGCTGTGTCAGGGTTGGCACCACAAACAAACTGGGAAGTCACAATAAAAGTTGTCCCTTGGTAGATACAAAAACTCCATATTGTTTCTATTCTCTTCTTGATGTGTTTTTCACAGCCAATGGAATTGCTCACAGGGTTTTAACAGCTGCACCGGTGTGAAATGAAACTTGTGTCCACGGCCTCAGGACAGGAACAAAAGGAAGGAAGGAAGGAACAAAACTGTGTACTGAAGGAACAGTCCACTGCTGAGACACATTCAACTGTGTCTCATTCCCATTCCTGGCATCCTGAGATTTGATTGTGTGTGTGTTTGAAATGGCTATAAAAGTTGAAATGGCTGTAAAAGTCACTTGTGGTCCCCTTGAATTTATAGCAGTTACAACACATTCCGAAAGGTGGAAAATTTTAAAGCAATTTAAAAGTATTGAAATGTCTTAAACAATGATGCAGCAGCATTTGCTTCCTATTTATGATTTTAACATCCACATTAGTCAGCCTACACTCTAAAGATTGGGCTTAATACAAAATGCTACAGGGGCACTGAAGAGCAGTGAAAAGTGGAGTGAGCTAATTTGGGCTGAGTGAAGACCATGTGTGTCGCTGTAGAGCAGAGGTGTCATCAGGTTTGCCTGCAACCCTGCCAGAAGGTTCTGAGGTGACCAGGTGAGGCCTGATCTTTCTGGTTTTACTCAATGTGAGCTGTCATAGAATGAATGGCTGGGGTTGGCGTGCATTAATGGTGATTAAGATACAGATAGAACAAGCTAGAGTGGTTTATATTGGGAAGAGAAGGGGACCAAGAATAACTCCTTGAGGTACACCAGAGGAAATTAGGTACCACTTGAACAATACACGTAAAGTAGGACACAACCCAAAGGAGAACAGTAGCCTACTCAAAATGACCTAATAACTACCAGGCATCGGACTGGTTTGAAAAAAAGTACATCATGTAGGGCAAGTAACCCAAAACCTCAGTATGCCACATTCTGAGATGCTGACAAGAGACTCGCCAAAGAACACATCACATCAGGTCATTTATTGTGAGTCAGACATCATGTTATGAAGAGATAACATAATACTGCTACTGTACTTCACTTGACACACTGGGGTTTGAGGGAAGCAAAAGTAATAGGGTGCAAAAACTCAAACCGATTTTGAATGTTGCTTTTTAAACAGACATGTGCTACTATTCCAGTTACAGCTACAGAGTGGAAAAGAATATGTATCTGCATAATGCTCCAGTATAAATAGCATACACAATGTTTGTATTCTATTTCATGGTTGAAAGACAGGGAAAAAAGCTTTTGTCACCATATGTTCAGATTTCTTTTTAATGATTCAAAATAAGATTATCCTCCCTTTTTCTTTCCTATCTGTGTATTTCTCTCAATTCACCTCCTTTTCTCCCTCTGTGCCTCTAAGAGGTCTGTATCATTCCTGTGTGGTCAGGCAGAAACCAGAGCGAACAAGCTCTGCTGGGAAATGTGCTCAAAGGTAAATGAAAACAACTTCCTTTATTGGAGGAAAGTTGGAGAAAGCAACACAAAACCAGTGAGAGGAAAAGACTGAATGAGGCGGAGCTGCTGCTCTCGGTGGAACGAATGAAATAAATCTACAGAAGTGAAAATTGTGTCTTGGCTCATTGTCAAGCTGCTGAACATCATGAAAATAACTAATTTAGCACTGAGGTAGAGGACTGGTGCATATGAGGAAGTACAGTATTTTGTAGAACTGTTGTACTTTTGTATGTCGTCCTTTGTCGTGTCATTTTGTGTAACTCGGCTGCTGGTAAGATCATAAGGATCTCTGTGGGACTAAAGTCTTTTTTCTCTGTACCAGGCTTCGGCAGCTCTGGGGAGTTTTCGGGGGCCCAGGTGGCAGCAGTGATTCATCTTTGGATTATGTCTCTGCGAGAGAGCGACGGGAGAACAGAGCTGTATTATCCAGCATCTTTGCTATTTAAGTCATCTTTCAGTGAGGCTCAGAGCCAACCAAAACAAACAGACGACACAGTGGCACCTTCCAGGCCAGAGGAGATAGATGGCCTCTTCACAGAATATCGATTACATTGCTGTACAGAGCCATGTGACAATGCTAACCAGTGACACAATAACATAACAAGAAAAAGTGTTTGAATGTGACATTTTCAGTCTTTACTGATGACCTGGGGGCGGGACTTTGATCCGTGGTCTTGTCACGGTGAAGGATACATTCTCTTTTCTTTTCTCTGTATTAAATCAGTGAGGGTACAAAGGCCTAAATCAGAGCCATTGGTCATGTATCACCTGACTTCTCTCTTCCATTTAGTTGTACATCCTGAGCTATAAAAATCTTTGGGCCACAGATTACAGTACAACTCTGTTGGCAGTGTAAATCCCTGGGATTTCTACATTTGCCCATCCCCAACCCGTTCAGTTGTTTCCTACGACACAGAGCTCTTGGGATTAAACGGATGGGGGGGGGGGGGGAGCCGGCACTTTCAGCTCTTCCTTTGAGGACGATGGTCAGCAGCTATTATATAAGCCAAGTGCATTTCAAATGCGTCGTTCTCCTCTGTGATGCCTTTGTCTGTGTCCCACTAACAGGGGTAGGCCACGCACGCCATGCAACATGCATGCAAGCGCCGATGTACAGTGGGCTATACGGGCCCCTGCTTCCCATGATGCACTGCACTGATGCTGACCAACGCTTTTTTAAGTGCTCACCTTGAAATTTGTTTGCAGACTGGAAACCTGGAATCTTCAGTGTCGGACAAACCACATGTGCATGAGTCCGATGACGCAGAAACAAAAAGCTTCACATTAGAAAAAAAAAAGCAAAATGAATTTCATTGGCTGTGCTCCACTTTGGATAAAAATACTTCACTCAGGGCGGATTTGAGGCAGAGCTGTCGTGGTTTGATCCTTTGCAGAATTATGAACAGAGGACAAGCCGAAGAACACAACATAGGGGGCACTCACCTGAGACAAGTTTGGAGAAAAAGAACAATTCAAATACTATAAACATTCAATTTATTTGTTACCCTGAGCTTAAAACGCTTGTTGATTTGATGCTTGAGCTTGTAGCAGCAAATACTACCACAGCTTGTATCTTTGTATGAATGAGAGTAGACTGAATATTAGAAGCAGCAGCACAGAGCTGCAAAAAAGCTGCGCTAGTTAAACTTTGTGTACCAAATAAAGGACGTTTCTGAGGTAGCTGATCACATTTTATGAAAACACACCACATGGATTTAATGTAATTCCAGGGTCAATACACTTTTTCAAAAAGTGAACACAGGACTGAAACACATCCTCCCATCAATATCAGATTTTTATTTTGCATATGAACAATTCCTGATATCCATGCATACATTATAATGAGCTCACAAAGTGGCAAGAGAGAGAGAGAGAGAGAGATCTTTCTTACCAAAATATAGATTCCACCGAATGAAAGGGACGGTAGTGCAGGATATAATAAGACAGCAGCAACCCACATTGCTTGCACTTAATTAGTCTTACAGAGTCACAAATGAGGTTATTAAAATCGACTAACTTCATTTATAAACTTCTCCTTCCATTTTCAAAATGTTGAGTAGAATATTTTTTTTTAACGTAGTGGCCTTTCTTCATGTAACCGTAACCTGATATATCCCGCCATATATCTACGTGACATTTCATACAAAATAAATACTTAATATAATGCATGATACATTTATATCATCACTGTAAACATGAAAACAAAACCAACATCATATATTTTACGGGCACTACAGATACTGCAGAGTCAAACAAAAGTGCTTGATAAAAGACAAAGATAAGATGCACCCCAGTTTTTACTGTGATTGTTCAGAGGTCAGATAGCACCGTACAGCTTGGCAGTCTGTGAACAGCCCAGAGGATAGACACTGTTTTAAATCTATATTTGGTATTTTTCCCGCTCATGTCATTTTTTTTGAATATTTTTGTGTTTGTGTCCTCTCAGTTCTCCTCAGACGGAGTCCACCTTGACCTGGTTATTGTTGGTCATGAGTGGGGACGGTTTACTTTTGAGCCTCTCCCCTGCGTCGTTGGAGCTGTCCTGGAAGAAGATGCGAGCCGTGCACACTGAGACTACAATGCGCTTGTACTCGCGCCGGAAGTTCTGGTTCAGCACGCCGTACACGATGGCGTTAAGGCAGCTGTTGAAGTAGGCCATGAAGTAGCTGGCCACGAACAACCACTCGGGGATGAGGGGAATCACTACCTGCGGCTTGATTGCTACGGCCAGGCCGATGAAGTTGAGCGGCGCCCAGCAAACGGCGAAGAGCACAAACACCACGAACATGGTGACAAAGTTTCTGACGTCATGCTGCGTCAGCTTGGGCCGGTTATCGGGTTTGACCCGTCTCCTCACCTGTATGACCAGAATCCAGATGCGCAGGTAGCAGTAGGTGACAATCATGATGGGTAAAATAAAGTGAAAGAAAACCACTGCGATGGTGTACGCCGAGCTGGCCGACTGTTCAAAGGTGCAGGAGTAAACCCGCGGGTCGTACTGGAGCGAGCCCACAAACAGGTTGGGCACGATGGCCACCACAGTCAGAGCCCAGATCAGCAGCACATAGCACACAGAGTTTTTGTCACTGTACAGTTTATCATATTTGAGGCTGTGGCAGATGTAGCAGTAGCGGTTGATGGCGATGCCGGTGATGTTGAAGATGGAGCCGATGACGCTGATGCCCATGAGGAAGCCGCTGATCTGGCAGTGCATGTAACCCAGGTTCCAGCCATTGTGGAAGATGGAGGTGAGGACCAGAGGGTACGGGTAGATGGCCACCACAAGGTCTGCCACTGCCAGGCTCACCACGAAGATGTTCCCTGCAGACGAAAAAACACAGACACAGAGAGAGAGAGGAAGGACGTGAGTCACTGACAGCAAATTGCTCATCCAAATGAATGCGATAAAGAGAGCGTGAGGGATTGTGCAGAGAGAACGCTAAATTGTTAATTTTGCAGTTATCTGTCAGATAAAAGGACTGAACCACTGCTTTGCTCCGATTTATCGTATTTACTTTCAGCCATTTGTAACAATGTGGAGAAAGTCATGGAACAAATATTGACTCACAGAGGACAAAACATCAACAACATGGACAAAAAAATGCATACAAAAAGGAGATTTCAAGCAAATTATAGCAACTGAAAGAACTGAAAAGTGCTCTGTGTTATATATTCACTAATTCCTGAAATCTGTAATGCATATTTCAAGAACCATGCATTTGTATGCATGGCCCAATGACGTGCGGTGTTTGGACACGCCAGTGATACGCAGCTCGGTGGGTAGGGTCTGAAGAATTAGCATTTCTGATTTCTGGGAGAAACAAGGCCGCTCATTCCCACGGCTGCAGCATCTTGCAAAGATAATCTTCCTGCAACAGGTGCTGCGAGTGAGAGCTAATTCAGCGCAGCCAGACGCTTCATTGAGGCCTAAATACTGGAACAGCGGATGCTTTTCTGTTTTTGGAATGTTCATGTGGGTGCAGGTGTCTAAATTGGAGAAGATAATTCCTGCGGGAGGGTGATGAGAGGATGAGTCAAGCATAAGTGTGGATTAGGGTTGATGCCAGAGCCGATCTGCGCAGTATGTTCAATATTTATAAACTTTGAATAAACAGGTGAACAGCAACGGTGGAGCGGCTTCATGATTCTGAGTCCTGAGTCCAGCAGCTGGTCTTTATTTGTAACGGCTCAATTACTGCAGGTGACATTTACAGATTCAGGAAGAAAAGCTGCAACCAGCATCACCACAGGTCAAACAAACAGCCCATTCCAAACAGGCAGGTTTAGAACGGACTCTGCACTAGTAACTATATCGAGGTTCAAGGGTCGTCATGTTCTCACCGCACTGACATTTTAAAGTAACGCAAATACCGAATCCAAAAAAAGCTGCGGTATGTTTTCGGAAAATGTTTGGCGGTAAGTCAAGTGCACACGATTTGTAAATATGCTGAAACATGCAAAAACACCAGCAAGGCCCTTTAGAGACATCCATTTGTTTTTGTTGCTACTTTGTTATATAAGCCAGAATAAAGACCCTCAAGGCTGTTGAGAGGGAATTCATCTGCACATTTCTCTGCCTGTGTGAATACATACAAAATATTCAATTATACATTCAATTATCACCTTCTGAAGACTTGGGTGGGGTCGAACCGCCATCGGCATGTTGCAAGCATGGCGAGGCCACCCTTCTGATTGCCTGCGAGGATTCCACTGTGCGTGAACATGATGTACATGTGTCGGGTGAAGGTTACATATGAACACACTGTTGCACACGGAGAGGTGACGGACAGCGACTGGAGTGAAATACATGACGTGTGCTTCAAATGTCTCATTATGCTCTTTGCACCACGTTTTCTCATCTGTGAGATGTCTGGCATGAATAATAGCGACCGCCATATAACAAGATCTAATGACGAGCCTGCATTCGGTTTTACCTACGTGACAACATCCTGTCACGGATGATTTGATGCATTACCTGCTTGATCTATGTGCGTCGTATATCTCTACAATCACCTCAGAGCAAGAGGCAGATTCATTTCTGCTGCCACACGCTTTTTTAAAAACAATGGGGGAAATATCTGGTCTAAAAATATCTGCAGTACCTTCATGGCTTGGGCATTGATAAAGTTTGGGGTTTAGTGTTTGTGGTCAACGTTACAGAGTAAAGGGTCAAGAGTTGCTGTGAGTCAATGTGACTAGAAACAACTGTATGTGGGAGATTGGTGTGATGGCCGGCTGCAGCTGCTGAAGCCAAATGGAATGTTCCTCACCCGGTTACAGGATTTGAAACACAAATATCTCCGTTTAAGCAGCCTCGACCTTCACAAGGTCACGTTGTGAGAAGCCCTGCAGACAGCTGGTCCTTTTAGCTGCTGGACTCCCATTCACTGTCTCCTGTCACCGTGACTAGTCCTGTGATTGACGCATCACCCTGAGTTTTCATTTGGCTTGAGGAGAGATAAGGCTTGGTGCTGTGTCCCTTTTTTTTTATCCATTTCTGCAACCTCACACTTTCAACCAATTTCTGTCAGGATTTAGGTACAAGCAGCATTTCGCTTCTGTAGTTCGCGATGAGTTTTGACACAGCTCGGCAAGCTACTTAAAACTGAACACAGCCTCACTGACCACATTGTACAGTGCTGCAACATAATCTGAAAATGGAGATTGCTTCTTTGGGGGCGATAGAGACAAAACATTTTCCCTTGGAATTGTTTTTCTGATGTACAGAAAATGAAATATTGGCATCCGTCTATATCCAATACTTAAAATGTATATTTTGCAGAGATAGTCTCCATCAGCCTGAAAGATCAGAATTGTTTTACGAGCTGAAAGTGAAGCTGTCCACAGATTTCCCAAAGGGATTTATGACCTGGCTTTTCCTGGGTCACTTTCTTGTCCTGGAGCCGTTGCAGTGACACATATGGAGCTTGGCCAAAGTGAAGTTAATTATTTACTTCTTCAATCTCTTGTTCATAGGCTCCACCTCTTGGCTCTTTTCCATTCACAAACTCTTCTTTTAAATCCAATCAGGTAAAAAGAGGCGACGCCTTCTTGCTTCATATCATCCTATTAAATGTGATTATATTATTCCATTTACTATCATCGCTCGCTGATCGTGTGGATTTTATTTACTCGTCAGCTCCTCCTGCTCTTCTCCTGCAGCGCTGACCTTCCTCACAGATATCACAGTAACGCCGGCCGAGCCAGAGAGCGCATCAATTATACGGTTGTTTCCTGCAATTGGGCATTAGTCCAAATTAAGCTGAAGCCAAGAACTGATCTACATTTAATCAGTGGGATCCTGAATTCATAAACACATTTTCTCCCTCCTGTGGGAACACAAACTGTCCTCAACATAAGGCTGCATTTTATTCTCCCCCCGTCCCCTCAGAGCTGTGAAGAGCAGCCATGAGCACGAGGCTGCGCGGATGCTGTTCGACCGGCGCTGAGCTGTTTCCTGCAGACTGCACACCTAGCCGTCTCTCGTGGTCACGCTGGTTACCCGAGCCGTGATGTCCCTCAGTATTTTTGACATGTTGCCCGGCAAGTGCTGCTCGGACTGCTGTCATCCAAAATGTGCCAGCGCAGCAAAACTTTAATTCTCTGTCACCCCTTTGACCGATGCTCATATTGGCCGGTCGTTCAGTTTGCTGTGACATTAAACTGTTCCCCTTCCTTGGATTTATACCACCTCAAAAGTCTCTCAGTTCCTATACACACTGTATATACCACACCATTATCAGTTCTAGATAATTTGGTATTTTGGTCCTACAAACTTCCCAGTTCAGGAGCTGTGATTAAAATTTACATAATTTTCAAACTGTGTTTATATTTGAGCTTTGTCTGAGTCCAGGGATGTGAAAAGAAAAGAAAATTTGAAACTAGAATAACACTCAGATGAGTAAAGACCTGAAAACCACATTTAAATCCGATAATTTCTATTTGGATCTGAACCAAACTGGAAACACTCATAAACTTCAGTTCACAATATGTTGGATCTTTTTTCATCAAGATCCATGAAACAGTCCTTGAAAAATTGGTGAAAATGTCAAAACAACCCACATAAAGTTAACGGGAAGAAATCTATAAATACTAATGCCGCAAAGTTTAATGGGTGCTTTCTTGGCCCAAGTCCTTCAGCAAAGTTTTTTGAAGATCAGTTTCCGTGGGAGTTTTTGTGTTATCCTTCTGACAAACAAACTTGGTGGCAGTGAAAAAAAACCCAGAACTTGATCTTTTTAACCCACTAATTAAAAGCTGGATCATTTGTAGCAAGATTTCTTGAAAGACGTCAACCTACAGTCAGTCTGTGCAGACACCTGTCCACCAACTGGCAGATGATTTCTTAACATGCTTAAAACAGTCAGGATAATATCTGAACAGCAGAGAACGTGGGCGTTGAGTTTAATTCCAGACTTTGAGCAGTTGGTTGCCTCTCTGGTGGAGAACAGTCTCAGGCTCCATGTGCTGAAGGTTAGCAGCTGCAGGAGACGTCTTTGACTCGGTGGCCTTTTGTCCCGGCTGCGCTAATGAACCAGGCGTTTCATTACCCGCGGTCAGAAGTCAAATCCGACTGCATACCTCGTCAGGGGAAGTTCTCTTTAGTGTGGCAACATACTGCAGAATGCTCATTTTAATGGATGTTAATGTGTGAGAAACCACCCCAGGGATATGAATATGTCTCTATTTCCACAGCAGCTGTTTTCCTGACCTTGACATGTATTTTGTTGCTTCGGTATTTTCACGCCCAGTGTTGTGCAAAACGTGGAAGAGGATCAACAGAGGGAGGCAGCACGAGACGAGGTGTTTATATTTTGTCCCTACACTGAAAACTAAATTCTTTGTGCAACCTCAGTTAATTTGTTGATTCCCCTCGTGGGAGCAAACTAAATGCCGGACAGCAAAACACACAGCAATTACAAAACGGCGAGGAAAAGTCCAACTAAACACTTTTTGTCGCACACCCTAATTGAAGGACACCTTTCGAGCCGCAATGCAATGACTGCAATATCCTTCAGGCGATGTGAAAGTCTTTCCCTGGGAGCTGATCAAATCTCCTCAACCATTACACGGCAACGGACGAGCTGGGTTTTTCTCTGTGACCTCTAATTTGGAAAGTGCCGCGGCGGCCAGATCTAAATGCGCAAATTGCTCAGATCTAAAAATAAATTGATCCAAAGATGAGAGAAAGGGGTAAAAAAGTAGATTAGAACCATCTGCGAAAAATAAATGGAACTACCGAACTTGGGGAATCTTATTTGTGATGCGCTGTATCCTCCCCAGACAATGTGACTGAGAGGAAATGAATCACCACACCCGCCTGACTTTAGTAGATTGATACATATTCAGTGACCTTGCCAACGTGACCTTGTGTCTCGAGTCGGTCTTTGTTGTTGCGACTTAAAAACAGAGCCTGCTGTATTTTTTGGGGTTCACCTCTCTGCACTTTTTGCTTTGCTTCAAAGACAATTCTTCTCGTGGATTTCCTTTCATCATTAATGCGGAGCGACAGCCCATACATGGCTCAGCGATCACTAACCGTGCCGAAGATGAGCCCGTGATGAAAGGACTCATCTGATGTGTTTTTGTGTTTCTGACTGTTGCGGCAAGAGTCTCCTGGGATTCACTCAAAATATCTCTCAGCTATGACAGAGAGGGAGAGAAAGTACAAACAAACAAACAACAAAAAAAAAAAACAAATCGGATTATCATGGCAATCCATCCGGCAGAAATAGGATGGCAGCTCAGGAAATGTGACAAAATGCACACAAAACAAACAACGGTGACGAAGGAACTGAGCTTGAACTGTATTACTAATAATCCAAAGAGGAAGAGAAGCGGAGCGAGAAAGAGAGGTGAAGAAAAAGGCAGATGAGTAACAACGGAGTGAAAGAGAGAGGGAGAGAGTTGAAGGCAGCCTGATGAAGAAGCAGGGTGATTATGTCCCTGGGTCACTATCGGATTTGCGGATATTGTGTTTATGAATGAAGCCAGTGACAGGCTCGGATGATGAGACTCTCGGCAGCTTTAATCTCCCCAGTTCTCTCATGGAACCTATTTCAAGTCGAGTCGAGGACGAGAGCAGAAACACACAGGACGTAAAGTGCATTAATAACAAAAAAACGTGGAAGGACAAAACCCATCAATAACCTTCCTCATGACTGACGGAGAGTGCGTAGCGCTTCTGATGTGGATTTAGGCGCCAGTGGTTTACTTCCACCCTGGTGTGAGGAAGGAGAGAGAAAAAGGGGATTTATAAAACTGACCTCGAGTGCCCCCCCTCTGCAAAGGGATGTACGAAGCCAAAACAGCGGAGTGGAGAGCGGCATAATGCACCGTCAGCCTGATTCTAGTTCACAGCGAGGGCTGCGCTCATCAAGCAGATGGCCCAGAGTAGCCCGCAGAATATTTAAATGTCAGAATCAAGTGTTAATCACCACAGTTAATGCTCGTACACAGAGGAGTGGGAGTCGGGACAAGAATCATCCGAACGACCGTGACAGCACAATATTTCTCTCTGTGGGCCGAGGATATTTCCTACCTCATGACATCCGAGAATATTTATCCCCACCATGTGTAATTCTTCTATCGGACACAGAAAGTTTTTCCCGATTGGACAGGAGGTTCCTTCAAAGATACTTTCCAAGCACACACCGTCCTTTATCCTTTTTAAACAGACGTGCATTTCCCATCTCAAGTTAGGAATTTAGTTTGTTGCTTTGATTACGGGAAATAAACAAGCTTCTGTTGTACTTGACGATGTTTTGATGTCCTGTGGGTTTTTTCGGCAGCAGATTTAATATCGATCGAAAAATGACCAATCTCATTGAAAAATGTTAAAAAGGACTTAAGAACTATCAATCTCAACTTCGCTGGGCTCTGTTCCTACAGCCGGCGCTGCAATTTTGAGGATCATGTGTTGTGAAAATACCTGTCCGCCACGCTTACTTTCTCTGGTCAGGGAGCAGAGATGACAAAACACCACGGGTGGTGTCACGCTGGATGTCAGCCAGGCCCCCACAGCTGGTGGCCTGACACAGCCTGACAGGAGCAGTCACGTCTTCCAGATAAAGCCCCTGAGACAAGTTGTCCAATGTCATGTTGTCAATCTGATTACACACTCGTCATGTGTCAGGGACTAGTGGTAATAAAAGGAGAGAATTAACCTGTGAGACCAGGCGTGAAATGTAACAGCATCTGCATCTCCGCCGTCTCTGTTAAACACCAGTGCTGTCATCTTTCGTCACGGATCATTCTGTCATCTTTCCATCACACTGGGCGGACATGGGGTCATTGTGTGGGGGATACGGTGCCGTCGACCCCCTCAGGAGCTTTGGGTCTGCTGAACAATGTGGCCACGGCTCTTGTGCTGCTCAGATTTACAGTACTCCAGCTGCTCCCTGAAACTCGATGTCATGCATACACTTGTGTGCACTGCAGCGCCTTCCTCCTTTTACCATCCGAGAGCAGACTAAAGGACGCTGTGTAGCAGGGACAAAGCAGAAACACTTATCTCACGCTAAGTGAATGAAGGTATTTCATTAATGAGAGAAGTGCAGGTTGTTTTGCTGATGCTGGACGTATCAATTGGTTCCAGACACACTTCAGGCTTTCTGACATTATAAACTCCTTTTATAAGCACCAGAGCCCAATGATATGGATTTCAATGCCGATACAACATGGAATAAAAACAATTCTGATAGCAAGATATCAGCCAATATATGTTTTAAAAAAATTGGCTATGATTCCTAAGATGATGTTATCAAACCCTTATGACAAAGAAATGGAACTGAGGCTTGATATTTTACATTTTAACATAACCAAATACAGCCAAATATATAATACTTGAATTAAGAATATGTTTTTACTGTATGTGAACGTAACTGAACATCTTTTTAAAGATTGAATTTGTAAACATCTTAATAAATAACAACAACTTACTAAGGGCCTGCGATCAATTGGTGTACAGTTACACTGATTCTTACTTAAATTAGAGGAGAACTGATTTTTCAGTTAATCCCTTTGACATTACCTCTGCACAACGACCACGTTTTGCTATGTCTCTAAACTGTGTTCTGTGAAGCTTAGCGTAGCTCAAAATGATTCTTTCCTTCACAGTTCTCAAAGCAAACACACTTTCCAAAGCCAAACTCTCACGGCCAATTTGAAAAGAACCGTACAAACATTCACACAACATTACAATCATCAGAATAAGGGCCACAAGTTCACCATGAATTACTCCATTTCCTGTGTGAAAGTCCTTTCAAACACAGGACGAGCAGAATGGAAGGGCAACATGTTAAAACACAATTCAGACAAATTATCAGCTGAAAACCGAATTGTGACGTGGTTCTTATCCCACCTGTCCGCACAAGAAAAGCACCTTCCATCGCACCTCGCTCTTCCATGGGTGGTTCCAGTCTGAGTGGTGGAGTGTCTGAAAGGCAGAACATGGCAGGGGGCTGATGGGTTGACCCAGATAGGAGGAGACAGACTTAAAGTTCAACCAGGGCACATGGGATAGGTTTGAATACGGTGTTATGACGACCACTGCGTCACACACAAACGCTAAACCACTTATTGGGCTCCACCTTGCGTCCTTTAAAAACCTCAATTCTGTCACAATTCAAACAACTCTGAACTTTTGCTTCATTGCCTTGTTGACCTGGTGAAAGCTTCAGCAGATCTTCAACTCAACCGAGGACAGGAAACCAAAGCACGTCTGCAATTTCCAGATATTGCTTCATTTCCCTAAGACAAAGTAAATATTGATGAACGTCGAGCACTGCAGACAAGAGGGCTATTGTATAGATGAACAGAGGCCCTGTCTGCAGATGGTCACATGGAGACAGTTTGAACATCCAACCCTGCTCCTAGTTGTGCTGAAGCTCCAGCAGGTTTGTGGATGACAAAGAGTCTCAAGGTTTTGGTACTTTCCTTGATAGCTGAAATGATAAACAGAAGTGTGACAGTCGAACGATGCATAATATCTGATCCAGTGTTTGTGCCCATGGGACATGAAATCAGTGACCTCAGAAAGAAACAGCTTCCTAGATGGGGAACAGAACTGTCACCACATAGAGGAGGAACACACTAGATTTAATTAGGTCAGTAAAAAGTTATCATGATTTACTGATCAGTACCTGTGCCAAGTCCCAACAGTCCCCTTAAAGTCAAATCATCAAATCAAGTCCTAATCTGTATTACAGAAGTTGAAACCACTTTTAAATCCGTTAGATCTGGACAAACCAATCAATCAATCAATCAACCAAACAACCAACCAACCAACCAATTAGCCAATCAACCAAATGGACAGGGGTGAAAACATAACCTCCTTGACAGAGGTATATAGAAAAATGCGGTTGTTCCTAAGATTGGGACACAAATAGAGTCAGTTGCTGTAGTATACAGACCAATAAGAATATTGTGTTGCAATGGGGACAGCTCACAACAAATGTGGTGAACGCCGTAAGGATTAAAATCCAGTTTTCCACTGCTGGAACTTTTAAGACTGAAGTTAACACTGAGGCCAGAAAACTTTCTTGGATTATGTGATTGATGATCAATTTCCATTCAAATGAGGGTGCATCAACTTAGCATCTGATATCCAGTTTGTGTATAACTCACAGGTTAACGTATTGTAGTCGTGAGTCAGCCACAATAGATCCTAACTTCTTTTTATTCACTTGCAAGTTGAGCATCTTTTAATTTTAATAAAAGAGTTTGAGCCGACTCTCTATTTCCGTAAAGGTCAACGTTACGATGGTTTACTGTGGGTGCACACAGCATTCACGTATCACCCAGTCTTTCTCTCTCTCACACACACACACACACACATAAACACAGCAACCAATTACAGGGTGCTTGGAATCCCATTTGCCATTACCAAGCAGCTTGATTCCGTCAGAAGATTGAATTGAACCCATTTATGTCATTAAGGTCCCTGGAAAGCAAGTATTTAATGAGGAGTTACTGCCACTCATTATGAAATGAGCACACTCATCATGCTTCAAAGTCATTGAGGTTACTGTACAATAGAAACTGTAAAATCCAGAATATTCATGTTCTAAATTACAAATCGGAGAACATTAATTATGCATTCAATATGCACAACAAATGGTTTAATTCAAATGATGTACATGTCTTTGACTTTATTGGTCATAGAGATTATAAACAAAGCTTCACGAGTAGGTTAATAAAAAGCCAATTTTAACATTGCAAAAAAAAAATATAAATGTCCTCATTCCTGTGCGCCTTCACATAAATTGGTTTTGAACAAGGCGCCAAGTCTTATTTAATGTCTCACATTTTCAAAGCAACCACATAAAAGTAAATGAGAGGAGACATTATGGTTCATTTGAAATAAAATGAAACTATAAAGGGCCGGGGGGGAGCCTCCCTGAGCTGTTTACAACAAGTCAGCACCTTCAAATTTTAGGCTGCAGTCGGTCGTCTGCCAGAAAATGTCGGGGTGCTCTTTTCAGGCTGGGACAGAGAAGTTAAGTAGTTGAAGTATCTCGGAGTCTTGTTCACGATGGAGGGTAGAAATTAAGAGGAATATGACAGGCAGATATGGATTGGCTGAGGAGGGTGCTGAGGTGGAAGGAGACCTCTCGATTCACCAGTGGACCTTAGCTCCGACTCCCATCTATAGCCACAAGCTTTGGGAGGTGACTGGAAGACTGAGATTGCAGATACAAGCAGATGAAAAGAGTAGAGTGAGTAGAGTCGCTGCTCCTTGGCATCGAAAGGAGTCAGTTGAAGTGATATCTGATTAGAATGCCTCCGGGGCACCTCCCATCGGAGGTATTCAGGCCACGTCCAATTGTTAGGATGCCTCGGGGTAGACCCAAAACCAGCTCCCCCCCCCCCGGAGGAGCTGGGACATGTTGCTGAGGAGGACATCTGGACTATTTAGCTTGACCTGCTGCCCCTGCAATCTGATCCTTCAGAAGATGCAGAAAATGGATGGATTGACGGTGGTCACAATTCAATTAACTACAAATTAGAGACAGGAAATGTACCCGTGCAATAATACATTTGTGAAATATGGTTTACCCCCCCACATATAATTTTCCCTCATAATTTAAATAAAATGTAATTTAAATACAGTGGAGACTCCGCAATAGTAAAATGTTATGCCTGGAGCAGAAGTTATTTGTGATTAACTATTAATATAATTTACAGTGGTTGTGGAGGCAGTTTTATACATGGTGGGAGTTAGGAGCTTATCACACTGCACAGCTGATGCCGTGTGTGTATCTTTGAGTGTGTGTACGTGTGTGTGTGTGTGTGTGTGTGTGTGTGTGTGTGTGTGTGTGTGTGTGTGTGTGTGTGTGTGTGTGTGTGCGTGGGCTGTTTGCTCCACTTTCTCATGACAGCAGCTGTACAACTTCAGGATCTTATTTTGGGTGAAATATTTGTAGCGTGGAAACCATGAATCCAGTGTTTTCATCACTACCTCAAAAACCATCCGTCTCCGCAGCTTAGATAAAACACATTTCTCCACATTCAGCAGATAACGTGAGTGATGACCATCCGCTTCGCCTTTTTGCACGTTGAAGTCGCACTCATCAATATTTTTGAAAGGTGTCATACAAACAAATCCACAGAGAACTACGACCTAACTCTGTAAGTCCCCTCAGCTCATGTGACACCCCATTTACAGATGGCAATAAAATAGTGAAAATCCAGGTCTATATACACGCAATGCGCATTGGGGACGGCTTGTGAACTGTAGACTGTATATAAAGATGGACGACACGTCCCCGCTTCCTCCGGTTGTAGGAACTGATAGATAGGACAGCGGCCATCTTGCACTTTAGATGTCATTTGGAGCCAGACTCTCCAGAGCCAGAGTATCGAGGTGCCGCCAAACCATGTCTGGAGCTGTTCTCATTGACCACACATGTAAATGCAGTTGCATTGTCAGTCCACATGCAACAGCGTTTAGCATAAAGGGGTAAGATCTTGTGACCAATCAGTGACATTACCCCATTGACAGCTCTACTTGTTAGCAGTCAGCTGTGCAACTGTTAATATCCACAAAAAAAAAGGGTGTGACAGTTTTCCGTGATGAATGAGTCATGTAATGAGTTTTCGGAACGATCCTAAAACAAGCAAACCTTTGTGTATTTTGGCGTATCATTGTAGTTCCCATGGAAAATTGAGGTCAGACTAGAGCTTTAGCATCTGTTGAGCTTCATTATATATGAATAGTTTGTGCAGCAGTCATTCCCATCATCTTATCTGACCCCAATTGATCTGAAAGAGCTCAATGTAATCTCCTTTTACTGTAGCTGGGATTCTTTCCTCATTTTCTTCTGTGTCATCTTCATGAATTTGAGGACTTTGAGCAGATGAGCAGTATTTTATTGCTGTCGTTAGGGGCTTATCTGACCATTTTATTATGAGTGTCACTAAGCATAAGCTTTGGACACAGCTTCCAATTTCCTTTTACTGAAAGTCATAGCAGCCATAATGTCACACTCTCACTAATTCTTATATCAAAAACCCAAAATCGTCATTTGCATCGCCAGTATTTTCCACTTCCTGTGCGGCCTTTCCCATCATTATGATGACGAGATCAGAAGTTCATTTAAACAGAGGGTGTGTGTGTATGTGTGTGTGTGTGGAAAGAAAGAAAGAAAGAAAGCTCCATGCACTGACAGTAAATACAAAGGAAAATAAGCATCATGTGTAAACAGCAGCTTGGAGACAGACATCAATCTCCCGCCCACATGCAACCCCTCTCTATTCCAGTCTGTGTCTCACACATTCACAAACAGACACAATATTCTGCAACAATGACACCAACAAGCTGGTGGAATAAATAAGGACCCACACACAACCACTACTATGATATGAGACATCGCTGGGTCTACGGTATTTGATCAGATTTTTCCAGGCCTGGAACAAACGGACCCTGATGTATCTGTGTTTAGCTCGTGTTTGTTGTCGTTGGTAGGCAGAGTTAAACCTAAAGGATTTGTGGGAATATGAAAACAAACCAAATTCAATCTTGCAAGCAGCACTAGAGCTGCAGCGGACAAATATTTTCCAATATAATATAATCTGTCAATATTTTTTTAATAAAACAAGGACGTGTTTAGTCTATGCAACTTTCACAAAGCAGAGAAAAAAACTCCCTTCAGTGGTTCACAAAGCCAATACTTGTTTTGTATTCAGTTCAGGTATTCATTATGTAAAACATAAAATAGGCAAACCCTTATATTTGGGTACATGTAAATATAAGATATTCAGCATTTAAGATAAATAAAGTATAAAGATTACACAATAGACTGTATTTAAAGATGGACAACCAGTCTCTACTTCCTCTTTAATTTCAGAAATTCAGAAATCAAAACACAATATCCCAGATACGAACTCTGCCATGTTGCCGATGACATCATATTGAGTGTACGCAGTAGTGATGTTGGTGCAGTGCCATGGTATCAAGGTCCCGCCCATACATGTGCCGAGCCAATCACGATTCAGTCTCACCTGTCAATCATGACATTTCAACCCCCGTGATAAGAGCAAAGTAAAATGACAGAAACCATCTTGGAGAAGAATGCATTTAACGTGTACGTTTGGTCCATGTCTCATCAACTAACGAGGAGGAGACATGGTTTATGACCTGTACTGCAGCCAGTCACCAGGGGGCGATCAAGATGCTTTGAGGAGCTGTCATGTCGTCCACTCTGAGTTGCACTCATCAATGTTTTTACATTAATAATTGATCGACTGGTTGTATGTGATGTTGAACAGGGTTTCAGATCAAACCCACAGAGAATCATCCCACGGCTGCAGTTTCCCCTCAACTCTACAAAGTGTCTCAGCATCTTTAAACTTAGCATTTTGGTTTCAGGACTCGCAGCTTCTCTGTTTTGGTTCCAATTTCATCAACCTCATTTCCAGACGCAGCTCGCAGCCATTTACAAAAAACAATGAACCAACTGTAAGTTTCCTGCCTGAAGTCAAACAGTGACCAAGTTGCCAGACAGATGGTGAACACAACAGGATGATAATCAAGTAAAAGCACAGTTAATCCATATTTTATTATTGTGTAGGTGGGACGGTCTTCTTACGTCGTAATCCTAATCGTATTTGTTGTGTTTCTAGCTTTTTGTAAGTAGCAAAAGAAATATAATGCAGGTTAAGCAATAGAAATACTGTAATAGAAACAAAAATATTATCTCCGATTACAGGAGTGTGCAGTGTAAAAAATCAAGTAGATAGCACAGCCCATGTGACCGAACCTAACCCACACCCAGATATCATTTCAAAATGTTTGTCCGAACCTGGTCTGACCCAGACCCCAGACCATAATATGCAGAGAAACATACCGGCACAGGACCCTGACAGCATTCATTCCTTAGCCCCTGCAGTCCAACAAACGTCTACCTTTAAGCCCCAGAAATACTTAACATTTAACTTTATTCCATTTCTAACACTTGTTTTATATCAGAGGGACACACCCACTTACACACCCACACAGTGACCTGGTCTGAAATTAAAGCACGGGACACTAATTTGGACCCTTGACAGGATGATTTATGTGGAATTAATGGACACAGATGATGAATAAATGATCAGTAACTGGTTTTGGATCTTTAAAGCCTCTGCACAGAGAATCCTTGACAGCGTCTGCCGCTGCCTTACAGACGCCTCTCACACTGGACTCTGGCTCTCACTGCAATTTGATGCACAGGCCTGGAAACATTTTTCACCCTCAGCAGGAAAGCTGCTCACAAACCGCCGGCAACATTGTCGCGGGCGTCTCACCAGCCATGATGCATGTCTCCACTCCAGTTCATGTAACACTGTCGGCCACAATGTGCTGTGATGTAAGAATTTGATGTAACTGAAGACTCCACTTTGGTTACATCAAGTCTAGTCCGAGATGAAGCGTTTAACGACTCACATTTCTTCAAGTTAGTCAGAACGTGGGACTAGAGCCGAATCTCAATTAGTCGCTTTCAAGCAGAAATTCTAAACATTCACGTGTTTTCGCTTCCAAATTGAGGGTTTGCGGCAAAACAAATAATCGGAATATATCAGACTGTGCTCTGGAAAACAGTGATAACTGTGGAACACAAGTAATCATTAAAGAAATTATTGGTAGATCAAATGCTAATGAAAAGTAGAAGGTTCCTTTGAAAGCCACGTCACAGCAGTGATTCCCATTAATTATCTACACTGTGGCCAGCCACCATATTCTAATCTGTCCTGCCACAGTTTCAAAATAAACTCCAAAAATGACAACATAAGAAATCTTTGATCTGGTGTTTTACTTCGTTGCTGTATTGAATAACTATTGTCCATAGAGTCATCCATAAAGTTGTTACCGTCCACGCAGACAGTCAGAGCTCATAGTACTTAGCTGAACCCATCCAGCGTCCTTCCTCTAAGTTTTGTGGTGATCTGTCCAGTAGTGTTTGCATCTGGTCCACTAGACAAAACAAAACAACTAACCTCTTTAGTGGAGATAAAATATAATCATCTGCCTCCCTTTCGTATGGCATCTGTGTGTCTATCAAAAGAAAGGTGTGACCGGGTCATGTGAGTCCATCACTACATTTTCACTCCATTTATTCACTGGTATCACTTTCTCTCCACGTCCTCCTCTCTACAATGGCAGGGATCACCCAGTACCTCCAACATCTCATTTCATCATTAGCAAAACAAAAAGCACTCATCTATTTAAATGGCAGTGGTCTGGCAGCCAATGAAACTACCAGGATAGGAAACGTTTTTCTTTTGCTGTCCACTCCATTAAAACGCATCCAAAGGCTTGAATATCTTTTTTTTTTTCCTGCTGTGGCTAAAGTCCTGGTTCTTGACATTAAAGCTCCATTAAGAGATTTCTGATATAAACAATGAATCAAACAACAACTGTGTGTTGTGTATAAGGTTAGTATACAAACCCAAGATAAATCAACCCAGCCTTACGTCACACTTATCTCATCGCTTTGGTTATTGAGGCCGTGTGGCTGCATTCCAGTGGTTCTCATGGTCGAGAGTAAACAATAGACAGTGAATGAGAGAGTCTTGATGTATAGAGGAACCACAAACAAGACAGTTAGATAAAATGTTACTGTTGCTCTGTCTCTGCTGGACGTTTAAATAAGCAGCTGTTTGCTAGCTTTATAATTTCAAGAACTTTGTTAGTATGTTATCTTTGTGTTGATAACTCCTCCAAGAAGGTTGTGCTTCCGCCTGTCTGTTGTTTTGTTTTGTTTTGTCGGCAGGATTTCCACGAAACTTCGTGAGAAACACTGTGAGATCCAACATTTTTCAACCTTTTTTTTTTAACAAATTTCCCAGGGAATAATTCATGTTCCAAAAAAATTGTATTGTTTGTTTTACAAAGTTATGGAAAGCAATGTCTACGTGAAGCTCAATGCTGCTTTAAACATAAAAGAATGATCTCAATCTCTTCCACACAATCAGGCGTAGAGATTATGAATCAAACAGCAGTATCGGATCTGTCCTGTGTGGCAGGACGGGAAATTCAGATTGTTGCATTCTCTGGTCTAATAATGATCCTACCTGAACATAACTTCACGTATTTAATAGAAAAGCTGGGACCGTCATTACCTTGCTATTATTGGGCAACACTATTGTCAAAAACAGCACCGGTGCTCAGAGCAGATATAAAGGGTGTTCCGGAGATGATAAAACGTGACAGCCTGCATAGAAGGAAATATGTGCATCGCCATAAGAGAAACAACCATTGAGTCCCTCATTCACATAAAGACAACAACTCTGTGTGATATGTGATCTTACACTTTTAACCACCATTTTTTGTGGCCCATGAAATTCTTCCAAAACTTTAACTTTACACAGCGAAGAGCAGCCACAGCGAAAAAACACAATCTTCTCGATAAAACTAGAAATGATAAGATATTGGGTCAACGCTGCAGCAGAGTCAGCAAAGAGGATTTGTCCCAAAGCAGCACAGATATCACACATATCCACCCACATCTCCCATCTTATCACAGTTCAATATTTCCCATGGAATATATATTTATTTTTTAATAATACGAACATGCCACGTGAGTTTATTCTCATATTCCCAGAGAAACCGGGGCTCAGACGAGGTCACTGAGAAGCGAGCGGCGCGAACATCCAACTTCCTCCCGCATAATTCTCTATTGCTATTGGACGGCACCCAAGAAACACTGGAATGAACCCAGCTGATGTGTGAAAGTGTGTGAAAGTGTGACTAAATACACTCATTTAGACAATAATCACCGGGGGGGGGGGGGGGGGCATGTTTATGGGTCATTAAAGCAAAGCATACTGTGATAAGGAAAATCTCAAACACTAAGCTCCTGCTCATTAGAGAAGCGTAGGACTCTTCTGATTACTTTGCAAAACGTGACAGGCCACGAGGAATGTGTCATAATCTGCCTCTTGAGAATGACTGTACTTTACCTCCGTAAACTGTGACTCATCTCAGCAGAGAAAGGGCTCCAGTGTCAGAATCGCTGTTTTCTCACAACTTAATGGATTTAAAGCATCTGAGGGGCTATGAATACCCTGCACTCCCTAGCTGTATATACTGTACTCCAATCAGGCTGAGAGAACGTTTTCATAATGTACTAATGACGTAATATATACCACATGATGACAAATGATTGGTTTATCTAAGAAATCTGTAGATTGTACCTGTGATCTTATCGGTTGCAAAGGATAATGCATTGATAGAATAGATGGCCTTGTCTTCATAGTGGAATTATAATGATGATCATTCCTAACATACGCTGATACATTATTTTTCAATCTATATAGGGTTAAGGTTGTGTAAAAAATCCATTGCTGAACTATGAATCGTGTCATTTTCTGATGATGTGTTTGTGCAATTACTTGACATCATATGACGGGGAATCATTTTCAATATTAGCTTCACGTTGTCTCTCTAGCTCTCATATTTGTGGAGATATATTGGAAAACAGGTTTTTCCTGATCATATTTTTCGTTGACCTTGACTATGACCTTTGAACTATCAGCTCCAGAAGTTTATCATCTGGAGAAACCTTCCAAAGAAAATCTGTCCATGTGTTGTGTAGTTAGTTAGTACACACACACACACACAGACGACCACAGATAGGGGCACAAAAAAGGTTCACTGGTGTGGAGGGTAAATATTCAAACTAGTCACAAACGTGTTGAGCAGGTATCAAACGTAGCATATCATGAGAATACCACAGTTTTTTTTATTTACCTGCTGCTGAAAACAAAGCTGTGAGCAGTGAGACTGAAATCTGTGAAACTTTGAATCATAAAATCATACATTTGTTACATAACACAGTCATTTGATTCATGGACTGAAGCTGCTTTAATAACCTTATTAATGAGATCCCTATAAATATCAGAATTTAATAAAATCTCATAATTTAATCTGCAGTATCAGTGGTGCTGCAGGCTTTTCACTTGACTCAATCTTTGGAAATTAAATATTGTTAAAAAAAAAAAACAAGAGAGAAAATGTTAACTGGGATATTACAGAACACAAACATGACTGTATTCCTTACTTTTCCATGGGATTGATTAAAAATGCCCCTTCTCATAAATATGAGCACTGATTCAGGCTGTTCCACAGCGAATCCAGCAGAGAACATTTCTCGCTTCTGGCTATTACATAACGCCGAAGTTTACAGAGGGTTTCTGAGGAGACTGGGGATGAATGTGGTCTTGTGCAGACTGAAGGAACAAATGTGTGTCTCTGTGAATGTCTCAGGAAATACAGATCTTTTTACGGTGATGATTTTCTCTTTCCTGCGCTTCTGAGCAACAAAACCTTATCTCGCTGTTTGTTGTCTCCTGAGAAATATGCTTCCTGTGACACGTGCTTCCTAGATTCTGACACCTCTGCTCCTAACTTAGTCGGGATCACCAAACAAAAAACCTATTTTAGAGCTGGCGCGGTTTGAAGCGCTTTGCTAATTTTGCGCAGACAACAGGCACCACTCTAACCTCTGGATAATTTTTAGTCTGACGTGCCCCACCCCCCCCGCCCCCCTCTTCGCTTTGTAGTTAGTGAAACGGTTATTTTTGTAATGGTGCAGTCATGTGGAGTGAGCGTGCAGGACAGTGCTGTGACAGAGTGATAAACTCACTACTGCTGAACCCAGACGCCGGTCCGATAAGGCTGAATGGAACACAGAGCTGCATCAAATGGCATTCATGTGTCTGCCAAAATAATCCTCACTACATGCCATTCAACTGAATGAACCTGCCGGCTCATGGAGAGTGACAAGGCTTTGTGACTGAGCCGCTTGCTCGTCCGTCCACTGGGACACGTTAATTATAAAGTAAGGACAGAAATAAAGGAGGAGATATTTAAAAGATGACGAGGTCGGTCTGTCTGTTTCTCCTTCTTTTTAAAAACTAAATCTGAGAAGGACTGAGTGAGCCTGCATATTTTCCCGTTATGTGTCCTTCTGTAACAGTCATCTAATCTGACGCATTCACAGCTGGAAGCTGCTGAGTCCAACTGCGGTCTTCCACTGCTGGACACTAAGTAGAAATGGTGGACTAAGTGCTTCATTCAAAGGCACCTTGAACGCAGAGGCTACCGCTCCTTGCCTCCATCTTGTGATTTTTTTCCCAACTGGGATTGTACCCGACACCCCTTCTCGTCACCAGCCAGCATCTCTAACCTCTGAGCTTCATGCATGTGTGTGCAATGAAATAGTTGCTGCTCTACAGTAAGCACTACAGTATGCATGTGTTATGCAGAGTTCCCCTTGGATGAGCATTAGGTTTTACTTGGTCTCACTGCCCTGGGCTTTCCATGTGCGTCATCCCGAGCTCCTATCAAGCAGAAAGAAGTTTCACTGTATAATATTGTAAATGATTAAAAATAGCATTAGAGGGGGTCAGGGTAAGAGGGAAGGAGGGCAGCCGGAGTGAGGGGATGGAATCTCGATGGCTGCAAATATATGTACTCTTGTATGTACAAGTATTTATAGATGTTGTGTCTTCCTTTTGAAGTTAAAACTCCTGTCGCCTCTTTAAAGTGTGTGAGACTGAGAGGAGGAGGACGCAGACAGAATGAGAGCAGGAGAAAGGAAGCTTGAGGAAGGGGGGGGTCGTGACAGAGAGGACCAGATGCCAGTCGCCTGCTCTTGTTAAATCCGACCATGTCAGACTGGTCATTGTTTAACACTTAATAACAGGCTTGAATCTTTTTTTTTTGCCCACTTGGCCATTATATAATCCTGAATCCACAGGGTCTGTGTGATAACCGTCTGGCTGCCTGACTGGCCTGATGCAGAGCGCTATTGGCAGAATTCTTCTCCAGGTATGCGGCCTGACAGCATAACATCCTCAGAGAGCGGTGGGGGTGTTGGATCAGAGCGATACAAACAGACAGGGTGTCATGGAATATGAAGCCTAGAAGGTCAAATTTAAGTGAAAAGAGGGAGAAAAGAAACGAGTGTGCATGCGCCAGGGTGAGTAAACTAAAGGATGAGGAGGAGGAGGAGGAGGAGGAGGCGGAGGAAGTGGAGTACAAAGAAGTCAGGAGACTGCGATCAGGCAGGAAATAAAACCACACACACACACACACACACACACACACACACACACACACACACACACACACACACACACACACAGCCTGTATTCTTATCATACAGCTGATGCAAATCGTGTTTACACAATGGATTACAATTACAATATGACTGAGTCACATGAGCTCTGGCTGGGTCAGCGATTCTTCCTCCGATGACCCTGGAAAGAGGCTTGAACCCAGCAGGACAATGTGGCACCTGCCAGGCCTGAAATAGTCGGGTCAAACGGAGAGTTTTTGGCAGAGCGGTTTTCCCATCGTTGTCGCTATTAATGTCACGAAAAGATAAAAACCCTGACAGGCCTGAAATGGTGATTCAGCCTCTGTCTCTTTCGCTGCACGTCTCCTTTGTACGACGGGGCCAGCGACAATCTGCTGCCTCCTTCTCTCTTCCCACGTCGCCTCTGAGAGTGAAGGGCTACAGCAAACAAGTCGGACAAAGTTGACAAAGCAGGCGGCGATAACATCATGAGCTCAATCCCGAGACTCGGGTGTGATCTGATGTTTGACTCTTAATCGCTACAAGAGCCGAAAAGCCCTCTGACAGGAAATCTGTAAAAAACCAGGAAAAGTTGATTTGCAAGTCGATGCATAATTAATGAAAATGTACAAAGTCTTTGACGTCTTTTTATGTGTCATGACGCACACAGGCAGGGGGAAAGGAGGAGGTAATGCTGACTGGAACGAAGCAGCCTCGGGGTGTGCTCGCAGCCGCTCCTTCTTCCCCGTGTCCTGGCTGACAGCAGGGCCATTAACTAATCTATAGCTGGGAGTTAAGTGCCACATGAGTAAAAGACGGAGATTCCCTATCCTCTCCCACTCAATGTTCATATATTCAGCTGGGGCAAACTATGAATTAATTGCAAAGTCATGACCTGCTGGCTGTTGTGGCTCCCCGATTAGTCTGCTTTTCACCCACTGAGCCCTTTCTCTCTCACTCCGCCCACTGTGGAGCACTCCGCCATACTGTGCTGCTCCGACGCCTGTCACAGCGATCGCCGCAGAAAAAATGAAAAACTCCCCGAGCAGCCGTGACTTCTGCGCCTCCTTGTATCCGTATGGAATCACAGGGCAACGCCTGAGAAATGTGGGTTAGATTAAATGAAGTTGCTCGTCGCCGTGTTTGTGTTACGGCTGCTTTTCTTTTAATCATTATGATCCGTGGGCGATAAATATCCAGGAAGGTGTCGAGTTCAAAACTAATATTTCAAATGATGTGGAACGGCACAAATATGTGACTGTGCTGAGGTGGTGTTTATTTTATCAGGCATTTAATCTGATAATGTCTGCAGTAGATGCAGTGCAGCACCTCTTATGTCAACCTCAGCACACACACGTGCTCTCTAACCTGTGGCCCCTTCAGTTATTAAAGGCCCCCTTTGGAAACCTGAGCTTTGAGGCCCACTTGAGCCCGAACTAAATACATTTCAACATTATGGAAAAGAGAGAAAATCTTTCATCCATCCATTATTTACACCGCTCATCGTATAGGGGTCACAGCAGAGTGGGTTACACCATGGACAGGTCGCCAGCTCCTGGCCGAACTGGGATTCGAACCACAAACCGCCTTGATGTGAGGCAACACCAGGCTGGTTTATGCAACATTAAAATACTTTCTCTGATGTGGTTTGTCCATAAAAAGATTCAATTATTTGTCCTCTGGAGGTTCCAACACTTCAAGTAGCAGCTTTCAAACTAGATCAAAATCATGCAACACATCTTAACTTATATATTCACTTACTGTCTCTATAGAGTAGATCCAGTCCAGTGAACGGTCCAGTCTATCATCCCATGCTGGATTCACAAGACGCAGCCATCTCACACACATCTTAAGATTCAGCCATTCTTCAAACTAAATGGCTCAAAACATGTTTTCCCTTTTACACCTGTGACTATAGTGGTTGTGTGTTTGGGCTTTTAGCTGCAGTGACAACAACTCGCTCCTGTGCCTAAACGCCTCCCGTGAGGACCCACAGGAGGCGCCGAGGCTGCTCCGCAAACACGCCGCTCCCCGCTGCGCCTCCTGTGCAGACACGGATTCAGCCTCCCCCCTGTTTAACGCTCCCTCTCTTTGCACAGTGGTGTCAGAGCTGTAATAAGTCACCTCTAAAGCAAAGTGACCGTCCTGCTGCCACAGCTTCGCATGACAGCTTGGTTGAAATCCTCGCAGCAAAAACTTGAGGGAAACTTCGCGGTTTGTGAAGACTTCCACACTGGCAGGGTATTTTATTAGATGCACCAAACCTGCTCATTCATGCCATTCTTTGATCAGATAATCATGTGGCAGCAGAGTAATTCATAAAATCATGCAGCTACAGATCCGGAGCTTCAGTCACATTGAATATCCGAATGGGGTCAAATGACCGTGGCCTGATGGTTGGTACTAGACAGGGATGGTTGGAGTTTTCTGAAACCACTGATCTGGGATTTTCCCACACGACAGTCTCTGGAGTTGTTTCTCAGAATGGAGTGAAAAGCAAAACGTGTCCGGTGAGCTGCAGCTCTGAGAACAGAAACGCTTTATTGAATAGAGAGGTCAGAGGAGGCCCGACTTTTTCAACATTGACAGAAAGGCTACAGCGACTCAGATAACCGCTCTTTACAACTGAGAATCATCTCAGGGTGAACAACATGTCAGACCAGGATAAAGTTGAGCTACAACAGCAGAAAACCATGTGGGGTCCACTCCTGGCCAAGAACAGATGTCTGAGGCTTCAGTCGCCACCAAAACCGAGGCAGATAATGTCAGCTGATTGTGGGGTTAGAGTTACCCTAACCCAGTGTTGCGTGACGCTGCCTGAGACATTTCCAAAGACACATGTCCTCTCAGGGTGAGTAAACTCCACATCTACGTCTTTACAAAGTTTTCTGAAGTGGTGAGAAGCCTCGCAGCGAACACACAGTGTTAGATGTGCCATTCAAAAGAGAAAATGACAAAATGATGGTGTTTAAGAGCCACACAGCGGGTGCCTGCATTTTTTAAGAAGAAAAGGAAAATCCAGGTATTTCAAAGGTGAAACACTGAAGTGCATAAAAACAAAAAAGGACCTGTCACCCTCTTTCAATAAAAGTGAGAAAAACCTTTGAAATAGCATTTGAATAGAAACCAGTATTGTTCTCCACAGAGAGGATACATGAGTATATTCTTTCATTTAGCTTTGTGCCAGCACAACAAATTTACCCAGAGCAACACGTTTGTTCAGTTTAACCTTAGTTGTGAAATCTTGATATCAGATTTGTGAACATCTGATAAAACCCAAACTAAAGGATTTACAGCTCCTCACAGAATATTTCCCTAAAATGGCTTCTAAATAAAACAGGATGCAGATAAATCAACATCCACTGTATAACATCTACAGAAAGGGGATTTGTTTTCTTTTCTCTTTATTAAGATTAAGATATTAACATTTCTGAGCTCATTGCCATGAAGAATCTCCCGACAAAGCCGATGGATATTATTATGAGAACTAAAACGCTCATTTTAATTGGAATCACATGCAAATGCCACTTAATTCTGCATTAGGGCCTGAAAATATTCATCATGCTGTGAGCGATATTTCCGCTGCAGACACAAGAGGTGTAATGAACGATGGGAAATGACATTCTGCCGACACGCAACGCTGGCAAAGGATAAACTCGGTGTCACACACAAACGCAGACAGCGCCCGTTCCGGCGTGCAGCTCTTTGGTTTGTTTTGCAGCAGCAAAAGTTGGTGCACAAAAGGTAGCAGCACCTTAAAGCTCGTCTTCATCTGTCATCTCACGCTGTGAACGGTACAGTAGGTAAGTCACTGTTTAAACTTCCTGTGCTTCCTGAGCTGTGAAAGTTTTCTGCTTTGAGGACGATCAGTGCCAAAGGAAACGGGGACGGTGTGACACGAATAAGACTTTTCACATATTCTGCAGACGCCCGACTCTCTTTTTCTTCTCGTTCACTGACTCAAGCTGACAACACCTGAGCGAGAAAGAGAAAGCAGGATCCTATGGTTTGCCAGTGAAGATTGCTGGGTCGCTACTGGGGCAGGAAAACATTATCCATCCATTTATCCATTATCTCTACCGCTTATCCTTTTTGAGGGTCACGGGGGGGGGGGCAACACACAAAGACAAACAACCACTCACAGCCACACCTACAAATCAGCTTATAACTCCAATCTGCATGTCTTTGGACTGTGGGAGGAAGCCAGAGAACCACACTCCTCACAGCAAGACCCTGGCTGAGCCAAATATCTGTCAATATCCAGGATAAATGTCAAATTATTGTATCTTTCAAGGTTAAAGACATTTAACATTTAACCCAATTATGTTTTTTACCTCCTCGCCATGCTTGCACAATGCATATTTATCCAGTGACCCTGGAAAGAGGCTTGAGCCCAGCAGGACAATGTGTCACCTGCCAGGCCTGAAATAGTCGGGTCAAACAGAGAAAGTGTGAGTGGTTTTCCCATCGTTGTCGCTATTAATGTCACAAAGAGATAAAAACCCTGACAGGCCTGAAATGGTGATTCAGCCTCCTTCTCTTTAAACCCATTAAACCCAGTTATGTGTTTTACCTCCTCGCCATGCGTGCACAATGCATAATTATCTATATATTTATATTGAACTTTTGTTATATTGCTACTAATCAAACTTTGTGGCTACACTGGCCAACAAGAACTTCTCAGATTGTCCACTTAAAAATCCAAATATCAATCCTTTTACCAAAATGTGAAGCTCATCGTCTTCTGTGACTCAAACAAGTCCAGGAGCAGAAGCATCTTCCACTACAACCTATGCTCACAATCACACAGGGCTTCCAGGTTTGATATTCTCCTCTATTGTCATCAATCCAAAGCTCCATAAAACCACCTCATGCATGAACTCATATTGCACTGCAGCCAAACAGCTGGTCAGAACATTCATCTACAACAATTCCTCGCCGGAATCTTATGTTTTTTTCATCTCCAGCGTTGAACTCGTAATGACTTTATCTGCAACAAAACAGGTATGAGTGAAATTGATTTATTGGCGCTGAGCTGAGTTCACAGCACTGATTCCGGAACCAGCCGAGCAGCTCAAACCGCTCACCATGTGTTGCTGGCTTCACGCTCATTCGATCACTGGCCATCTTGTGCGCTGACAGAGGGGTTTCGGCCGTGCAGAGACAGCAGTGCTGCGGCTGCCCGCAATATGCGACCCAGCGCCTGCCAGGTTTTCCGCTGAGTTTATTTCATTACACATTATTTAATTTATCCACGTGCTGTTGGACTGTTGGGCAATCTGTACCAACGTTTATTTTGTGTGTGCCCCCCTTTGGTTTTACCGTAGGTGGGATTTGATCTACTCAACAACAGGAAATTGGATTCTTTCTATGAGGACAGAAAATGTGGCTGTCAGAACCCCACTCCTGAAAGTGAAGACTGCTGGGTCAATCTGCGGCTGTGACTGAAATGATCCTCCTTGGCATTGAGTCCCCCCCCCCCCCATCAAAACATTCCAACGTTTTCTTTCATACCAATCAATACGTCTGCCAATTTGTGCACAATTTGCCGATGGCTATTTGAACAGAAGATTGTGAGAGCCCTAAGTTAGACATGCACGTCTTCAGAGCTTGAATGAAAAGCGGCGAATGCCCTTCAAAGCCACGGATTTGAGGAAGCATGTCATCAACTGACGTCGGCCTTGTTAGGATTCATGGACACAATTCAGCTTTGTTTCTTTCACTCCTCACTTCCTTTTGATCCTCGGTTATTGGACTTCTCTGCAACGCGTTGGGTCGGAATTCGTGGAGATAGTGTAAGTTAACTCCATGCTTGATTAAATTCCTGCTGCCGCTGCATTATGTCTTCCTTACATGGAATTATAGCTGTAACTATTGGAACAACTTCAAAAGACACGGTTCCCTACGTTTATCATTCCTCTTGTCTCGTTCTTCGTTCCACAATTCATCAGGCAACGCTGTGACTTACGAAATCATCAAGGATATATCGGAGATAAGTGCTGTGGTTACGGCTGTGTTGTCAGCAGCTCTGTTAAAAACACTCAAATCCTACTACTGATTTGTCAAACGCCGATCATCATAAAACAATAGCAGCTTGTAGGAATCTCAGTGAGAGGAAATCATATCCTTGTAGATCCTGAATGCTCCTCACAGGGGGGGGGGGGGCTCTCCGCTCTCAATCCACATGACGGAAATCTATTCTGGCCCCTAGCATTTCTGCAGTGAGTGAAATGGTAATGGAAGGTGTGTATTTAGCAAATCAGCCCAGTGCAGCCTCCCGACGATGACAGCCGGGATAAGTGTAGCTGCCAGTTAGGGTGTGCCGACCCGAGCATGACAGAAGCCTCTTGGGTTTTTCACAGCAGCACTCCGTCCTCTGACTATTAAATCATGAGCGTTTTACCACCTTCACCGAGCGAGACACAACACTGCTTTGTCAATCTAGTCCAAACTCAGAGCGCGGGATTTAATCCACAGCCCAGATCTTAATCTAATTCCCAGTCAAGGGAAGAAGACAAAAAAAAAAAAAACACATTCACGGCATTAGTTCCATCACGGACCTGGTAATGATTTCAAATATTCTGTCGTCATTGTCATTATTAAGTCAAATCTCCGGGCTGGAGTAATGTGGACAGTGGAAAAGCCTGGGAAGCATTAGTGTGCTAAGCACTGCTGGGATGGAAGCAGGGCTTTCCCTGTGGCTTCACACCGTGTCAATAATTACTATAGTGTTTCTCTTAGCTCCGCTCGCCTCTGAACCTCTGCTCTGCTGGTGGAGGTCAATGAAATCAGATCCGCTTCAGAAGTCGGCTTTAGCTAGTCGAGCTTGATTTGGACTGTCCGTTACTGTAAGCCTCTATGATTGAGTGTGTGTGTGTGTGTGTGTGTGTGTGTGTGGGGGGTTACAGTAGAATATATTTATGTAATATGTAAACAACAACATGTGGGAGACAAGTTCCTGTTGAAGGTTGAATCTTATCACGCTCTATTTATACGTATGAAAGCACGGATTTGTTGACACTCGTTAAAAATGAGACGACACAAAAATAAAAGCCTCTACGAGGAGGTTATCCAATAACCTTGGGGGGTGATTAAGAAGAATATGTTTATATTCTATTGAAATGATATAAGACGAGGAAAAACAAACAACATCATGAAATAAGCTCAATGAAAGACGAGTTATGGCTTGAAGGTTGAATCTTATTGCGAGAGCGCATAAAGACACAGATTTGTTGATACTTAAAAATGAGAACACACAAGAACAAAAGACGTATCAAACACCTGGGCATCGGAATGTGTCACCATGGAGACCGGAGGAGACTGTATCATAGAAAGAGTTTCAACAACACCTACATGGGTTTGTCATCTTTAGGACTTTGTGTTTTCTTTCATTTCTTTACTTTTACTTGTTCTCTTTTCCCGACTGTCCCCCACTCACCTGCGTTCCTGAGCTTCTTGTTCCGGTACACGGAGAAGATGACCAGCAGGTTCCCCAGGATGTCCACCACGATGGTGAAGATGAGGAAGCAGCCCAAAGTTGTGGTGACCCAGGGCGGGCGGCTGAGCAGCGCGTCTGGCGAGGAGCTGTTCAGGTGGGACCCATTTATAACCATTGTAGTCGGTCACTCAACTTTTGGGGCTTTTCCCCCAATTCAACGCACACAGCCCGCCGCGCCGTGCGTCCCCTCCTCCTAGCGCCTGGACGTCGGAGCCGGTGGTGGTGGTGGTGGTGGTGTTGGTGGCATACTACCACAGCCTCCTGCTGCTTTCATCTTCATCCTCCCCCTACTCCTTCCTTCTTCTTCTTCCTCCTCCTCCTCTTCTTCTTCTTCTTCTTCCTCCTCTCGTCCTCGGTTCAGCTCCGGTAGTCTCCCTGGCTCTGGTGCCGCTCGTGCGCCCGTGTGCCATCCACTTTGTCTTTACGCGTGTGTGACATGGAGCCGCAACTTCAGCGCCTTCACCAGCATGTGACCAAAACAGACCGGAGAGCGAGTTGTTTAGAGGGGGAAACACTGGCGCCTGGTGGCCGACAGGAGGAAGAGCAGGGAGAGAGAGAGAGAGAGAGAGAGAGAGAGACGTCCCACTTCTCCTCTTTTACCAGATGCGTGTTCATTCATTCGAGCTTTGCTTTATTTCAGCCCATTCATTATTATGTTTGCGGAATCATTCATGTTTTGTCCCTTTCAGCCTCCGTACTTCTCTCCCCCATTACGAAACTCTTACATTGTGTCTGTATGGAGGCTCAAACATGCATCATGTTTTTCTACGTTTTTTATATTCCTTACATTAAAGTATTTCATCTTATTATTATTATTACTTACTGGTGCATATGTAGGACAAATAAATCTAAATCTTATCTTATCTAATCTTATCAGCCTTAGATCCTCCAGTGGATCCTGCTGGCTGTTCCAAGGTTGAGGTTGAAACTCAAAGGTGACAGTGGTTTTGCCATTAGGACCCCCCCTCCCCTCCCCCCCCCCTACAAACACAGCTTCTGCAGCCTACTCCCGAGCTCTCTCACCAAATGACAGTTTGTCATAATAAAAAGTGAAACCTCACATTTAAGATTTGATTTTCATCTGCAAATTTAAAGATAGAGATGACAGGTTGTCAGTCAGTCAGAGCTCCAGCCCACCACCAGTTATTACAGGATTTATTTTATTATGATATTATGGTACAACAGATCGGTTTATTGTTTCAGTAACTTTCCAACCAAAGATCCCCAAAAACTGTTGGAAAAATAAGGAAAATAGTTAGTTCCAGTCCTCATAAACAGCAGGTTCCCAACTCTTTTGGCTTGTGACTGTGAGAAATGAATCAGTGGTAAGAATACATAGGCTTTACACAGGATTGTGAATTATTACAAAGGCCAAAAAGTGAGTTTGTTTTAGGGGAAGAAAAAGGAACAAATATGCAAGATATCGCGGAGAAAAGTAGATGCTTGTGTTTATTTTTCTGTTATTTGTCTCATGACTCTGCTGAAGTTGAATCCTGTGACCTCTACTGACAGACCCACTAGTCACTGATAGACACTGATCACTTATTGATTACTTAATCCTCTCAGTGAAAAAAAAAAAAAAAAATATATATATATATAACATTTATTAGTAATGGTGAGTCTTTCAAGTATCATAACTAGAGCCTGACTGATTGTGAGAACAATGCGATAACAATATTTTGGAGTATGATTAATTCACGATACTGATATCACCCAATATATATATATATTTATATATATATATATATATATATATATTAATTTGTATATAATTTTACTATTAATGACTTAAAAGAAAAAGAACACACAAATTGAGTCTGATATATAAAATGTGCTAATGACATGCATGAAAACTTAAACATAAATGCAAAGTCAACGTACACTCCACCCCCCTCGCGACCTTTACAGGATACGTGATACAGATCATGGATGGATGATGGATGGAGAAGTTTTCTCATCAGCTCATATCAACACAGATACTGATAAATCGCTCAGGCTCTAATCACAACAAGGATACTCGTGTAGTTTTCACAAGTGGAACATTGGAATACAAATATAGAAAAACTCTGAAGTCAGAATTCTCTTCTTTAACACGAGTGCATGTTTCACTGATTGCGAGTTCAGTAAAATCCACTGATCAAGCCCCTCAATTTGGTTTTATTCTGAAGAGCTTCTCATCTTTCTCGTCCCCGAACGACATCATGTTACGACTCAACAATGTCCCAGAATTAAGAGTCGTAATGATCCTGCCTGTGGATCTTCTTCCTTTATCCTCCATCTCATCACACTTTGCTTTATCATTTCCAAACACAAGCGGCTGGTTATTATAACGTCTTCATCGCGGCTGCGGGGCTTATTGTTATAAACTGCCTGAAATTCAAAATCCTTTTGAAACATTTGGCATTGAAAGTACATGATGGTTTTTCAAGAGAAGGTCATTCTGAGTGAACCCTTAATGGCGATTATTCCCTCACAGCTTCTAACACTACGACTCCACACACAACAACACATGCACAGCAATGATAATAATAATGATGCTGATAATTATGAGTATTATTATAATTATAATGATTAAACAAAGGCCTGTCTTCAAAACCCACTCAGCACAGCAGGGTGCAGGTGCAGAGCAGGAACACGAGAGCAAACAAATCACAGACAAATCACAGACAAATCACAGACCAAAACAACAGCATTTTAAGACTTTATTTTCTTTATTGTTTGTGTCTGATCAGATCTACGATGTTTTTTGCTCCGGCTGAACTTTAAGCATCTATTTTAATACTTACAACATCTTTGAATAACTATTTATAGACATTGATATAACTTCATAAGTCCATGTTAAGTATTGCCAGTCAACAAATATCATCATCTGAGTGGATTCTTTTAACATTATTATTCACTTTCTAACTAACAGGTATATTGGACGTGTATTACTCATGTTGTGGGGACCCTGAAGTTCTGTCTTCAAAAAGCAAGACCCCATAACTTTAATTATTAGATTTTAAGGTGAAGACAAGTTTAAAAGTTCAGTTTGGATGAGTGTTAGGGTTAGGAAAGTAGAAGCTAGGGTTAAGGTTACGATAAGTAAATCAATGTAATGTCCTCTGAAGTCATTGAGACTCTACTGCATGTGTGTGTGTCTGTCTGTGTGTGTGTGTGTGTGTGTGTGTGTGTGTGTGTGTGTGTGTGTGTGTGTGTGTGTGTGTCACCTTGTAAAATACTGATTCATCAGCAACAATAAATCAGCTTGAGTCAGTCACATCTAAATATTTCCTCCTCTACATCCGCACCTGACACTTTCTGTGCTCCTCGTCCTGCAGCTCAGGCTTCACTGTTTTACCTCCTGCTCCTTTTTAATCATCCCAGGCAGAGAGCCTGAAGGACAACTGAGGCGCTTTATGAGTCAGTCATTTCCGTGGCAAAGAGGCAAAAGCAAAGAGCATGTAACCCAAGTAATAAAACAGGCATGTGAAAGAGAGAGAGACATATCTGCAGGGGATAGTGCGTTGTGTTTTGACTCCCGTGCTTTTAAGAAAAGCTCACTGTCGCTACAGGGGCTCACTTTTATTAAAATGGTCCTAAAGAGGAGAGGAGAGATAATGCTCCAGCACAGGGTGCAGCGACCAGCCCTCGCTTCCCGTGTCACTTCAAGTCTTCAGGGGAACTTCAGTGGCAGGAAAAGATGACAGACGTACATTTTGTGGCAGCGTTAAATTTAAAGTGAAACGAAATGACGGAGGGGCGAGAGGGAGAGAGAAACGGAGAGGGATCTGTCATCGGCTTAGAAACGTCTTCAAAAGAAACGTTGTTCACTTTTATTTTGCCAAGCGGGAACAAAAGGGGGATGAAATGAAAATGAGCTGGAGAGATGGAGAGATGGAGAGATGGAGGGGAGATGTACAGTGAGGTGTCATCATGTCAAGCAGAGAAACAGGTTATGAGTTTTGTGGGGGATGATAAAAGGGGGAAGGGTGAAAGGGGTGGAAACGTGGGGGAGGAGTGGTAAGTGTGTGGGGGAGGGAAAGGGCCGGTGCACCCGTGTTGTGGGCAGGATGGTGCCAAGAGGATGCCCCCCCATCACACACACACACACACACACACACACACACACACACACACTCCCGCTCCTTTGAGCGAGCTGTCAGCAGAATGAAGGAGACAGAAGTAATGTAATGAGTGCGGCCTCGACACAGCCCCGGCATGTTTCTGCCGCTTCACTGGTCCTCACTACGTCCCACAGAGAAACAAGAGTGTTTGCTTTTATCTGCTGTTGTAAAACCTCCCCCACCACCACCACCACCACCAACCCCCCTCAGCCCCCCCATCACTCCTCCTCCTCCTCCTCTTCCTCCCTCCTCCACCGGGCCAGTTGCCGTGACAACAGCGGAGCTCCACCCAGGAAAGAGATGGGAGAAAGAGGATTATTGGGGTCAGTGGTCTCTGCATGCGTGTGAGTGTGTGTTTATGTGTGTGTGTGTGTGTGTGTTTGTGTCTCCCTCTCAGGCACATGCACACACACACACATTTTCTCACAGCTTGTGATTAAGCACAAACACATTCCAACACAGTAACTGATAATATGACGTGAACAGGGCGCAGACAAATTGTGTTTTTGATGTTGTTGTTGTTGCTTATTTAATTAATCAACCCCCTGCAAAGCGTTAATTTGTCGCTGACCCCTATAGCAGCGCAGTGTGTGTGTGTGTGTGTGTGTGTGTGTGTGTGTCTTCCTTCATTAGTTTTACACATTTCAATGTCTCAGCTCTCTCCTCCAGAGATTTACTGTTGGACTTCAATATTAAAATCAAACGTATTAATTTGGTTCCGTCTTCATTATTTATATGCCTGTGCTGGAATGTGTCACCTGACTGAACTCGCCACCTCAGTTTCAGAGTAAGACGCTGGTATGTGCAAATAACTAAATCACAGCTGGAGGTACGACTGAGCAATAACTAATCTTCCTGTCAAAAGCTCTGGATTTACACAGACTGTTCTCAACTTTCTCTTCCTCATGCATGATGAGCACACATTTATTGAACAGTTTTTGTTCCATTGCTATTTGTCATGACGCGTTAAAGGTAGACTGTTGTAACTGGAGGGCAGAGCCGTGTTGGGGGAAATCATGCAGAGTTTGTGTAATCTCTGTGTCTGATGTGTCTGATTTGTGTTACTTCATCCAGCCAGAAGGATCCACTGAGTTTAATCATTTGATGAAAGTGCTCGTCAGTCTCCGGGTCGTTTACGCTCACCCTCCTGCTCGCCCTCGGATTTCATCAGCTGCCGTCTGCAGCCACCTTGTGGTCGTCACGTTGTATACGTCACATATGGATGTAAATGGTTTGACAATGACTTTAATCTGTGCCTCTGAGCGTTGATAAGATGGTGTGTGTTTGTAGAACTATTCATTTAAAAGATTGAAAACACGTGCCCAATCTCACAATGTTAAAGATTTTCAAGGTTTTTTTAAATCCCGGATCCGCCCCTTTTTCTGGATCCGTACCAAAATGTGAAGGGTTCTTTCTTGGCCAATGTACCATCCTTCCACCAGGTTTTGTGGAAATCCGTCCAGTACTTTTTGCGTAACCCTGCTGACAAACACACAGCGGTGAAAGCGTAAGCTCCTTGATGGAGGTAACATTTCTCCAAACTGAAACACGGGGTCATGGCGTCTGATGCATGTCAGATTTTTCCGTAGTGACCTCAAGTGTCTTTATGTTGCTGCAGCAGCTCAGTGTTTCTGTCTGTTCTGTTTGTGGAGGAAGAGTTCAGGGCAGACGGCTGAAGGTGGGTCGATGTTAATAATGACTCTGAGACAGTGGACGAGACATTTCTGGGTCTTAGCGGCTGACGGCTCCTGACACACTTTCTCATGAATGACTGGGCAGAGTTTCAGACCCGCGAGGTCGTTTTTCAGCTGTAGACATTCAGTCGAGTGTAGTAGACGTAGTTAAACAACACGTTAGCCTCCGGTTTATCACCGTCTTCCTCTCTTTGCATCTCTCTCAGACACTCGTGTTTGACTTGACTCCATATTTAGGAACCGAGGCTTGGATTCCTAAACATTTTTTGTGCAAACAGCAAATCACAGCTTGAGTCGTGTTTGAAGGAACAACTAATCTCACTGACGAGCTCTGGATTAAACCGACTGTTTCATTCTCTTTGTGTCAACTCTTGTTCCACTATTTGCATATGTGTACAATATATGGAGCTTTGCTGGGTTTACGAGTAGCACGCCAGCCAGCCAGCAGGGGGCGATTAGGGCGCTTTGGATTCACTTTTGGCAAACTGTCATATCGTCCGTCTTTGTCGAGAGTCTAAGATTACACCTGGCAGGCAGAAGTGTGTGTGTGTGTGTGTGTGTGTGTGTGAAGGACCTTTTCCAGTATAAACAATGTGTCAGGGCCAGTAGACCTCATACCATCCTAATGGTCCTAATGAGGCACAACATCATTTCTAAGCTCTAGTTAAGGTTATGATGTGATTGGTGGTTAGGTTAAGGTTATGGTAAGTCGTGAATTAGTTATGGTTAAGGTTACTGCAAAGTCGTAACAAGTAAAGCTGCACAAACCAGTGGGTGTTTGTGTGACCTCACTTCTCTCTCTTGTCTTTCCTCTGTTCTCATCCTCCTCTTGCTCCGCTCTCTTCAGCTGCCGCATGCTGCCATCTTGTGGCCGTCATCTTGTCCTACACCCTGGAATCACCACGGGGCCCTCGAAGCAGAACAAGCTCCTCTCCCACACAACTGCGTCCCCGATTCCATCCAATGAATAATTAATTAATAGGTAAGAGAGTCTTCATTTATTTAATGGAAAAAAACACCTGGTGCCATTTCCACAGTTGATTGGATCCGTGGAGCGTGAAGCAGAAGGCGAGTGGCTGCAGTCAGAGCTGCTTCCATCAGCCTCCACGGCTGCAGCCTGGAAAACCTCCCTCCACATTGTGACTCGAACACAGAGCAGCTGTTTGAACCCGGAGCTCTGTGTCTGGAAAGGCTTCTCTCTACTCTGCAGCCGGGCCGAGGGAGAATCATCCATCCCACTCTGAGACTAATGGGTTTTTACCAGAGGGTGAAAACCGTGTAGAGGTGGAGGAGGAAGGTGGAGTCTGGAATCTTTTCATCTGCACTTTGGGATGAGGACATGAGGAAGAGGAAGTCTGTTATCAGCAGCAGGTCAGGTGAGAGGATGACCTTTCTATTAGCCCAGTGACGTGAACTGGGATTTGTGAATATGGGCTATACAAATAAAATTTAGATTTAAATGTGAAATATGGAACAGAAATATTATTATAAACTGAGAAATTGAAAAAGTGTCTCACTCCTTTGAGGGACGTTGGGTGGCTGAAGCCGATCCCAGCGGACATTGGGGGGGAGGCGGGTTACAACCTGGACAGATCGCTGGTCCGTCACAGGCCGACATTCAGAGACCAACAACCAGTCAAACCAACAAGGAGCGAAGAGTCTTCAATTAACCTGCATGTGTTTGGACTGTGGGAGGAAGCTGGAGAAAAGTGTCTCCCATTACCAGCCAGACACCAGGTTCACCACTCCCATTCAATTACTTACTCAGACCCAATAAATCAAACAGAAATCCCCTGTGCACCACCCGGCTTCCCTTTTAAACAGGAAGTGATTCACTTGGTGACCCTGGTGTGCGGTCAGGTTCGAACCCAGCTTCCCTTCTTGCTGTGAGGAGACAGTACAAACCCCTGCACCACCGAATCCATGATCTATTATTAACGACACTTATAGCTGCAGTGATGTTTTATTTTAAAACTAATAAAGAGCCAAAAGGATGAAAGGTTATCAGCTCTGCAGTCAAAATGTTATGTTTTTTCTTATATTAAGTCTGAAGCTCTTATCTTATTTATGTAACTACTGTATGTGTAGTTATAAACTTATATCCTGCTGAGGTAAAAAGCTCATTGAGTGTGCTTGATTGAATTGAAGGGAGCTGCTGTATGTGAGTATGTGCTCTATTTAGTTCCCTGATAGTTTGAACTTGTTTTTTTAAATGATACACACTTTACTGTCGTCACCTGTTCCTCTCACATATTGAAGCTTTGTGATTGTAGACCTTCCTCTATGCTGCCTCCTAGTGGCTACACCCACTCTTACATGTTTCAAACCGTTCACACAAGCCTTTTAGCTCCGCAGTTATAATCAGTAATAATCTCCGTCCATTCGATTTTCTGTATCAGCTTCTCTCGACTCCTCGTTGAAGAAATGTTTTAAATGCAAAATTTTAAACTAAAGATCATGTGTATTTTACTGAAGCAGCTTTCAATCAGTCTATAATTCATTTTCTCACATGGTTTTGTCTGTTGAACATAAAAACATTGCATTAATTGCTGTATATATTCGATGTTAATAAATACCCATCACAATAAGCATATTGTCAAAATGTTTACTTACAATTACACAAGTCGGACTCAGATCAAAGTTGATTGAAACAAAAAAAAGAAAACTTTCAAAAAGTCTGTAATAAAATCTCTCTGACTTTCATTGTTAAGATTTAATGTTTTTCTGCACAAGTAACACCAGGATATTACATTTAATACATCACCGTGTTCCTATTCATGAGCACGCTCTGGAAATAAGAAGACGGCAGAAATATTTTTTAGGAATAATTTATTGCCAGTAGGAAAGCGTGAGCTTGTGGCAGTATTCAATAAAAACCTTAACAAGACCATAGCATTGCTCACACACACATGGACACCTGAAAAAGGTCACGTGTCCACGGATAACTCTGCACTATAAATATATTGGGTCCCATTTTCTTGGTGGAAAAATAAAGAGGTTCCAAAGTCAAAATTTACAAACAGACATTTAAAAAAGAAAAAACCAACAACACGAGAATATGCAGTCGTTCACTGAGGACCCTTTTTGAAATGAGCAGGAGACGATAAACTTTACGAGTACACGGTGTGCGGGAAAGCCACGCTCTTCTCTCTCTCTTTTTTTACGTTTCTTATTTTTTTTTTTTTTATCTCTAGTGAATGTAAGCACAGTAAGGCTGATAATGTCACACCATTTAACTCATCTTCTTTTTTTTTTTTGAAAATAAAAGCATAGAATATCTACAAAACCTAGTAAACTTTGAAATCAAAACTGTACATTTAAATTTACATTGAAAATGAGGACTTGTAGAAAAACAGTTTGCTTGGTTTTATTTATAGAAACACGGATGTTGTGGTAAATTATTATTATTTTTTTCTTTCCACCTGTCGTGCGTTGAATCGTTGATCTTTCCGACAATCTACTTCCTGTGTGAGATGACAGTCACTTAAAGTAACAGCACCGCCAAAACTCAAAGGGGGGGGGGGGGGGGGGGGGGTCTCACAACCAGTCTCAACAACCCCTGTGTGTGACTCAATTCAATGTGTGCGTACATGTGTGTGTGTGTGTGTGTGTGTGTGTGTGTGTGTGTGTGTGTGTGTGTGTGTGTGTGTGTGTGTGTGTGTGGTGTTGTGTTGTGTTCACATACTGTGCGCGGTTAGTGTGGGTGTTGTGTGACGGGCTGACGTAAAGGTGTAGCTGTGGGTTCAGGCACTTTTGTTTGGATCCAGTGTCAGACTTCAGTGTGCTGCTGGGAGTCCAGCGCCGGGATGGCCAGCCGCTCAAAGTGGCCCTCGTCGCCACTTTCGTAGTCGCTTATCATCGCCTCGGACTCCTCGCAGCACGCCGACATGTCCGAGCAAGAGGCTGTGGACGTGTACAGAGACAAGGACATGTTGTCCAGAGCGGAGGAGTCAAAGTCCAGACTACAACCTAAAGGGTAGCCCCCTCTGTAGCCACTGGTGCCCAAGGTAGAAGCAGGGGTGGTGTTGGCGGAGCTGGCCCCTTGGCCCTCAGTGTCACCCCCGTCGCTTGGGTAGGAGTGCTGCGGTAGGTACTGGTTAAGGCTGTAGAGATGAGGCAGGGCCGGGCGCTGGCGGACCCCGCCCGAGCCGCTTGTGCCCCCCGCAGACGGGTCCAGATCTCTGTCCGGGGGCCGCAGTGTGTCGCAGCGGTCGGCGAACTCTGGCAGAGGTGGCGGCGGCAGGTCGTCATTGGCAGGGAAATCCTCTGGCGGCAGAGGGAAATCGCTCTCAATGTCGAAGCCGCCGGGGTAGTAGTCGGTGTCGATGGCACTCGGGTCACTGTACAGAGGGGCGGGCGACTCCACAACCTCATACTGTGGAAACTCCTGGATTCCAGGAAGTTGAACACTTGGCATCCAATCAGATGTGTCCCAGTGATATCCTGTTGTTGGAAGGAAAAGAGCAAACGTTAATGTTCTGAGCCTCAGCGTCACATCTGGTTACTAAGATCATGTTAATGTTAAAAAACCCACACCATGCAACATCAACACAACACAACGTCACACCAACACAACGAGTTGTTCATTAATACACAACTAACGTCACAACACTTTGTGAGAGCAGCTGCACAAACTTAGAGACAGTGAAATAAAAAAGCTACATTTTCAGAGATCTAATTCAATCTGTCTGTTTTATGATTTAAAATATTATAATATTTGAAATATCTTGAACTCAAATATAATATGGGGCGATATTATTATGGGCTATCCCCTTAAGACTGATATCTCACCTCTGTGGATATCAGGTGAGAATTTTCAAGTCATAATATTACGAGAATTAAGTAATAATTTTAGGCTACATGTCATTTAACAGGGGAAATTATCAGATGATCAACCTGTCGAGTTAAAATGTGGAATGTGGAGCATCTTGTTAAGTTATACTTTAGTATAAGTTAAAAAAATAGTTTTAGGACTTTGAAAAGATTATGCAAGAGACTGAGTCTATTGTGAAGAAAGAACCACACAGTTCATCATTCGTTAGATACGTCTGGATTTTCAAAGCGGTTTCAAAAAGGAAATAATGAGATGAGTTTAAGATTTTGGATCCAGGTTATTTTCTTTCCTCTTTATTCTCATAATATTACCACATTATTCTTGAGGGATGTGGTTTATTTCTCTTCAACATATTACATCTAACTAACTGACTATAATATATGATCTAACTTTTGTTTCACTGTCCTTCCCTCCACCTCTTCACCAAATTCAGATTTAATAAAATATTAGAGAAGTGATACATTTTCAGGGTTTTTTAAAAATACTTACACAAACACATGAACAAACACAAACGACTGAGAATATTTCCTGTTAGTTACTGAGCGAAAACCTTTTTAATCACACAACAGTTGGATTAACACGTTCCCTCACAGCGTCACCACATCCGAGCCATGCATGGGAGCGTTGGTGGGGAAATAATCTCACAGAGGAAGCCGTTACACCACCGGTGCAGAAAGTCCGGTTGAGGAGGTTTAACCCGCTCCTCACTACGCTCCAGGGTTAATGGTTAAGAGTTAGAGAGGGTGGGATCGGGGGGGGGGGTTATACTGGTGAACAGCAGGCAAACACAGACGCAAAACAAAACAAAAAACCAAAGTCACCTCTTGGGTTCTTGAGATCATGAGCCAAGAAAGACTCTTTACATGAGGCAAGAAGGAGAAGAAAGAGAACAAGTCACGTTAGGAGCTGAGAGGGAGGAACAATCGGCTGAGAGCACAAATGAAATGAGGACAATGAAAGACAAAATGATGATGAAGAGGGCGACAGATTCATTAATTGAACAACAGGTTGTTTTTTTGTGCCATTTTCTTAAACAGACGTCCCGAGTTGTGTAATCAAAGTGTGATGCCGAGACCGGGAGGCAACACTTCTGTGCCTGTTTAATTTGGTGTTTAATTGGATTTAGCCTTGCTATGTTTTTTAATTAGCAGCTCGGAATGAGAAGCCGCATGTCTGGGGCCTGGGGGGGAGTGGGGGGGTTTGTCAGTGTAAGATAATGGCAGCGCTACGACCCGACACCACGAACACAACGACTGTCTGATGGAAGCAATAAAAGAGTACCTGCTCCTCCCGCTGTGTCAACAACAGAGCGGACAAGGTGGATTACTGTCACTATGGAGGCTTGTGATGGGTGAGGGAGGGGGGAGGGGGGGGGGGGAGATTCTAGCATTAATACAAACGCTTTAAAATATATATATATATATAAACACATATGGAGTGAATAATGCTGGGACACAAGAGACACTTCCCACTAATTCTGCTGTTCTCGTTGCCAGACACACTTAAGTTTCACTGAATGTCTGGGGGGGGGGCACAAGACGATGGTGGAAGGCGACATAGTGGGTGTGTATGTGTGGTGGGGGGGGTGTTTGGTTTTCTTTATGCAATATAACACACAACAACATACTGAATGCTACGGGATGCCATTGACAGTACAGATGGAAGAATCTGTGAAATTCCCTGGAGTTACAAACGCATTTCAAAAAAAAACTTGTGTGTGTGTGTGTGTGTGTGTGTGTGTGTGTGTGTGTGTGTGTGTGTGTGTGTGTGTGTGTGTGTGTGTGTGTGTGTGTGTGTGTGTAGCAACTTAGGAAACAAATTAGGAAGAATATTGGGGCCAGGCATTAAAAGAATGAGAAGAGGACGATTTTGGATATCAAGGATAAAATCGAACTGAATCAGAGAATTACATTTTTACTTTATTCGGGAAATCAAAGAAAAATCATCCTCTGATGTTTTTTAACTTTATTCTCGTCTTTGAGGCTTTAAGCTCAACATATTGAGCATAGATTTCTCAAACTTTTTTCTTAAGCTTGGCCCTAATACTCTTCCATATATTTCAAATTTGTTTCATTTATATTTGAAAAGGTGCAGGTGCGTGTTTTGATGACTTATGAGCAGCACGATCATGACAGCGATGATAAATATGACATGAAGAGGAGCTGGGAGAACATAACAGGAGCGTGTAAACCCCGGTGACTTGTACCTTGATGTTTGCTTTAAACATCCGTTTGTGGCTACGTTTTTTTGAAGAAAAAGAACAAAGACAAAAGGAAGAGAAAAAACATGCTTGTAAATAAAAAAATTAATGAATGAAAATGCAGGCGTGCGTCAAATCGATGACCTTGCGAGTGACGTTTCCAACAGAACATAACAGCTGTGCGAGTGAGTCGTCAAACTCCTCTAGTTGGAGTTGAGCGCAGGTGAAATGAAACCAGGCGAATGGAAAGAATGCTGTTTTTATATATATACATGTGATCCCAGGAGAATTACACAGAACAAGTTGTTGTGATTGCTTCCGTCTGTACCGGCAGTGAATGAGGACTTACAGGCTGGACCCCGTATTTAAAACCTTGTTCTGGATCTGTGGACTGATTTGATCCATATGGGAGCTGATGCCCCGCAGCAAAAAGAGAGAGAAGAGAACATGTGACCCCCAGAGAAACCACTTGGGTCGTCCATTCTGAGCATGCAAACAAAGACTGCAGGCATTTTACTCAGCAATGCAAAGAAATGTCAGATCAAAGGAAAAACAACAATAATTCATCACAAGTGCAGAAAACCAAACATTTCCTACATGTATCACTGTGTTTTTCAAACTATTTTATCTTGTTAGTTTTTCTTCATTCACTAGGAGGGAAAAGGTTGAACGTGTTGAGTGGCATCGTACCGTTGTCGTCGCAGGACTCTGACTGGAAGGAGCTGAGGGACTGGACCTCAGACATGCTCCCCCTGGTGTTGTAGGGGTGACAGGCGCTGTCCTCCACAGGCTTCTTGGTCAGGCACGGATCCAGGTCCACCACTTTAGCTAGTGAAGAAAGCACATTTTAATATTTAAAAACTACATGTATGAGATATAAAAAGGTCCTAGAGCTTAACTACACAGAATTTTATTTTTATTTTTTTATTTAACAAAAAATCAGGTGTTTGTGTGTTGCTGCTTTTCTATTTGTACATTTAAAGTTGTTTAAAATCCACAGAGGAACAGGTGTGAAACCGCATTCATTCTCTTTACTTTTGAATTAACTTGGGCAGCACTTTATTTTTAGGGTTCATTATGTCCTAACGATTTTCTAGCAAGTTTCCTGGAAGCAAAGGGGGAATAATCTGGAGCAAATTAGAGAAAATGGAGACAAAGTTCTGTTATTTAAAATGTACTTAAGTGAGTTGTATTGCATTTCTAAGCAGTTGTTGACTTCCTAAGAAATTTACCCCCATTTAAATCTCATATATATTCACTCATTATTTATTGATAGAAACCTTAATGTCTGCACAGTGTTTGTATGCTGAAGTGTTTGTTTGCCTGTAGAAAACTTATATACGTTAAACTACCACATGTAGCAATTTAATACTGTCACAATTATTTCTATAAATGCACTAAACTACATTGTCTGTTTGTGGGAATTTTCTGTGAAAGAGAATATAGTAAATATTATCACAACAAACTTACAATCATAGTCATAGTCCCAGTTTGGCTTCTGGATGGAGTCGCTGTCCGACACCGAGTTGGAGGGCGGGGGTGGAGGGAGATTGGGCGCCACGCTGCAGACGGCCACAGTCTTGCGGTGGCCGTGCACCGAGTCTGGGTTGAAGGTGCTGAACTCGGGGTGCTCCGGGATGGCCGAGCCCTCGAACGAGTTCCTGTCCAGGTTGTTTCGTGAGTCGCTCGGGATGCTGGGGGTGTAGGAGATGGGCCGCACGGGGACCTGAGGCGGGATGTCGGAGTAGAAGTTCTTGTGCTTGGTGTCAAAGTACGGCCGCTGCAGGAAGGAGTGAGGCACGTTTGAGCCGCCGCTGTGCTTGTCGTCGTTGCTGGACTTGGACTTCCTGCGGCAGGCCTTCTTGCGGATGATGATGAAGAGGAGGACCAGGATGAAGATGCTGGAGACGAACACCACGATGCCGATCACCTCCTCCAGGCCGATGTTCCAGGAGGTGGAGACGAATTCATTGCGGACCTCGGCGCGCAGCTCACACATCAGCCCGCTGAAACCCAGCGAGCAGTTGCACTTGTAGGAGCCGTAGGTGTTCTGGCACTGGCCCCCGTTGACGCAGGGGTTCTTGATGCACTCGTCGACATCACTCAGGCACCTGGACCAGACATGGGAATGAAGTGATGAGGGTGGGAATGTGAAATTCTGTTTATCACACAGATCAGACTTGAGGTGAGGTGATGAATTGAAGTTTAAAATGGACGAACCTGTCTCCCTGGAATCCGGCCTCACACTCGCACACTGGACCGTCCAGGCTGTCGATGCACTTCCCACTGTTTTTACAGGGGTTGTCTCTGCAGTACGGCCCCAACTGGCACCTGGTTTCAAAAGGAAGTTTCACGTCAGCAACTTCGAGAAACCGCTGAGATACAGTGTGAAGCCTTTTATGTTTGCAGGATAAACTGCCATGAAAATTAATGAAGAGGACATAATGATAAAAACTAAAAACTAGTAGACTGATTCTTATAGAACTCCATTCATCATTTGGACCAACATCTCTCTACCAGTGTGGCACCAATGCTGCATGTTTGTAGATAACCTCCATTTATTCTATCAACGGGAGAAAGTCGTGGTACCTCTGTCCCGAGTACTGCCCTCTGCACTGGCAGTAGAAGTCGTCTGCCCGGGGGACACAGGTGCCGCCGTACAGGCAGGGGTTGGAGGCGCAAGGGCTGATGCCGATCTGACAGTGGGTGCCCATGAAGGAGGCTGGACACTTACAGAAGTAGCCTGTGGTGTGGGGAGGAAAACAGAAAGTGGAGACGGTAAAAATGTGTCCATGTCTGAAGTCAGTTTGGAAACAAGACAACTGATAAACCAGGTAAAGGTCACACTGTTTCATGGCCCGCTTGGTAAATTCTGCTTAATTTATTTTCTTATTATTAAGTTCATATGTGCTCATCATACTAGTTTTGACTTTTGTAATTAAGCGAACATCTGTCTCCGAAATTCCTATCTGTTTATATGTGGCTCACATATCAAGAACCATTCATCTTCTCAGCTTCACATTAGACAAGTGTATTTTTAGGGGCATGAAGAAGTGCAGTGTCGACACGTAATACTTTCAATAATAATAAACTTTGAATAAACATGCAGCCAGCGGCAGAAACAGCAAACACACTGGAATATAACACGGAACAGGAACACGGTAGAAAAAGAGCTGGTTCACATCTTCAAATAGGTAAATGTGAGAATTTATGCTGCTCTTGGTTTAAAGTAATGGAAAAAAGCTACGACTGGTTTGCAGTTTAAGGCAGCGAGACACGCAAAAAGATTTCAGGACTGAAAACTCCTGATCTCCTCCAGACCGGTGAAAAACGTACGTAAGTGCTCCAGTGGTACAGAACACAAAAGGAGAACTGGAAAATGTAAATGAAGCAGCTTCGGCGTAAATCGGAGTGAGTGCAATGAGCCGAGCAGGACATTATGTACCTCCATTAGGCACCGAGGTGCAGCTCCCGCCGTTGGTGCAGGGGTTGCTGGAACAACTCTCGGCAGGTGCGTGCGCGCAGCCCGGGGCCACGTCCACGATGTCCTCCAGCACAGCGTGGGCCCGGATAGCTTTGGTGTTGAGGGGCAACTCCAGGCCGTTCAGGGTGAGGGCCTCCATGCAGCCGCGGAAGCCGTTGGTGACGGGCAGGCTGCGTCCGTGGCGAGTGGAGATGAGCGGGCGCACGTGACCGCCAAAGTAAATACTGTTGTCAAGGTTGAGGGTGCGCAGGGTGCCCGGTGCCGTGCCCGAGGCAGCGTGCACGCGGTCCAACACCAGCTTGGCGTAGTTACCGTCCACCTCCAGCGAGACCGTGTGCCACTCGCCGTCGTTAACCTGAGCGCTGTGGACCGACACGAGGCCGGGCCCGCTGCCGCAGTCGAACTTGTACTGCAGGCGTCCGTTCACAATCTGTTTTAGAAGAAGAAAATGAAGAGATAGAACAGAGTTTATCAAAACTCTACAAGATTAAAAACCTGAGTGGAGAAATTATAATCAAATCTTCAAGTAACTGTTAGAAATCAATGTGTGACACTGTCATAAATCACTCGCTAACACAGGGTAGCTGGTTTTTATTCAAACAATACCAAGTTTACAAGAAAACAAGAACTTCTTACAACAATATCACTTCTGTACACTCGTCTCAAACAAACATCCAAACTGTAGATATTGAAAACCAAACATGGCAGCACGAGGAACAATAGCTCTCCTGCTCACCAGCCAGGTTTCAGTCGTACGTCTGGTGTGCAGACGGCTGTGCCAGACGGACTCTGAAAGGAATGTGTGGAAAACTGCTTTCTGCTTCCCTCCCAGTACTAAAATAGCTCTCGTGTGTGATTTTGTCAACCCACCACCACATTCCCATAGTCCCTCATGTGAGAGGAGTTTTTAAAATGGCTTTGTGAACCCTTCAGCACAGTCGGCTGGGTGCTCTCAGGGGACGGCAGGTCGGCCGTGTGTTTACTGAACCGTCCTGATATGGAAATGCTGGGTGGCCACTCAGAGATGGGCAAGTCTAGACGTAGTTTTGATTCGCAGGGTCAGTTTTAACCCATTAAGACTGGATGTAACATATGGTTTGATATACTTTTAGAGGCGGATGAGACGTGTCCACGATGTCGTCGTTTTTTAAAACATTGTGATTCACTGAAATACTCAGCAAATGTATTTTGGGAAATGTTTCTTAGCGATCTTAGCTTAGAAATAAGATTTTAAAGTAGCATTTCAGACAATGAAAGCAACAGGAGGTATATTAAGGCAGATTGCAGCCGTGTTTCATTGATAGAAAAATTTAAAATAACAATGAGAGAGATTCAGACACAGACGAGGTTCCTAATGACCGAGGCTAAATCGATAAAGGATGTGTTCTCGGAGGAAGAGGAGGAGGAAGAAGAAGGTCTGGATCTCAAGTTTGACCGCTTTGTTGATTTTAAAAATAATGTTAATTAATTATAATGAAAGCAAAATGTTTAAGCGATCAAATGTTTTTATTTCATGTCTCCATTGGCTTCAGAGGATGAGAAGTTTTTGGAAACGAGCAATTCTGTCTTAATGGGTTAAAGAGGATGAAGTGACAGATGTATGATCACAACTGGTTTCCACACACTCACCTCGAGGATGCTGTAGTCCGTCCCTTTAGCGTACATGACAGTCGCGTGGCTGGAGAAGGTCCGCAGCCTCACAGACAGTTTCATCAGCTCCTTGTTCTCGTTCTCCATCAGGTGATACTTCACGTAGCTCTCACCGCTGAACGTCAGCGAGTGGCCATCTGATATGAAGCAAGTGTGTTAATAAAGAAAGTGAGATAAAGACGTCTGGAGACACAGATAAAGAGGTGGGGGTGGGGGGGTCTTACCGGAGCATTTGCCCTTGTTGCCCTCTGGACACACACAACTGTACATGGTCGCTCTGGGATCGGCCACACACTCCATCCCCTCAGGACAGGGGTTGTTCTCGCACAGGTTGTTCACCACAGGACATCTGCCGCCTAGGTCACAAAGAACATTCACTCAGACTGGAAGGTCGCAGCAGACAATAAACGCGAGTGTCTGCGTTTTTATGAGGCGTAATCACCGTCACACTGGCAGGTCGCCGTCCTCTGGTGCCGCGGTGTGACGAAGCTGAGGCGGGCCGTGCTGTACGTGGACATGGAGGTTTTATCCAGGGAGACGACCTCGTCGCAGAAGCGTAGCGGGCAGTCCAGCCCGGCGCACAGCTTCTGCACCACCCGTACGATGCGGACCCCCGTCATCTCCTCGATGATAGCAGCAGAGGAGTTCAGCTTACGGAAAACCACCTGAAGGAAATAGGGAACAAACACAGATAAACTCAATAAAAGGAGATAAAAGTTCTAAATTAATCAATGAGCCAATCAACAAAAACATGAAACAATTGTTTGATTCATCAGTAGATAGAGAGAAGATTAATCAATCAATGGCATCGTTATTTGACTCTTCTTTTACTGGTCATGCTTTTACAGACGTTTGTACACTGCTTCTTACTCACACATGAATATTCAGCGGTTATAATGAAACAACACATGTGTGAACTTCCACTTAAGACCCGAAGCAACATCTGTGTACTGCAACCGGAGCAGATGTTCTTGCTCTTCGTGTTATTTTTTTGACGGATTGTGCATCTGAACTCTTGCTGCTTCCCTGCTCATCAACCCACAAACACCGGCTACCTCCAGACTGTCCACGGCCATTCCTCTCGACCGTTCACCCCTACTCAGTCGCTCCTGCAATTCATCACCGCCCTCCTGTCGCCCTCCGCAGCCGAACCGCCTTCTTCTTCATTCCAGCTCCAGTTCCCTGCTCCGCTTTCAATAGATCTTCCTCATTCATCTTACCTCAAAGTGTGTGTCTGATTTGAGACCACACAGCAAAGTTTACCAGGCCTGAAGGTAATTACATGCTTGAAGCTGAAACAACTTTCTATCCTATTATTAAATCTAGTCTATAAATCAATTACTTAAAATTCTGATATATACGTTTTAGTCAGTTTGAGCAAAACCTATTTTTGAGCTATTTTCTTTTTCACCTTTTTGCAAAAATTCGACTTTGTCGGAAACATTTCACAATTTGAATAAACTAAAACATTTACATCAAGAGTTTAATTCAGGTTGTTCTTACCTCCTGAGACTGATAGGGGCTTCCTGACCTCTCCAGAGTCAGCAGCACATCCAGATCTACCAGCTCTGAAGGCTGCAGGCTCACTAACTGCACCTCGCTCCTCCTCACCCCGGCGATGTTCCTCAGGGCTCGCTGGAAGTTGCGCCAGTAGTCCCCGATAAACTCCTCCGGTGCAATATTTGCAAAGCGCACGGCGATGGAGTTGTTGAGGGCCTGACCGGCCACTTGCCGAACGTGCACGTTGACATCAGCGGCCGCGGTGAAGCGTCCGTCAGTCACCGTCACATTGAGAGAGTAGTGACCCACGTCGAGCGACTTCAGGGCGATCACTTTACCATCAGAGGCGGAAACTGAAAACGAGGCGCCGCTCTCATCGTTGGAGGAAGAGGAGGAAGACGAAGGGGCGAGGCTGTAGGTGAGGGTGTCGTAGATGTCTTGGTCCGTGGCGTGGATCTTGCCCAGGACGCCTCCAGCGTATTCATCGCCGGCGGTGGAGATGTAAATGTCCAGAGGGAGGATGGCAGGAGGGTAAACGCTCTCCTCGATGATGCGCACACTGATGAAGGCGGTGGAGAAGAGCGGAGGTTTGCCGCTGTCTGACACCTAACGTGAGAAAGAGGAAAGAGATGCGTCCATGAGCAAATAATGTGCAATTTATCTGCAAGATGTATTTTTCCAACAGCAGAGGGCAATCAAGCTCCTCCACTGCCGACATCCTGCAGTTGACAGCTTCTCCGTACTGTGAATATATATATATATATATTAAAAAAAACATCTACAGTTCATGCACTTGCACAGTCACACTGTCACGCGGATGGCCATCGGTTCTGCGAGTAAAAAAACAACTCAAGTCTGAGTGTGCAGCTCGTGTGTAAGAAGACATCACACTTCCATCTCATCTCCCATCTGCCCACTGGTTATATCTTCTGTTTCTTCCCTCCAAGATGACACATCAACACCCAGCAACACTCAGAATCGTGCCAACTCAGAGCAATGTTTTATTTAGACTCCTCGTGCGAGATGTACACTGATGCTGCAGCTTTACTGTCCAAGTAATTGGATTTCAAATATATTTAGAGGGAATTCAAGGATGGATGCGCAGAGAGGAACGCTGAGCAGTTTGAGAGGAAGAAGAGTAAGAGATAGCGAGTTAGCGAGGATGACAGAAAAGGTACCGAGAGGGAAAAAAGGAAGACAAATAGATCAGGCTGCTGTGGCTTGGCAGTTAAATCAATACAACCTCTCAACTCCGGTTTCTCCTCAGCGCTGTGACTCACCTGCGCTTGAAGTAGGTAGTGCTCTGTGCTTTTCCTATCCAGCGCCCCCACAGCTACTAGAGCTCCCTGCTGATTGATGTGGAACGCGGCGCCCTCATCCCCGTCCACGATGGCAAAGGTGAAAGGTGGGCCGTTGTGGGAAGCGTCCCGGTCGGTTACAGTGAGCTGAAGAACACTTGTGCCTTTTGGTCGATTCTCCTGTGGGATACCAGAGGGGAGAGTTTAACGTTTGCAGCGAGAGGAGGTGGCTTATGATTATATTCATATATGGAGCTGAAAATAGAACTGAATACCTTTATTTTTTTATTATATTATTATTATATTGATTTTCAGTGCACGAATGGGCTTCAGATCTGTCCCATCTGTGGACTCATTCAAATCGTGACTCTCCAGATATTCCTGGTGGTGTGTACAGTATGTGTAGACCCTGAGAGAGAGTGTGTGTGTGTGCATGTGTGTGTGTGTCCTTGTTGTTCTTCACCTTGATCAAGGTTCCAAAGTGAGTAAAATAAAGCCAGTCAGGACTTTCTCAGGGGCAAAGCACTGTTTCATTCTGAAGTGTTTGAGCTCTTTGCTACATGGACCGTGCCCCCTCACAGTATCTCTTAAATTACTTTTTCACTTTTCTAAACAGACCGAAAAGAAATTGGAAATGAATCACCTTCCCTCGTAGCTTTGCAGTCATTACTTTCTTTCTTGGATGTCCCAAACAAGGATGCAGGTGCACCTCCGTTCCATTCTCTCATCCTCACACACTTTCCCTTTACTGCAGTCATGCATCCATTATCAGCATCACATTTTCAGATAAATCCTTTATCTGCATTCCTATACTTAAGATGCAGCCGCTGCCTTTCAATTCCCTCGCCCTCCTCCTTCCTCTCGTCTCCTCACTTCCATCCTCCCACTTGCTTTTTGACATTCTAGTCGCAGAGTCTCCCATTATTCCTCCGTCTTAATCCCTCTCTCCGTGTCCACTGCAATCCCCTCCCCTGCACCTCCCCCCTCTCTCTTGCTTTCTTTTGCATCTAGCTCATTCTCCATCCTCTCCACACAGACAGCCCCCCCTCTCCCCTCTCCCCTCTCACCTGGATAATGAGGCTGTAGTTGGCCTGGGAGAAAAGGGGCGGGTTGTCGTTGACGTCGGAGATGTCGATGTTGATCATGGCGCTGCTGGAAAGAGGGGGCACCCCGTTGTCCGAAGCCACCACCGTCAGCGTGTACCCTGAAGTCTGGGGGGGGGAGAGAGAGAATTACTATACATGGGCAAAGCTGCTTTTGTGAGCAATAATGCAGCACAGATCGGTAAACAAGCTTTCCTATTAGGCCTGACATGACTCTGATTGGATTCTGCATAGAGTGCAATTAGTTCCTCTGTGGATTTAAGCCTATGTGTGCAGTCAGCATTGTTGTCTGCTGTTGCTCTTACCCGCTCTCTGTCCAGCTGGCGAGCGACTTTAAGCTCTCCTCGGACCGGGTCGATGGTGAAGGGGCTGCCTTGGTTCCCCTCCACGATGGAGAAGTGCACATGATCGTACGAGGGGCCGTCCAGATCCTCCGCCACCACCTTGGAAACAATCAATCAAGACAATAATCAATTGGACAGCACTGATGAGGGATTAAAATGACAACACAATGCTTTGGCTTCCCTATCTTATGTTAAATGATATATTAAAAGGCCTAAATCCTATTTTCTAAATCAACCTCTTGCTAAGAGCGACAGGTTCCTTAATGAACACATAATTATCTGCCACATTAAAAACAAATCTGGGTATTTTACAGTGAAGATTTACATAATCAGGATTGTTTTTAGAAGAACATTAGAAAAATGTGATGAATGTGAAAGAGAAAATAACTCTCTATGACATTAGGAACATGTACCTTCGTCTTTAATACATCGTCAAACCGCTAATAGCATGAGGCTAAATTTAGATAAACCCTGCTATGGAAAGTTTCACCCTGCAAGTTGACAAGATTGGTTTCTTAGTTTTATCACGTATGAAATACTAAGACAATCACTTCCAGGGTGGAAATATCCGAGTGTTGACTGTTTATTACTTTTGCCAGGGAGGTATTGTTTTGTTGAGGGGGTTTGTGGAGGGGTGTGGCATGACCCAACAAAGAACCCATTTAAATTTGGAGTGGATCCGAATAAAAAGGAATATATACACTACATAATATATCTAGTATGGTGTAAAAAAACAGTAGATGCACATTTTAACAAGGTTAAAAACCCACCACCCGCCTCATATAGAGAGAAATCCTTTGGGAAATCAGTGAATATTCGTATGTATGAGACATTTGCCAGCATCCCATTTATATTCAGGTACATCACACAACAGATATAAGACAAAGGAGAAGAGGTGGAAAGGGATGGATGGAGTAAAAATTTAACATGGAAAAAGTGTCTTATTTTGCATCAGGGGCTTAATGAGTCAAATGCCTCTTAATTAAACAGTCTGAGCATGTGTGGCGGATAATGCACGAGAGCAGGGGTGCGGAGAGCATGAAGAGCATTGGTCTTAATTTAGCTGTGCCACCAGATGGTGATTTGCCACAGGTGCAGATATGCGATAGTGTATTTGGTAAATGAACGAAGTGAGTGAGAAGGTGAACAAACAGACAAGTCGAGCTCGGGGAAAGTTTAAAAACTGAGAGGTGCACTTTTAGAGTAGTTATGTGTTATTTCCCCACAACAAGCTTGCAGGTAGCGTGTACGTTCTCACCGCCATCACGGTCTTTCCCAGCTCCGTGTCCTCGCTGACGACGGCCGTGTAGGTCTCCTGGCTGAAGACGGGTCTGTTGTCGTTGACATCCGTCAGGTTGATGTTCACGGTGGCCATGTCGCTGAGCGGCGGTGAGCCACCGTCTGTGGCCTCTATGGTGATGTAGTATTCGTGGGAGACCTCGAAGTCCAGCGGCTCGATCACAAAGATGTCACCTGGGGACAAAGAGACAGGAAGTGCTGGTGTCACATTACAGGAATTCTTTGAGTTTGTCACAATAGTACAACAATGCCTACACAAAGAATGATGTTTAGAGCAATGTCACATAGTGGTGACCTGTCTTCCCCTTTTTTTTGCTCCTGCCATAAGTTTTAGGTTTTTCAACTTTCTGCAAACCGCAGGTCAATTCGTCCTCCGTCACTGACTCTCAGTCGAAACACAAAAGTTATGCTTGGTTCAGCTGCTTTAACTTGCATTACTGCTTGCAGCTACACAGTAGAACGGTATCCTGCTCCTTTCTTTCATTCAGCGATCCCGGTGCCGTCTGAATCAAAACAGGGTTTTAGCTTTTTGACACTCAGGTAAAACTCAGTGAGGGCTGAACGTGTGAGTTTTATGTGCGGTTGTTGTGTTGTTTGCAGATGTCGACACACCGGGGATAGCACTTGTCCCTGTTGGCTTTTTACCTTGATGTCACGATCTGTGCTGAGACAGGAATGCAGACAGTGTAGACTCAACAACAAGGTAATGGTTTGAGGATGTGACTCTAGATATTCTACTACATATTTAAACCCTGTCCACAGTGAAGCACCGTAACACTAAAACTATGATTTTTACAAAAGCCTTCCAGGCGCATATCAGGGGAGTGATATCTACGAGTGTGAAATTTGGTGCAAATTGATTGGATTTCAGGGGACTTTTGGGTAAAAGTAGTTAATTCAATGCTACCACGTACCAGTATGTGGCTCCACGCTGAACATGCCATGCTCATTGCCGCTGATGATGCTGTACGTGATCTCTCCTGTGGCCTCGGTGTCCCGGCTGGCGGCCTGCACTCTGAGCACCTGCGTGCCCGCGGCCACGTCCTCCGACACCGTGGCTGTGTACTCCCGGTGCTCGAACACCGGCGGGTTGTCGTTGATGTCCAGGACAGAGATCACCACTTGGCACACCGAGGAGAGACGTGGCGAACCCTGATCGGTGGCGCGGGCTTTCAGCTCGTACACCGACTGCACCTCGCGGTCCAGGGGGCGCTCCAGGCTCATCACGCCGGTGTTCTCGTCAATTGAGAAATACCCATCGACGGAATCAACCAATGAGTAAAGGATGTCGCTGTTAAGACCTGGAAAAAAAGGAAAGAAAACAGGGAATTTAAGTTACATGGATGTTTATAATGCATTTTGGCAAATGTTTAGTTATAATGTGATAACTCTCAGTTCACAACCTCTCTGAGTGTCTGACCTTTCATTTTATTTAACCTACTACACGTCTCACTAAGCTGGTGAATAAACTGTTATCATCACCAATAAGAGTAATGGGCACATTAACAGAAATACTCCTTTAAGTACGGGGCGTAAACAAGCATATTGATTATTATATTGATGCATTGATTCTAGACTCCCATCCTTCTATTCTCATTCCAAAGCATCCATCTTTCACACAGCCTCTTATAAACAGGAGCTGTAAAAAAGAAAAAGAAAAAAGAAAAGTCTAATCCACTCCGTCCTCATAACTCACGTCCTCCCACTGGCAAGACACTCGCAGCAACAAGACAGAGACGGATCACAATAATGATCATAATGCCTTCCTGCAGGTGGCCCCCATTTGAAATACGCTATAATATTCCCATTTGTCAGGTAAGCCCCCCCCCCACGGTTCTCATTATGGTGCTGGAGAGTCGACGGAGGGGAGCCCTGCTTATATGGTTTTAACTTAATCTGCTTTGATCGTCCTTTAAGAGACTTGAGTTTAATCATGATTGGCCATATCCCCTTGTTCACATAAATGTATAATTGTTTAGTCATCTACGTCCCAGGCCTGGAACATTTCATATTAAAGTGGAGCTGGGCTGATTTTTGGATTGACAGAAGACTTTTAAAGTTAAATTAAAAAACTTAAACTAAACCCTGTGATGATATTTTGTCAACTTTTCTATTTAATAACAATGAATAGAAATATATAAAAATATGTATGTAAATCTCTAATGTTGCTGAACAGGTTTTATTTTGGGGAGAGTTGTAATGTTTCAGGGTTTCTGGAGGTTTCAACGAGCTGATTTTACACTTTTTGAGACGATAATGTGTGAAATTTCAAATTGATGTCAAGTACAACAAATATGAAGGAATAACTGACTCCCCAAAATTAAAGATAAGGTGAAGTAGCCTTTTGGAGAAACACCTTCGAAGAGACAGTATTAATAGTCTATCTGACCGTGTGTTTGAAGGCATGTATCATGTATGAATTATCAGTCCTTTGTTGGTTTTGTTTGTAGTTTTGTGCAAATATTTGTATCGTGGAGAAAGACCAGCGTAAACGTATTCAAGACGTAGTATGAAATGTAATATTTTAGCATATTTAAGACTCTTTAAGGCTGCAAATTGAGATTATTGAATTTTAAAACATCTTCAGACGCTGTGGAAACCCTGCTTTTAAAGCTTTTTCAATAATTTATTGGAAAGATTCTCAAGATCTTGTTCGAATCTGGCAAAGCACTAATGTAGACGCAGCAGAAATTGATTGAATTCCCCTACGGTGGAGCAACGGGGAAAGATTGAACAAGGACAACAACAACAGCGAGGCAGTGCAGAGGGCAAAGAGGAGACACTCGGAAGCAGAAAGAGCGATAAGGGTCAAAGCACAATCAAAGGAGGAATGTGCACTCGCATAACTTTAGTTTATCACAGATCAGGGGCACCAGCCTGAGTCTGTTTTTCTGTCTGGTTCATAACTATTCCACACTGATAAGCCGCTCAGACACCGTCGCAGCAGACGGCTGAGCGGAGGAGCAGCGATGTGGCTAAGTATCAAACATCTTCCAGCCAAAGTGGCACACAGCAACTAGTGCCAAGAGTGAGTGCACACAGAGATGTGCAGAGTCAAATATCAATGGAAGATAAAGCAAACTATTTTCTCTTAGGAGGAGGGATACATTAGGCTTTGTATTTTGATGGCTGGCTGAGAGACAGTTGAGCGGAGCCTGAGTGAACTGGGTCAAAGCTACAACACATATTTTCTTCTTGTACATGTCTGTCTGGGACTTGCCAAACAGATTCCAGCTTGAGCCTAAATCAAAAAATATGAGACCGACGCTTCAGTGTGTGTGATGCCCAAGTGTGCGAGGGAACTACTAATCAAATCCCCCTCTGCTTTCACTCAGCGTAGCTCTAAATAATTATTGCTCCTGGCGAAACTGCAGGGAGCACCTTTTTTCCCCCCACCCTTCCTTCGGGTATCCTTATCCTTGATATTCAAAATGTGAAACATTTTGTGCCAGCAAAGCCTCTGGGAAGAAATGTCTCAATACCGGCTCTTTCCTTTTTTGAACATTTAACGTTTCTCTCTGAGGGGACCTAATTCTGGCATCCCTTTCACTCTGTCAAGCTGTCAGTCCAGCCAAAATGAAGGACCGGGGGAAAAAGAAGAAGAGGGAAATAAAAAGCGAATGCGTTTAATTCTGTGACAGCGAACATGCTGAAATGGTTCCTGAAGCTAGGAATGCCCTGCTCCACTAAACTAAAGGTGTAATCTGGAGCGGCAGGTTCAATAGTTCCCAGGATAAAGTCCCGAGGAGTTAAAGCGACTGTTAAAACTGCGTGGTTTTAGGATCTCAGTCTTATCCATGTGTAAACCCTTCGGTGGCTGGCGATGCTCGCTGAGAGGTGAAGACGCCAGAGACACATACGAGGCCCTGGGGCTTTGCACCAGGCGAACGGAAAATTGCAATCATCCCTTTTGAGAATTCAGCTCGAAGAGAGAAGAATTTCATTAGAGTGTAATGGAGCTTTTAATTTGAGGGGTTTATCATTCATGAAATTCCACATTTGTTATCCCTCCCTCGTGCCATTTAGTATAATGCATAATGGAAAGATAATAACCTGTGTGTTGTTAGTCAGCACTGAACCAAGATACATATGCAGAGAGCACACCGTGATGCTAAAAGCCTGTTTAAAGTATTCTTGAATTATAATGCTATATTATACACTGACTTTGAGCAATGCAACGCCGCTAATTGCATTTTAAGCATAATGTAATGGCATTGGTGAGTTTATTGACTCATAATTAACTTTCTCTGGCCTCAGCAGGATCTACAGCTGAATGGGAGCTGATTTACCTGAGAGCCTCCAGCGTCTGTAAAGTTTGTCTAAAGCAAAGTTCAGACACTTTATTATTCATACAGTGCACTGGGGCAGTAAAGTAACACTTAAAAATCGAAAAAAATCTAAAAGAAAAACAACACTCCAAACAGGAAACATTACATAAATATTTTAGGAATCATAAAATACCGATTAGTAATTGACTTGCTGTGGTTAGGAGGAAATTATTTTCAGAGCCGTAAGTAAGTTTTATATTTATATTTGTATTGTGTAAGATTCAAAAGGCAAAACTCTTTTTCTATCACTCTCTGAAATCAAACTGATCTATTATTAGGTGCTGGATTCACGGCCCCTGCTGCACAATACATGTCTTTAAATAAGAGACTGATTTTGTTTCCTGTGGAAGCACAAGGTTCTGGAAATACTGTGCATTGTGAATTAACGTGTTCCTCACCAGTGTCGACATCATTGGCCTGCAGTTTCGCCATATACGTGCCCGTCTCCGTGTTCTCGAAGACCGTAATGCTGTAGGGGTCGGATGAGAACTGCGGCGGGTTGTCGTTGACGTCCTCCACAGTGATGTGGATGTCGGCCTCGCAGTACCGCCCGCCTCCGTCTACTGCCCGCACTTTGAACCTGTGCACGTCCTGCTCCTCTCGGTCCAGGGGCTGCGAGGTCTTCAGTTCCCCTGGAGGTGAGACAGTACTTGTTTGTGCAAAGCATACAGAGACATACGCTCTTCTGGGAGCAGAGGGATGTCGTTTGACATAAAAAAATAAAAGCATCAAAGCCGTTCCCCTCACAGACAAAAATAAAATCTGTGTATGCAATTAATCTAGAGACAGAGATTAAAAGAGCACATCATGTGTACTCTACAGAACTGTAGCCCTGTTGTCTACTTTCTACTAAACAAGTGAAAAGCATCTAACAACTAATGGCTTTCAAGAGAGAGGGGAATGAATAAGTAATTGACTCACAAGAGGAGAGAGAGGAAAGCCAAAGACAGAAGGGTTCTGGCAGCTGAAATCACCTTGGAAGTGAAGCAGCAAACATTCTGGAAAACTCCAGAGCGTCTTGGCTGTCCTCATCTGCAATAATCCCACTACACTGCACTGGGAAAATATATAAAACCCTCAACGTAACAGTAGCCCTGCTGCTAGAATCCCAGTATTGATGTTTGCCAAAATACAGCTGGACGGCATTATTGGCCTTACTATCCGCCTTGGTGTCAATTTTTGCCATTACTAAGGGATTTTATACAGCCGCAGATGTGGTGTATAGCCGTTTAAATCTACTGGCCTAGTTTGTTTTGCCCTTTAATGATTTTTCTTTGCATTTATTTTGGAAAACAAGTCCGCTGTGATTAACTGGTATTGTTTTTCTTTCCCCTTTTCCCAGCTTTTTTCGTCCCAGAGGCCAGCTGGAGTGTCTGGTTTAGAAGGTCCCCCTTATTTGAAGGCCAGAAGTATAGCAGCCATAAATTCAATTTAAGTATAACTCTGTAATAATATTACTAGTGCCACTGTGGGTCTTTCAGTTGCCCTGCAGGGGGAATGTTCTTGGCTTTTTTAGAAATGAATAAGTAAATAACAACTGGGCAAAAGAAAACTCATTGCCTCCTTCATGGCCGATTATGATTTGCACACACAGAGACACAACTATAAAAACCTAACAGCTTGCAGAGAAATCAGAAGCCCCAGATCTTAAAAGTGTTAGAACGTGAGACTGCGGCTGAGCTGCAGAAAAAGCCATGTGTGTTCGATGAAAGGCTTTAACACGTGTCCCACATACAGCTTCCTAGAAACCAAAATAACCTGCAGCACAGCTGGAATGAAATCTGACACAATGGCTGAGGACACAGATGGCTTCAGCAGGAAAGAAAAGCCAAGTGAATCAAATGGAATATATAACGAAAGTATTCCAAATCACGATTTTACAGTGGCCATAAAACATCACACATTACTCCTACAAACCTGTATCGGAGTCAACGACGAACAATTCTGATCCAACTCCCTGGAGCTCGAAGAAGATTTGGGCGTTTGAGCGAATGTCCGCGTCTGTGGCAGAAACCTGCAAGATGAGCCGGCCGGCGGGGGAGTCCTCTGGGACGCTCTCACTGTATAGAGACTGGGGGACGGATGGAGCAAGAGGAAAATGCAAGAGGGGTAAGAAATTAAAGGGAATGCTAGGATGAAGAGGGCACAAGAACTGAAATGAACTACTTAAAATTGCACACACTCAACTCGGGGAAGGAAATTACTACCTTTTCGCATACGGGGCTGTTGTCGTTGGCATCCAGCACCTTGACCTCCACGGTGGCTTTGGCAGTGAAGATGCCATCACTGGCGGTAATGTTAAGGAGATAATTGTCCTTCTCTTCACGGTCCAAGGGCTTCCTGACAGAGACCTTCCATTCATTCTGAATGTGCTCGATGGCAAATTGGCCAAATAGGTCTCCTCCTGTTTGGCGTTGAAAAGAGAGCACCACTTTAGAATGATCATCGACTTCGAGGCAAGAACCAGCCTGACTCATTCAATACACACAAGGATAAGGACAAGGATATGTGCTCAATTTAAAACTCAATCCCACTAAATATCAATTTAAATTCACTGGAATAATCATTTAGGTATTCAGCTCTACTTTAAAAAAAAACACAAATCCTTGCTTCTAAATGTTTGGTAACACAAGCAAGTCTTCCAACCACAGGATGTTGAACAATGTAAATTAACAAATAACAGTGCTGGTTCCCGAGTCCTCTTTATATTTCCACACTTGGCATATTTATTCCCACTTGCTAATTAGCCCCAGAGGAAGTATTTCCCCCCCTGCCTATTTCAAAGCCTTATTCAGATAATTATACATTTCTGTATTATGACCTAAATATTTGCCTTGAGCTTGGGCAAATCAGGCAATAACTCAGACTGCTAACAGATAATAGGACTGTGTAATGTTTCAAAGATGAGATATTATCATCGTATTAAGTAGCATAAATGGATAATCCCCCCGCCAGCTCTGTTTATGTAAAAACAGTTACACAAATGAGTCGGGAGTAAACTCTGTGCACTTGCTTATTATCTATTTTTGCAGAATAATAAATGCCCACCTGTGATGAAGTAGTGCACTTGTTTATTGATGTCCTCAGAGTCGTCATCCGTGGTGCTGAGGATAGCGATCACCCCGCCGGGAGGGTCATCTTCACTCACGGTGCCTTTGTAGATCTCTGCGGTGAAGCGAGGCGCATTGTCGTTCACATCGGCGACTGTTACCTCCACTGTGGTGCCGGTGGTGTGTTGGACCTTATCCCCTTGGTCTGTGGCCAGGACGGCAACTGCGTATTTGTTCATCTTTTCGCGGTCGAGCTCTTTTAACGTGGTCAGCCATCCGGTTTCACTGTTAACAGCAAACAGCTCAGAGATGTCCTGCGAGTTCTGCTTGGGGTCGAGGCTGTAGACGACATGGCCGTTGGTTCCAGAGTCGAGGTCGGTGGCTTTGACCTGGATCACTTGAGTCCCGCTTGGAAGGTTTTCCACGACGACAGCCTCGTAAGGGTCCGACTCAAAGGCGGGCTTGTTATCATTAAGGTCTTTCACTTGGATGTTGATGATTACCGATGTAACTATCTCGTAATTCTCATGTTTGGTCTGAGCGAGCAAAGCAAGTTGGTACCATTTGGTCGTCTCATGGTCGAGGCTCTTCTGAAGTTTCAAGGCTCCACTGTCTCTGTCTACAACAAACACCTCATCTTCGTTGCTCTCCGGAGTGTTTCCCTTCACGAGGCTGTAGACGACCTGTTGCTCGCTCTCTGCCTGAATCACATCGATCTCCGTGCCAATGGGAAGGTCTTCAGCGATCGTGTAACGGTAATGGGGTTCAGCAAATTTGGGAATTGGGGTCTCTGGTGCGACAATCTTGATGTAAACCTGCACAAGTGAATGTTTGGATGGATTCCCTGTGTCCTTCGCCCTCACAAAGAATGCGTAAAGTTCATTTTCAAGCCCGATGAGACTCTCTTTGGTTACGATGACTCCAGAGGTCAGGTGGATTTCAAAATTCTCCTCCACATTCTCAACATCTGCCTCGATTGAATACTGAATGTCAGCATTGTTTCCCTCATCCATGTCTGAGGCAGCAATTTTTATCACTGAGGTTCCCCTTGGAACATCTGATGCCATGGTGGCTTTGTACTCAGCTGCTCTGAACTGTGGGGCATTGTCATTGACATCTGTGAGAATGACATTGACAACACAAAAACCAACTTTTCCACCACCGTCTTTAGCTACGAGAGAAATAGGAATAACTTTCTCAATGGCAGTCTCACGGTCAAGGCTCTCTAGGGTGAAAATCTCTCCATTGTCATTGATTGCAAACTTGTCTTTGGCAAAGTCATTGACAATCTGGTACGTTATTTGCCCATAAATGCCGTCATCGTCATCTGTTGCCTTCGCCTCTGCTACCAAGGTGCCAGCGGGTGAGTTTTCAACAAGCTCTACTACATAGTCAGCCTGCAAGAAGGTCGGGTTGTGGAAGTTGGCACCGATAACTGTGACCACGACGAGGCACGAGCTTCTGAACACGCCGTCAGACACTGATATGTTGAGGTTGTAAAGAGGCTGCATGTGAGGCCTCCGGTGGTTGGAAATGACGATGGCGCCCGTGCGCTTGTCTATGGCAAAGTTCTGCTCTTCATTCCCGGATAAGATTGAGAATGCCAAATTATTTGAGTCTGAGCTGTCGGCATCTGATGCTTGGACTTGGGTGATGAAGTGTCCACGTGGGGCCAATTCGCTGATGGTAGTTTTGTAAGTGGGTTCTGTGAAGGTTGGAGCATTGTCATTTAGGTCCATGACGTCTATCGTCACGATGACGTCACTGGAGAGCGCTGGAACCCCTCCGTCCACCACGCGGACTCGCAACTTGTGCTGCGGGATTTCCTCACAATCAATCATTTGAGCTATCGTGATTGTTCCTGCGTCACGATCGATGGTGAAATAATCCGAGCTTTTCCCCTTCTCCTCCACCAACTGAAAGAATACTTCTTGGTTATGGCCAGTGTCTGAGTCTTTGGCGTCAACTTGCAAAACTGAGGTACCAATGACGGAGGCCTCAGAAACATTGCCGTAATAGGACTTTGACAGGAACACAGGAGCATTATCATTCACGTCTTCCAGAATGATATCAACAAAAACCTCTGACTGTGCTCCAGTCAGAGAGTCTGTGGCTCTTACATTTAACTTATATGCAGGATGTGTCTCAAAGTCCAATGGCTGAATCACATGAATAACACCTGTGTTGAAATCGATGGAGAACTGTTTGAAAGGATCTCCTTCAGAGATGGTGTACACGATTCGAGGACTCTCGGAGTCGTTGGCCTGTACGTGAAGCACCGGTGTGTGTAACTGAATGTTTTCAGGGATTTCGATGCTGTAAAAAGGCTTCTCAAATATAGGCATTGCTTTGTTCACCACGGTTATTGGCACGTCTACTTCAGCCGAGAGCACCGTCTCTCCATTATCTTTTGCCGTGACAACAATGACAAAGTCTTTGTTGAGTGACTCTTTGTCAAATTTGCTTTTGAGGGAAATTTCACCGGAGGGGCTAATTTGAAAGTGCTCCTGATGCTCCTTCAGGTAATAACTGACTTCTGCATTTGAACCCATGTCCTTGTCCACTGCTGTGACCTGTCTGATGACCTGGCCGACCTCCGCGTCCATCTGAACAAGGGCATGATAAGGAAGGTTCACAAACATGGGTTTGTTGTCATTGACATCCTCCACTGTCACGGTTACGACAACATGAGCCCCATCTTCAGATTGGTCCTCTCTGGTGACCTTGACGATGATAATAAACGTGTCCTGTGCCTCGCGATCGAATGGAATTCCAGTGGTTGAGATTACTCCAGATGTGCGGCTGATTACAAACCTGCTGTCTGGGTTCAGAATTTTAAAGAACAAGGGCTCGTTCACCTGGTTCCCCACAACGGCAATGACCGCTAGAGTTTTCTTCTCACGTGAGTTTTCTGGAACAAAGGCTTTGTAGGACTCCCTGGTGAACTTCAGCTTGCTCTCCTTGTTTTCTTTCACATTTATCTTTACTGTTGCAACAGTGGCAAATCTACCATCTGACACTCTGACCTTTAATTCATAACGGCTCCTCAAATGTGTGACATTCTGAATCGAGATTATGCTTGTGACCGGGTCAATCCTAAATTTATCCCCGATGTTACCCTCAGAGATGGAGAAGAGAAGTTTTGAGTTGGGCCCAGAGTCTGAGTCTGTCGCATTGATTTTAATGACTTCCACCCCTTTGTATGTTGGCACTATGACAGTGGTCTCATACACCTCTTGGCTGAAAACTGGTGAACAGTCATTAACATCGATGACTTCAATGGTCACATTGGCCGCCGTCTCTGCGAACAGGCGTGGCATTCCTAGATCATGGACCTGGATTGTGAAGTGGAAAACGCTCCTCTGTTCATAATCCAAAGCTGTTGTGCTTCTGATGGCTCCGGTGCTCGAGTCAATGGCAAAATAGTTGTGAGCAAATGGTTCAACGATTTGATAGATGAGCATGGCGTTCTGGTTGCAGTCGGCATCAGAGGCGCGGATGACGAAAGGAGTGTTTTCATGGGTGAGGACAACACTGTTGACTGGAGCCGACTCGCTGATCACTCCTTTGAATTCCCTCTGGAGGAAGATTGGAGCATTGTCGTTCTCGTCCTTGAGATGAATCTGAAGTGTTGTGTTGCTGGCGATTCCTGCCATGTTGGTGCCCTGTATGATGAGACTATATTGAGAGGTGGTCTCGTAATCTAAAGCCCCCTGGGTCACAACCACTCCAGAGTTTGGGTTAATGTTGAAGGCGTTGTTGATGTTGCCAGCTTTTATTTGATAGAAGATAGACGACTGGCTGACAGCTGAAACCAAGCTCACAAAACTTCCTGGATGGGCTGATTCACTGATTTCGGCAGAGAACTCCTTCTCCGTGAATCTGGGAGCTGCATTATCAGAAACTGTGACCACAATATGTACAGTGGCTGTTGTTGACAGGGGAGGTATTCCATTATCAGACGCCTTAACAGTAAGTTCAAACTGGGTCTGGCTGCGGCGATCAAGCTCTTTGGCGACTGTGATTGTTCCAAGAACAGGGTCGATGGCCAAGGAATTTGCGACATTTCCTGTGAGACGGAGAAGACAAAAGAATAATGTGGTTACGAAAAGTGAAATCGATGCACACTGAGATATTGTTGACAAGAAGCAGACGGACGGACAACCTGAAAGCAGGTCTGCGAGGAGGCATAAAAACAAACAACTTTATTTTCTGTGTTGTACCAGGAAGATGTTTTTGATGAGCAAGCTACTGTTCAATTAGAATAAGTCATCCAACCCAATTTAAGTATGCATGCATTCAAAAGTAAAATTTATTGTTCTCATATAACTGCTTACTCTAGCAGAATAGCATTGTGGGAAATTCTGAGGGGGGGGGGGGGGGGGGGGGGGATCTGCTCATCTCCCACGCATTTGAAGAACTTCTACACAAAGTCTTCAATATTCTCCTCGTCTTTGTAAAATATTCCATTCATGATGGAGATAGAGTGGGCAGCAGGACTCAACATGACTCATGCATTTTTTACTAGCTGATTTCATTTGCATTATTTTACAATGAAAGCTTTCTGCTGTGGGAGAAAAGTAGGGAAACAGTGGCTCAACGGAGTGGAACAGCGACTTTGTGTATATGTACCTGATTCGATGCTGTAGACGATCTCTGCGTTATGGCCCTTGTCTTTGTCGAGAGCTGAGACCTGAAGCACGGCCGAGCCTACGGCAGCGGACTCGAACACGCGACCGGAGTAAGGTGTGCCTATAAACCAGGGTGCATTGTCATTGGAGTCCTCCACGTTGACAATCACACGCACGAGGTTCCTCTTTACTGGGATGTCCTGGTCTCGAACCTAAAGAAAAGAATATTTAGAAAGAGAGAGGCAGAGTGTGAGAGCCCTCAAGGGATAATTATTTCCTGAACGTCAAAAAGCAACAAATGATTCATATTTGGGAACGCGTAGAAATAAACAAACTTAATTTCATGGATGTTTCATTTTGTAATGAAACATCGGCAAAACTCCATTAAACCACATGTAGGAACTAACCATAATTTACCAGACTATTGTGAAACAGTTGTCATTGATTCCTACCATGACAGTAAGGATGTGATGATGCATCGTCTCGTGGTCCAGTGGCTCAGCGGTGTACAGAGTGCCCGTTCCCGGGTCGAGTCTGAACTTCCTCAGGCTGAATGGATCGGTGCTGCTCAGGAGCGTAAAGGTTAGTTTATTCTTCTCATCTCTGTCGGTGGCGCTGATCTGCATGACCTCGCTCCCCGTTGGTTTGTCTTCAGGGACGTTCACGAAGTACGTCTCCTGCGAGAACTGAGGCCGGTGGTTGTTGGTGTCGATGACACGGATGAGCACCTATAGGAGAATAACACCATACATTTTTTAGAATATTATTTAGGAGTGTTATCCGAGCCATTACATCCTTAAAATCCTTTATCATTAAAAGCATAGAGAGGGCAATTGCACAGCAGTGATACCCAACCTGGTTTCTGAAAGGGTTAGGGTTAATTTTACCGGAATTACATACTCTAACCCTATCATTACCAGAATCATAGTGTGTGTTTAGATTTACTGAAAAAATGTTCCCGTAAATGAAAAGTAGAAACCAGAACACTAAAAAAAAATGTTAACGCACGTTTCATCTTATTTCCTTCTCGCATTCCCTTTTGTCTTCATGCAGAAATTATAATTTTTCAACACAATTCTTGTTCTTCTACACAATTGTATTCAAGTTCAATGCATATGATGTCAAATACAATATTTTAACTGAATGACAATGCATCTAGGCACAGGCGATTAAATTTAGAGTTCATGTGTGATCCATTAAATAAGTGTTAACTGTGGGAACAGAAATATGACAACACGTCTAAAAGTAACTTTTTAGGATGGATACATGTTTGAGTGACTGTTTTGCAGATGAAATAGTCCAACAACTCTTCTGACTCAAATCTACAATAGAAAGTTCTGCTTCTTGCTTGGAGCAGCACAAAGTGCGCTGCTCTTCTCCCCACACACACAACAAAGAATTGAACATCCCCAAACTGTAAAATTCCACTGGGAGCATGTTTTATCAACACCAGCCATTCGTCTACTGGACTTCCGACAGAGGATTATGGAGAGCTGCTGGAATGCCATCTCTGCTTCCCAGACCAGCGAGGGGCTTCTACCGTTGCCAAACATGGGGAACAAAGGGATCAGCCCAGATTAGACACCTGCATACCAGACACCAGGGGGTGATGTCCCACAAGGAAACGGCCAAAGCCGAGCTGTTTGGTGCAGGAAGAGTGAAGGGGACTGTGGTCACAAAAGCTCTGACCAGTTAACAGCTCGAAGGCTGACCAGGATTTGTCAGATCTCTGGTCAACACCACGGCCCGCTGTTGTATTTTGTCATAATACTGTTCATTGAGCACCGTGAGCCTATATCAGAGACAAATATAGACTCAACCTGACAGGACTGATAACATTTACAATCTGCTGTGTGCTGTGATGTTGGCAATGCTGCTGAGGCTCACAGATGTCTTCTTGCAGGGGGAGCGCGGGGCTGCATGCTGTCTGTCAAACTGGCTGTTTGCCACACAAGTCATGTGTCATGAGCGACCCGTGTCACGCTGCTAATCAGGACGTGTAATGTAAAATAAATACGCTTTTCTAATGAGACATTAACCCTGAATGGGGCCTCCGGTTCCCGTTGCACCCTCAGAAAGCCTGACAATCCATCTTATCCCATGCATGTCCTCTCATGTCACTTTAGACATCATATAACACCAGATCCCCGCTGTATCACAGTCCACATTTTACACACGCAGATGCACATGCATGCACCCAAACACACACGCTCATAAAATATGCTCTACCCCACATGCATTCACACAAAGAAAGCCGTCCAGTGTGTCTCAATCTGGCCAGTGTCAGATAACGCGTCTTGTGAATAGCGGCTAAGGTGGCAGGGGCTGATAGTGCTGTCCAGAAGCAGAGAGAAATGGAACCTGGTCAGAATATCCACATTTACTCCAAACTGTTGTATTTCAGAGAGTTTTGAAAGCACATACACAAGGCTATTCAGCCCCCATCCCCCACGTGCACAGAAACTTGCCTTTCCTTTTGCAAGGAAGCTCTAAAACACTTCAAAAGAACTTTGCCCCCAAACATCACAAAGCAGCATGATACAGCCCGACTAGCAGAAAAGCTGGTGGAGAAGAAGACTCTGACGTCTTTGTATAAGGCTCCCTTTGGGAACGCTGAGGAGGAGCAAGATTGGGACTGAGACACAGACGTGACAGATGGAGGTACTGAAGAAAAGAAAAAAAACTGACGAAGAAAGAAAAGTGACAGTGAGACCAAAGGACGCAATGGGAAACGGTCAAATTTAGCAGACACAGGTTTTAACACACACTCAAATACATGTGTGGCTGAGGATAAAAGGCACATAAAAAGAATCCAGGAGGTCCAGGAGAAAAGAAATACAACAGTCAGCTTTGATAATGACAGCAAGAAAAAAACGTATGAGTGACTGAGGTGAACGTTCGACTCAGACATAAAGAGAGTCTTTGTAATGTGGACTGAGATAACATGAGAAACAGGAGAGCGGGAACAGATTGTGAGCTGAACAGCTTGAAGTACTTCTGAACGGCCAAGGGAGGATGTCATATAGGTGGAGATGGAGGGGGGGAGGGAGTCTGGGCTGCATGATGAGGCTGCCTTGTTGGCGCAGCTCCTAGCTATGAGGTGCCCGGGCTGGAATGCGGCACCCCTCGTCTGCATCAGCTGATCCTTCAGAGACGCCTTCGTGGAGTTTCAACGGCCAAATGGAAAGCACACAACAGAATGGCCGACTGTTTTCCATGGACCTCCCACAGAACAGGGTCTCTCAGACTGATGTCGCCACTGGAGTCACAGGAAAGCTGGACTTAAAGGACCAGCCTGCAGGATTTAGGGGGCTCTATTCTTTCAAGTTTATGTTTTCATTAGTGCAAAACTGTTGCGTTTTCTTTAGGAGCGGGTCCTCTTTCATGGGGCCCGCCATACTGCAGTAGCCCGGAACAGACGTTTGCTCTATAGAGTGCTTACACATTTCTACGTTATCTGGCCACCATATGTTTAACTCCATGCTTGGGTCAGGGCAGGGTTGTTTAGTTGGTTGCAATTCGCAAACCCATCTCTAGATGTCACTAAATCCTACAGAGAGACACCGTTAAAATAATTTCAATATTTCACCTTCGAGTTTTTCACTGTCATTGGAAAATAAAAGATGTTTAAGTTCAAAAGAGAAAAGTGGTTGCTGGAGAGTGGCCGACCGATATCGGTTAGCTTCTAATACTGACCTTTCACAAATATCATCATCAGTATGAGTGTTTATTGGCCGATATTCAAATTTATATTTTACATTGTACGATTTTCTCTTTGTGGTTAATCTCAAGCCCCACTTACATTTCTTTATTATAAGGGTTTGATAATGATATGTTAGCCATCACTGCCACTTAATCTTAAATATATACATCGGCTAATATACAAGTATCTAAAAATGTTCACTCCCCAATATCAGAATTAGCATCTGCCTCCATATCAGTGAGGCTCTACTTCTGAATAACGAAAAAGTTTTGTGTGGTATCGCGGACACCCTACACGGGAGCTCTCATTGTCCTCATTGTCCTCCTGTGTCGTGCGTAGGAGAGGAAGCCTCCCTGCCAGGTGGCAGGTTCTGGGCAAAGGCAGGGCACTGGCACCGGCCACTCGACCGTGTTCCCAAAACAGGATTAACACAGCCCAGTACCCACAGAGGTCCAGCGCTCTTGTTTGCGCTTTATTCTACCCAAACATAATAATCATCATCCCTGCATGCCTGGCCAATAAATGTGGAGACTTTTGAAAACCAGAGAGGGAGAAATCAGAAAGAAAGACAAAGAAAGATAAACAAATACAAAAAAACCAACACTCTAAGGAGGGAGAAAATAGGCCAGCCTGCATCAAAAGAACAGACAAGTCCAACGCTGAGCTTCCACGAGGTGCGCTGCATGCGTGTGATCAGGGAGATCTCATTTGCAGTGCAACTCCGGAGGACTTGTCTTAAAAGGTAAACAACACACTGTCCACAAAGAAATAGAATCCAAACTGAATAAATCAATAACGCGCTGTGGTTTCCAATTAAATTCTCTTTTCGTTTTTTTGTTACAGGCGCAGCAATGAGGAAAGGTGATTACTCAACATAATCTTTTCTTTCATATTTTACTCTACAGATAATAATTCAAATTCAAAATGACTTACTCCCATTATATAGCTTTACCTACCTCTAAAAAATAAGTCACTACACAAGATTTTCAAAACCTTATCAGTTACATGCCACCATAACACGTGCACTTCCCACCAAGTGGCGTGTTTACAGTTTGTTAAACCCCCCGCTAACAGAGCAAACGCTGACAATGCCCAACAATGTTATCGCATAAACAAATTGGTAGCCAAAACAATCAGACGGACTTTCCTGAAACAAGTCGGAGCTCACTGTATTCTGAGCACTCGGGACAGTTAAGGTTTTCCTAAACACACGTGCAAGCCAACAAAACTGGCGCTGTGTCAGATATATCCAATAGACTGTACACGACAAATGAAAAACCACTGAGGCCAACACAAGTTAATGGTTTTTCACCATTCTCTTTTCACGGAAGATAATTTGTGATAACAATAACCGTTCGGGGACGTATTTATGACGAGCCAACCAAATTTGGGGTAATTGCTCTAAACTCTGCTAGTGCTCTGTGCTTCTTTTCAGTCACCTATTGGACTCTCGGCATATCCCAGCCAGCTGGCCTACATCACTAAATGTGGTTTATGGAGCATACAAATTCAGTAAATCCCTTCGCTCGACAGAAAACAGCTGACCCAAGGTGGTCAGCTGGGTATATAATATCTCACACTCAAGCACTCATCTGCAAGAGAGCCTATCAGACACAGCACTAATAATAACTACAAAAAAATATGCAAGCGGCGAGAAAGACTCGAGTGTTGTCGGCGATAAGCTATGGATTCTTTGACCCACTTCTTGTGTGAACTCAGGGCTCAACGGAGCAGTGATGGCCTGTAGACAGGGAGTTCATAAAGCCGATCATACAGGAGTTCTAGCAGTTGGAGTTGTCGTTACACTTTCCTTTGAGAATCCGACAGATGGAAATAAGGTAGCGTCTGAAAATCCACTCCAGGGAATCAACATTTACTTTAAGGTTTTGGAGGTTGACCGATTTAAGAACACCTACTTCTCTGACGCAGTCTTTAAGATTTCTGTAAAATTTAAATCCTGTCATGTCATCAGTGTATAGGATAACGATTTAAAAGTTTGCCCATGAAGCAGAATAAAAAATAACAGTCATGCAGAATGAATGAAAGTAAACAAACCTAAATTAAAGTGAGTCAGTATTTTTGTTTTATAGAACGGCTGTACGAAATCATTGCCTGTAATGTGAAAGGCTTGCTAGTGCAGCCGGTCCCACCGAGAATTAACCTTTGAATGTGATTAATTTGACTTAAAATGTCAGTGCATGCAGCATTGCTGAGAGGCATTCAAATTGTCTGTTGCCAGGGGGCTGCGGAGGAGAGAGAGCGGTAGAAACCTTGTGTAGGTTTGCTGTTTTTAAGGTTCTGCACTAAACTAAAGGACTCGCTGCTGCTGCTGCTGCTGCTGCTGCTGCTGCTGCTGCCGCCGCCGCCGCCGCCGCCGCGGATGAGCTGCGAAATGCAAGGCTCAGTGGAGCACAGCAGCCAGATGATGAAAGGCTTTATTCATACGGAGTGACAACAAATAGATTCCTTTCCAGCTACAGTTCTCTGAAGCTCCCCTTCGAGGACAAAGGACAAAACATTTTGAATGCTGTCATCTGATATGACCCAAACTACCATGTAAAAGTGTTCAAAATCGTCTGGACAAGGCATGAACGTCTGAACAAAGCCCGGCGACGATCTGGGTGCGTGAAAGCTTTTTTTTAATGGCAGTTCAGCTTCGGTATCAGCTGGGGAGCGAGATGCACATGCAAGTAGGATTCAATTTGAATATAAATCTATTTAAATGAAGTTCTCGGTGTACCATACATTTGTTTTGGTAGGTTTGTATTTAGTTTATAAACGATGTGGAACATGAACATCCTGAATCGTTTGGATCCATAATCTCTCTGCATTATGTTTTTTTTATGTTTTTGGATGTAATTTTTAATCTTCATCAAAATGACTCACAGAGGATCACATGGTTCACGGCACTCGAAGCTTTTCATTCTCTTCTGCACTACGGTTATAGCCATTCTGCCGTTCAGCTGATCTTGGTTCCTGCACTGTCCCATTTGCCATCGGTGTAGTGTCTTTAGTTATTCAGGGTCCATTCAGAAAAGACAGAGACAATCTGTTCCTCTCAGAGAAAAGTAGGTTCACAGGTTCAGCGAGAGACACAGCGGAGGGGCGGAGAGGAGGGGGCTCAAGAATGCACACTTTGAATAAAAGAAAAAAAAGGAAAACGGCCAGACGGCACCATCATCAAAGCAGCCTTCTGCATCAGGAATGAGACAATGGAAGATTCCTGGAGCTCAACATGCTGGACTGAGATGGTAGAGAAAAGACGGGGTGGAACTAACTAATGCTAACACGGGTTGAAGAACTGAAATTTGACATTTGTTTCTGCTTTATTTCTTCACGGGTATGTGCTCATTTTCTTTCTCATGAACCCACTTTCATGTCTGTATGAATCTACAGTCGGGATATGACAGGGTAGGTTCAGCATGAAGACTTTATCCTGGCTAAAAAAGCAGCCTAACAGCAACTCTACAGTATTTAGGAACTCGATGTGGCCATCAGGTTACCAGGCAACTGCCGACCCAGAAGTCATTGCACCAGGCCAAAAATAATCCTGCACTTAACCCGAGTAAAATCACTACTTGTCACTTTAACACTTTGGTTTTTGTACAGATTTAACAACAAAATATAATTTGTATAAAAAGTGATCTGATGTGGATTAAACCACATCTGGGCCGAGCCTTTTTATTGAATAGACTCTCACAAAGAAAGCAAATAAGCATATTTCCCAAAATGTGGGGATTTGATTCTTAAAATCAAATCATCTTTTTCTGATAATCTTATAAGCCAAAATAAAACAAACAAATTTGTGTTGAAATACAACCGAGTCCCACACAACAGACAGCACCGGACCAAAAAAAGGAAAGTATAACCACATCATGTCTGTGCCCTTTCTTTCACGGCAGCATTATACAATTAGCAGTCAGGTCATGAAGATCTCGACCATCTTTCCAGACCAGCTGAGAGCAACAGCAGCTTCGATTCACAAAACATATACAAACAAACGGGACAGTTTGGACGCCGCTTCACTCGTTACCCGTCCATTTCCCCCTGTTATTTCTCACACAGAGGAAAAACAGAACAATGACAACTGCCTCATCAGCTTCCAACCATTTCATTAGTGTTTCAATTACCTGGGTGCTGACAGTTCGTGTCCCATCTGTGGCTTCCACCGTCAGGTTGTAATTTGATTTCTGCTCGGCGTCCAGGGTCCGTGCTACAATCAAGGTTCCGCTGGCCTTGCCCACGTCAAAGCGGCTGTCATAATTACCACCTGTGGAATAGGGTTTTTTTTTTTTGTATAACAAACAAGGAAGAACGAAAGATTATTGACAAATCATGGCTGAGTTGTGCAAGATATTACAAAAGCTATTTATACAACCCTGACAGTAGATGAATGAACATGCATGAATGCAAAGTGGGGAATGTGTGACGGCACAATATGAACTGAATGAAGCTATTCTAAAATCTCAAGGATCAACCGTACGGGAGTGGATATAAAATGGAGCTCTAATTCACATGAGGTTAAGGAGCGGAGGTTTTTCCTGGCACTCGCGAATCAGGTTAATCTGCATCGGGTCACAGGTTTTAAAGGGGAACAATGTGGCACAACAATGTGGCACAACAATGTGGTACAACATCAATGCGGTGACACAACACAATTCAACCACAGCCAACAGACAATGTAGGTTGATCTCATAACGCAGCACAGCCTATTAGGAGATCCCAGCAGCTACCTTCTGCTGTACAGTTGTGGTCGCAAGCCATCTGAAGGATGTAAAACATCTCAGAATCCTCTATGCCGTCTTGCAAAAATCCAACCAAACAGAACATTCCAGAGAAAAGAGGAAAAAGCAGTAGCAAAGCAAGGAGAGAGAGAGAGAAGAAGAGAAGAAAAACAAGAGACGTGTCAGTCAGACATTGATTAGAGGGACGACAGGAGGGAACGGAGGAAGAAGAAAGGAGTCAGTTTAAGTCTTCTCATACACATAGAGCTAAAAGAGCTAAACGAAATACATTCAAGAGAGGACGAATTAACTTTTAACACTTTGTAAGAAAATACATTGTCTCGAAATGACCTTGCACCTGATAGTTGTGATAACGTGTATTGTTTTTGAGCTATTGATTTGTGTTACAGTTGTGTTATCTAAACCACACAGGCAGACAGCAGTAAAACTGACAGAAAACTGTTTAATGTCTTTGTTTTGTTTGGGTTTAGGCGAATTAAGAACTTGCAATTTGCAATTAAACCTAAAAGCATTCTATACATTTAACCATGTAATTTAAAGGTATCCAAACCAAATGGAAATCTGGTTCCAAAAGGGAGAAGCTAATTACTGCTCCTCTGCTAATGTAGTTGGGTTTGCCTTATTCTCCTTTACAACTGGACTGAGCCTAAGTCTAGTTTATTTTTGTGAAACAAGTAACTCAATTACAGAGAAGTTGATTCAACAGAATGGGTTCTTCTCAATTACAGATTACAGCTGGAGAAAAACACTAAGTCAATTTAGTTTTAGCTTTAGTTGAGGTTATATTTCCTTATTTTTCTGTGGCAACTTTATGGGAAGTTTCACACATACACACACTTCTAGTACATTGTTATTTTTCTAATATGGTAAAACAATTTCTTTCTCAAATATGAATTTACTGCACTTTGGCTTCTTCAGGCAGTAAACATGACGAGTTTGTACCAGAAAACTGACTCATCGATTTTAAAATGCATAGAAATAGATGTGTGTTCTAAATTGTTGTTTATTTAGTAATAGGTTTTTTACTTGACATTTCACACACAAACGCTACGTCAGTTCTTAAGTGCACTTATCTAAAGAGCAATTTTCTACGAGCGTTTCTACAGTGCACATGCATATACACAGTGATGCGTGCGAGGGAGGCAGTACCTGTGATCTCAAACCACACGGGAACATCAGAGGATTCCGTGGCGACGACGCCGACCATGTGCGCCACGGGGTCGCTTTCCATCACAGAGAAAGTGAAGGGGGACTCCTCAAAGACCAGGGGAGCTGCGTCGGCTGGCACTACTGGTTTTGGGATCCACTCGATGTGCAGGCGACAAGTGGAGGACTTCTGAGGGCGGCCATTGTCGACAGCTTTAATCTGAGAGAGAGAGAGAGAGAGGCAGAGAATGAAAGTGTTACACAGCGTTACGCAACTTTTCTTCTTTTTTTTTCGGTTGACAATGAGTTTCTGCACAGCTCGCTAGCAGATCCTCTGCCTGGATCTTCTCAGAAGTAAACACACTGGAAAGTTTAGTTGTGCGGGTTGATGGTAAATACTTGCAACTACAATACAACAATAGACCATATTAAAGCTAAAGCCCACTGGAGGCATAAATAGAAGCACTGATTAGTGGCACAAATCCACAGAACGGGCTGTGTTTCAATCGTAAAAGCATTTCCGTTCCCTGAGCCGTCCACATGGCAAGAAAACCTTGTATTCAGGAGAACAAAACACCTTTTGTAATGCAGTTCTTTTGTGAGTGCACCTTTTGTCAGGACTTCAATTACAGTAAACTGTGGAGAGAGAGAGAGAGCCGTGTCTTCAAGCAGCACAAGACACAACTTGTAGGAGCCTATATCTGGATAAAAATCACTTTAGGTATCACCGCTCAATGTTTCACTGCGGTTTTCACAGCCAACTGAAATAACTAAACTCGGAGTAACATCCTTGTGGCAGTTTGACAGAACATTGATTTTCACACATATAATCCAAAGATTCTCTTCAAACTAGAATTACTGCATCACGGATGTTTGCCTCCATCAACCAGTGGGGTTGCAGTTTCCATTCATGTCTATCTAGATACTGTAGTTAAGCCGCTTTCAGACATGCACTGGAAAGTTTCCTCAAAGTTTCCGGAGAGGCTGTTTGTTGTTGGCTTGTGCCCCAAAATTTTAAGTAGATGCTTTTGCAAACAACTTCCTACACCAATTAGCTTTTTGTCTCTCATACACAGATTTTTTACAACTGTATTTCAAGCATAAAAACTAAAAACAAAAAACAAAGGGAGCTAGAAAACATGGGAGGGTGGGGGAGTGTAATAAACAAGCATCTGTTGTTAAGTTTTACTGCTCAGTGAGAGACTACCAGGCCGACGACAGGATTCGGGATGGGGCTGGGATACTCACTGTAAGGATGTCGTATTCTCCAGCAGAAGAGAACTTCTTGGAAGACACCAGGCCGGTCTTGGGCTCAATAAAGAACTTCCCGTGTTCGTCTCCTTCCTCGATGCTGTAGGAGATTTCAGCGTTCGGCCCCTCGTCGCGGTCCGAAGCGATGACCCGATACACCGGGTCTCTCTTCGTGTTTCTCTCCCTCTCCGGCCTCTCCCGCTCAGGAAGCTGGATCTTGTAGATCTTCTCCAGGAACAGCGGCCTGTTGTCGTTCTCGTCAAGGACTCGGACGATGACGCGGACAGTGGTGGACTTAGCGGGAACGCCGTGGTCGGTGATGGTGACCTGGGAGGAGAAATTAAAAATGGAGATAGATATAACCCTCAGGCACTTGGGACTGAAAACAACTTGAGCAGCATATTCAAAATACATAATAATATGACATATATTAATGAATATTACTTCTAATTTCCCTGCCTATAGATACAAATACAGTAAAAACTCCCCTGAATAGTTACAATGTTTGAGTTATGGAATAGGAGGCTGTGAACATTATATAAAAACTACCCTGGGAATTTGTACAGATCAAGACACCCTATTAGAAATTCATCATTCCAAAGCCTTAAATTAATCAAAGAAAAGAGGGAAAAGGGGGGAAGCGTGTTTTTTTGCCCCTTCATCATCATCCTTTCATTCCTCTTCTTTCTCAGCAAGTTAACTGGCAGCCAAAATTAAAGGCACTTCCCTTTGAGAGTTGCTGTCAGGGGGTCTTCCCAAATACACGCTACTTAACAAAACAAATATACACCACTAACAGGCGGATATACAGCACTGCTGCCGAAGACTAGTTGTTGTCTTTACATTTTTAGCCTAATAATCGGAAGTCTGAAGGGTGATGTTCTCATTTTGTCAAACATTTAATCATAAAGTGCTCAAACAGGATTCTAAAAAAAAAATGCATTGAAGTCGTAAAGAAGGGACATTTTTTTTCAGAACTACAAATCTCTGAGTCTTATCGGGCAAATTCTCCAGCATGAAAAAAAACCAACAACGAGATTAATCGGATTTTAAGAACCGAATTTTCAGCTAAAGCGAAAGAGGGAACATGCAGGACTTTAATAACAGGTTTTAGTCCCTTGGTTGTGGGGGTTGTTCAGTTCAAACTGTTTCAGTCTGGTTGGATGTGAGCTTTCAATCTCCCACTGTTTTATTAGGCCACATGATAATAATAATTTCATAAAGCAATTTTATGCATAAATGTGCATGTGGAGAACAAGAATCTGGTGATTTGGCAGCGACTTGAGGCCCAATAACAAAATCAGGAAGTATTTATTTCAGTGTCAACTTCATTTACTATTATTCAACAATACCCAGAGTGGGTATTGTTTGTTTTTCTGACACCGACGTTAAATTGATCATTTTAAATTGGCACAGCCAGAAAACTATGTTTAAACAAAACAAGGCAAAAACGATAACAGCTTTTTTATATCGCTAAACAAATTGGAAGTTGAAATTTGACTGCAAACAGTTCAAACTATATTTAACTTAAATATAGAAACAGAAATAAGTGCAAAACTCAAAAACAGAACAAAAACCTAACCCGTTTAAAACTGTTTCAGTTCTTTGACGTGAAGCCACATTTTCGGGCCGTTTAGCTTTAGCATTTTGCTGATGTGTACTTAAGTTTAAGGAAGCTATTAAATTGAGGTGTAATGTTAACTTGGCAAATGCAGCGATGTTTATGTTACATGAAAGCAGGGAAACTATTTCAGTTCAAAGTCACTGTATTAAGGAATCGGAATCCGCGGAGCGATTTGGTTCAGAAGGTCCCGTCGGTACTGGCCATGTCTGATTCGGTACCCAACCCTACTCATTTAAGAGATGAGATTGAATGCTAAATATTATTTCTGTAACTGCAGTAGATGAAGACCCTCCATTGCCCCTGAGGAGTTACAGCCTGTAGATCGGTGTCTTCTGATGAACAAGATTTGCTTCACTTGAAAACATTCCTCATCTAGAATCTGTTTTCCTGTGATCACGATAACAGAACATTATATATATATATGGCTGATACATGCACCATCCACCAGAGATAATTCTTTTTAATTAGCTGCACGACTTCATCCTGTTCTCGCCAGCTGCACTGACTCTGCCGCAGTCTGTCACACCAGCAAAAGAAATTACTTTGCCCTGCTAATAAACATCAAGACTGTCTGCCCTCGACTAAACACCAGGGGCTTCTTTTTTTTCCCAAATCCCAGAAGGGACCCGGTACAAAAAGACAGTGTCGCACAACTGCATCATTCATGAAGCCTTAATTTAAGTCCTGACATCAAAAGTTACTGGCGGCGGGGGCTGACGCTTTGAGATCCGCGCCTCGATTCAACTCTCCGCTGTGTCTTTGGACATTTCGGTGCACAGTCAGAGGAGTTTAATCAAAAGCAAAGAGCCACACGCTGACCCACACAAACACAATGCTCGTACAGTCCTGGAAAAGGTTGTGTGTCTTGCGCAGCGCCGCAGTCATTTAAAACCATCTGCTAAGTGCTTCACCAAGAACAGTCAGGAGTCCGGGGCCAGGCACACACCATTTGGTGCCATCGTCTCAATTACTAAAATAATGTGTTTTTGTGTTTCTCGCGGTGTCTGCAGCTGTCCGTGCGATTCACATGAGCAGAATTAATTAAACGGGGATGACAAGGAGCCTGAATGTGAATGTGTCTCTCAGGGAGGATTTGTTGGTTCCCATCCTGAGCTTTGTAATGAGGATTTTCTGCTTTGTAATGAACATTTTCACAGTTTTTTTTTTTTTTTAAAGCTGAATGTACAGTATTTAGGTTTAGAGCCTGATATTATGCATTGAATAAAAAATACACTGAAAAGGGAAAAAACAATAACATGCCAAAAAACAATTGTACTAGCAGTTTACAGTCACAACTGCTGTGTGGGTGTGCGAGTGGTGCACTATATCTGCCCAGCTATCCATCACTATATGCCTCTCTTTGGAACCCATTTCATCAGGAGCCCTTGTTTGATAATTAGGGAAACTGCACAAAAGGCAGACAAGTTGCACCGGAGGGGTTTTGTCTCTTTGCATGAGGACAGAACGGCTGTGGAGCTGCAAACGGAGACAGAATACAGCTCCTCAATCTCACGCTTTTAGCTTCACCTGATTCAACCAGATGTATGTAACATGGTTTTAATGCATTCAGTTATAATTGAAATGAACTGGGAAGCAGGATAGATTGTTTTGTAAGTTAATAGAAATGACGTGTTTATTGTTTTTGCAGTAATAAACTCTCGTGCAACTTTTAAACTCTTTCCACGTAGGTTTTTGTATCGCAGCCGTCAGGTGATTCGTGCCAATGAGTCAATCGTCCCCGGGCTCTGAAACTTGTGATGCAGATTTGTACTTGTTCTTTTCCGTTCGCTGATCAATCTGTAAAAGTGGACAGGGTGGGATCTGATAACCTTGTCAAACACAGGCCCGGGCGAGCGACCTGTCTGGGCTGTATCCTTGCTTCTTGCCAACTGTATTTAACAACAGGCTCCAGACAACAGATGTGAACAGCACCATTCACCTCCATTATAATGTGTTCTCCACAGTCCCAGGCTTGAATGCATGTCCTGGCATGTCCCACTTTTGCTATTTACCCACCCACCACCCCCCTCCTTCCTGGGACGGAGGCCTCTCATCCTGCCGCTAGAGCCCACACAGACCACCAGGAGCAACTTTGCCTTTTTCTCGAATTCCCCCGCTGCCTTTCTGCCTTTAGCTCTCTCTCCTTTTCACACACAGGCACACGACGGACGACCAACCCCCACCCGTCCCGTCATAAAAGCCTGAAACCCCCTGCGCTCCCTCCACCTCCTCTTGGCATTTGGTGCAAACAATGCTGACACAGCCCCCACCCTAATTGCTCCACATGTTTCACATGGCCCCACATGTTTCGTTTCTTCTTCTACAACAAGCCAGCACAAAAACTTTCAACGCCAGCTAGGACTTCGATTTGATTTGCTCAGCCAGCACCCAGTCGACTCACAAAAGGCATGTGCACGCACACGTTTTCTTCTGAGTCATGATTATCCTTTAATTTGCTGCAGTGAGGATACGCTGAGATGTGGGGAGCTCTAAACTGTCAGGTTAGGGGTCTGTCCTGCTTTATGAACGTGCAGCCCAATAAAGCACTTCCTGCTGGATTCCATTGACCAAAACACTAAAACTCCTCAAGTTGCCATAGCTACACATGCCTCTTCAGGCTGAGTTCCCCCAGCTACTTTCTCTCTATTCCACAGAAATGCTATTAACTCTAAATTATCCTCCAACTCAAATTTTAAATTAAGCACAAATGTGCAAGTGAAACTTTTAATTTGTTATTTTTCCTGGAAAATTGCATTTCTTTGTGAATTACAGTATCTGATTAATCGTTGTGGGCTTGAGTAGGAAACACTACAAAGAAAAGAAAGTGTATTAGCGTGAAGAGAATAGGGGGTGTTGAATGTGGCGTGACATTAAAGTGTAACAGAGTTTGAGCCGAGCGTCTAATGTGGTTATTTTAATGTCTGTCTGGAGGCTTTTTGTCAAATGAGACAAATGAACAACATTCATGAAGCGAGGTGGGAGTGTTTCTTCTCTTTCTCAGGACACGATGACTTTGCATCAGACACTAATTCCAACCCAGTAATTCAACAGCTTTCAGCCACATGTTGGAAGTAGCAATTCTACGTCTGCAGCAAACCGCTAGATGGGGGAGCTCTGTCGTTTGCATGGGAACCTTTTTCTGACCCTGTCATCCAACAGTCTTCACAAAGTCAACAGGCACAGGAACAAAGATTCAACTGTAGATTCTTTCCTCGGAGATTTGTTTCTCAATTTAATTCATCAGCTAAATATTTCCCTCCAAGAATCCAGTCTTATTCGTCCCTATCATTTACTCAGTCCTGTAATTAAATCAGATCAGTCCCAAGTATGAAATAGAACACTACTCCAGCACCATATGCACCAGCATTTAACGTCACCCAGTGATCACTGAATTGTGTAACTTCTAACAGTAATTAAAAGGCGTCCAATCTGCTCCCTGTCAGCACCGGAAACACAATTAAAACACCTTGTTATGAGTCTCGAGTTCTGTGGTGAGAGGGAGGGAAGCATCGGGAGAGAACAGAGCAATTAAAACCCACAGGTTTAGACATTGACCTGTGGGTTTCCTGTCCCAGCTTGCTCCATCCAAGAGACGGAACAGTGGGACAGAACAAAGGAACAGTCACCGGGCTCTGCCGCGCGCCTCCCACCTCTCCCACCTCTCCCCTCCTACCTCGGCCGGAAATCAGTACAAGGAGAAATTATCCACGAAATGGACACTTACACAAGACTCATCTTTGTTGGCAACATGTGGAACTCAGCCAAAGCCAAGTAAAATCGGAACACAAAGAAGTTGACCGTGTAGGTTTCTGATCGTCAAGTTACTAATTAATTTCCACACACGTTCAGATTCACAATGAATTATTTTCTCCTGTAGACGTGAAAACATGAAACTCACCTCAAGAATGTGCTCGTCTTGTTGTTCTCTGTCCAGTTTCCTTGACGTGGTTGAAACCAGACCTGTTGGCGACAAACGATGATAATAATTAACAACACAGTCATAAAATTAAATGATATAAAGAAACAGCCGAGTGATATCACATTCATATTGCTTTGTTTTATAGGAGCGATCATAAAAGCTCAATCAAAACAATAAATGATGCATCAATTCATTCAAGCCACACCAAATTACACACACACACACACACACACACACACACACACACACACACACACACACACACACACACACACACACAAAGATATCATTCATCTGAATATGACAGATTTTTATTTTTATTATTTACGATATTCACAAAAAGTTTGAGAAACTGAAAATATTGTCCTGGAAATAAAATTTAACGGGTTTGTCCCCGACCCAGACCACATCCTTCCACCACGTTTTCCCGGTGATCCTTCCAGTAGTTCTTGCAAAGTCTCAAGTAATAAGTAAGTAATAAAAAAAGAAATACAGTTAAAACTATAACTTGGGCCATTGTAGTTAAAAAAAAAAGAAAACAGGCAGAAAAAACAAATGCTCTCCTCTTTTCAAGAACAAAAACCAAAGAGACATTTTCAGCAAACACTGACTTCACTTTAAAAAGGAGTAGAAACAACATGTCATTAATAAAAAAATCCCCCCACTCACTGTTGGGTGACATAAACTGAGCCCTGCTGGTTATCTCATCAGTCACCCATGAGTTAAGACTCTGCAGCTGGGGGGGGAGGTGCCGTCCCCATGGGGCCTTCCCTGCTTTCAGTCAGTCCCGTTGCCAGACAGACCCACCACACTGCCTTACACATGTGAAATATCACAAAGGTCTGCAAATAGTGCCCAAACAGCAGCACGGCCCTGACACCCCGCTTTTAGTTCTTCCGCAAGCTGACTAAACAGACAAGCCGGTCAGAAACCGCCCCGCAGTCCGCAGAGCTCTTTTTACACCAGAGGAAAGGAAAACCAAAGAAAAGATCCCGCCGCTAGCTGAAGTGTTTCAAGGGTCTTTTTTGAGCTCTATCATTCATTTGAAGAAAAAAGCGGACTGACTGATGTTGGGTTAAATCAGTCGCGCGGAGTTTACTTTGATAAGCCAGGCTGCAGAAAAATACGAAACAGAAAGAAAAAAAAAACACTAAAAATAAAACAAGCTGAAGTCCCTGGCTAATTTGAATCAAAGTCACAAACAAGGGAAGAGAAGAAGAGGAGGGAAGGATATTGCGACAGAGCTACATGATACGCAGCGTTCTGTTCTCACTCCCAGAGTAATTGCAACTTTGCGGAGACACCGAGTGTAGACATGCCAGCTTCAACCGCACCAGAGCCGACGGCCTGCCACACTGCGCCTGATTAGCATAAAGCAAAGGATTTCCGAAAACCCAAACCAATCAATGGCACATATGCTCGCATCAAGAATAGCAGGCCACAACTTACATGTACTGAAATAGGCGTCCCTCCGCACTGCAATTGTGGCGCATAAGTGCAGCACTTTTGCTCCGCTGTTTTTTTTATCGCATCCTACTGAGGCTTTATTTAATCTTCGCAGTGAGCTGCAAAGACCTACTAATATTTGAAATCGAAAAACAAGAGCACAAAACATCGTGCCCCGTTTTTTTTGCTCTGCTAGCCTAACATGCCCAGTCTATTGATGGGCAACAAATGAAATGTTAATTCAGATTTGTCCCTCAGTGGGAGCTGTTTTATGTCCGTGTACAGTTAACACAAAGAGAAAACCTGCCTCCAGCCCATTTCCCAGTACTGTTGCATGCACCTCATCACTTAGACCTCCAACAACAAATTAAATTCATACTAGCTGCAGGATTTCCTCTTTGCACGTTACATGACGTCCGCTAAAAAGTTAGCAGGGGAATCAGCATGGGTTACATGAGTGAGCGGGCTGTAGATTATCCCCATCAAAGCTAATAGTTCTGCTGTGTCACATCGTAATAGACCACGCTGACTAATTATTCATGTGCTTAAGCAGGGCAGGAGCTGATGGACGATAATGTTTTCCAGCTCCCCTGCTCGTTAGGTAACTCTACTCACTGCGCATGTATTATAGAGCAGAATACAGACGACAACATTAACCATAGCAGGTCTCTGATTTATAATTCCTCTGCAAATCAGCTGCCTAATCAAAGCTTGGCTGGGTATCATCACATGTACACCGCTCGCAATGTAAACAGTACCTGTGCAGCAGAAGAATCGCATGGCAGAGAATAAAACACATTAGCAAAACTGATAAAATCACAAAACAGCTGGCCTTAATCCCAATCCCACTCCGGAGAATAGAGATGTGGTCTAAGCTCTGCCTTCTATGGGAAGTCGTCTTTTGCAAACATCATTTGCACATTGATATTTGTCTGAGTATGCACGAGCATGTGCAATGCATCTCGGCTCAGGTGTCATCTTTCTCTGTTTTCAAGAGCTTAGTGGTCATTTTGCAAGCACAACGGAATTTGTCAAAAGTCGTCCTCAGATCAAATTGTGCCATTTATAAAGATTTAAAAAAGGAAATATAATAACAAGCAACTCTATAGCCAAATATAAATATATGCAAAAGAAGTAATACAGTTCTCCAATAACGTGGATGCACATATTTTGTGTCGATTTCTCAACTTCCAGTCGTAAAAGGGATGTGTAGTTTCCATTTCTTTTTTTAAACGGTAAAGCTAAAGTTAAAACTTTTATGGTTAACTTGTTGAACTGTGAAAAAGGCCAAACAGTTCCTGGCAACCCTCTGGTGGAGAACAGGCTCCGATTTCATGAACTGTTCCCTGCTGAAATTTCAGTGACCAGGGTGATACAATCAGGAAGATGTGCAGTAAAGACTCCTTCCAGATACTGTTGTGCCTTTGGCGGGGTGCTGACCTTCTCACACCAGGGTGGCGGTGAATCCTGCCAACATGTGTTCTGAATACACATCTCTAATGCAGCAGGCAATCCTGTCATATAACGAGTAACCGATTTTTAATCCTTCACTTTGTCTCAGGTTCCTGTTTCCAGGCCAGTGTTTTCACAATAGACGAACTGAATAGTGCCAGGATGTTAACTAATCAGTTATTTCATGATCCATTAATCATCTCTACCGAGGATGTTATGTTTTCACCTGGCTGTTGGTTTATCAAAAACTACTGCACTGACTTCCATGTAACTTGGGAGGGAGGATGGAACATGGGCCAAAAGAGAACCCATTTTTCCCTTTCTTTAATATTGTGAGTCTGTGTACTCTGTGACACTCTCACCAATTTCCCAGGGAATAATTCATGGATTCTTGAGGGAGAAAATCCCTGTTAAGGGGACTGATATCTAGGAGTGTGTGCAATTGTGTGCAGAACCAAAAATAAATCTGGATCTGGCAGATTTAACTGTGGTTTCATAAGGGGACTGTCGGGCTTTGGCAGTGGTGTGCGCTCTACTTTAACTTCCCTAGTTATTTCCCTCACATTTACCTCTTATAAAACTACCTAAGACACTCAAAGTAGTTGCTGATTAAACTGATCGTTTCAACCACGAGTTATTTAAATTCTGCAACCGTCAGCTAAATAGTTTGGGGCATGGCCACGCTGTGTTTTTGTCTAAACCACAAGCTCAGTTTTAGTTCTCTCTCTGGTTCTCTCTCTCTCTCTTCTCCATCTTTAACATTTAAGTATTTTGTTCTATGGAGCATGAAACAAGCATCTGCCTCAAGATGTAAACACGTCTGAGAAGGAAACATCTGAAACACAAAATAAGTTGCACTGACTGTCGATGAGTTTTGAGTTATTTTGATCCACGAGACATGTTGTGGATTAAACTGCTTTTGTTTGCTTCTGTTCCATTTCTGTCCGAGGCGCTGCCGGCTCACTGCCAGATCTCTGACCACAGGACTTGCCTCCCTCTCTAATATCCTGGCACTGGAGTTACTCTCAGAGAAGTGACTTGTTTACAAAAAAAGAAAAATATAAACTTGCACAGAACTAAAAATCTATTTAAACCCATCCTGCTCGGCTGCTTGCTCACCAGGAACGGTCTTCGCTGGCATTAGCGTTCAAGACGATAAATGGTGCATACCTCTCTATCTCTACCCTAAACGCTAACTATGTGTAAAATGATTGGTTGGTGAGCCAGAGCTCGCCAGTGAAGTCTGCACTTCCAACCCACAGCTTTTGTCACAACACACACACACACACACACACACACACACACACACACACACACACACACACACACACACACACACACACACACACACACACACACACACACACACACACACACACACACACACACACACACACACAGAGAAGCCATGCTTAGGCGTGGGCCGTGCTGGGCCGACAGTAATTATAGCCATGCTGTTTTGAGAGGGGGAGAAAAACAACAGCAAAGCAGCAGTGGCACTCTCAAGCATGTCCTTGAGCTCTACAACCGCTGCTCCAAAATGGAGGCCTGGGGGGAGTTAAGAAGTCTTGGACATTGTTGGGGCTTATTCATACCCAGGCTTTTGCTGCTGTGATTAGCCGTCTAGAGAGTGGTACACAAATTTATGTGACACACATTTAGCCGTGACTCCAGACTATCGGGAATGTGCTGGGTGTCCGCAGCGGGTTGGACTGTGCCGTGCAGTTTTGAAGACCTTGAGGGATGACAGCAGGCCATGAAAATTCATTATTCAAAACTTGGCATTTCTCTGGAGTGACGAGAATGTGGAACATGGACTGCAACATTTCTTATTCCAAAAAATCCAATGCTCAAGCCCTAACAACTATAGCCGTATTCTCAGCTTCGTTATGATTTCAGTGTTTGTTGCTTTGGCCTGAGACAAAACCGTGAACGGTGGCTGTTTTCACTGCTCATGGTGCCATCAACACTGTCATATGCAAACTGTGGTCCTCCAAAATCCAAAGGACTGTGGGAGTTTTTAGGGATTAGCACTTCAAAGTTCCTTTCTTTATAACGGCCTCCAAACTACAGCTCCGCACAAGCTACTGGTCGTTCCCATTTACTAATATTCCAATGAACATCATGTTCTGTCACCCCAAAACACAGAATTTGACAGATGCAACAAAGAGAGGCTGTATAAGCTAACGCAAACACTCTTGCACTTACGTTCTTTGTAAAAAAAAAAAAAAAAAAGAGTAAAAAGGCACTGGGGGGAGCGTTGTTTACACTGGGATTGAGATGTCTCACCACCGCACAGCTGCAAGGATTATTTGTAATCTGAAAAGACGACGACGTCATGGACGGATCGGGGCTACAGGGGAGTCAGGTTCCCGAGTGCTCGTGAAAGTAAATGTTATGTGGTGTTGTGTGAATGGATGGGCTGTTTGGAAGCTGGTGGTAGCTTTGATTAATATGTTTATGAAGTGTGTGTTATGTACACATACAATCCTGGAGTTATGCAAGATTGACACAACAGATTTGTCATTAGAAGTGTCACAAAATGTTAAGAGCGTGGCGGCTGGACTGTTTGGTTCTAGTACTTGGTGTTTATTCTAAGGCGGTATCAGGGTTAAATGACTTTCTCTTCTCCCTCATAGAATTTGGGGGATTTCACAATGATCATTTTGCATCTGTCAAATTCACAAATATGTAAAACTATCTAAATCCCATTGTTTGTCTTCTCTTTTGACTTAATTGGCAAGTTAGACTTCTCCCCCTGTGACAATCAAACACTCGCTGATGAGTGTATACGTTTTTAAGAGATTAATTACCGAGCTCTGGAAAAGGCAGATAATTAATACTAAATTTACCTGTAGAACTCCCATATGCACAAGCAGAATTTTTGTTTGGTAAATGTTTTTACGGCGCAGCTTCGTCTGTTTAAAGCTCTGAATGGAAACTCTTGTTTTGCAGCTTAATGTTCCTCTGTTGTAGCTCAATAAAACAATGTACAACCCTAGGAATACAATGCTAGCGGGGGGGTAAATGGTGCAGTAGAGAAAACAGAGAACTTGTGTTATGTCATCACTAAGTCACTAAGCTTCTAGAATCCAATATTTCAGAACGACAACCTCCTGATAAGACCGGACTTGTACATGGTATTTGTCCATACGAATGGGGCTAATGCCAACAACCTACTTAGGACTACATTGAAGGATTGTGCCCTTTAATTTTGCACATACAGCAGTTTACAGTGCATACATACAATAGACCTTCCACATCTGAAGTGGTTGCCTGTATGCTTCACTTGAGTGGAAGAGATCATCCTAATGGCATTTTGTCATGCGCCAACAGGATTGACTTGGTCCATTTAACAGAGGGGTCTTAAGAGCACTTCCTCGTCGACTCTTGGGATGAATGTTTTAAGTGATAAGACGTACAAATTAAAACACCGAACATTGTAACTCCGCTGTGTGATGATAACTTAACGTTTGGGAACATGTTTAATCTGTTCAGCTGTCTGGGCTGCATGTCGGCTACAGTTTTAAGTCACTCAACCCCCCCCCCCCCCCCCCATCTCTGTTCTGAGGGATCTGTCAATACACAGCCTTGTCCAGAGTTTCTGTAAACACTGCCATTCAAATACCATCGGAAAATCCAACCAGTCAAAATGCTAATTAAAAGGTGTCCCTTGATCTGTGTTGTCATGGTCATCATCTTTCATTTTCCACAGAATGAACATACCTCACCAGATCAAGACTTCTTTTTATTCTTGCTTTGGGGCCATGAGGTTGGTCACATAATGGTTCGGCTTTCACACATTAATCTGTCAAGTTTCACTTTGCACCGAATGAATCAGTTCTACTGTGAAGTGTTGGGTAAATATTTACTAAAGTGTCCTTCCGCTTATCGGGAATATCAGCAAAATCTTTACACAAGACTTTTTGGGGGGAATTTTCTTCAATTTGATCAAAATAAGTCATGATTCAATAGAAACGTGCAATAAAGAGAATGAATGCCCTGTGTTGAAAAAGATATAATGCCCCAAAGGTCCCAGGTCGAATTTCTTCTTCAGAAACATGGGTTGAACTGAATCTCTGCCAACTAAGCCACCATGACCACTCTTTGTAGTTCTAAGAGAGGAAAAGGGCCATTTTTCATTTCCACATTTTCTTCTCACAATCTCTTTTGAGAGCTGCGACAATTGCTCAGACCCCAAATCACCGGAAACATCAAGTAGTTGTTGGAAGTATCCATTTCCTATCTCACTTCCCCCGATAGTTGTTGGGGCATCCGTAAACCACTGATAACACCAGTGTGTGTGTGTAAGTGTTTTCTCTCTTTAAAAAAGGAAAGGATGGTTGATATGAGCACCTCGAAAAGTGGATGATTCGCAGCTGCAAATCCCAGCGGCTGTTTTTTCCCTTACCTTTTCATTCAACCTCGGAATGACAAATGCACGAAGGTATCAAACCTCGCCAAAGCATTACCCATGGCATTCCTTTTCAATTGGTGACAGTGAGCCGCTGGCTTCAGGTGGAGAAAAAGGATTGGGCTTGAATTGTTCTGTACGCTGTCAAAGTTCAGCCGGGTGTATCTTTCTCCATTTGAGTTTAACCACTGGAATGAAAGCTGCCATTTAAAGGCAAACACAATCGGGCAAAGACAGCCATATCCTATTAAAGGCAGACTCTTGTCAGGTATAACTAGACAACTGTCTGGTGACGAACACAAATAGGCGCCGTTATTACAGGGTGGAGGTTTCAACAGGCTTTAAGTGCTCCAAGCAGAAATCTCCTGTGTCAGGTCAACATACACTGATCATAATGTTTTGTAACATGTCCACAGACAACACTGGGGCGATTATGTGAAATACTACATGTGGAAAGTAGCATATGTTTAGCAGGAGGTAGGTTAATGCAGCGAGATAAGACAGGTATGGCTTGTGATCGTAGTGTGATCTTTGTCCCAGTTCTCTCTCTCTCGCTCTCACTTGGGAAAGGTAGAAAAAATTTCCTGTGTGTGTGTGTGTGTGTGTGTGTGTGTGTGTGTGTGTTTGTGTCTCCTGACAACATGTTCTGCTTGGTTTCCCATGCACACACGTGTGGCGTAAGAGCGCCGTTCAAAGTCCACTAAGTCATAGCACAGCATTTCCGAGAGGAGAGAGAGAGCGAGTGATTCATTGGGTAATGAACACAGCTCTCTCTCTCTCTCTCTCTCTCCCCCAGAGAAAAGGTGGGTAACTCATGTCAACACCCCCAGACGAACCAGCTCAGAGGGCTGACAACTCCTTTATAAAAAAATAAAATACAACTAGACAGCAAGTGGGCCGGCTGTCTCAAGAGAAAATCCAGCTTTTCTGAATTTACACCTCAGTAATAGACAACCTTTGATTACTCTACAATACAACCAAAGGACATTTAAACAAAGCACGGCAAAGTATCCGTCTCATATCCTGCCGTGACCTGTTAACACCAAGCGTGTGGGTCTTTATCCAGAAAATGTAATTCACTTTAGCTGCCAAATGAAGGCGCCTGAAGGAGGCTGGAACATGTCTGTGGGTGGGATAAGATATGTGCCACCAGACAACGGAGCATTGGTTTTTATCTTTTAGAATTTCAGACCTGAACAGCATTTTTCATCTCCACTGATCCTTTACTGATTTAGAAAACATTATTCATGTCCAGCTGACTGGCACAATTTTCACCCCATATCCCTCTTCCAGTCCCTTCAGAAAGCAAGGCTACACCAAGGCATTATGTTCTGAGGTCTCGGGAAGCGAGATAGTCTGCTGGACGTCTCCTATAGAGAAGAGCTGGTCTTGCACTTTTAATGACAAACCTAAGTCAGGACAGCAGGACGTGTTTACTTGGCAGACATACAGTAGGTCTGAGCCTTTCATGCTGGGCTCTGCTAAGCCACCGTGCGTCTGTGTGGGGAAAAAGGGTAACCAACGCCACCCAAGGCGTCAAAGCAAAACCTTCAAATGCGTTTCAACCTTGACGGCACGGCAGCACAAGGCCGTAGCCCATGATGGAGGGCTAGTTAGTTAGCTTGGAACGCACGCCTACGAAGTCCCAAAACCCGCACACAAAACACAGGCCTTAACGTCTTTTCCTTCTTCCCACCCCTGTGCAGAGCTTTGTAGATATGCCAAGACAGGGCCCAGGCTTCCAAATGCAATTTTAGAACATGTAATTACGGGGCTTGCATGTTGTAAATTTAAACATTTTCAAAAACCTGTAATATGCGGGTGAATGTCATATTGAGTTGATAATGTGAAGAGATATTGGGCCCGTTTTGCTCCAGTTTAATGCCACGGATTTTGCAGAAATGAAGAATAGTTCATAAAAATGTCAAATTCTTTGGAATAAAATGGCCAGTTATGAATGCTGCTGCCTTTTTAACTGTCTCTCGGCATAAATCACTGTTTCCTCTTGTTCTCAGCTACACTCCGCACTTCGCTCCCCCCCCCCACCTACTTCTCTACCTCCACAATCTTCAAAAAACAAAGAAGAAGAAAAGAAACAACAAAGCATCTGAGCAGTGATTTAATGAAGCTTTCCTTGCTCAAACCCCTCTGTTGAACCTGACACAAGGGGCTCTGGTGTCCCACTGATAAAAGTTTTAACATGCTTTGATATGCATGAATGAGTCTTATCCTCGTGCTTCAGTGTCCTCTGTAGCACCAGCCTTCTTTTTTCTCCAGGCAGCTCTTCTGACGTGTTTCAAAAAGGAACCATGTAAAGATACTGTAAAGAGCTCGTGCCCACAGTGGACTTGACCATAAGCTTCATAAAGGCTCAGTAATCCCGGTAGAAGGAAATATTTACTCCAGATATGTTGGCTTGGAAGACTTCCTTCAACTACTGAATAAGTGATGAGGTGTAAACTTATCATGGGCATTTACGGTGGTATATTTTATGAAGAATTCATCAACATAGGATGCCGTCCTTTTGAGGGAGAAGGGATAAATACGCAGTCTTGCTGCAAAATGAAAAACCAGCACACAACACCATTTAGTTTGAGAGCAGCTCCTTAAGCATTGAACGTTTATTTTCCAGCTCTGGTTCTGTGTTATCACAGGTTACTCCTCCACACAAGGGCAATACATATATTTATATATATCTAGGAGACACAAATAATTGCAAAGATATCTTCTCCACAGCTCAGGGTCTGCCTGTGGAACAGCGTTATACATGACTGCTTTGCAAGAAGATAAATATTAAATCTCCCAGCACTTTCCTTTTCCTTCCCCCCCAGCATCCCACACTTGTTATCAGCATATGTAAGTTGAGCTTGTCGTGCCTGCAGACAAAACAACAACCTAAGGTTCCCCCCTTTTTCTCCGTCATTCGTTTTTCTTTCGTTCTTTCTTTTCCTGCGCATTGGGAAGAACCCAAATTTACTCCGGGGCTTGTTTGGGAGGCGTGCTGCATGATGAATCCTTATTTGGTCAGAAAATTTCACATTGCAACTTCCAACAAAAATAACTCCAGTTTGTTGATGTGACTACCTCGGGAAACAGGACCACACACGTCAGGGAGGACAAATTGGAGCAACTGCTTCACTACCCATTCCTCATTTCAGTTTAATGAGCACTTGCATTTAAAGCAATAAGAGACCGGTGTGTAAGCTAGGTAGGAAAGAAAAACAAATTCAAGAGGTAGATGCAGAGTTTAAAGAGCTCATATTACTCCTGTGTTGGATGAGTAAAAAATTAAAGCAACTTAAAATTCCCCACTTAAAAAATGTATTTTATATTTTCATATTAGGTCTTCAGTGAATTTCACTGCTCAAATCTGGCCAAACAAGAATAAATCTGTACATTTACAAAGTAGCTCTATCTCTACCCGGAGCTTCACTTTGCACCTATTAAGTTTTTTCTTCCTGCTATTCACCTAAACATAGCCTGCTCCAGCAACTTTAAAGAGCCCAATGAAATATTAATCATCACACCATCTCCAGAGTACGCATATGAGAACACACTTTAGAGTGTTAGAGTGGAAAAAAACCCTGTAGGCTCAACCCACTCCTGTCCTGGGTTAAAATATGATGTTCACACTGCTCTTCCTCTTCACAAGAAAGGAAACAGGAACCTCGGAAGAAGCCCACCACTTTGTCAGCCGCACACTATAGCATATATCTCAAAACCTCGCCCTGAGTCACAGAGGATAATTTAATTTGTAGGACAATCTTTTTCCCACATGTATGACCTTCAAAGTTGTCGGCGTCTTTAGATAAGGGTGGAACGTGTTTATCATTTAGATTCATCAATCAGTAAGACTGATCCCTACTTTAATGGATGAGAGATGTGACAAGAGCGATAAAAGACTATTTTCACTTAAACTGTGTACTGGAAAGAGGCCACCTTTCCAATCTAAGCCATGTGAGGTGGTTTCTTTGCCGTAGCTTCTAGTTTGTTCTCAGGCTAGCAGCCACATTCAAGGTTAACATTTAACAAATGAAAGAGAATACAAGTCTGTGACTCAGAGCACGGCCTTTCTGCTCTATAAGAAGCAATTTACAGGGGAAAGAACTGAGCAGCACCAGTTACAGCAATCTTACCTGTCTTGAGGTTGATGGTAAAGAATCCCTGGGGGTTGCCACTCGTGATCCTGTAGGTGAGTTTATCACTGGCCCTGTCGTCCGGATCCACCGCGTTTATCTTGATGATTGACACGTCCTTCGGCGAGCTCTCCATAACAGACGGGTAGTAGACGGGTTCTGATGTCTGCGGGGCATTGTCGTTGACATCCTGCACTTGGATGTACACCTCCACGAAGGCGGAGAGCGGCACCACGCCGCGATCCATGGCGTAGACCGTGAGCCAGTAGTGGGACTTGGTTTCGTGATCGAGCAGCTCTTGTGTGCGGATAACACCTGAAAGACATAAACAAACTCTTAAGTCTGCATCCTTTTCGGGGAACATTTTTATGTGCAACACATCCCCTGAGTCTCACATTACTACTTGTACAACCACTGATCTTTGAAATCAGGAGAAAACACAAGCTCGGGAAACCAGCTGTCTCCAAACAGGCAGATGTGGGGTTTGATTGAAGGCCCCTCGACTGAAGCGTGTCAAAGTAGTATATTGACAACAGCCAGTCGGTGCTCTCCTGTTTACATTTGCTGGCAGGGAAGTTTTTTTTTTTAACTGCCATTTGGGGGCTGTAGCCTTCAGCTGAGAAAACAAAGCACTTTCAGACACATGGGAACCCTAAAAGTTGACAATGGCTAAATAGAAGAGTGGAGGATGGGTAGATTCTGCAACTTGGAAGGAAACTAAAAAGGGCACACATGGAAATATAGAGGATCTTTTATGCTCATCACAGATACGTGTGCGGAAACGGACAGAGCCTTCTGTCCGTACTCTGCGTCCATTTCACATGGATTTGAAAGCTAAAGCAAAAACAGACCGAATAGAGCAGTACCACTGGAAATCATGGGGGGTCGTGTAGCCAATAAGTTAGACAATCATAATACACGATGAAGAAATGTCAATAGCAGAACTTTTTGCGGATACTTTTTAGATTTTGTAGAAACTAGTGGCGTCCATATGATTTTAACTGTAACCAGGCCCGGGGGGCGTTTTCTGAAGAGGGACATTATCACATCCTCCTCCACAGTCGCCATGTTTATTGTCAGAAACTCGATTCGGCTCAAGTGGATGTATTGCTTAGCAACCACACCAATGTAAAGGACGCATTGGAGGTATTACATCATTTGAAACAATCGAATCTCTTGTCTGAGACGATGAAAGGAGTTGATGAAAAGCCCCCGTGCACCGTTCTTGTGACGCTGATGGTTCAGGTGTGAAGGTTTGTATCAATATGGCACAGAAATGCAACGTGATTGGTTTTAACAGCAATGCAGTTCTAGTTGACATTTTAATCCCTTGGATCAATGACATGCTTGACTGAAGTTTTACAGCAATTGTAACATCTGTCAACACGACTTAAGATATTTACGGGGCTGAAACTGACGAGCGGTTTGAATGCCCTCACTGATCCTCCTGAGGAAAAGCTAACAGCAAAGTTCACAGGAGTGAATTTGCTTTAGTGCTATTCATCTCCAACCGACCCCACTTACAAGCACTCACCAGGTGCTCAGTAGGTGCATTAGGACTGAAGAGAAGGTGGGGGGGGTATTTCACTTTGAGAAATAGGATGTATGCGCATGCCTACGTCTTACTTAAGGTGTTTACAGCCACAGAAATTACTATGTGAGGCTATATCCTTACATTTGACCAGATTACTTTATTCTGTTATGACTATAACCCGGCTGATAGATCTAAAGGGGCTAACATGTCTTCAATTATTATTTCAACTCTGAAACCATTGACTCCCTTCTCTCCGTTTTTCCTTCTATGCAGGAAAAATATGACAACATGAAAGTGATAGAGAGCCAAGCGGCTATAAACAAACGGTTGTTTTTCTCTGACAGTTTAGAGATGACAGCGAAAAAAGGCTCTTCTAACGCAACTAATGAATGCGAACATTCACATTAGTCTCCATCGTTTCTCATCATCAGCTTTCTCCATTTTTCTTGTCTTACGTTGTTAAACTTCTGACGCCTCGCACACACATCTTTCCATACGACTTGTTTCTGCCGTTCAAACAAACACATTAAGTGCGGAAATCAATTGACTCAGAGGGATGTGAAAGCCATAATATATAACAGTTACATTGATTGGTTATTCTCTCCAAAAAAAGTGAATATAAACACACACATCAATATTCTTTCCTTTTGTTTGAAAAGGTTTTCAGAGTCAAGTATTGCACCCCCCCCCCCAAAAAAAAATGAGGAGCGAGCTGCTGATAATGCAGCAACAGTTTAGTATTTGGATAACTTGCATGTGTGAGGTCCCGTTATTTCAACAAGCACAAAGTTGAAGGCTGCGGAGGGGAAACATAAACACGCCGATATCTTCCAGACAATGGAAACACGGACAACCTTCAGGTCAGCCTTTCCCACAAAACACATGTTGCAATAAGAAGAGCACAAGGGTAAGTAATAAAAATGAAGATTGGGACAAATATAATAGCGCCATTGTTAGTTTTTATCAGAAACCTGGACTTTGACATGTCTGATGGCCTTTAAAAAAACATTAATAAGTGTCTTCCTGTGAAACCTGTACAGTATAACTTTGATAACAGCAATAGAACTTACAGCTACATTTGATTGAAACTAAAGTTAATAATGGTACGAGCACACCCATATCATTACCAGGTATGGGTGTTGTCCATTTTCTGCAATGACTTGGACTCTATGACACATTTGTACTCACTGCTGGCCCAGATAAATAGGTTTGAAGAGTTTACACAGACACGTCTCTTTGCTGCTGCCTTTGTTCACACACTGTAACGTGAGGAACTGTGATTGAGCGTAAGTGAGAGCAGCTGAACCTCTTGCCTGCGGTAATGAAAGATTTCTTAGGAGAAGAGATAAGACTCCAAATGACTTGTCACAAAAATCTCAAATTTAACACAGTAGGGGACTTTGGGGCTACGGCTGATTTATTCTCTCGCCCTGCTTTACTTTAGCATCCCTGCGTTTTCCGGCCTGGGATTCTCTCTTGTCATTAGTCATCATTACGGCGCTCTCAACATGGCTTGAAGCACGTAATAAGAAGGGAAGTCGGGCAAGGGAGGAGAGGTAGTTCCCCCTGTGATTCCTGAAGCCGGGAGTCCAACGGCAAAAACAATATGGAGTTTATATATCAAGAATGCAAATTAGACAAATCTGCAAACTAATGTCATAAAAACTGACAATGCAGCGAGAGAAACACAACCAAACATTTGGAGACGTCTTAAATGAGATTAACAGACCTAACAGGATAATTTAATCGAAATAATTTAGAAATTAAATAACACGTTGATGACTAATTTATGAACACACTGCATCCGATAACTTGCGGAGGATAATAAAGATCGCTGCTGGAGGAAAACGTGCAGGAAATTGCTAAATGTTAAGACCTAGATAAGGAATGCAAATGATTGTGTGAGGCATCCTGAGTAGAAACACTAAAAGATAAGGGAATTAATGTTGCGGACACCCACAGAGAGGAAATTAGTGGGGAAGGGGGACATTAAATAGAGATCGGTTAAGATGAATGAGGAGGGGAACATGGTTAGAGAGGTTAGTTTAAGCAGTTGGGAGTAAAACTGAGATACTCGTATTTGCAGGAGCTACTAAGACAAAGTACAAGAAAGGACTCGGCATCTATTGTGAGAGCTCAAGTGTTTGACTGGCAAACCTCAGTGTAGAAGAACGAGGCCACTTTCACCAGGGTCGTGCTTTATTTCGCTCACAGTTTTTGCCTGGTATTTACTAACATTGAGAAGATAGCTTCATATTAATCTGTTGCAACAAAAAATTTTTGCCTTTTCAAACTAGATGTCAACGCAAACTCACACACTTAACAGTTTTCCTGTTCATATTTATCCAAGAAGACACAGCTTTGACCTTAAAAGCATTTAAAATGAAGACATATCTGCCCTGGCCTTTGGGTGAGCAGCTACTAACAAAGCACATGAAAGATGAATCTGAAGAATTTACTTGCCACACCCATCCCATATACCTAGCCTACCCAGTAAGGCAGAAGCAAAACCTGCCCTCGGGCCACAAGAAAGAAAAAAACAAAAAAACAGACGGTGCCGCTGCCAGATTTGCTTTCCGCTGTTTTGTTTTTTTTCCTCCCTCCTGCTCTTTTCTCTTCCCTCTGGCTTTGTTCTTCAAAGTTACTTGAGCACAGTGGCGGTGAGGTGGAATCTTCACACAGCCGGTGGATCTCGGAGCCATCGAGTGCAGCGGGGGTATTTTACATATAAGTGTACTTGAGTCAACGTCCTGCACAGACGCACGACGAGAGTATTCTGCGGAACAATTGTGCAGAATACAGTGAAGCCCCAGTCTGAAGAGGGTGAAATTTGCTTTGGAGAAGCTGCTTGAAAATTCTCCACGCATGTCACAACATGCCCAGGGAAACAAAGTACAGGGCTAAATATAGAATTTTGCCGTCAGTGCAAAAATTAACACTGTCATTTTCAAAGTGCATTTGACACAACCGTTGACCTACAAAAGTTGCGATCCTCCCAACTCCCTTATTCTTAAGCTACGACGTCGAAGGGCTCGCTTTGAACTACCTTTGTTAATTCCACTCACCCCTTCCCCACATTCCTCAGCCCTCTCAGGCCTCCAGCCCACATGCTTGCATAAACTTTCTCAGTGCCCCCCCCCCCACCTTTCTCTTTCCACAGCCCTGGCAAAATGCTTTGAATTCCACCACCATGCTGTAGGGCCTGGTGTAATACAAAAAGTCCTAAACTAAGCTTTCTGGTACCCGGCAACTTAATGTCACATCTTCTCCATAGTTCCCAGACATCTGCATCCCAGATCCACGTTTCAAAGAGGTAAGGCCAGATGGTATAAATATCTGAAACCTTTGAAAAACTTAAAGAGTTAAAGGTGTAGTCCAAGGCAAATCAAAATGTTATGCTTTTGTATGTCAAGAGCGTTGCCTGGAGCATTGATTTCATCATGTCAGTGCACAACGATGGAGTGATTCATAGGCTATAGCCGCTCTCAGGCATGCACTGAAGTTTGGGCATTTTCCTGAAATTCTCTGGAATAAAATGTCTGTACAATCTGCAACTGCGTTCTTCATTTGTGCAAAGCAAACTCAAATATTGTCCGCAAATTACCCAGAACCATGTCTGAAATCAGCTTCTGTATTTATCTTCTTCGCATTGGTGTAATATTACAGTTATCTTCCTTTATCTAATATGCTTTTCTAATAGCGGTAGTGATTTCATGTTTGCGTTTATTGATATGCTGCAAACACAACCGCCTTTGTGCGGACGGACGCACTTTGGAAAACCTCACTGGGTTGATAACCACTGTTGCGTGACAGCTCAGCCTGATTATGGTTGTTAGACTTAGTGAGGCCAGATAACAAAAAAAGATACCGTGGGTATGTTGAACTTGCTCCAGTGTACAGGCCTCTGTGGTTTTAGATATTTATTAACAAATAAAATCCTGTGCATTTACTGCTATGAACACGGTTATACGTTGTACCTCTACTCGCTGAGTCTCATGAGATCCTGTGTTTTGTTTGAAGGACGCACAGGGGTCACAATACCTTAGGACAGGTCTTAGAGATAATCATAAAGATGATACAGTATCGCACACAAAGAAAAGCATGTCCAGGCTCGTCTCCTTCAATATCCTGGACAAACAATTACAGTCTATTGGGCCAGTGAGCCATTTCCACTTCATGCATCAGCGTGCACGCCATATACAGTCATTACTGGCAGAAGAAATGGCTGTCAACTGCTGGGTTAAGGGAGAACGGTACTTAAGGCAAGTTCCATCATTTCACCAGCCTAACGATGGAAAACCCCCGATGCTCTGTATATCAGTGTGATCCTATTGGTTTTTTTGTTTGTTTGTTTGTGTAATGGTGGGATATCAAACAGTTTCCCAGCCAGCTCTGATAATATATTCAACAGTGTATTTTAGTTATAATGGAAAAACTTGCATCCAAAGAAAAATGAAAATCATTTATTTGTGAGCACTGAACAGAAACTCCTTTGATGCCGTTGTTACACGTCTGTGATGCATGACTGAATGGGGGTTTTCTTTCCACTTTTTACAACAACAAAAATTGCCTATTAATTCCACTTGAGATAGCTTTTGGGACTTGACGCTGACGATACAAAGCTCCCATTGTTACTGGGAACAGTGTTATTTCAGAGGCCTTTGAACAGGCCTCCGAACAATTTTCCTTCATTCAATATCACAATATTATTTAGACGCAGTTAATAAACCCCCTAGTCCTGAAGTGCTCACCGCCTGCGTCTCTGATAACAATGAGGGGAACACAGGAGCCATTTTTATTACTTTCTGTATACCAACAGAATAGCTATACATTTACGTCCATGTCATTATCTATATGATAGCATTGTATCCTGTTGTATACAATAACCTCTGGTGGCCCTAAAGATGTAGACTTTCAACTGACACCACACAATTTCTTCAGGGCAGCATAATGTGAGAGGAAAAAACACACACACACACAATCTGTCCCAGATATCCATCCAGTAAGCATGATGCCCTGCTGGCTTCCCACCTGTGAAGCCAATCATGGTGCATTAATTCATATCAGTTCAATCTTTAATGGCCATAACACAACAACAAAACATTCAGTTCAGTGATATGTATTGAAAGAATTAAATGTTGGTGGTTTTAATGCCAAGCGGTCGAGAAGACTGATATGTGCCTAAATATGAAGCCTCAACCAGCAGCTAGTTAACATAAGACTGGAAAGAGGGGAACACAGTTTGTCTACCGCCTTTTCCAGTCTACAATATATGCTAAGCTAGGCTAACACACGCCTCAAAAGGGACGAATATACAGCACAATACCCGGAAATGTTTACGCAACAATTCACACCAGCATCCAGATAAATTTGCAACGTGGTTAGCCACAGTAGCTTTAAGTAAGTATTTAACACTGGCTGCTAATTATGAGATAGTTGGGATAGTTGGCATTGTATTTTACAAAATAAATCAAATTTAATACATTTGCAATCCATAGACCATCAGCAAGAGTGGAAAAAGTATTAATCTAATTCAAGAGAGCATGACATGCATTAACACACAATGAAGCACGTCTTCTGCACAAGGCAGCCTCAAGTTTCTTTAAAAAGATTTAATGGACTGAGAGACCAACATACTTTTAACGAGGGAAAGTGTGTTTTTCATTTAGCAACCTACAATCAACTTTGTCCCGCTGCACATTCCTGGACCCGTCTCCACAGTAACAGCGCTCATGCAAAGACTATTTGGAATCATGTGCCACTTTGCAGTCCCACTTTTATCTGTGACATATAGACTGAATAGAAATTAGGGACAGAAGGCGGCCGGGTTCCTCGGCGAGCACAAATCACTGATAACAAAAGACTGACTAAACTAGAATTCATCTTTTCATTTCTTTAAAGAGTCTGTTTACTTTAATAAGAGATGAGAAGTGAAGGAGTGACAGGCCCAATTTCCGTGGAAATCTTAAAAACAAGCTAATAGGACTTTTGCATCAAACTGTTTAATTTGCCTTCACAAAGAAAGCTTTTCGCAGTGCTGGCAGCAAACGGCTCCAACTGAAAGGGCAATGCATACCATTACCCAGCAAGAAAGGGCAGCGCATACATTATACAATCAGCATCTGTGTCTCATCTCGACTGAATACACTCGGCTCTGGTCACCTTGTGTACTGGATGATTTCATTTCAAACTGAGGAACAACTTGCCTTCAACAGTTGTGTATACAGGTGTGTGTCTCTAGCTCCATACCATCTGCATGAATCAATGCACTGCGCGCTGTTCTAATAAGATTTTACCCGTTGGAAATGGTCAAAAATAGAAAAATCAATACGTGGCGGTCAATGGTGATATTGTGTTGAGCCGCCACAAGTAAATTAATGTGTGGGAAACACAGGTTATTGTTTCCTTCCAGGTACAGAAACACAAATTAATTTCCGTGTGACCTATATTGGTTGATATTCACTCATTGATTGATGTCCTCACATTTCTATCACGGAAGAATGTATATGGATGTGTATCAGGAAATAGGCCGGTATAATAAAAGTGCATCTTCAATCAATCAGAACCCATCATCCTTTCCCTGATCCTTTAACTATATAACAAAATTAGATTTTCTTTTGGACCAAAGGACAAAACTACTGACACGCAACATCCCTGGATCCTGGAATCTGGAATGAGCTGGTCCAGCTTCCTGGTTTACACAATCTGTCTTAGTCACTCCAGACAGAAGACGGTTACTCATTGGTAATGAAAACAGAGAACTGTTGATTTTCCTTCCTGAGGTAATTTGTGTTAGGTTTTATGTCATCCAGGCATAGTTATAGCATGATAAGCATTGTTTTGTTGCAGGTCTGTTGTGACTCGCAGTGGAATCTGATCTCCATGTGTTTTTCACATCAATAGCACTACAAGTGGTCTTTATAATCCTCACAGCCTTCTCCTCTACTGACCCACATATTCTCAGCATTGCTCTTTTGGATTTACACCACAGCCATACTGTCAGTTTACCGACTTCTAGTTAGCCAACGAGTACCAGCATCTTTTCACAGTGTTCTCAATAGTTTTATATCACAGGCTACAAAGCTCTTCCTATGAGGGAAATGGGTGATAAAAAAAAAACCATGTCACTCTGTTTACTATTTGACACCTCTCTAAAATTAGCATAAGCTTTGAAAACCCATATCAGTTGACCTCCACAACCCCAACGTGTAAAACAGCGGTAGCGAGCCACTTATGGCATACAAGTCCTCACAAGTGAAGATACGCTCCCTCCCAAGAACAAAATGGTGGCGCATACTGCAGGAAATCTTCTAGGTAACTGCGTGATGTGAATACATTTCTCATAAGTTGGTCAGAAAGGGCTCAAAGCTAATGCTGGAATTGCTTTAGAAAGCAACTTGCTTTGTTTCTGATGGAATGCAAAGTTGGCGAACATGTAAAAACAAAAAAAACACTTGGAAACTTTTCTGCTCTATCGAGTTATCTTCCAGAAATCGTACGACTGTTTACAAATTATCAGATTGCAGTGAGGAATGGTAAATTTGGTCTACAGCACGGGGCAGGGGCCCAGCAAAGAGTCTCGATAAGAGCAAGTTTAAATTGAGATGGCAATGAGCCAGTGAGCAAAGAGCTTTTAATAACAAAGAGAATGTCTGGGCAAACAGTTGCCATGGACCCACTGAGCCGCCTGACAAGAGAAAGCAGCCATATCTAGAGAAAAGGAGGACGTGGCTTGCATTTAAAGATTTCCTTGACTTAAATTCAGGTAAATTAAAACAACACCAACAGCGATCGTGCACACCATTTTTAAATATAATCGCATAACGTCTCACAAACAAACAACAAATACTTGTTTGTTGTGTGCAAGGTTTGGCAGTTAAGTGGGTAGCGAGTATGGCAAGCTCTGAAATGCATTTGTTAGATACACCTACTCTATGAAAATCAGTCTCTCTCTTCTTGCATCAGCAACCACAGAGTGCAACGCTCTCCACATCAACACTTTGTTCCCCACAAAGTAGCATTGTTGTTTCTGTGTTATTGTGAACGCCACTATAAGAGGAGTGGCTGAGAGGATAGTGATTAATATTGTGGTAATAGAAGAAACAAGACACTACAGCACAGAGGGCTGTGCGAGCGACTGGTGTATTCTTGACAAACACATGTGCGAGGGTTTTGAATTACAAGCGTCTCCTTCCCAGTTCCCACTGTGAAAAGCAAATTCCTGAACTGAAGGTGCGTGGCTCTTGGCATTTTTCCTTACTCCACTTTTTCATGTGTTTTCTAATTTTAAACCATATTAAAACATTCTGGTTAAGATTCACAACATGCAGCTGCAGCATCGAGTACACAGCGGGGTGTGCACCCGGGCTTATATTTTCCTTTTAGGAGCATAATATTCTAAATGCATTTGGTAGCCGAACAAACCACACCCTTCATCTAGTGAAATCATAGGAGGGGTATTACCACCTTGGCTGTATTTAGTTGTCTACTGACCTCAGATGTAATCCATAATAACAGGACCCAACCCAGGACAATCCTATCATTGCACCTCTGATAATCACTTAATGTAGGCCTCTGGGATTAAGTAGAAGATCAAACCCTGAGTCCCTGACTCCGTAACCTACACAGGATTTGGAGTTAGACAGTCGCTGGCACGCTTGTAACACAGCAGAACAGCAGTCCATCATAAATCTGCACTGTACATTGCAAAATTGGACTTGTAGTACGTTCTGTGGGTGCTCACAAGCAGCAGATGTTTGTGTTCCACAATATCACTAGACTCCCTTTAAAATCGTGCACTTTTCAGAGTTGTTGAGTGAAGAGATACTTTATAAACTTTGTGAAACTCTGTCTACTAGGTATTCTTAATTATTTGAGCCTTCTTGTAAATTCAGCAAACGTTACACATGTTTTTTTCTTTTTCTACTAAGTGTGACTCCCTGGTGAGAGCCTGTCACAGCCCAGCAGGACAGCCGCTGTGTGGTGCGACGAGTAGGACGCACATTTCTCCTTTCTCCGGTATTAACGCCTTTCTTCGTCATCTATCTGTGATGTGAAAACGTCAACTTTCCACTCAGTCAGAGAAGGTTTAAGTGTGTCCTGCTCATATAGTTCGGTTATAAAATCCTGCACAACATCACTCCTGCAGCTGCTGACAGTGCGGGTGAAACATGTGACACAGACCCAGGCTGATGCAGGAGTTTAATGTGGCGCTGAATTGAAAAGAAAGGACAAATTTACAGTAATAACTGACATTTAATGACAAAATTCTGAGTAGGATTCAACCCTGTAGTGTTTGTTTGTATCTAGAGCATGGAAGAGAAATAAGATCATAAGTGGACACTTGGATCGCCCATATCGGTCAATATTACTTCAAACAATCGATGATCGGCCCCACGAATCCTGATCAGAACACCCGTTGACATCCAATTCAGGACATTGAGAGGAAAAAACTATGCCGAACAGCAAGTCTTGCATGAAGCCATCACAGTCATTTTATTGAGATCAGACATACAAGCTCTACGGCATATAAACACCTCACAGCTGACACACAGCCACAGAGGATGTACCCTTCATAAAGTCTCATCTCCTCACGCTAAATTTAACATGCAAAAGAAAGTAGGCTATTTCCCAACAGGTTCACTGAGGTGATTTTCTGTCAACTTACTAAATAATTCAGATTCTTCTTTAGGAAACACTCGACTAAAAACTATATACACCAGTTTAACAACTGCGAAAGTAAGCAGCAGACTAAGAAGCTGCAATTCCAACTTTTTATGCAGATGAGAACCTTTGAGATTACATGTGCCAAGAGAAATCAATGCATTATGCATTAACATGCACAGCCACATTTAGACATTAAACATGTATAATGCAGAAGGAAATCTGACTTTAAAAAGAAAAAAACATATCACATTAAGCCGTCTGAGAATGTGGTTACTAAGTTAGAAAGGGGGGGGGGGGGCACTAAATCAGGTGATTGTTTGGTTTTTGGGTTGAAACTCCTGAAATTCCAGACTGATTATTTTTTAACTAATTTGAGTCAGCTGTTACAATCATTCAGGGCAGCTGAGCAATTACTAACATACTTTCAGCTGCATAAATAAGGAGCTCACAAGCAAGTTCTTACCGTCACTGCAATATTCGGTTATAAAAGCCATTAGAATATTATATTCTTAGGTGTAACAGATTTACCCGTTTTATACATTTAAACTGTTTTCAGAGGGAGTGTGTGTATTTACACAGCGAGAGCTTGACTGGGGGAAAAGAGGGTGAGCTCACTCCCACAATCTCCTTAGGACCACAACAGTAACTCAGGAATGTCCACACAGGTCTGAGAGACAGCTGCTCCATCTGTTCCTGCCGTCAATTCTCCCAAAGAAGAAATATGACTGGAATCAGGAACCTTACCCGTCTCCTGGAAGACTGCTCATTGTTCCACAGCGTGACATGACTAAGTAAACCCTGGCTGCATTAGACTTTCCTTATGCAAATCATTCCAATGCTGATGCAAACTTATTTCAGAAATTAACACAAGCTCACAGAGCTCTGCGGTGACACAGAGAAAAGAGACTCACCGGTTTCCTCATCGATGGTAAATATCCCCAGGCCGGATCCATCTCGTATGGAGTATCGGATCTCTCCATCTCGTCCCCTGTCTTCGTCCTCAGCTGTCATAGTCATCACCGAAGTCCCAACAAGAGCATCCTCTTTTATAAATCCCTTCTCCACAAATGACCGGAACAAAGGTCTGTACAGATTCTCATTCACGTCCACCACATCCACCTCGATGAAGCAGGTTGATGACAAGGATATGGGCTTCCCTTTGTCTTTAGCCTTTGCCGTCAGGTTGTACACCTGTTTTGTTTCGTAATCGAGGTTTTGGACAATCCTCACAGCACCACTGAGTTTGTCGACTTCAAAATGCCCGTCTACGTTGTCAATGAGGCTGTATCGTACCTGACTGGAAGGTCCAATATCTGGGTCGTGAGCCTCCAGCCACATGACTATGGTACCGATGGGAAGGTCTTCCCTCACCTTCACGCGGTAATTAGGGGGCACAAATTTAGGTGGATTATCATTCACGTCTTCCAAAGTGATTTTAAGAGCCACAGTGGACACTAGCTGTGGCTCATTCACTGCCTGGTCATGTGCTGTAATCTTCAAGACATAACCTGGATGGAGCTCCCGATCCAGCGGCTTCATCACAGTCACCACACCAGTGTCTTTATTGATTGCAAAATCATCTGTGCCTCCAAAAATCGAATACTCGACAACTCCATTATCTCCTTGATCCTTGTCTGTCGAGTCCACCTGGATAATTTCTGTCCCAACAGGTGTGCTCTCGCTTATTTCAACAGAGTAGGAATCTTGCAAAAATTGGGGGCTATTATCGTTGGCGTCGAGAATCTTAACATCCAGGAGGCGCGATGAGGATTTCTGTGGAATGCCAAGATCGTAAACTGTAACGTTGAGGGTATAATGGTCTGTTGTTTCCCTGTCGAGAGGCGAATAAACCAAAAGCCAACCAGTTTCCATATCTACAATGAAACGGCTCTCAGTGTCTCCGCCTGAGATAACGTACACTAGTTTCCCATTGAAGCCACTGTCTGAGTCTGTGGCACTCAAATGGACAATCCGAGCCCCGACAGGGAGGTCCTCCTTAACTTCAATTACACTGGGGAAGGATTCTGCAAACTGAGGAGGGTACCTGTTGACTGAGTGAACATCCATGAAGTTGTCATCTGGCTCAGGTTGAGTGTGGATTTTGCTGCCCTGAAGTAGCTTTTCAGCCAACATGGTGGCTACGCCAGTTTCAACACACTTCAACTGGACGGGCTTGCGAGCCGTGATAACAGTTATGTTCATGAGCATTGGCTGAGTCTCGTGTTCTCCGTCGGTCGCGATGATTTGTAAACTATGAAAGGACACTTTAGCTGCCTCTCCCTCGCTCAGCGTGTGCTTCAGTGAAAGCATGCCAGAGCTCGGGTTAAGTTCGAACAGATCGAGATCATTTCCACCTTTAATTTTGTACCGTACAAGCTGCAGCTCATCAGCATCTATGGCAGACACTGTTGTTATCTGCTCCCCTACACCGTGGTCTCTCGGCACAGTCACTTCACAGTCTACATTTTCAAACAGGGGCTTGTTGTCGTTCAGGTTGTTTAATGTTATTTTGACTGATGCCTCCACCTCTCTGCGGAAAGGGGATCCCCAATCCGATGCCCTGACTCGGAGATTGTAAATCCTGGGCATGAGCTCATAATTTAGGACTTCTGAGGTACTGATGACACCAGAGAAGTAGTCGATGACAAATGGTTGAGGGCTGACATTGGTAATGCTGTAGGTTACATAGCCATTCTCACCTATGTCTACATCAGTGGCTTTAACAGTTACCACACTGGTCCCTCTGGGCACATTCTCATCCACAATGGCATTGTAAGACGTCTGCTGGAACTCAGGTGCATTGTTGTTCACATCAATCACGTCAATGATGACTTTTGTTGCAGCTTTTGTGTCACTTGTGATCACATCCAGCTCCAATCGGGGGGCAACGTCAGCATTGATCGGTCCAGCTGTGCTGATTAAGCCGGTATCTGGATTGATAGTAAATCTGTTCTTGTCAGATTTGTGTCTAAAAGCATATTTTATCTGTGGGTACTTTGGCACTGCTGTTACCATAGTGACAGGTGTATGAAGAGGGGCAAATTCACTCAGATTGACTCTGTAAACTGCCATTTGAAATACAGGGGGACCCACTTTGAATTGTGCAGACGTGACATGCACCAATTTAGCAGATGAGAATTGAGGGGGGCTGCCTTTGTCCTTTGCCTGTAAAGTAAGGTTGTATCCAAAAGGCTGGCTGTCCCAGTCCACGTCTTTGACTGCTTTGATTTTGTACTCTTTGCTCCCGGGGCTGCTTCTTACAGCCTTAAACTGCTGAAGAGGGTCGCCAGCAACAATACTCAAAGATGCTATCTCTCCATTTGGTCCCTGGTCATTGTCCTCCACTGTAACAATAGCATAGGTCGGGTCATGGTCTGTATCAGAGGGGGCTAGGGTCACTGCAGTGATGACAGGGGCATGCTCATTGGCCTGCTCTACCCTCACTGTAAGTTTCGCCATGCTGCTGAAGCCGCTGCTGCCGTAAAGCTTCATCCCTCTGTCCACCGCCAGGATCTCCAAATCGTACAGCTTCGTCTCAGAATAGTCTAGCTTGCCAGTCAGTGTCACCACGCCGCTTGTAGGATGAACTGCAAACATGTCCGTCCACTCTCGGAAACTATAGTAGTACTCTCCATTCGTACCGATGTCCGCATCAGTCGCCGTGACCTTGGCCACACTCGTGCGTATGGCCGTGTTCTCCGGCAGAGAGATGCTGTAGGATGTTGGTGAGAAGAGAGGCCTCAGATCATTGGTGTCCAGTACCTGCACCATAACTCTAGTGCGACACTCTATATTGGTGTTCCTGTCTGCAGCTTTGACAGTCAGAATGTAGTGGTCTTTAACCTCCCGGTTCAGAATGGCAGTGCTGCCTCCTTTGGTCCTTATTCGCAAAAAACTGTAGTCTCCCAACAGGTAGTCCTCAGCCTTGAATAAGTTCTCATTGTCTCCAGAGATGATTTTGTACCGTACCTCCCAGGCTGGGTCTGTGATATAGATCCCCATCTTGACATGACTCTCCAAATAAGTCTTAGCAGCAGAGTTCTCGTATATGGTGGCGTTGTAAACTGAGTGGGTGAATTGCATGGAGGCAGCCCTCACCATCCTTTGGTTCCCTGCGCAACCACAGAGCAGCTGCAGGAGCAGCGCAAGCAGTGAAACCAAGTGCTTCCCCATTATCGTACCGTGATCTTCACACATCCACCTGGAAAGACACAAAAATATAATTGTAAATGTCATGATCATACAAAGAATTATAATTAACTTCAACATTCAGTCATTTATTTTGCTCCCCCTGTGAGCAACCTGGTCAGATTTAATGCAGCATACCTTACTCCTTTATTACATTGTGCACTACCCCACATTTAAAATGTCATGACATGCGATGGCTGGTGCTGATAAATGGCTAAATAGGCTCCATGTGGACAGGATGAGGCAGAGGAGTCGGTCAGGTGACAAGATGCAAGTCTGCCCCGCTCCCCATGTCTGCACAATGCCATATGGCCACTATGTGCATTTCACAAGAGCAGAGCCTAATTTATCCAAACATCAGCTTAATAAGCTCAGAGGAAGAGGTGGCCTTATGAAAACACATAAATCTTTAATTTCCCTGTTGATAAAAAAGTCGTTTTAACATTAGAGCGCACATTTAGGGGCTGCTTTCCCTTTTCTCTTCCATGGAAATGCAATAAATTTAGATTCCTTATCGCCCACGATGGGTTCAACAACTTAATGAAATGTGCACATGTAGCGGCAACTTTGCCATTTCAACAACTTGCAAACCGCACTGGACTTTTTCTGCAGCAGTGAATTAATCAGCCGCGTTTAAAACTCAAAACACACTGGGGGATCTTTGCAATCTCATGGAACAACCATCACCGGAGAGATGACTAAGAAAACTGCTTTAAAACTGCACATTCATTCTTTTACAGCAGCTTTTATAACATGGCAGGGCTCAGTGTGTGCAGGGGGGGGGGGGGGGGGGGGGTAGGGAGTCCATACAAAGACAAATAAAAGCAGGACGTTGCCATGTCTGGAGCTGTGTGTGTATATGTACAATAAAAAACCCACAAAAGCCACATTATTTACTTTTGGCGTGTCAGAATGACCCGAGCAGGGTCTGGTTATCAGTGCGGTTAATAAGTGACAGAGTGGAGCTCAGTTCACCTTAAAATGCTGAAGTGTCGCCTGCAGGTACAAAAGCACCATCTGCTCGAGCACCACCATTGTAAAACAGAGAAAAGAAGAATTCAAACTCAGAAGTAAAACTTGTATCTGGTTTCCACAGTTAAAAACAGCCGAGCTACTGTCAACTGGCTGCTTCCATCGTTCCCCTCTGACGGTGGAATTCCTCTGATGAAACACCAAGTATCCCTTTTTTTAACAAGTTAGCTGCTTTAAGACCGTTCCAGTCCTCACCCCCTCCCCCAACTGGAGCCATTCACTTCGCGAGCCGAAGGAGCCGTTTGCTCCAGAAAAGAAAAGAAACAAAAATCAACCTTTCAAACACAAACCAGCGTCAAAACTGCTCCCAGAGCGAAAAGGGCACGTTTAAACTCGCCGTGGAACCGAACCCGAAATTAAACCTTTGTAAACGCTGAAGCTAAACTTCTGTTAGAGCCGCAGAAAGAAGACGCAGCAGCGGCTCGCTTCTTCCACAAAAAGCAGCCGAACTAACCTCCTTCAACTTTTCCCCACGCAGATGCCGAAGCTTTCTTCACGCAGGGAAAACAGCGCAAAAAGCGCACGTACCTCTACTGTCGCCGGGCTCATAGGCTTGGAGGTTTTTCATGTAGTTCATAAAGTCCAAATCTCGGCATGGTAATACATGGAGCTGCGTCTCTCCTCTCCGTTACTCCGGCAGCTACAACCACCACCTCCGCCGGGCAGCCTCTCTTTCTTTCTCCCTCCCTCCCTCTCTCGCTCTCTCTCTCTCTCTCTCCCTCTCTCTCTCTCTCCCTCCCTCCACCGCTTCCCTTTCTCTCCCTCACTGGAGCTGTATCTCTCCGCGCTGCGCACGTCCGGATCTACTTACCGGCCAGGCAGCAGGAGAAACCCTGTGCACGCGCTCCGTGCCGCGTGCTTTGATTACATGATCTAAATTGGCCTGATACGCAAATACCGACAACTATCGCGATAAATGTGACGTTCATTTTTCCTTTTGAGTTTAATGGCAGATTGTTGCTCCTGAGTGAAGGTTGTGATTTTAAACTTGGTCTTTTGACCACATTTTCCAAATCAGATGTCGATCAATAACGTGATACTTATATAATTATATCCATAGGCTATATATCGGAATTTTGTTATAATGGTGTTAAGGAAAATTATATCACGGTAATTATTGATATTGTTTTGTAGCCCAGCTCTGATTTATTTATGTCAAAAGGTTCCTAAAATGAATTTTTTTATTTGATTGGACGATACATCAATACTGATAATGATTGTGATAAATGAGACGTTATTATTCCTTTTGAGTTTAAAGACAGATCTTTGCTCCCGAGTGAAAGTTGTGATTTTAAACTTGTCTATATCAGCAGAGAATGACAAACAGTTACGAGTTCTACTAACATACTTATATCGATAGGCTATATATCAGAATTTTGTAATAATGCTACTAATTAAAATTCTATCAGGATATTGTTTTGTAGCCAAGCAGAGATTTATTTATGTCACAATATTCTTAAAATGGCATTTTTGATTAAACTAACTTAATTGTCGTGATAATTACCGGTATTGTTTTATTGCCGCTATATTTGCTCTACAAAATATCGAATGTAGACCTATGAATTCTAGCTCAATTTCATGTATCTAAATCGTCTTTGCTTGTCACTATAAAAACCCAAATTCAAAGAGATTCCAACAAATTCCTCCTCAGGCTCGGCCACGTGAGATATAACTGCAAAGAGCAAAACCTTGTCCTGCCCAAATGGGACTAACCTTAATCCAATATCCACCTCTCCAACTGCAGCACAAACAACCCACATGCTATTTGTGAGGGAAAAAAGGAGGGGGGGGGGTTGTTTAGTTGCCTATGACCTCTACCTGATGGTAAGCAAAGAGACACGATTAACATATTTTCAATTAGGCAATAATTAATGCTCGCTGTGCGGAGCTAAAAAACAAATGACCTGTGAATTCGCATCAAAATTTTGTTGTCATCTTTGGTGAAAAGGTGGATTAACTCTGTTTTGCAAATGAAATCCCAGTTCAGGGCACCTGCGCCCCCCCACATGATAAATAGGCTAATAATACTTCCTCACTGGCTTGTTTTTGTATTTTATGTGTTTAAGTAGCAATTCTGTGGGATTATCTTCTTCTCATTATTCTAACTAATGATATTGTGTGTGGTTTTTTTTTAAAGAGCCTGGGGTTTGGCTGGAAATGTACCACCCAGTGGATCTGTGTTTGTTGGCATTGGCACAGGGTGACTGATGATGGAGGAGGTACAGTCGCCATGAAGGCGCTGATCCCATCACACACAAACACACACACACACACACACACACACACACACACACACACACACACACACACACACACACACACACACACACACACACACACACACACACACACACACACACACACACACACACACACACACACACACAGACACACACACACACACACACACACACACACACACACACACACACAGCCATCAAAGCTCTGCACTACCTCCCCTCCACAGGCGCTGAGGAGTGTGGCTGCTATGCGATTGATGGCGCTGTCTCACTGCTCTTTCCCGGACTGACTGCAGTCATCCAGCTGGTGTGCGCCTGCAGAAAATAAGTCTGCGCTGCATGCAGCTTGAAAACTTGTCAACTTGCACCAAAACAGCTCCTGTCTTCTGCGAGCGTGTGGCTGCGCCAAGCGTGCGTAATTGCGCATTTGGCACAAGTCACACAGAAAGAAACGCGCAATTGTTTATGCCTGAACGCCCTGTAAAAGATCCCTTGACTTGCGCGTAAAGTTTTCGAGAGTCATTCCGACCTCATGTAGAAGACGAGTCCACGTTTTCAAATTTTACTCACCAGACCAGCTGGACGATCGCCGGCGGTCGCTCCAGAAACTCCCCCCCCCACCCCCCCTTCACATAGATCTTGGCGTTGGTTGGTATATGCGGTTTGCGCGCATCTCCAAGACTCAATGTGTGACTTTGCTCCTCTTCAACCTCTCACAGTCTCCGAGCGTTTTGTGCTGCGATCATCCGCCCGAGAGGCATCACGCGTGGGGGCTGCGGTTCGCCTCGCTCCTCTCCTCCACCCCCCGGCGGCTCAGGTGGAGGTGCATACTGCCGCTGCCTTCAGGTGATGTCGGGAAATATCGCAACCTCGTCCTCACGGGAGCGCACACCATGAAGTTCAAAATACTGAAGAAGCGCCTAAATCGTGATTTGCCAGGCTACAGCTCCGCCGTGCCGAGAAGTGCTACTGAGGGGGCGGAGTGAGAAGAAGTCACATCCACATCTGATGGAGAAAGTGATTCAGCTTGTAGCCTTTATGTTTGGTTTATGGATTTCTGCGTTTACAACTAACTGAACCTCGCATTATCTAAAGCATCAATTAAAACTAGAATTTCAACCACAGAGTTTCCTTAAGGCCTAGTTTAATTCATGCCTTTTTAAATCGGCAACAGCCATTAAAACATTTAATTACATGGTCATTTTTTATATTTACTATCTACATCAAAAAGCACATGAAATTCATCCCCCCCAAAAAAGCCACAAAGCTTGAAAGTAGGAGCATGTGAGATGTCCTTGAAGACACACACACACACACACACACACACACACACACACACACACACACACACACACACACACACACACCGGATCTGACACCTTCAGTCTGAGAGGAGGCTCTGACGCCATGGATTCTTCTCTCATTCCCTGCATGCACAGCTCAGTGTGTTTCCGGCAGTGTGGCTGTGTTTGTTCTGCCCTAAATACAACCAACACACACCATTTTTTTTCTCCATATAATCTTCTCAGCTCATGAGGATATGATCTATGCCATTGCACCACCAACCTAGTTTCAATAGTGATCATATTTGGCTAAATGTCCTTGAAAACCAGAGAAGCAAGTGTCTTCATACGAACATGTGGTTAACAACTAAACTTGACACCGCGCTGTGAAGTGGCTGCCAAAAAATGCCACAGCGGAGAGGGCTGCCGGAGCCAGGAGTCCAGCGTGAGAATCTCTGCCTAATGTCCATTCAGCACCGGCTCATTAAAGTCACATTTGCCCACAGGCTGAGTAAACGAATGAGACCTATGGGCTTGGTGTGTGTGTGTGGATGTGCATGTATGTGTGTGTGTGTGCAGAAGGGAAGGAGGGAGGGTGAGAAAGATTGAGCTTGTGTGTCAGAGAGCAAGTGTGTAGTGTTTCATCTCTCTGTCCTCTCCTGGTCTCTCCTCTGTCTCGCTCTCAGTTTTGTCTTAGACAGTGTTCGTTAACTGGAACAGCTTTTTTTCCCTTCTTCTTTTTTTCCTCGTGCTCTCTCGTAGCTTCTCCTCTGATCTGCCTGTAAAGCTTTAATTGAATTCAGGTCAGGTGATGCCCAGGGCTGGTTCCACCGCTTTGATCTTACCAAGTGTTTGCAGTCCTGGCTGCTGGGGGTCAGGTCCTTGTGTGTTATAGACCTGATGGATGTGTATAGTGTTTGCATTGGCGAGCCCCTCCAGCCCCTTAATAACAAGTTAAATCATCTCCATAGAAGTAATTAAATACAAACTTGAAATCAGGAGGCTTTAAGGTGCAGTGTTGGGCAGCTAATCACTGCTGAAATTGGAATTATATACATCTTTATTGCACATAAACATTTGCTAACCATGGACATGCACCACTATCCAGAAATGAAGGTAAAATATCCCAGATACGGATGCTGCCATCTTGCATTGGGAGCTACAGCAATCAGGGGATGGAACCGCTAGCTCCCACTCGACCAATCATGAGTCAGTCTCAGGTGACAATTATGACGATATAACTAGTTAGAACCAAACATACGGAAAGAATAGCGAGTAGAACCAAAATACTGAAACCATGTTTGAGAAATATGTATTGTGTACTTTTACTTTTCAGTTTGAGCCATGTCCCATCTGCTAACATGGAGGAGACAGGACTTCTGACCCATACTGCACCCAGGGGTCTTAACTTCTGGGGATCTGTCATGTCGATCGTCTTCATATTCATTGTATGGTTGATATCAGTTTGGTGTCTTTGCTTTCAGTTGACAGACCCGAAACGATTAGCCAATGCTAAGCTAACAAAAGTTCCCCAACTTTTTCAATGGATGAACATGTAATGATGGTGGCAAAGTGGTGCAGTGGTCAGCACACAGCATGAAGTCTCTCCGTTTGAACCTGCCATGGCATTTCTGTATAGAGTTTGTTTCCCCCCCTCCCTGTGCCTGTGTGGGTCTGCAGGTAGGCTACTCCAACATCATTCCCAAGTCCGAAGACATGCAGGTGAGGTTAATCGGAGACTCTAAATTGCCTGTAGGTGTTAATATTTAGCTATACAGCTGCTTTCAGACATGCACTGAACTCCAGAGACATTCTCAGGAGGATTCAGTGCGAGTGAGTGGGTGTGTTGATGACGTGACAGATGCAAAACTGAAAAAAACAAACATCTAAGGATGAAAAGGCAGTACAGCACACGTAGCAAATCTGAGCTTAGAATCTCCCGGTGCTTTATAGGCTCCCGAGAGAGTCCTGGTCCAATTCTGCGGACATCCTCCAGAGGTCAGGATGTTACGTTGGGTACACTGTGATACCCACAGTGTACCCAGCTGCCCGATGTCAGCTCGGATTGGCTCCAGCCCCCTCAAAGGAGCTATAGCTAATGGAATGTAACATGTAATGATTAATTGATTACATTTTTCAAGTAACTTGCAGAGTTCTGCTGAGGAGGAACATTTTTCACGCAGGAGACTTGATGACTGACCCATCAGCCACTGCATCATGTGCCACACTGGTGTGTAATAGAGCCAGAAAATTCAGTGTTCAAGTCGAGATGCCTCCGTTTGATAGAGTGCCACATATTTTCTCCCATGTCCCACACTGCAGGCTCAATTTCCTCTTAAAAATCATCCTAATCCGCCAAAGATTGTCCTCCTGTTGTTGAGAGATGTTGGTAACAGGCGTGGACCGGCATGCTGAGTGAGTTACTTCCCTTTTTTCCCCCATGACTAATGTCTTAAGCTGTATGTTCCCCCTGCAACCTGAAACTGGATAGAGATCCGGAAAAGATACAGATGATTTGTGGTGCACCTGCAGCAATAGAGCACCCAGGTATCTGTTTCTCCCATGCACCACCCAATCAGTGTAGAATCTGATTCCCCAGGCAGAGCTTAACTGTAAAGGAGATTAGAATAATTCAATATCTACCCCGCTGAAGTGTCCTCAAGTAAAGACGCTGACCCTCTCTGAGCTGGTGTCATGGGATGTGCCTTTGTGCAAAAAGAGAATACATTATCGCCGAATAACACGCCACACAAAAACTAAGAGTCGACAATGTAACTGACACTGTTTTGGCGTGGGGGGGGGTGATTTCTTTTTATAGAAAATAACATAAGAAATCTACAGGAAATAATAATAAACAATTGACGTTTCCCCTGCAGCAGGAGACAAACTGCTGTGCTCTGAAAATAAAGTCTTCTGCTGCCTTAAGCAAAGCAGGAGATTATCTTAGCAAAGCCCCTTGGTTGTAGAAGCTTCCGTAATTACCGCCCCCCCCCCCCTGCAAAGAAATGACACAAGAAGAGACTGTGCTACCTCTGGAGCAACCTGTTTGGAGAGTTAACATTACTGCATTATTTATCTCTGTTTCTCTCCGCGTATGAAAACTTGCCGTATCCTCGGGGGGATCAATAGCCCCTCCTTTCCCTGCTCATAAACTCTATATTTGACTCTGACTGCGTTGCATTACCGATTGTTATGCACTGGTTCATAAGCCAAATAAGATGGCTGTCCCTGAAGACGTCCCCCAGGTGGATCACAGAAGTGGATTCATCACGTGTTGTAAACAAGCTGTTCGCCTCGGTAGCCCCGAGAACAAAGTCCATCCATAGTCACTGGAGAAGAAGAAAGGGCAGCGATGACGGAGATTTTTTAAAAGGAGCCCAAAACATGAAATCCCACCCAGACTATAGACTCTGCTCTATTAGCTTCTGTGACTCAATGCAACATGTATTTGATCTGTGTTTGTGGAGAGAAAAAACAAAGAACGCTCCTTTGGATTTCTCTCAATATTCTACAACAAATTGCCAAGCACTGCAGCGCTGCATCTCAGAAGCTGAGACCGTTTGATATTTTAAGAAAGCTGAATGAGCTATTTATTTTTAGCATCTGAGAAACTACAGAATGCCGTGAACTAAAATTACATGCACCGCCGCTTTAAAGTTGCTAATAAGCAGATTTTGTTACCTCTTGTCAGATTTGTAGTTTTCCCTTTAGATTGTATATAAAGATAGACAACATGACAGTGGCTGGCTGTGTTATGGGTCATAAACCCTGCCTCCTCCATGTTAGCAGATGGGTCATGGACCAAACTAAAAATAAAAGTCGATGAAAGAAAAAGTGAGATACATTTCAACATGTAGCGACCAGCTGTTCAGTGAATGAGCGTTAAATCAAACTATTCCATTAACCTTATCTCAGAACACACTGTCATTGGTCTCGTTTTATCATGTTGCTCAGATGCATTGAAACCGATATTTTCTTTTTCTGAGAGTCGAACCACCTCGGCTCCTCTCCTTCACAGTCTGGACTCTGAAGTGTTGATTGATTGGTCGGTGGAGTAGGTGGCTTCAGGGAGATAATATCTTTGAAGTGTTCCAAACATATCACGACTGCTCACCCCGTATGCAGCGCAGCTCTTTGCAAACACAGAGCTGCAGATCGAAGTAGAACACATTGTTGTGATATAGGATAAAGTAATTTAATCTGCTTGCACATACAGACTAACTCTGGTGCTGCACAATATCTGTTTTTTTGTTGCTCATGAGCAGATATCCACACACAGTTTGGTTCAAATAGACCTCATTTGGCTTGTGAGTGGCCAGCTCTTTGATGTGATGTAATATATAAAGGCGGCGGGGGATAAACAACAATCTGAATACAACACTGACAGATATTTTTGATGTACTGTATTCCAGTCATTTTTTCCTTCCCTTGCTAAATCCTAATCCCACAGAAATTGTGTCGGGATTATACACAAAAGGCGCATTTTGGACATGGATTTGCATGGATGGATTAGTAAAGCCTTGTAATGGAGGCTCGTGTTTGTGGAGAGACCTCCATCTTTTTGTTGTTGCACATTAACATGATGCGGTGCTCCACTTCATGTTAACACACATTACTCATCTCCCACCCCGGGAGCCCAGATAATTTCTCATTGCCATATAGAAAGTTGTGAATTTGTATGTATCAGCAAGACACAGACGCCTCAGTAAGAAATATTCAGCTTTTTACAAGGACAGTTTTACATGTCAACAATCCACTCAGAACAACAGTCACCCTGTGCTGCATGTTCATTTGCAGCTCAGGGCTTTAAGACAGTGTGATACAGAGGATTGGGAGAGCTTTGAACCCCTGAGGATGATGTCGCCTTTCACTGTCACCCAGCCCACATTCTCCCTTGAACAAGCTGATGCTTTGAAAAATAGAAAATTGCAAATAAAACGAAACCATTAAGAACTACGCGGCTTATTCATCCAGGCTCCGCAAGACACTGCCTCAGTCTGCTTCGCACAAAAACAAGCCCATCATCGTCCTTTCGGCATTCAAGCATGTATTTACAGACACATTTGCTTATCTAATAGGAGCCATATCGCGCCTCAGATTTCGACAGTGTAGGGAAGGCCCTGAGGGCGTCACGCTGCTCCCTAATCCTCAGATCTGGGGATGTCATATCACTCCAGGGAGGGAATAAAAGAACCTAAAAGGACCTAAGTTTCCCTCGTTCTCTCTTTCTCCCCGTCTTGTGTACAAAACATGGGAACATTTGTGTGACTAAGTGCTAAAGCTGTGTGTGTACATCCTTGGCACAGTCACCGCAGAGAATGGGTGCTCGGTCCTCGCCTGCAGACAATATTTTGTGTAATCACATCTGCGGCAAACAGACGAGCGACCGCGTTCAAAGCGGATCCTGTTTCACAAGAGGGACAAATTAGACGCGTGTAATTATTGGTGTCCTGTTCCAGAAATCTGCGAATCCCCAGTTTGTCGTCACGGGAAAACCAAAACTATGGATCACCTCTTTCATGGTAAATCAACCACTCGCTAATCATCTCCCCCTGTGAACAGCACTTATCCAGTCACAGCTGAGGACCTGTAAATTGGCGCGTTGAGCTTTGGATTGCTTCACATTCTTCGCGAGGATGCATGATTGTGCACGAGGCTCGGAAGGAGAGATACTCAGGCTGCAATGCCGGATGTTTTCTTCCGGAAGGGGGGTCATGTGATGGGAGCCTGATGAATCAGCTGCATCATGAGGACCCAATCAGCATCTACGTCATCTTTCCAAACATCTTGGTTTTGGTTCCAGATTAAAACGCTGTGCTGGAGTTTTCAAACTAAAACAAGGCCAACATTGTTTCCAAACTTCTCCGTTTTAGTGGCTCAAAAACACCAGAGTCGTATATGCAGCAAGCGGTAATGTAGTATGGATGTAGACTCAGCATTTAAATATGTTTGAGGGCTGTATTTTAGTTAAGAATAATATATTAAATAATGTTTTTCTACTCTGAGGTAAGCAGCATTAGCAGCTAACCCCGCTTACCTACTTCCCACCCAGCATTTCCAAGGCCAGGGAGCATATCATTAGCTCCCTAAATTATTTTGTTCCCCCAGAATTACTAACATTCACGAGACATTAAAGATGTATCCTCATGGTACATCATGTGCATGAAGCTGACACTGTGAGCTCTCTCCGCACAGACTCTCAGCAGGAAAATAGCAAAGTGCTTCGGTGGCAAATAATCTGCCCTCAGGACATGCTGGGAGTGGGCTGCGCTGGTGGCCCTGATAACGTTAACATTATAATATGCCAATGAGTTCCTCTCTGTGTGTGTGTGTGTGTGTGTGTGTGTGTGTGTGTGTGTGTGTGATGCTGTAACGTGTAAAACTTTATAGAAATGAGCTGGCTGGAGGATGTCATTTTTAATTGACGTGCATTTGCGTTTTTAAGTCCCCTCTGCGAGACTCGGGGCTGCAAATCAGTGCCAGGACACAGATGCAAATCAGCGGAGCAGCAGGTGGAGGGGCATTCATCAATGTTTGATGGGCTTCTTTCTTTCTAAGTGCCAATCTGGGGAGCTCACGACAGCATGGAGGGATGAGCGCGAGGCAAACACACACACACACACGCTGAAAAAGCAGCACAGAGGGTCATTATCATGTCACATCTCATCTAAATCAATATTCCATATGTAAACGTTAAAAAAAAGACTGAGAAACCAAACATTTTGTGTGAAAGCTCTTTCTCTTATCCATCAGTCAGTTAAATTATAATGGGCTGAAATGTGTCGGCTTGCTGTGCTCGGGGCTTTCTCTGATATTTCAGTTTCCACCCTCAAAGAATGACATCACACACAAACATGCAGACACTTTAAACCTTGTTGCAGATCAGACTTGTTGGTTTTCGAGCAGGTTTAATTAGTAATCCAGTTTTTAGATGAATATAATTTGTGGTAGAGCCTTCTTTTGAAGTTGCAATTGGGCTAACTAACTAATTAAAACAAAGATTTAAATCAACAATAAATACACAATTTATTCAATCTGTGCATAGCATTGTGAATGAGTTTCATTTTGAACGTAACATTAAAGAGAGTGGTGTTTTGTACAAGGCTCAAGTAAAAAATACTCATACAAGCTATTGAGAAATATGGGATAATGGCAGAAAATATGTTCGATATACCATATATTGCTCTGAATTCTACTACATACAGTATTTTTACACACAAAACTCTTAATCCCTGGATTCACCCAGGAAACATTGATTTATGCCACTGTCAGCGTCATGTCTATGAAAATCCAGATGCTACGCTAAAGTTTTCAGTTGTTGACAATAGAGTTGGACATATCGGACAGAAATGAAGTGACTGCTCCTGACAGAGAGAGGATCATTAGACGTGGTCCAAATTACACAAGAAAGTAAAAAAACAACAACATATAGGCTGTAGCACTGAGGATTTTGTGCAGAATAACATGCGCTGTCCATTAGGCACGCTTGCCTTAATGAATACGCAATATTGGGCGAGTACGCAAAATATAAGGAGTAGATGCAAATACTTTTATTTAGCAGACGCATTGTGATTTAACAAAGCCTGAAAGTAATTGCGGTGGTTGTGACTGCATCTATATTTAGTACGTTTGAAAGGTAGGTGCTAATCGCCACATGGTTATGCACAGATGGCTGCAGTTATTGTGGAGAGGAGGAGACGGCGTGGAAGAAGGACGGAGAGAATGTTTTATTTTTCTCGTGTTAGGTGTTGGTCAGAGGCTTCTCTTCAACCTCCATCTGTTTTATTTGCCGAGGTTTAATTATGAGCTATTTTTTCTTTTGTTGTTCTTCTTATGTCCTGCCATCTTCTCTTAATTTCATTGGTTTTTCTTTTTGTTTTAACCCCAGCATTTACTTTCTTGCAGATACTCTCCCATGTCGTGTTTCTTTGAGTTATATTAATATTTCTTTGCTGTAGCTCAACAACATGTTGGTTTGCCTCTTCCACTAACACCGCCAATTCCATGGCATTAAATTTCGCTTTGCGCTGGCGTCACTCTGCTCTCCGTAATGCTCCATGGTGGAAACCAGTAACGCACACAAAACACTCATTTAAACACTACTGCTTCTACCATGTTTGCACCTTTTTATCATTTGCCCAATTATTTTTAGTAGATCACTCGCAAAACGTGCAATCTGTTTTAATGCACACGCAATTTAGCACCCTTTATTTGGGATCTTAGTAGATCAGGCCCCAAATATATACAAACCTATCGATATATGAGGCACAGTTTCCCGTCTTTCAGGTTAACAGCCCTTCATAATGTCTGTGCACGTCCCCGACAGGGACAGCTGTTAACATCTGGCATCAATATGTTTCATGTTATACAGATTGGAAAAGTAGGGATGGCGCATCTGTGATATCACATGAAACTTGATGAATAAATGGTTTGAAGTCTGGAGTTTGATTTGCTTGCTGTCGTCTTGGCGGTTGTTCAAGCATGAAAATTCAAATTTGGAAAAAAACGGGTACAAGCAAGCAACACGCACCGCAGCCGAGGGCGTCAGTCTGAGATGGAGCAAGCTCTCACACAACGTCTCCTCAATGAAATGATAATTGTCACGAGCACAGTGTTTGAGTTAAAATTACACTGACACTTGCTCAGTTATTGAATATAACGGAGGCTGAGAGGTGCCCTCTGCAGACACAATAATACATCAGAGCAGAAGGCACCTCTACATGCCCATTGAACAATTTGCTAACCATGATTACCCATTCGCTTTGTCTTTCCTTTAGATTTTATTGTGAAGCACTTTGTGGTGTCTGATCTAAAGCGGTCTTTTCCAAGTTTAAAATCTCTGCTCCAATAAAGAAAAGACCCAAAGAAACGTTGGACAGGGAGAAAGGTAGATGATGGATTGTCTTTGTGTTACTACCCGACTAACGCTGAACTTCCAAACTCCTGATTAAATTAACCATGCAAGCTTGACCTGATCAATAAGAGCAGCTTATGGACTTAGAAACCATCACATTAAGGCTGCTGGAAAGTACATCCATCGCTTTCTGGCAGCGTTCCCTCAGACTGCAGTTATTAGCTATTTAGCAGACATTAGACTTGCCCTTGTTAGCTAATGACCTGCCACACACAATCTACTGCTGATTCAGCACAGATGTCCGGCCACAGCCGAGCTGGTACTGTTCATAATGACACAGCAATGTTCATGAAAATGAAAATAAACCTCCAGCGCTGGGAAAGGAATACAGAGCTAAAACAATTAAATGCCATTGTCTTCCCGCAAAACTGAAAAGTTCACTGTCTGTTTTTTTGCTTATCTAATAACAATCACCTCTTAAGTGCATGACCTTTTTCTGGGAACAGGGATCAATACGGCTTGCCATGATGCTGCAAACAAACCACTGTTTACTTTACCTTAGCGTATCCTTCACTCATTTAAAAAGGTCAACAGACTTTGTTATACTGATAGGGGCGAGAACCCTGCCCTTTCTTCTTTGGATTGATCCACTGGCAGCTGCAAAACGGACTGTACTCGCCGCTGCTATCCATCTTTTTTCCTGTGTGTCATTTTTCCATGTATGCCCATGTGAGTTTGTGTGGGTGAATGAGTAAAGTCTGTGCAAGTGCATGCATGCTCGGGTTTCTGCACAGTTGTATTTGTAACTTTCTTCAAAGAGACGGGTGAAAACAGTGCTTTATCATCGGGCAGGTTTTTTTCGGCTTCCCTTTGAAGGTCTAACGAATGTCTCTCGCAGCCCGGGCCCACTTTGGATTTGTGTGCAAAACATTGCAGGGGCAGTTGTTGCGGGGGAAGTGGCCACCGCGGCGGCTATTGAAGCTCGGGAAGAATGACGGCTGAGGATTAGGGTGTTCAAACACCGCTGTCCTGTGCGAGCCTTGATATGACTGCACCTGGGAACAGCCTGTTCTGCACGGTGCCAGATTCCCAGAGTCCACGAGCAGAACTGTCACTGCAACAAGACACTCTCAAAAAGAGCGTTTTGGGAAAGGAGCACAAAACCTGAAATGCACACATATGACCCATATTTGCCACATAATCCTGCTCGTGTGCCCATATCATGCAGTAGATGCCGTGTTTATCTTAAGTGTATTCTTAGCTTGCGTGCTAAATGTACGTTTTCTGTCCCGGTGCATGTGTTTTCTTGCCAGGAGCGGCTGGCGGTGATGGTCACTTGCCAAAGGATCAGCCATTGTTACGTTTAGAAGACAAGAGATTACAACACGCTACCCTGAGCAGACTGCACACTACAGTGACTCTGTATCGAGAAGGGCCAACTGGGTCGAGGCTAGCTGCTAACTTCACTTAAAGCAAAGGAGTGATATGGCAATAGAGGTAAAAACACTGTTGTTGCTTTCCTCAGCGGGTGAGCAAAGGCATGAATTTGACGGTGAACTCATTTCTGATTATTAACGCTGACGGTGGCTATGTAGCGATAGAAAAAACAACTATAAAGTAACTTTGTAAGCAACTTTTTAAAAGCCATTGGTTTTGTGACAAATTCTGTGAGAATGCAGGCATGAATCGAGCATCCGTCACCCTGACCTCTGCAGCTTTACTCTCCGCCGCTGTGTTTCAGTGTCAAATTGCCTTTTTCAAGCCCATTGTCAATGTGTAATCCTGTTGGGACTGGAAAATGCAATTCTCTCATTTTTTTCTTCCTGCACAGGGGAGGTTAGCATTTGTTCATTTCGTGAAAGTGCTGTGGGACCAGGCTGCTGTTTGTGATGTCAATAGGTAGATGTACAAAGATGCGACATCAGAGAGGATTCAGCAGGTTACAATGGGATTTGTTGCACGGAATTGTAGGAACTTTTTAACCGTATATGTACTATATACAATAACAATGGAAATTCTATATACGCAAGGTGTTTTTTTAAGAATAAAAGTTCTGTAATTGTGCAATTTGTCCAATTTCCTTGGATTTTGGATCAAACGTTGCCCCCTTCTCTTCTGCTGCATTTATTTGTTGTAGTTTACAAAATACTTACTTTTATATTGAATATGAATAAATACAAATATAATTCAATATTATACAAAGTATTATACAAATATCCTTTATTTCCTGACAAATGATGTAATTTGATTCCTTGTCTACTCACTGGGGTATATACATGTATTCCTTTGTATATATTCATAACACATACTAATTGCTCGTGCAGCTCCTTATTTAATCACACAGCTGAAGATACACTACTTTGTCAGTCATTTATAGTTTTCACATATTTCTTTGACATAAAATCCCCAGTCACATTGGTTGGTGTGAATTAATTAACAAAAGAAACTTTTTTCGTCTTGAAGTTCCTGCTCAAACTTCACGTGGAAAATGAAGAACAATTTTTCACTCCCTCATAAAAATCACATCTGACTTGAAGCACACCTGAGAGGAAAGTAGAAAATGAGAAAAGGGAGAATAGCAATATCAATTTTTTGTCTTAGAGCTACATACTGTAAATGACATTTTGCCCTCAGAGACAGCAGAATACAATATTGTCATAAGGGATAAGATATTCATACATTATAATCACAGAGAATTCCAACTGAGAGGGAAAATGACTAACATAAGTACAATTGACAGAATGCTGTGACTAATCTCGAAGGAAAGCTTTCATCTGCGATTTCAAGCTTGCAGCAGGTTTCAGGTGAATAAATGCAAGCGGGGAAAACCGGACTGTTTTTCATAGTGTCTGTAAAAGTACCATTTGCAGCAACAAAAAGGCACCAGTCCGTCCGTTTTACACCCAAACCGGTTCCCTGATTCATGATCCTGCATTAAAACAATGCAACACATACAGCACACAATGGTTTAGATACACAAACAGACAGACTAAATATTCAGTTACTGTTTTGTGGCTGTAGCAGTTTGGCGCTCTTTAATGCTACCTGCATCAAAATGCTGTAACAGTCAACTCCCTGCAGAGAACGGCTGCTTTGGGTTTCTACAACCCCCCCCCCCCCCTCCCGCTCTACCTTTTCTGATGGCTGGCAATAACAAGGCTGAATATTCCCTCACGTGTGTCTTATTTTCTTGATATAACCCCGGCTCTTCACAGACAGGAAAATGTCAATAGGAGAATATTGAACCAGATAACTGACTGTGACAGTGTTTCTTCAGTGAGGTGTCAGTGACATTACAGAGGATTGCTCCTGAAAGTGGAAAATCCAATCAGGCTGTGACTCTCCCCGGAAGCCAAAGGCCCACCGACTACAGAATGATTCATTCAAATTCTTTGATCAGACCGAGTTATCTCGCAACTCCCGTGGGACTGGAGACAAACTGAGGAGATCCGCACCTCGAGGAGGGAGACAATAAGTCGCCTTTATACTCACATAATGAAAAGCGAATGTTGTGCAGCACCGAGTCGTCGCAGTTCCACGCTATGAAATTGTCAGAATTAACAAATGGGTTTTGTTTCCCCCTCATTAGTGCACAATACAAGTCATGTCTTTGTTAAAGAAATCCTATCATTAAAAGTAATGTTTGCATCGTTTGATGTCAAGTCTGAAAAATAATCAGCACGGCAAAGTTAAAATATTGATGCAGAATAATATGACTATATTTTCCAAAGCAATAAAGAAATCATGAAAATTTCAGAGTCTGTGCGGAGTTAGTGAAATTTAACTGAATATTTCATTTTGTCATTTCATCACAGAAACGACATTATGCAGCAAACCGGGGCGCGAGTGACCGGAGCGCCTTTGGACACGGCTGATACTGGGGAATCACAAAATGCTTCACAGGGCCCCAAAAAAATATTTCAAATATCCGCAGGGGTGACCTGGAATGTTATTATCATCATCATTCATTTAGTTCCAGCCTGAAAAATTGCCCTTGGCTGATGAGACATGCGGTCCACTCTGCAACCTTTTCTAAAAATCTCTGGCATGTTTATACTCGTAGTATTTTTTTCATCGTGCGAAATGGCCGGGACTCGGGCTTCAAGGCGTGTGAGCCCACGACCCGGGCTCACAGGTTCATGGTGAGACTCACACAAAAAGAAATTGCATATGAATTTATACATGTATTCATTTCCCAGATGCTGATGTTGTTACCTACAAGTCAAGGGGAGGGCAGCACTTCTGCAGGGACATCTGGGCATTATGCTAGGCCATATGTTATGTTCCTTTATTGTGGCTCCTTCCAAAAATAAAACATTTAGATGCCACGCACATGTTGCAGCCGGGAATATCGTGATGGGTATTTAATGAAAGGTATTTTTCACGATTGCTGCTCTTAATGGAAAAGGACATTTAATGCAGGTTCCATAACTGCTATGGCTTTATTCATCCCTCCATCCATCCATTAGCTGTACCGCTCTCTATCTATTTAAGCGTCGCAGGGGAGGCAGGAGAGTGAAAATTAACAGCGAGCCTGACGTCACTTAGACAAAGCCGCAAACATTAACAATTCATTACATGCATGAATCCTCTCCTTTATATTGACGCGTGTAGGTAATTTGAATCCAGCTCGGCCTCACCTCTAACAATAAGAGCTACTGACAGAATCTGTCCTGCAGTTTCCATGATGCCTCATCTCCTTCCCTGTTTGTTGTTCTGTCCACATATCGTCTGTGTTCATGTTGGTGTATGTGGCCGGTTGGACGTGGCCTCAGGATTCATGCTCTCCTGCCAATTGACCTGTGCACCTCACCCAAATCACCAGATTTGGTAAAAATGGTCCATATTTATACAGAGCTCTTCTAGTCTTGATGACTTTATTCCCCCATTCACATTCATACAGTGCATCTATTTGTCTGTGGCAATTTGGAGTTCAGTATCTTACCCAAGGACACTTCGGCTCACGGAATGGGGGAGACTGGGATGGAACTGTCAACTCTGGTTCGCTGGACAACCCACTTTACCCTCTGAACCACAACCACAACTTAAGCCTGATGCAACATACAGGACCAGGGTTCGGACAAAGAATTTGAAATGATATCCGGTTTCAGGTCGGCTTTTATCACATTGGCTGGGCTTGATTTCTAATACACTGCACATGTCTGTAATCCTTGGGACGGGCTTGGCCATAAATAACAGAATTCCTTTCTGGTTCGGGTCGGGCTCGGTAAGTTAATCTTGGGCTTGAGTCCCAGTCCGCACTCTAACCCAGAAGACTCCACCAGATCATCGTACTATATCAGTGGTAGATACGCTGTACGCTGAAGCAGTTTTTGTGGCGTTTGCCTGACTCCGTCTCTGTGCTCTTTCACCGAGTTCTGCCATTTACCTCCAATCGTAACAGAAACATACTGAGTGGCCATCACTGAAAAAATACAAACCAGAAAACAGAATCAAAAACAGATGAAAATCTTGAAATTAAATTAAAAAAAAAGAAATGATAGAGTCAATCTTTGTCTTCAACAACCTCTGGGAAAGCTTCTGTGCAGTTCAATTTATGTGGAACAATTGTAACATGTTTTTTTACACAAGCTGTTTATCTCTAAAACGGGATTTTCTTGTCAAGATTTATCAAGATGGGCTAAACGGTTTCTGAGCTTTATCTACGCTGTAAAAAACCTCCAATTCAACTGTATCGATGATAACAATCTGAAATTACAACATTCGATTTCCACAAGACATTTCCACGACACAAGAACAATCGGTGCCGTTCACCAGTAGAACAAAATTGCCACAATGCAATTACATTGTCACCTACGACTTATATATTTCCCATGTATTGACTGCATCTGTGAACAAAAGGGACACGGTTCCCTTTTCTCCTCCGACTCATTTATTCTAAAGATGGCGCTTCCACCCTAAATCTTTGTCAGGCTTTTATTTTTTTTATTGATCCGCTAAGGCGCTAAGTAGAATTTTGGTCCTGGGACCAATTTAGAAGTGGATGGAGACAAATTAACGGAATTGATTTCATGATTTATTATTAGGCGTTCATCTTTGGGGGCCATTGTTCAATATCAGCAAATTTCAGTGTCTTCTTTTGTCTGAAACTTGGTGGTCTTACCTTAAGTTTTCTACAATAACTCACAGTGCAGAAAAGCAAATTTGTATATTCTACCTAAGGCCAATGTTTTAGTTTGTTATTTGATGAGAAGACCCCTGATGAGTGACCAAAAAACCCAAACAATAAGTTTGAAGAGAAAGAAAAAGCTCCAAAAAGTTAATTGACCGAGTCATTTGACTTGGTGTTTATCTGATATGTTATAAAATATAAATTCATTGAGCATTTACTATGAGAAAGGAGAGCAGAATGTGTTTAATTTGTTGATTTGGGTTCCCAGGTGGCTGTTGTTCTCTCAATCTGCTTGCCAATGTCTCCGCAGCTATTTTTAATGAGGCAAGAAATGAAGAAATTGCTCTTCCTGCTGCTGCATTTAGTTCATTAGGCTCCCACTCCAGCTAAATGGAAGTGCCCTTCAGTTGAGGCAGCAGACCACCCAATCTGGCCCCTGGTGAATTTATGACGGCTTCCTCCTCCCCCCCAACCTCCGAGCAGTTGTACCCTGAGGTGACAGGCATGTCACCATTATTTACCCTCATGCCACCACCCGCAGAATCAGCAACTGGCTCAAAGGTCAGCAGACCATGTCTGTCTGCGCCGCAGCCACCAGACGCTCACTCTTTTCTCAGTCCGCCCGAGCCTCACGGACACGCCGGGGGAAATCTGATACTCCCACAGCTGCAGCTCCCAGAATCAACAAGTCCAGAGTCTGTGCAGCCCCACAGCACATTTGTGGCAATGACAAATAAACTAATTATCAATTCACTCTAATGGGATCTCTGCTCCATGGATCCATAGATCAGCTGCTTCCATCTGTCCTTTGGAGAATACATTGGTATCAACACACTTATTAGTTAACATGAGCAACTGAACCACAAGCAAACATACCAACAGTGTATGACAAGCACTACTTGTACAGCAGTGTATACTAGACTGTTCAAAGAAACATAAAATCTGTATCTTGTTTCCTTGATACAGATTTTATGTTTAAACTTTTCCCCTTAATAAACATTGTGTGATCAGAGCTTAGCAACTGTAAATTTGCACGACAGGCCAAAATCAAGCAATATAAAGGACTTTTTCGATCACAATGTCTGTATCCAGAAGCTGCAAATTGTAGCATGTTTAGTTAATTAGCTTAGCCTACACTGGAGCCCTGATGTGCTACCAAACTGCATCATTATGTGGGGTTACAGTTTATACTGGGAAAAGCTCCCCTCAGGACTGTGACATTAAATGATCAGGATTTGGTTCTTGCCGTGAGCTACCTCACAAAACAAGAACACTGCTGCTCCCTTTCTGCCCAAAGTCTTCTTGATACATCGATCGTCAACTCGTGAGGATTCGGAAAACATCCTTCTATGTAGCCATCATGTGGATATTTAAGACCCTTACATGGTTCTAGCTTTAAAACAAGTCAGTGGAGAACAACTTTACCCACCGATGCATGGAGGTAACATTAATTAACTATCTAGATGTATCGAAAAGCTGTAAGGTCAATTCAGTTGGTAAAAAAAGAGATGGAAAGACGTGTGCCAGTTCAGGGGCTGTATCCTTCGAAGAGAAAGACGAACTGGAAAGAGGTCGTCTGTTCTATAGAGAACACATGCCCTCAAGTTCGGCCTGTATCATTGATTACGAGGCCAAAACACTTGATGACTCTAAGGAGCACAACTGAGGTTATGTCCCTAACTTCTACTGGTAGTTGGACACTTAAATTGTGCAGAAGACCTTCAAACGTACAGATATTCACCATCTTGTCCCTTTTTCGAAAATGTGCTGTGTAAGAATTGAATGCTTCAATTGTAAGTGATTGAAAAATAAAATATACATAAATATTTATATATTTAGTCTGTATCTGTAAAGTATTTGACATTTGAATCACCTAAAGTCATGCTAACATCAGGAGAATCTCTTCCAACAGAATAAACATAATCCACCTTCACTCATTTTACATTACGACCTGTGATCTATCGTGTCAAGCTCTTTGTGCGCGAGTTATAAAATGTCTCATTAACACATTTCCCCCGAACAGGGTTTGGGATGAGGTTTTAATTTGATCCTCCTTGGTTATGGAAATGAGAACTCATGTGTAATTGAGTTTGAGAGATAAGAGGACAGGGGAGCCGCTCGAAACAGATAAACCCAGGATAGTGTTGAGCTTCTCACACAAACTGTGTCACATCACACGTATTTTGTAACCTCACTTCTAGGTGATGCCGACATCTCATTTACAAATTTTAAAAGATTTAAGTTTAAAGATAGAAAATCTCAGTTCAATGTTACTTTCTTTCTAAATAAGGTCAAATTCTGCTCACATCCATCATCAGAAAGTCTGGAGGGAAACTGTAAAACAGATGTTCAGTGTTTATGTGTGATGTCTGTATTTGTGTGCGTGTGTGTGGACCAGTCAAGGGCCGGTCATGTGTCTGTGATGCTCAAAGCCGTATGAAAGAAAATGAGGCATCGGCCGTTGGTAACTCCCACATAAAAAGTGTGTTACACCATGGTTTCGAGAGGGCAGGGATGTTACAGCCCATTGCACTTGATTACAGCTGTTTACTGCACTGCTCATTGCAATTTACATCTGTACGTGATCACTGTTTTACTGCTAACACCGGGACTGTAACTTCTTGTCTAAATCCAGACCTGGACTTTGCTTTGGGACGTCGTTTTACAAATCGCGATCGGCAATGTTTTTATGAGCATTTTGAAGTATCACATTAGAAAAAGGGTGATGAAAAGGGTAAAATTAGACTTTATCAGTATGCATGAAGAGGCCGTGTCTGACTAATGGTTTGGGAATTCATACTCAGAACCAAATTGGCCAGATTTGCTTGTTTTTCATTGTTTATAATATGCAAACACAGACAGACGTGGGAAACATTGCATCCCTCTGCCAATGCTGCACAATCCTCTGAATTCATTACTTCAAATAAACAAAAAAAAAAAGTATCTGGTTGCATTTTCCATGCAGAAATGTTGACAAACTGTCTGTATGTTGATTGGTTAAGCAGAATTACATACACTTAAATTATTTCAAACAAACTTGGCGATAACATTTTGGGGCAGATGCAGATTAAAGGACAGATCCAGGGTCTCTTCTCACTGTCTTTATCTATGTTTTATGACAAATAAATAATTTAGGTCATCTGATTTCTTTTCTTCTCAATTTCCATCATAGGAAAAAGACAATCATGTGTAGGATCAGCCTCGGTGGAGTATGTGCTGTACTGAGTGCCACTCAAGTTGAAAATACTATCAACATTTTTTGACACCCATACGGTGTCTATGACCATCAGCCCAAAGCCCATTAGCTGCCAGTGGGCTTTAGGCCAATGTGTTGTCTTTAAATAAAACATGCTGCCAGGAGAAATTATGAAACATTGCCAACTGGGTCAAAGACATGGGGACAAATCTTGGCAATAAAATCTGAATTTTTGCGGTGAGATTTTAGTTATTTTTACAGGAAAACTGCAACGACACCACGGCTCCATTCCACTGCAGCTTCCTGCCAAAATCTTCAGAATCTTAGAGGAGGGGGTTTCGGTGTTTGGTTTAATGTGGGCCCCCCCCCCAAGGGCTTTTCAAACACCCTTGGACATATAACATATTTGTAGAAGCAAATTTATAAAACAAATACTTTAGCCAAAGGCAAAGATATTGTTGTTGACGTTGTTTAAACACCTGCTTTTGCTAACATTGCTCAACACACACACACACACACACACACTTAAAACCACTCTTTTGAAAATATACTGTAAATTGAATAATGTTGAGCTAAAATCTGTTTTGCGGTTATTTGTCTTTCATGTATAACACAGACACAGCACAAAAACACAATGGTGGCAGATAGCAGCTGGCATGGCTCGTTGGCATGTGTGTGCAGCGATGAAGTGCGGAAAAACAATCGGAGGTCATTGCCGGTGACCTCCCTGCATCTGCACCTCCACTGGACCGTTGAACACACACAGCCTCCACGCTGCACTAGTTAGCGTGACGCGTTGGACAAAAACACACAGACGCACACTTGCATTTACCAAAAGACCATCAAAGCCTTTGCTCCGAAATGAAAAGTTGAACTACTGTCACATGAATTCTGGAAATATTTGCTTAAGATTCAGTCATATTTTTAAAATATGTGTAACGTAAACATAAATGCTGTTTGCTTGAGTAGGTGTCAGTATGGGCGCGCTGGCACAAAAATGTGTCGGCATATCCTTTTCAAAATAACGTGATCAGAGAAATGCGTGCGTCCTCTTGGAGCTGGTTGGATGTTTCACTGTACAGAAAAGGCTTCTCATATTTACGTGGGGTGTTTGTGTTGCAGCCACAAAGCTCTGCTCTTTGTGGTGAGACGCACACCCTCAGAGACTCTTCTTCATCCTGCCTGGAAGCTTAGTTAGCTGCATAATCACTTGTTTGCCTCTGAAGAAGAGACAGGAGGAGGTTTGTTCAGCTACAATGGCTCTCAGGGGAACGCCAGCCACACACATACAAGTGGCACTGCTGCAGCCTCATTGTTTTCAACATGACTCCGTTTCATTAGGTCTCTGTAATTGATGCCCATCTCACACCGAGACAAAGATGATTACAGCAGCAATTCATCCGTCCATCTGCACTTCTATCTAACCATTAATCATTCATCCAATTATGCATCCAGCCTTTCGTGCACCTGCCTGTGCATCCATCCATCCATCCATCCATCCATTCACCCATCATCAACTCACCAATAAATCTGTCCGTCCATCCAGCCTTTCAGCCCTAATCCATCAGCCCATTCACCAATACATCCATCCATCCATCCATCCGCTGCTTATTCGTTCAATGAATCCATCCATCAATTCACCCCTATACCTTTACCTATACAACCATCCACTCATCCATCCATCTGTTTATCCATCGATCTATCCGTCAATTCAGCCCTCACTCATTCATTCATTCATAGGTCCATCCATCCATCCAGGTAAACACCCTTTTAGTTCTTACAGTTTGATGTAACAAGGCAGAAAAAGGCACATTTCTCTTCCTCCATCACCACCACTGATACCACACTGTCGTATAGACGTTATCTGTAAATGTCACATCTGTATTCCAGCCTGTTTCACTGAGCCGTTTACATCTCCCTGCTCCATGATTCACTTTGGGTTGTTTTGGTCTGGAAGGTGCCATTACCCCCGAGACCTGTGGGCTTCTGTCACAACCTTCGTTCTTTGATTGACATGCGGCACCACACACCACATGCAAATACACCTACATTGGATTGACAAAGCCAGAGGGCAGTTGCCTTTGCTTTGTTTTATTTTGGAAGTATTTATATGAGTAGACCAATGTGACACGTGGTGTTCCCCAAAGCTCACTCCTTGGGCCTTTTATATTCTACATAGACATGCTTTCAATGTGTTATATTATTCAAAACTTTGTCACCATGCAGTTTTGTCACTGTGGACACTTTTCTGCGAGGGAAATAAACTAAAATAAAGTTTGTATGAACCAAAATCTGCTGGTGAAGACAAAACTGTATCTGGTTCCAATGCAAACAAAGTTTTCCTCTTTATTCTGTCTTTAGAAACAAATACATAACAACAACAAGTTTATTTTCTACCATGTAGTGAAGTAAGAAGCAGATGTTTCATATCCAGGTTGAACTTTTTTATCTCCAGTAATCTTTTTTCAGCTCTTCCCGAAGAAACTCAGATATCTTTATCACATTCAGAAAGCTGCTACTAGGAAAGACAAAGGAAATGAAAAATATCACACCGACTAAAGTGGCTTCCTGTCTCTACCGCGCACTTACTGGTTTTGACCAAATCACATCACCGACTGTTTTTCGTACATCTCAGGTCTGCAAGGCGAACCTTTATGTTCTTCACTGCCATCGCCTGAACCTTGACGACTCATTATTTATCCACCTCGTGTTTACATCCTGAAGGACCTTAAATTAAATGTTTTAAGGTCTTTTTAAATTGGTCCCTATAAGCTGAATACCATGTTTAATGTTTTGACTTACCCCTTTGCAGGAGATGTGCTGTATGAATAAACCTGCCTCACCTTGCCTTGTCATGCCTAGATGCATGTGACTGATTGTATATATGCTGAGATTGGGATAACATTATTCAGTTGTTTATTTTCTTCACCTGCTCATTCCTGCGCGGGGTCATGGAGGCGGCTGGAACAAATTCACACCAATATACTGCATATTAATGTACAGTGTAGGTGAGGAACACCAAGTTTCTGGTTCTTTCTGTCTTTCTTTTTGGTTTCCTGATCTCACCCCCACCACATGTTATGTATTATAACATATTCAAATGCTTTAAAGTGAATGTGAAAGCAGTTTAATCTTTTACATAATATTTTTTAGAACAGAGAATCCACAGAAAACATCATCCCTGATAATTCAATCTGTTTTACACTTGAAACATTGTGTCGCAAACATATTCTCATGTCTCTTTAAATGTTATTGCAAGTATCTTCTGTGTACAATGACTAGATCATATATTTATATTTGGCTGTGCAACAGAATCTGTATGCTTGTTATAAAATATGGTCTGTGCGGTTGCAGGCGTGTAGCCACAAGTGCTGTGAATCCCAGAGAGCAGAATGGGGGAAGAATCCATTTCCTTTGCCGTTTCTTGCTTGTAGGGACAGATTTGTGGTTAACAACATCTGAGCAGAATCCCAGAGCAGCATGCTGTTCTACCTGCCAAGGGACCGTCAGCCATATACACTGCAGAGCTGCAGATAGACAAGTGCAACAGGAAAAAAGCACCCCCCCCCCCCCCCCCCACACACACACACACACATTCAAACGGTGTGGGGCTTTTCTATAAAATAAATAATACAAGCGAGCAGAGGATGTTTCGAAAGTGCCCACCACATATTCTGTTCCACCAAAAAGGGAGGAAAACAATACTATGAAATAATGATTCACAGCCCTTCTGATCACATCTGTACGATACAATAGACTGTCACAAAGGGCAGATCACACGTAGCGCACACTGGGTTCATGTACTGCTGGAAATAGACTGCCAGTTCTCCACTGTGGTCTGTATTTGTGCTCGAAACAAAGGCTCGTTTCTCCTGCAATAATGAAGTCTCAATCTGCAGGGAAAGGTGTGTGTGTGTATTATGTAGCCCAGCTGCTGACTTACATAAGGGGGGGGTTTAGTGTAAACACACTTCCATGGTCAGAAAGGTGTCAGTCTCTCTCTTTTCTTGCCTCACCTTCACAGCTCATTTACTCCTTCCTCAGGAATCGAATAACAGCACAAATCACCCGAAAAGAACAGCGTCAGAGCTTCCTCTCTCCTCTGATAAGAATCGGGCCTCACCTTTTGGCCAGGAACATTTGGAGAAGGTGGGACGATTACTCACCGAGCCTTTTATCAGGCTCACAATGGATTGATGATTAAGTTACACACAGAACATCCACGCTGCCAAATCAATTCCTCATCTACGTGAAACATTTTAGTTTGCGTGTCAAATTATATCCGTACAAGCTCTAATCACCGGCCCATAAAAGTTACTCAGCAACTCAACAGGAAGTGTGAACGATATGCTGTATTGCTACCATGTGCTTTGCCTGATTAATCATTGGGAGTGAACTACGTGTTAGGTTTGTCGAGCAGTCATCACAGCTGTTTCTTCACCAAGGGAAGGGCTGAAGCTTTTACAAGGCAATTTACCGATGTACAAATACACAATCTGCACGCCACTAAACAACCAAGTGGAGCCGAATATTGAGTTGTAGTTTGATCCAGGATGATTAAAATATGATTCTCTTTTTATTATTATACACATTTTGTCACTGCTGAGTGAATAGGGTTAGCCTAACCCTAGCCTATTTTAAAGGTGATATGTCAGTGGGAGGTGTAAATGCACAACAAGAGAAATAAGCACGAATGGTAAACGTGCCAAAGTGATATTTCCAAAGTAAGGATAATGTTATATTTTGTGTTTGTTTACCATCAAATTCAATTATGTTTTGTGAGTGACAAACATTCCTTGGTGATGATGGCGCAAGTGTCTAAATATAATATATTGTCTGATTATCAAATATCTTTTAGTTTGTGGATGAATATTGGAAGGTTATAAAGCCACAGTTACTTAATGCAAAATATTTCTATAATTCCATAATTTTCTGACTTTAATTTATTTTACTCATAAAACATTCAGGAAGTATTCAAAATCCAGTTATTTTACATCCATGTGTTCCTTTACCGCCACCTGTAGGTCAGTAACAATAGTGGGACGCTATCGATAGAAATGATCGCGTCACCTACGAATGTGAATCACACTCAAATAAAAATAGTTTCGTAGCAACAAGCGACAACAAAACTTTACAGGGGAACTTTGAACATGTTGTAAAAGTCATTGCGAATATACCTGACCACACCCATGTATGACTTGTCTTCTGCTACAGTTGCACATCTTACATTTATTCCACACTGGCAGCATTTATCATTTATCAGAATTTTAGGCGCCGTTTCTGGGACACAACTTCCTAAAATAGTAAAACTATATTAAGAACAGTATATCTTTTATGTAAATATGTTTGATACAGAATCCAGTGGGAGGATAAAATAAAAATATGTCTTCAAACTGCAACAGTGCTGCTCTTAGGGATGTGGTTATTGGAAAGAATCAGTCGCAAGTGAGTACTTCACATTGCTGGACTGCATGATTGTCATGAGGTGCTTTACAAATAAAATGTTTTTTTTAAGTACAAATGTTCAGTGAATAAGTCCAAGAGAAGTGTTTCAAATTGCACACTCCAGTCACATAATTTATGTCGGCTAGGTCAGTTTAATATGAAAAACATTTAGAGCCTCTCAGTTAATAAAAGCCTCTATTTGGCACAACAACCCTTGAGCACTTCAATTGATCTCTTAACTGTGCAATGTGCAGTGTTACCCTTGTAATAGCGTCACTAAGAGAAGTTTGTGTTTCTAATCGAACACAAACACGCGTTATTCATCATTATGATATCATCACTATGCGTGCTGTAGAGGCAGTGCACTTAGAGATGATTGTTATTTATGCACCTGAGCAATAAAACAACCCAACGCCACCGGATGGGATTGCAAGTCATCCGAAGGCACACGTCTGAGGCCGACTCCTGCCTGGACACTACAGTGATCCATCTCCATCCATTCTGCACGCAGCACCCCCCCGGTCCATCACACCACACCCACAGATTTATCTCTGACAAATAAATTGGGAACTGTAATGATGGACTCGGACTTAGTCATGACTTGTGGCCCGCCCTCCCCACTCACCGGCCACCAATTGGCCTCTCTGTCAATCAAGTGGGCCCATGATTTTCATGTGCCTCAGATTATGTATCGTTTATCATCTCGGCTCATCCAACCCCTGCAGCTGTCCATCATTTCACATAATCATCTCTCACTGTCCCCCTGGAACTTCGCCCGTCTCTTCTCCAACTCCCTCTTGGACTATTTTCCACCCCCCCTGTCATAAGCAAACTACAAAGTCTCCCCCCTCCCGTTTCGCTTTCACTTCCCCCGTCTCCCTTCCCTCACTTGCACCCTGTCCTGGATTTAAACCTAATGAGTCCTTTAGATTTCCCCTCTGCCTCCAATAACATTCAGGACTGTTCCAGCTTCTAAATGGCATATCAAATAGGCAATTTAAGAACTGCCTCCACAGGAAGCTATTGGCCCCACAATAGAGCTCCATATGTCCTAACAGAGGACAAATTCAAAACGGGAAAAAAGTGTCAAGCCATGCAGATTCAAAACTGGGGTTATCCTGATGTCACTTGCACAAAACTCAGCCTTAATTGCCACAGACTATAGTATAAAAATTGGCGAACAAAACAAATCAATATGAACTCCGCTGTTCTCCCAGTAGTGTTTATACTCCCAGACTATTCTCTAGAGTGACAGTTTCTTTTTCAACCAAGTCCTTGACCTGTGTCAGACATGAGCAACCATTAATGGAATAGTGTTGATGCGTGTCCGCCCCCCCGTGTGGATGATCCACCTTGAGATCACGGTCCCAGCAGAGTGTGTAATGCAGGTCACCCGATGAAAATAGGGGTCGTTGTGAAATCGGTGATTAAATGGCTGATTTACGCCGCCCGTGTACTTGCTAATGAATAAGGTGAACCTCTTAGGAGATTGACCAGAAATACCTTTGGTTGAAAACACTTCTTATCATTGGTGATGACTCTAATCTCTGGTGTTCACCATTTATCATAGTTGACCTGTGAGCTCGTGCACATCACTACTGCTGGAAGTGGGGTAGGACCTATGGGAGTCACTCCGAATCATCTTTAAAAAATGGTGCTTTAATCTCCTCTGTAACCCGCGTGCACTGTGTTTGTGATGTGGTTCAGTTTCGCTGTGTGCACGAGACATTAATCAAAATGTGTGATGCAGCGTGTGCTACTAAAGTTTACCCTGCAGCCTTGTTAGAGCCGACTCCTCACACTTGGGTTCCATTAAGGAGCCAGTAATGTGGGCTACGGGAGATTTAGTTCAGAAAACCAAAATAAATTCAAGATTCCAAGAATATGTGTATTAGTAATTTTCTAAAACATCCAACTAAGGACGTAATAAATCAAAAAGAAGAAAATGCATAAACAGTTTGCAGCACTGACCATATAGTGTATTCCAAAACTAATTTGATTTCAGCATCATTGTTTAATTAAATGTGTAAAACCAGAATTTATTGTCATCCCTGCAGCGCAAAACTCGTGTGGTAAAAAGTGGACTAATTTTCATGGTCCATTGTGTCAGATCAGATTTCCACAAAGAGCTGACGTCTGCAACCTCAAACACCAGAGGTTTGATTGTAAAAGCATTAATGGCACATTATTTGCAGGATTAACAGTTGCAATCACAGAAATTGGAAATGGCCAGCTGTAATAACCCAAATAATAAAATAGGGCTAATTAAAAATAATGAGCTGTGTGTGTGGCCTCCGTTTTAGCCTTGTAAAGCTATCGTCATACCCAAGAAGCTAAAATAGAATTAAAAAAACCCGACTCTAATTAGTATTTTTATATTAACAAGTGATCAGCAACAGGGCCAAGCAGCAACTTAACTGCCCTGACTGAGACGCATGCTAACTGGAAGGATTCACCGACAAAGTTAGCGGCTAGAAAATGAACATTAGCATTTATGAATTTGGAATTAAACATTCATTCGATTGCATGAAACATGACTTTAAATGAATTAGAAAGTCTGGTGGATGTGTAACTTTATATGTATTCGCTGGTCTCACAAAACAATCTGACTAAACTTACCTGAACTAGTGACTTTGCCATGAAGATCCGTCTCTATTCAAGTATAATTTACAAGAATCATGTACGTTGGCGCAGAAATGGATGGAGACTTTTATCTGTACTCTGCGTTCATTTTGTCCGTATTTGTGGACGTCTGCTGAGAGCTTACGGATGTGGACGAAACAGAGGGACATGGAGCAGTACCGTCGAAAATCATGGTGGAAACTTTTAGGAGAGACTTTGCGAATTGAAACTACAGGCATCTATCTGACGTTATTTCACCCAGACAAAGGGACAAACAGGCCTTTTTCTTCACCTCTTCCATTGTCAGCACGTTTGTTGTTGTCAGAAACTCTTGACTCAGTGCTGCCCTCTAGTTTATACATCATTTAACATGGAAGAATGTGATCAGTGCCGGTTTCACGGTTTCAAACAGACGCATCTCTTAGGCAGCACAAGAGCCAAAGCAAGCTTATGTTTTCAATTTTATGTTTCTGGTCTCTCTCCACCTCTCCTCTCCTGCCTGGCCTGTCAGGAGTAATGAATGTGTGACCTAATGGGCTGCCGTGGTAGAAACTTGAAAACTGAACCACCGCAGAGCGTCTCGGAGAAAATTTCCTCGCTGCCAGCCATTGACTACTTGAATCAAGTGGCGACAGAGCAGGCTGATATTAGGTATGAGGGGGCGACAGAGCCTCTTGTATGTGATCTCTATATCTCATCACTGATGGAAAAGAAAGTGGAGTGTGTGGGTGCGAGCATATGCAAATGGGTTCGGGGAGGGGCTGAGAGGCGGATGAACAGAATTGAATTGTGAAACACTCCTGAAGACGACGAGGAGAACAGGGAGCGGGGAATGAAAATCGAATAGGAACAAAATCTAAATTTAGAAAGAACTCACGTTCCGTCAGTTCTTTGTTACGGTGTCAACATACAAAGCACACGCATGTTTGACAGAGCGGTTGTCACCTCAAAGAATATTCAGCAACAGCCTCGGCTCCTCCAGATGAACATCGGTGACGTGACGCTCCCTGATCTCACAACAGAAACTAAAACTTAGCTCGTCGTTATTTGGTGTTTCTCTCCCTCAGATTTCTGTAATAATGCAGAAGAACAGCTGGGGAGAAGATGGGCCGCTCATTCATTTGAACTGAAGGAGCTGTGAGTACTGTAGTAGATAAATAATGACTCTTCAGTAAAGTGGGATGGTCATTACTCCCGACTCATTTAACACTCATTACAGTTGGATAAATCGTGCGCAGAGCATTGTGACTGTGGTCCTCTCGTTCATTCTCACTTCCCCAAGACTCACTTGACTTTTTGACTCCGAGTCGGTGAAAATCTTCTGCGGGAGTATTGAGTTCGGGAATCGTTCAGCAACTTGTCCCGTTTCATCAGAAGTTATTACAGCAGCAAAGTCAATAATTAATTATAAAGGGATTGTTGGGATCAGCAGGTCTGATGTCGGCAGTGAATTAAATCCACACACTGCCGACATTTTGTGAGACGATATTAATTTGTGCCTCGGAAAACAGTGACTCTGTTGGCAGAGTCGCGCGTCTGCAGGGGAAAAAACCCACCGGGCAAATCAACACCTCACGATTTATGTTCGCTGCCATTGTTGTGGTACCGCCACTGCAGGAAGAACTGTGTGTGTGTGTGTGTGTGTGTGTGTGTGTGTGTGTGTGTGTGTGTGTGTGTGTGTGTGTGTGTGTGTGTGTGTGTGTGCCTTGGCCGACTTGCATGCAGGGGTTGCATCCAATCCCAGACCTGCATTTACCATTTTACTTAGTGTTTCCCTGACATTTTTACGTTCTGACGTTTTTTACCCATAGACTGTAAAGATGAAGATGAACTCCACTTCCTCCTAAATATCTCCTATACAGCTGCTGTCATTTTGTGCTCTTGACATCATTTGGAGTCTGTGAAGTAGTAATCGTGGTGAGGAGCTGCAGCATCCGATATTATATTATTATTAAATGTATACTTTGCCCATTAGTTTTATAAGCTATACTGCAGTCAGCCACCAGGGGGCGATCAAGATGATTTGGCTTTACTTTGAGGAGCCATAGTGGCGTCGTTCTCGATCTATAGAAGTACTCGTTACACTGGTGAAATGTTAATGTCAGGATCTGTTATAATTAGAGGTGTCGAGCTCGTCAGTCGATCTAATGCTCAGTTTAAATCTGAATCTGCAGCTCAGTGGATAGTAACTGCAGTGGAGTGAAACTCAGATGCTCACGGACCTTGGATCAATAAAATCAATTCCAATTTCATCTCCCAGTAAAAACTGCAAGGTCAGTTTTACGAATGTCTATGTAAATAAAAGAAGAAAAAGATCGAAGGGGAATAATAAAGTTTCATGGGTAAGAGTTAAAACTTCAAAAACGGGGATTATTTGCAGTGTCAGACTCTGTGGTGCAAGGATCCTTGACTGCTGTAAAATGAGGCGTCATCTGGCTCTTTTCTTCACTGGAACTCCCCCTCTTCATCTATTTCATTCAGTCCGGTGAAGCGCTGGTATTTTCTACTCCCTCCTTCCGACTCTGCTGTTCACTCCAGCGTCCAGCTGATAAAAAACAGGCTGTACCCCGTTAGAAAGCAGAAAGTGTCTGACTCCTCCACTGATGCTGCTCGTTTGTTTTACGCTGAACTACATGTCAACTTCATGACACACACACACACACAGTTAAAAAAGGTAGGACGCTCTCAAAATGTAATTTCAGAATGACTAAAATGTCAGTTGTGATATCATCCTTTCCCATTTCAGTTTATTATGCCGCTGACTAATATATAAACACAGGACTCGTCTGTCTTAATGGTATGAAGACCAAAGGGACCAAATATTGCTGGTTGATAAACTGTGACTCTAATAGTCCTGAAAAGTCAATATAATAATAAATACAAACTCAAGGTAACTACCAGCAATTAGTAAAGTTGCCCTATGGGTATTTTCTGGTAAAAGGTACGACACATTGTGTGTTTCATGAAGTTCTAACAAACATGTCGAATGCATCTCATTCATAACACATTTCCATTTTTTATATTTAAAATTATGCATTGTTTAAATCAGTATTTTCTTCTCTTAGCCCTGGGTGAGAATGATAATGACTGAAAAACACTGTATTTAATTACTTTAACCTCTCAATAAAAGCACACACTGCCTGACGGTAAAAGAAATACGATAACACAAGTGTAATTAAATCCACATTTATGACTTGAATGCATGCGAGAAAAAGGATTGATTGATAGATACACGTTAATGCGAAAATACAAAAGTGAGTGACAGACGGACTCAAGGAACCTCCACTTTAAAAGAGTTCAGTAATTTCATTGAGATCAATGCATAAATTAAACTTGACTAACAAACAGAAATCCGAGTGTTTTGAAACTCTCTTTATATCTTTGTAGGAATGGAAATATTGTACATTCCATTGTGATTCAAATACATTTAAATTTAAAATACAAAAGGGTAGAGATAATATTATTCCACCACTATCTGTTATCGCTGGAGAACAGCCCACATCTTTGAATATGGATACAATAAGCACTGAATCACAGGCTTATTTTCTTTAGAACAACCGATTGGTTCTGGTGGATTTGTCATTGTGCGTAGACTCGAGATGTTTTCAACAAAAAAAAGAAAGAGGAATTTAATAAATTGCACCTGTGTAACTGTATCATCTGTCATGTCACTGCGGACAAACTTAGGAAAATACACTGTCGCTGAGGGTTTGGTCCACCTACCGACTGTGGGAACTCTGAAGCAGCTGCCTAAATATGACTCTCTGAGCAGGGTCACTGTTCCTGCTCAGTGGTCATTGGCATCTACTGTTTCCACAGATTTGTTTTCCCTCTGGCTGTGGTGAGTGCCGGCAGTCGAGAGCCTGAGAGGCATTTTTGGCCGTGTGGTGTGAGTACAAAGAGTCGACAAATCCTGGGATGCCAACACGCCTCTTTTGGGACTGAGGAATAATAAAATCATTATCTACATGAGATCAGCTTTTATGGACAAATTACCTTTGTAGTGATTCAAATTTGGGGGGGGGGGGGTGGATCTTGAATATCTAGAAACAGCTACAACATGCTAACCTCTAATTTGTCGTATTAGACTCAAGGAATCAGTGCTGATGTTAGCAAGCTAGCTCCTAAAAACTCCCAATCTCAGTCTACAGAGGACTTCTTATTTGCAACACCAGCTTGTCCCGCCGTTACCGTTGCTTCGATAGCTACTTTTAGCAGCCGCACTTACTGCAGCGTAACCAACAGCATGGCTAGCTTGTAAGCTTCGTCACCAACTTTAAATCCTGCGATAGGTTGGCTGGGGCAGGATCCATGGGAGGAGAGGTTTCTTCCAGTTAAAGGTTTTTTTAATTCCAGTTTTTACGCTTCACGGTCCCAAAGTGTTCGCTTGTTGTGGGAACTGTTGGGTCAATAATCTTGGAAGGTCTAAACCTTGGGATAATGCATGTTGAGATTTGATGCTATAAAAATATAACTGAACTGAAGTTGAAGGAGCCTTCGAGATGATACAGCCGTGTCTCGTCAATGTCACGCAATCGACCTTCAGATGCAGCGTCCGAAGGACACAACCTCTGAATTGTGACTCAGTTTAGGTCTCAACTGCCAGTGGTTCTACTTTTTCTCTTACAAAAGATGTGAGGAGTAATCACATTTCATCTCAACTTTAAAGAAAAGAACATGAAGCGATTACACACAGGTTTCTAAAACAGGTGGACGTTTCATTCTCTACTCTTTTGCTGTAACAAGAAACACTCTTTCTGAGGTGTGTAGTTGCCGGTCAGGACTGTCGGCTTTCTTTTACTCTGTGTACTCTGAGTCCTTATCAGCCCCCTGCTCAGTGCTGACCTTCAGACATTATCTCTCTCCACTTGCTCTCTCTCTCTCTCATCAAAGCAGAGGAGATAAGAACTGACTTGTGTAGTGATAGAAACCTTCCACTGCTAATCATCCTCTTCATGTGCTCCTCCCTCGCAGCCCTGCTGACTTGTCGGCTCGGTAATGGGGACTCCCCCAGCGGGAGATTTACTGCATCGGCGGTCATCGTGGTGGTATGGGGGTGGACGGGGGGGATCGTTCGCGGCACCAGATCAAAAATGAGACGTGACCTTGAGGTCAAACCCACAAGGAGACAGACAGGGTTCAGTGGTTTGTAGTATTAGGTGAATTAAATGTAATTTTTTTGATAAGTAATGAAATAAGTGCAGATGCAATACAACACTGACTGCGGCTGTAATTGCTTTGTATGAGGTCTTATCTCAGCCGCCCTCTTGGCGCGAGGTCAAGCAAAAAAAAAAAAATTATCTTGACTGATAAATAATTATGACCAAGGGCGTTCCTGAGATTTGGTGCGAGGCCACGGCTGTGAGACGGCGTTCACACGCCCATCTGGTTGCAGCACCTGGCGTTGGTATGTTCTGCTGGAGTGGGATGCAATTAATGTAACCTACAAAGGCAGGATTTGTTTGTGCTCATTGGTTGGCCCACCTGCAGCTGCTTTTGGCAGAAGATGATATTCTGAGAGTGGCAGTCAGGAGAGATGGCTCCTTCTCCATGTGTTAATTAACAAGGAGGTGACTGTACAAAGGCTGTTTTTGGCTTCGCTCTGCTGCTGTGGAAGGGAGGCGGTGGGCGGCGGGGGGGTTTACCAGAATCCTCTCAAACAACAGACAAGACACAAAATGGAAAATACTGAGAATAAAAACTTGATGTGGCCTTTTTTTTTTAACAAGCATTTACTAAAAGCAAAAAAATCACAAAATGCATATGAAGTGTTTGTTCATTAACTCGGCCAAGCAGGTTAAGTTGTCGTCTGAGTTGGTTTGTGCTCGACTGCCAGTCTAGTCTAACAGGTTTAGTGGAGTTGACAAGAAAGCCTTGTATTAACTGAACAAAGTTCCTCGTGCCAATTAAAAACTTTTTAGATTTACATGTTAACCATTGATGCCAACCTAATCATTTAAATTTATCAACAGCTTGGCATCTTTAAAAAAAGCTCATTAATTCCTTTGTGTATTTGAAGAGATAATGAACACAGAGATAACTGGAGCTGCGGTGCCCAAATTGGGAATCAAATTTCACCCTGCAAAGTTTTAAAGATTATAAACAATTTGTTTTGTTTCTTATTCTTTCATTCTTGACCTTGAAAATAGTAGTTTGACAAAAATAATCGGAGGTCAAGGTCAACCCACAAGGTCATCAGGGTTATGTTTCATATCACAGATCACATCGTTGCTTAGGAGGAGCAGGAGAAGTTGGTACTACAGCAACGTAGATGACAATAAAAAAGGTAATGACTCCAAAATAATCTCCCCAAAATACTTTTTATTTGGAGTTTTATACTTTTCAAATACAGCAAAAGATGCCACGAATGAGTGATGCTTGTCACTTTCTACTCAGGTGACAAGCTTCATACTCCGCAATCCTCTTCCATACACACCCAACCAATATTTCCCCTTTTCTCCCGTTGCCCGTCAATGCCTGTGCTTCCCTTCATGTTGTTTTAACTCCCAGCATCCACCTGCTCCAGCATCAATATGTACTCAACACCTTCTCAGGGGAGGGATGACGTCTGAGCCAAACTCCAACCATGTGTTCTGCTGCTGGGATAAACATTTCAATGGTAACTACAGTCATCTCATTTTCAGCAGAAAATCTTCTTACCCTGTAACTATATTATTGAGCCAATAATAGTTGTTTTTGTTTTGATGTACCCCAAATCGACAAATCGAATCTTGTGAGCTGTAATAAACGCCACAGAGTAAATAGTAGAATTCAAAATGTTTGAGTCCTCTAAATGCTCATTTGCGTTTTAAATCTATTCCCATTATCCAGAATGTTGAAAATGTCAACACACACTGGAGATTACAAGCTTCACCGTCTCAGTATTAGCACCGTTCTGTTGAATAACTCGCAATGAAGCGCAGCAGTTAATTTCCCGCCAAGAGCCGCCTGCTATGATCCCTGCAGCGCAGCCCCGGCGAGCGGGAGCAGGTAGCGAGCTGGCACCGAGCGACCGTCCCACTGATTTATACCCTTGTGGGTCATGTTCTGAGGAATTCGTACTGCACTTAACGCAGATGACTCACATCCACTCCAGTGTGTTTTAATGCTGGATACCAAGGGAGCCCTTTGTAGCTGCACTGAAACAAAAGCACAGAAGTTGTCAGGTTTATTGCAGTATCAACAAATCTAACGCGCCCTCCGGGTGGAGAGGTGACACAGTGAAAGTTCAGCGTGAAGTTTGAAACTTCTCCGCAGCTTCAGCTACATACTTTCACACCGGCCTCGCTTGGACTTTACAGTTTTGTCCGTTTGGTTTGAAATGTGCCTCAGAGCGTGGCCCGCACCAACAAACCAAACTTCAGTCCAACCAAAAGAGGTGGTCTCAGTCCGGCTCAAACAGAACTATCATGTTCACATTATGCAAATCCTATGCTGACCAATTGCAGGAAGTTCAGAAATCATCAAACAATGGAGGAAAAAGAAGTGGAAGCAGCTCACAGGAGTTCTTGTCGTCTTCACCTCCGACGATATGTTTGAATGACGAGGACGTAGTAATACCATAATGATATTAAAGTGGCAATTCCATTGATAAAGTGAATGGAATCATTCCCTTCCTCTGTTCAAATGGAAAGACCATGTTGTCTCTATGCATTTTATTCAAAAAAAGTTAGCTAATACAACACGCGGATGTCAGACACTCGCCCGTATATGAACCACTGTTTGACTGTTTAACATTTCCCTCCAACAGTGAACTTCAGAAAAAAGGACAACAATAAAACCAAAGACAATTATTCATTATTACTTATCAGCTGCAGCATACATTTCTGCAGCATCAGCCAGTGAAATACAAATGAGCCTTTGCTTTGAGTAAAAGACGTGGAATTCTACATTAACGCCCAGCATATAGAGGCAGTATAAGCACTGTGTGAAGTGAGATAATTATTAATGCATTACTGATGGGATTCTCCATGCTCTGAATACCTTAAATGGGCATTGGATGTCACAGGTTTAAGGAGACGTATTAGTTGTTGTGCTAGAACAATTACCCCCTATAAAAATAAAAAATAAAGGGTCTCACCAACCAAACCATGCAATATTCATCACATTCCTCTCGCTGGCGGCCCTTTGAGATTGTTTGTTTTGTGTCCGTGCACGGAGATACTACAAATTATGAAGCAAGGACATCATTATTGGAAACGGTGGCATGTCTGGACTTATTTAGGCCCTGGAAGAATCCATAAAGTGGCAGTGGCCTCTGTGATTTCAGCGTGCAATAACTCATTTGCACTTGCTCCTCTGAAAGCGAGGATGAATAGCAGAGGAAACCCGGTGTGTTTGTGTGAGTGTGTGATAAATGGAAGTTACCGAAAAGCAACTTAGCTTGATGTTGACTAATCCAGTGCTTTTCACAGCAGGTTTCCACAGAGCTCCCGTGGCTTTCAAGTGGATGAGTTAAACAATTCGGCCTGTTCACATACAATTTTTGCTTTTCTGAATCGCGCACACTGGAGCATACTTCAGTGTGAGGCGAGATAAAGATCTAGTAATCACCACCCAAGGGGGAACACAATACATCTAGATTCCTCCGTCTCCCGTGTTCATTATCTGTATGTTTACTGTTGTGTGTCATCAAAGAACCACTAGAGGTCTTTTCTGGTGGGTAAAGGGCGGCGAAAGGTATTCATAAAACTACTCATTTAGAATAAGTGAAAGCACCTGTGTGGCTTTGGGAGTGGTTCAAGTACAGTGGCAATACCTCGGAGTAAAAATACTGAATAATATCTCTGGATCTATATCCACGTATAGTAAGATTTTAAATAAACTTTAAACTCAATAGTGTGCCTATAGTACATCTCCCAAGGCCCAACAGTGCCCTTAGGTTCAATCATGCTGCAACAAATTATAAACACTCATAGATATCAGTCCGTGAAGTAAGACTTTATTTTTCCTCAAATCCCAAAATGATCAGAAAATGTCTTATCTCGCAATGTTAACAAAAGTGATCATGGGTCTTTTTCTTGGCCCGTCCTTCCACCAAGTATCAAGGAAATCTGTTCTGTTGCATTTAGGTAATCTTGCTGACAATGAAACAAACAAGGGGGGTGAACAATCCAACACAGAATTGTCCATTTATTACGACATACTAGAAATCTAAAAGAAAAAAGTGGTGATTTATTCAACCATTAATCTTCCCCGAAGAAAAATCGGGTTGGAGTAATCTTGAGTAAACTTCTGCCAAGGCTCACAGCCAGTCTCTCCATGTTAAACAACGTTTTTTAAAGAATTCCTGGATTCGCATGCACAGGTATTTGGATCTGCTCCAAAATGTAATGCGCTCTTCATTGGATCATGCCCCACCCCTCTGTAAAATTTCATGCAAATCGATTCTGTAGTTTTTATATAATTCAACTAACTAACAAATATCGATGGAAACAAATCCTCCTTTTCAAACATTCTATCTAAACTCAGAATAACCGAGTTTCAAGGCCCTTCAGAGGTCACAGAAACAAAGTTTACTCCCACCTTATTATGTCCAAATGGCAAAGACATTAGCAAACAGTTGCCGATTTCAACAAATGTCAGCTTTCATGTATGACCGTGTTTCCTCTATATCATTTGATTTATTTTGTTCCTGGAAATGTCTGTAATTAAGTCCGATACAATCCTAAAAGGTCAGTGTGTTTCCAGAAGTAGCATGGTGTGAATCACCAAGAGTGAAGTATTTTCTGTTTGGCAGATGGACGTGTTTAATGAAGAGAAATTCAGAATTCAGAAAAGAAGTTCGTCTTTTGCATCGATAACAAACTGCTCCCAGTGTTCTATGTCAATATCTCCATTTTCTGGGTCGACCATATTTTAGTGGTAGCCATGATTCTCAGCAGATGGTGACCAGAAAATAAATTAAAATATGATTTCACCCGCAGAACAGACGAATGCATGGGCGTCAAACCAATATGGATTGCAGAAGACCAGTTTGGCGGTGATGAATGATGATAGCGAGAACATCTCCCCAGCATCTCTCATGTCAGCTGAATGTAGATAGTTCTGCTGGACCACTTGACAGATAATCAGGAAGATGTGTTCAGGTCACAGAGCACCCACAAGGTCCTGCAGCTCCCCCACCCGACCCGACCTGCAGACCATTAGATCCCTATCATGGATCACTGCTTAAAGAACTGTCACCCTATGCAGGACCCACTATATCCTTTTGAGGGCCCTGTGCAGGATATATTTATTTTCTTTTGGTGGCTGTAGTGCAGTTGACAATAGGCATGTTTTTAGGTCTATATTTTTTTATCATTATATGTTGCATTTGCAGAGTAAGTGCACAGAAAGATAATTTGTATGCTTGCGTTCTTGGCTAAACGAAAACAGGTCTGATGAGATCCACTCAGTTGTTTGCCCTGCGGTCACGGAACTGTGGATGTGAAGATTTTGTTTTTCATTTCAGGTTTTCTCATCCATTTTATCAAAAGGCAGAGGATTTAAAGATATTCTTGACATTGGAAAGCGGTTAAAGCAAACACTTTGGGTCATCGCAAATACTCATAAGATAAATAGTTTATGTGGGAGCCAAACACAGAATCTGATTCAGCAGCAGGGATCACACAAGAAAACAAGGAAAGCCGATTAAAAGGTCCGAAATTGACGTAGATGTCAAAACTCAAAGGTTAAGGATCATCAAAGTCCAAAAACAAGTAGAGGTCATAGAGACAGATTAGAAAACACAAACAAGGGAGTCATGGTAGAACAAAGACAATCTGGAAAACAGGACGTTAGACACAGGTGGTATAAAGTAAAAATAAAGTATTTCTGATTGGATGATTGGAAACAGGTGATCAGAAAAAACTGGTGGGGAAACTGAACAGTAACAGGAAGTAGAAGTAACTGAAATGCGTGAAGGAAAGACAACAAAATAAAACAGGAAATGAAGTCAAGTATGGTCCATAGCGTCCATGTGAGATGAGACTAATCTGGCCTTTAGTTTTCCAGTAAATTCGGTTTTAATTCGTTTTTTAAGCCTACCATCTTTAAGTCTATAATTTAAACTAGAGGAACATATAACTGATTATTATGATACTTGACAGCTCCCCTGCCAATTATCATATACAGCAATATATAACATCATTTTGTTGTATAAAAGTAATGCACTTAACCGATCATAATGCAGTTATATATTTGCCTCTCTTTATGTAAAGGGATCGGTGTTCGAAAGCTTCTTTTCAAATTAATGTTTTCTCTTTAATGTTGGTGTTGCAGTATTTTTTATTCCCTTTTCTTATTTACGCCTCAGCTCAGACGTCTGAATAACTGTCGTCTTGGCTGCATACAAATAAAAAGAAGCTCATTCATGTTTGTCAAATTTACTGAACAGGTGAACGGTTGCAGAAATCCATCTGAAAGGTTTAATTTATTTTTTAAAAAAAAACAAGCTTTTTCCCCCCAGAAAAACCTCTTTCTTGTGAGCAGAGTGTGAAGAGAAAAGCACAGCATCCAGCCTTGGAAGGGACACAGAGCTTCACACTGGGCGAGGCAGGAGTGAACAACAATGCCGCCTTTCTCTCTCCAAAGCACCAGAGACAATTTGGCTCTATGTCCATTTGGCTCCTGCTCTGGCCAACCATCCATTCCTGAGTACAGAGCCCTCATCTAAGAAGTGCATTATGGTCGACATAATGGCTAAAATATACTGCCACTTAAGCATGAATTAAGCATTCTGGTTCTTTCCAGGGGGCCGCCGACCGACCAGGTGTGATGTAGCTGTGAACGACAACAATTACATTTTGGGAAATACACGAAAAGCACACACACTCGCACTAGGTGCTGGACTGAAGATATAAAAACCAGAAGACAATAAACACACTGGAGGACAAAGTTTCTAAAACGTTTGTGGGAGCCTCATGACATTTCTTGTCTCCTTTCCAGACAAGAAAAATAATTAATATCTGCCTGAAAATATAGGCAGTAAAGTCAAATTCCATTAAATGAAGAATTACAAATGTCTGAACATAATTTTTACACATAGACTGAAGACCGTTAAAAAATCCTGATCTTGATATGTAGCAGGATCCTATTTTCAAATTGTAGTTAATCAGCCTGGAGTCATTTCTCCATTTGCACACAATAAATCCCCCAGAAAACAACATGTCGACCCAAAAACATTTAAGCCGTGATGGAACTGGGCCATAATGTATTAATGACAGGATAAATACATTAACTCTGAAGTTTAAACGAGGATAAAACAAGACTGCCCTCCTGTAAATAAATGAGTTCATAAATTGCTCGTGCCAGAAGCTGAGCGCGGCCCATTGTGGTGTTTTATTGTTACGCAACCTCTCTACAATGCTGTCATGGAGCAAATTAGGAAGTTACGTGGCGTAGTTCTTTGAGCGAGCGCGGCCAAGTCATGGGGCAGTTGAGGAGAATGGACGGGCCAACAAAAAGCAGGAAAGTGATGTTTGTCTTCCACTGGGAACCAGTAGACATCACTGTGGATTTTACTGTTCCACAACCTGAACTACCCGTTGATTAGCTCATGCTCTATTATTTTAACTCAAATAGGATCTCTTCCTGATCTCAGGTTAGTTTTGTGCCTAAACCTAAACAAGGTGTGAACGTTCCATTAGCTTAACTGTGTTTTTACTATTTTTTAACATGATGCCAAAGGTCTGGAAAGAGGACAGGAACACAAAGACCTGTATGGTTGTTCAAGGCCAAGTATTTCATTTTCTCAAAAGGTTGAAGCGACACATTCCTAAATAAAGTTTTTGACAATTTCACATCACTAGATTCTTTATTGAGGGGAACTTGAAGTTGAATTGCTCGACAATGAATGGAAGCAGCAGCAGAAAAGTCTGAGACCAGTTCAACCGTCTTTCTCCCTCTCATCCGGTTAAAATAACGTTATTCAACATGAAAGCACCTGGTTTTATCCTGGGGTCAGATACTGATCCACTCAGCACTGCAGTGTAAGGAATACAGCTCAAGTGAACCAGTCTAAAGGGTGGAAACGGAAACGGAAGCCAACTAACACTTCAGCCTTCAGTCACACTTCAACTGTTAGGATGAAGTTCAGCTATTAGAGACCTAATCAGAGGACACAGCACAGACCTGTGTTGTCAGGAAATAGGCTTGGTGATGTGGGGAACAAACCGCTAACAAGCTGGGAACAAGTTACTGCAATTCAAAGCTTGTAAGTGTGATTTTTGGTTTTTTGAAGCTAGCTAGCAAGAGACAACTGTCTGTGAACCAAGCCTCCATGTGGAGAAGGTTCCACCAGATAAAAGAAGATTGTGATGCAACATAATTGTAATTTGCCGGAGGCAGGGTTGTCGTCAGAGACATTGTTTGTCAGAGTTAATCATAAATTCAATGTTTGTTCAGATTTACTTCAGCCTCTGCAGGTGAATCCAATGATTTTACCATGAAATGTCCATTTTTTATGCAGGTGTGAAATTCCTAAAAGACACAGGCTGCTGCCGTCACAACTTTACATCCTTACACTTGTATTGAATCACATCATCGCCAAAAAACCTCAAACATTCTGTTGATAAACATTTTAAATCATTGAAGTGAAATGTGATATGGTGACATATCTATGACTGCTTTCAAAAGCTTTTATGATTTCATGATTTGTGCATTTATCTCCTGAATGTCACCACTTTTATTTATTAAAGGGGGGGGGGTTCTTAAGTTTGTGATATTCACTTGACTGAATTTTTGAGCTATTTCATGTTCTCCGATAAAGACCTTATCATCCTTTGGGGAGACATGTTGGAAGTCGAGGTTGTTTATGGTGCAATAAAACCTGTGAGTGTCATCATCACCTTGCATTATGGAGGCCGTAAAGCCCGACAGGATCCGAGGAGACTGCTCCGTGACGTCAAGGTCAGGAAGACACACAGGAGGTTCTGTTGGAGGGACTGACCGTCGGACAGAAAATACTGTCCTCGCTGCAGATTTAAAGAGAAGACAACACAAAAGACAACATAATCGAAAATGTCTCTAAAAGTAGTTTCCAGTATTTGTCTGAGAAGAAATCGTAGAATGAAGTAATGAGTAGCAAACCATACATGAGCAAGATTTAATCCCATTCTCGCTACGCTTACATGGCAGTGCAGATTTTATTACCTCCACAAATTGACTGCGGGACAATGTACATGTAGGAACTCTGCCTCCAGCGATGAAAACAACTCTGAGCAGCAACTCATCAAATGTCCTCGACAACCCGACAACCCGGGCCCTCATGGGTGGTAGTTACATTGTGAGGGGAAGAAAAAGAAATGTCACCGAAGAGCTCACTGCACATCCCCAGGTGTATTAGCACTGACTCATTTCTGTCTTCCTCCTCCTTTTGTTTGACCTGGTTTATGTTCTGTCTGCAGGCGCATACCAGAGCCCATCAGCAGCCGGAGAGCTGAGAAGGTAACAGGAACAAAAACAGCTTTTGTGCATAAATGTGTGAGGTAACCACGCATAGATCTCATGATTGTAGAAAAAAAAAAGAAATCCATCTATTTAGAATTGAAAATGGGAGAAAATGGTGGGTGCAGGAAACAAAAGAGATTTTGCTGCACACGAACCAGATGGACACTTAAACAGGACCCTGACTAAGGAATGGTGGCTTTTTCTTTTTAACTATACTCGTTTTCAAATCAACAAACAACAGATCAGGTTTATTGCAACCATATTGTAGCATAAATCTTAAGAACTTAATAACAAAACACATCTTTAACTTGTATGTTGTTTACCATGTTCGCCATTAATGCTCCGTTTTTTAGCCTGAAAACATCGACCATTAGCACTTCATGCAAAAGTAAAGATAGATTTGCAGATATTTGGTCTTAAAAAGAAACTCATTGATGGCACCAGATGAAAAGAGAGGGGATCAAAGTCATTACAGTTCAGCCTCTGGGGAACATGAATGCCTGCACAATGCCTGCTAAAGTATTTAACTCAGGGATTTCAGTCTTATGGTTATGATTATCATCAAAACATTAATATACTGTCGCTGTGACTTCGACCTTCGGCCTCCAAAAAAAATCCAAGTTCAAGTAAATGTTCAGTCCGTGACTCCCAGTGAATGTTTGTTTCTTCACCTCCACAAGCCAAGAAATGTGTTTTGTGAGGTCACCCTGACCTTTGACCCTTGACCACCACAATCTAATCAGCTCATCCTTGAGTCCAAGTGAATATTTGTACCGAATTCTCTTCAGACATTCTTGAGATATCACGCTCACAGGAATGAAACAGATGGGCGGACAGACAATACACCACAATACATCTGGTGTTGGAGTTGGAGCATTGAATATAATATTGTTCATCTGTATGACTGCAGGCTGTGTAACCATATTTTCTTTCATGAAAAGAATGGACAGTTTTTTTCTTTCTTTTTCCCTCGCTGTGAAATCAACAAATCAGATTTTATTACAACCATATTGTGGCATAAATCTAAATAACATATCCATTACTCACAAAATAAATCTTTAAGACGGCCTCAAACATGCACAGCTTTGTCACTTAAGTGCCTGCCGGTGGAAGTAAATATTTTCAAAGTCAAACACATCCATAATTAATTTTTCTCTCTCAGAAATATACAGATTGCTTTTTATGTCCAACTATTGGGTTCAGGGAAAACACTGGCAGCTATTCTCCAGAGACCCACAAACATTACTTCAGAAGAAGGATGGCGCGTAACTTCAGGGAATCCCTGTCCTTGAGTGTGTTGACATCTGAAGGATTTATTCAGCGAAGATGAATATGCTGCTCGACGACATCCCTCTCTAAAGGTAAGTGTAACTCGCCAGGGGAGGGCAGCGGCACTGGCGACTGAATGGTGTTATTAAAGGTCAGCCTTTGGCTCAAGCTCCGGAGGTAACAGAGCAGTTCACTGCAGAGCGACACACTACGTTTAACATGCAGTGAACACCCATGTTCAGCACCGAGTGTCCGAGAACACCTCCCTTCTCTGGCCAGCTGTCGAGTCAGTGTGTGTAATAATTAACCTCCAGGATCTTCTGGACCATAACAAAGTCACAGACCTCAGCCTCGTCCATACCTGTGAGAGACAGAAGGAAACTATCAATGTGTCTCCATCCCAATACTTCCATTAATACTCTTACAGATTGCATACACATTGTACTTATGGGTACGGCGCGTGTACTTCAACAGGGCAGTTCTGTCTCAAATCAAACACGGACATTTTCTCGTTACAGGGGGTGCAAACAAGGCCATTGTTCATTTACTGTAAATGATCATAGCAACGTTTCACCAGAGCAGCTTTGTCCTGAACGTTTTACTTTCATGTTCGCTGCCTTCGGTACCGACAAGGTGTTTTCCTAAAGCTGCGCTCACTGCAAAACGCAAGTCAGATTTTCTCATTGCTCTAAATGCTAGAATCGCACAGAAGGATCATCCGTGTTTAATCACATGTAACACGTGAATCTAATTGTGTCTTCGCATTGACTTTGTATGTAATCTCGACATGTGAAAGGTTTGGGTTGTGTTTTTTAAAAGGAATGTTTACAGTATTTAGCATTTTCCCTACAAACGGTCATTTTAGTCACCAATTTTCAATGTGTCCGAATAAATAAGTTCCTTTAAAAAACTGAACCTGGAAACTAGACATCAAGAAAACATTTCAGTGAGTTGAGCTCTTGACTTTTGTCACACACACACACACACACACAAAGGCGACTGTGCATGCCTCATTTGGCATATGCCTCTTTCCTGTGTGGGGGAAATTGAAGTTGAAGGGGAGTTTGTCTGAGAGCTGGCTAACTGTGCAGAGGAGGAGGAGGACTAACAGCCATATACCACACCACAGCCTGCAGCACGAAAGCACAGAGAGAGAGGAGGCAGCCATCTACATACTCCATCTGTGGAGGAGACAAATGAAGTGCAGTTTTATGGCTTTTCCTGCTGAGCCAGAACATGAGAATGTGCTGGAGGTTTTCACAGAACCAATTGGTAGGAAAAATGGTGAGCAAAGTGCTGACTGGTGGGGAACTGGAAAACAAACCAAACAAATTTTGCTGAACAAAGTGGAGATGACTGGATGTTTAAAGCAGCTATGATCCTTCAATGAGGTTCTTTATATACACACATACACACTGTTACTAATGAATCACTACTGATTTGACCCTTACGACACTTCCCGATGAGAGGCCAGTCGGAGAAGAATATCTGGGGTTTACAAAACAATCTTAATGCTACCGATTGTGATCTCAAAATGTAAATATCACATAATCGGCAACGTTGGAATACTGAGCATAAACACGCCAATGAGAGCCAGTTGACTGGGACGCGTCCCCAACTGGATGTTGCGTACTTGTATCGCTCACTCAAAGAATAAATGTCCAACTCACACTGCTTATTGCGCCTCCTCAGCCATGACTTCGTAGTTATTGTCGTTTTTTTTTTGTTTTTCGCTGCAAAACAGAACAATGCAAGTGGAGCCCTGTTTTTTGTTTTTTTTCTCCAAAGTCACGCAAGTTTCTGTGAGATCCCAAGTCTCTGGAATCCCCACTGTGAAAGGATTTCCTACAAACGGGCGAGTGTGTGGTTTTACGTTTCGGGTCAAATCGTCTAGTTGGTGCGTTCTGATGATTATATTATTAAAATATAATTTTGTGGTCTCCCATGTTTTTAAATTTGATTAAGATTTGAAAACTGATAAACCCTTTAGACGACAAACTGTTGGCTAATGTTTCCTTTCACTGAATATGTGAGTGATGAATGAAGCTCTTTGAAGCAGTGGACGACCTACGGGACATCATTCATGTGTGTTTCAACTCAGAGATTAACCACTTTCCTTTTCACCAAATGCACCAGCTCGCACTTTAAACACCACAAAGATGAAACACTGGCGCCTGTTAATTGGTTACCTGTCCAGCATTGATTCGAACATGATATCGCTCCATCACTTTAAAACACTGCCTGGCCTCGAGCTTCTTTTTTTGGGGGGGGGGGATTCTCATCAGCATGCAGCCTTGGGTGTTGAAAAGGCTTTGTATCTTAGGGTCACCGAATTAGCATCGTGCATTAAAACTCTCAGAACCTATTTTAATCCAGCTTTACTTTGATATACTGTCTTTTATGTTGTCCTTTGCATTGTGATATGCTTAAATTATTTTTGTGGTAACCTTAAAGTTGGCGATTACATCATGAAACAGCATCAGAGTTTTTTTACGTTGAAGCTGCACAGTCCAGATTAGAGTCTACTAATCATTTTCGTTGCACTGGGTGGAACGTAACAACTCACGTTTAATATTTTTTCAACAGTAAAGAAAAAATGAAAAACCAGAGTAGATGAACAAAGCAGACGTGCATAGCACACGTGCAAACTCCAAACTCTAAACCTGAGCCGGAAAAACCAGTTCAAACAACCTTCTTGTTGTGAATCGACCACTGCACCACCACCTTAAAAAGCCTTTTACTTCTGTTTTTCCCTTCTGTTGCTGGGACGTTAACACCATCATCCCATCTCTTCCATCCTGACTTGACTGCAGAAACAAGATCGGTAAACTCTATAGCACAGGGTATAGATAATTAGTTGACTATGTAGCATGAAGGTGAAACAGCTCTGCTGACTTCATGTAATTTCCCTCACAGACCTGAGCAGAGGTCTAATGAGCCTGAATGAAAGCACCTGCGCGGGGGCGTGCGGGGTCATTTAAAACCAGGCGCTCCGCCCGAACCCGAGCATCTCGCTGCGAAAACACCAATTCCCTGATGTGCAGAGAGAAAGCAGGCGGCTCGCTTGTTCACAGGCGACTGGGGTTCATCAGTTTGCATATTGATTGCAACAGTGAGGAGTATTTTATGCAGATAGATCAAAACTGCCGTCAGAGCTTCTCAGGCCACCCCCAGCGAAAATCCACTTTCCTCGCTGTACGAACAACTTCTGTTCATACTCATGTACACTCCTGTCACATGGACACTTTATTAACATTAAATTAACCGATCACCTGACTGAGGATACCAGAGGATTCTCAGTCCGATACTTACTTACTTACGTGCAGCTCAAGGAGACAAATAATTTAAGCAAATATTTGTTGAACAATTTACAACAAAACTCCATCACCTGCAATAACCACCTTCATAGAACCACTCAGCAAACGCCTCTAATCAATAGAGCAAAAAAGATTAAAATGGTCTGAATGCACATATAGATCATTAACCAGTTTGGTTGATTTTGATCATGCAAACACGTTTATTAATAATTTATTCTGCTGTGCTGTTCATAAAAAAAAGGCTTATTTTTCTGACTGTGTTCAAATGCATTTCGCACCATGTCTGAATCGGAAAATTCTGAGACCGTCAGACATGCGTCACGTGTCATAAACTTAATTCTATGACGGAGCTTAATCGCGTCTAACTCTGAAGCATCTGTGAAACGTGTGCGTGTGCCTCTGGTTTCTACTGGCACGATAACAGCGGGTGAGAGTTGAGAGTAAATATTTGTGGAGGTGCTAACGGCACACCTGCAGAGCATAGATTAGACCTGAATTATCTGAGGAGCCTCTGCCGCTGCCTCTCCTCTCTTAATCTCAGCTTCCATCTCAGGGTTGTTATTGCTGTTCTCCTCCGTCTGAGGGAACCACTACAGGAGACTGTGTCTCTCGGATCACCTTGGATGGGGATGGCATGTTGCTGCCATACAAATATTTGTTGGTGCAACACCAGCAGCCGCAGTCCAGGAACATGAGTGTGAGAATGCAGTTGTGACACAGGCTCTTTCTAGGCAAAAAGGAAGTGCACAAAGGTTATGAAATCTAGGTCACAGGGTGGAGTCATGGACGTGAAGAGAAAAAGCAAATACCACCTGTGTTAACCTTGATGGACCCCAGTAACCATAAAGGTAAAACCATATTTAAAACCTGAAAATAGGTGAAAAGGTTTAATGTATGTTGACCCTACGATATACTGGTGACCTGTCCAGGTGAACAATTAAGAGTTGACAGGAAATTATTGGGACAACACCATATGTAACGTGCAGTTTGATTTCTGCTGCACACAAGAGGTCATTTCACTTGAAATCAGTATTACTCCAGTGTGTGGATGGTAATAAGGTTGATGTAAATCATGCAAGGTCGGGTGATATTGCTTTAACCAGCTACTGGTTCTGATCTACTGGATACCATGCTAACTGACTAATAATAGGAGGATAGAAAATAGATAACACAATGTTTTGGAACTGAGACACTTTCGGAGATCAACTGACAGCCGGTAATTGGACCCAAAGGAAGACTGGAGGCTTGAAGGCAGAAGCCAGGTGTCATTAAAAGCAGATCCATGAAGTTCGGGCTTCCGGTTGGTGGCGGGCAGGAAAGTGGACCTCAGGCAAATACAGAAAGAATCAGCAGGAAAAATAACTGAGAAACAGGAAACAGAAGTGGATGGGTTGCCGTTGTGCTGTTTCTCAATTCAGGAGCCGCATCCTTCAGAAGCTGCTTTGAAGCCCCCACTGAGTCACACTGCTCACCACTGGCTGTTCCATTTGGAATGCTAATGATGGAACCGTAAGGGCGGGGACGAGCCGGTGACGCAAACAGGAAATCCTCCAAAGACCAGACAATCATTTCCCTTCAGCGTCCATGGTCTACTTGGTCTACGAAGACCACACCCTCAAAGACTGATAGTCCTTGAGTTTGGACACAGGTAGTGTGAGCTGCATACACACAGCTGGACAGGCAGAGGTCAGGTGGTGAGCAGGAGCACGATGCTCTGCAGAGACAACTAGTGGACAGGTGAGGAATAGCAGACAGGCCTATTTATTGCAGCAGACATTTTGACCTGAAATAATTGGGAAAGCACAAGTGTCACAGCTGACATGAACAAATAGATAAACAGAATTCAGCCAACACCAATTTAATAATCATACCTGTGCATATGTACTTATGGATGTAGTTTAACACAGAATAAAACAAACTCACTTTGCATTCATATGCTGAAGGAAGTTTTAGTTGCAGCCACCTTTAAAACATAGATACAATCTCCTATATATGTATAAGAAAAGAAAACCTTGTCCCCGTGTCCATGGAAGTTGTGATAACAGTTGTCAGGCCCAGTTTCCTGTTATCTGTAATCCAGAGGGAGTGGAACCAGGATATAGACCTCATGCATGTGGCAGGAAACGTAGCATGATAATGTGGCACGGGGTCTTATATACGTGTGCAGATTTACTGCTTCACATTTCACAATAGATGGTGCATTTTATGTCTCGCCATCTGTTTAAAGACACAGCTGCCTTAACACGTCTCCCTCCAGCCGGGGTGACTTTCAGGGAGAACGTGTCTGCTGTGAGCGAGTGGGTTTATAATTCTGCAGTAAGTCATTGGTCAAAAGGTCCCGGGTTTCGATAGCACAATAACGTTGTAAGAGCTTGGCCTCATATTGTGTTGGTATCCTCATGTGGTGTCTTCCTTTATTTTATATTCCAACCACAAGTCCATTGAAACACGTAGAGGCTGGTTAACGATGAGACCCTCCTGCTGAACACCCCCCACCGCCCCCAACGCGCTCGATGCAGCATTTCAAGACACAGCAGGGAGCCGCTGGCCATAATCTGGGGATTTCAGATGGCAGTCAAGTGTGAAGTGTCTGACAGACAGGGAGGTCAGCTGAAACTGCAGGGAACCAATATCCCTGCCTGCTACTCGGCTAAACACAGAGAGGGAGCCCAGCTGCAGCAAACCCTGTGGACAGAGAGAAGAGGAAGTCACAGTTTGTCAAGGTGCGAGATAAACAAATGCAGCCTTTTTTTTTTTTACCATCAAGGACATAAAGCACAGAGAAGCATGCGAGGCATCAAAACATTGTATAATCTCCGAGATGACCTACAACTAAGTTAGAAAGTAACTTCAAGATGTTATGTTTACCCGGGACCAAATAAGAAAGAGAATACACCCATCCATCCATCCATCTATTATCTATACTGCTCCACCATCAGGGTCACAGGGTCGGCTCGAGCCAATCCCAGCTGACATTGGGCGAGAGGTGGGGTATGTCCTGCACAGGTCATATAGCAGGGACAACTTAAGCTGCCTTCAAACGTGCAATGAAGTCCTGAAATTCTCCGGAGGGGCTGCATGTGAGAACGCAAACGTTGCTCCAGATATTATCCCAAATAGTAACATTTTCAGGATATTTCTCCTGAACACCCACGGACAATTAACTTTCCAGCTATGTCTTTGGACTTTGACAGGAAACTCGTGGAAAACCCACGCAAACACATCGAGAAACATGCAGACTCCACACAGAGTCCCTGACCGAGCCGGGGTTCGAACCAGGAAGTGCTAACCACTTTACAACTGTGCAGCCCAACTACATCTATGAAATCATGGTGGTGTTCTGCAGGTGTGTGTATCTTGAATCCTGGTTTATAACTTTAAAGGGATAGTTCACTGAAAAATTTATTTCATTATCTACTCACCAGTATGCTGATGGAGGGGTGGGTGGAAGACGTGTTTCCCATTCACTTCAATTGCATTGGATTTGGCTGCAACGCTGTCTACCCCTGAAACTGCAGAAGTGTTTAGTGGACTCAAACACTTCACCCCCCACTTCCATCGGCACAGTGGTGAGTAGATAATGAGTGAATTCTCATGTTTCAGTGAACTATCCCTTTAAGGTTCAGAGCATAAAGCGAAGCGTATTGTCTGAAACAGAAACCAGTACATTTAAAAATGACGCTCGTATATACACATGTGCTTTGATCGGTCAGAAAATGAACGGATACTCTTCCACGTCTGTGAGCAGCCTGTTCATGCAGCAGGGAGAATATTGTGATAGTGAGAGTCACTTATGAGCCCTGATGGCTGCGCAGACAATGACTGTGATTTCACGACCCCACAGAGACAAACAGCTCTCACAGTCTTTTCTCTGCAGGAAACACATCCAACGAGGACGAGATCTGCTCAGCCTCTGTTCTCCGCTCCCTCTTTTCTTTTCCTCCCGCACACTGCAGCCCTGTACTCGCCTCCAAATTAGAGGCCAGAGAAGATCAGTGACAAATGAATCTCCAAACGACTGCTGCTGGAGCCGGAGTCCCTTCAGTGGCACCCCCCTCCCCCCATCGTAACCACGCAATAGGCTTCAATAGAATATTATTATATAATTATTTTTATCTAAACTATCTAAAAACTGTAGAAGAGCCACAGGTGAGAGCACATCAACATAATAATAATGATTTCAACACTGACGATAAAAGACAGTTTCTAACATGAATGGAGAGGTGAATGAAGGTTTAAAGTATTTACAGAAATGAAAGGAGCAGTAATGACAAGTGTAATGAGATGTATTGTCTACAATGGTTTATGTGGGCAGGTAAATTGTACATCTAAACAATCCACCATCACGGCCTCAAACTACGATTCATTCCAAACACAAAACAGCACCTTGGAAAAAAGGAGGATGGACCAAATTAAAAAGGAATGAAATGTTTCTTAAACATGGTTTCTGCCGTTTTAGGGTAATTCTCATCACAGTGGTGGTTGTTCAAGTGTTAATCTTTATGATAAGTTTGGTTTTAATTACATATTTGATGCTATAGAAACAAACTTTCTACAACGTTGTGAGATGTGGTGTATTTCACCTTTTCATCAGTTTTCAAGGACATCAGATTTGCAGAGGTTTTGATTCATAACATCACACATAGGCAGAGAATGTAAATACGTCTGTGGTTGAGGCGTCTGTCATCTTTGTTTAAATTGTGAATCATGTCACAATTTCTCGTCACTTACCTCAGACATTGTGATTAATTACTGTCCGAATCTGAATAGCACAAACGTCTCCAGTAAATTACTAAAGTAATGCAGGCTGCAATAAAACACAACAAGACTTCCACAACCTAGATCTGCTGAGTCCGAGGTCAGTGCTATCGGACTGTTTAACAGTGTTGTCGACAGAGGACACAGTTAATCTGACAAGACAAACTCTATTTTGGCCAAACAGACGTGACCTGACATCCCGACGACTGCTGCACACGAGGGAAGTCTTTCCGTGGCTGAGAGGACCTTCCTGATGATTAGCTAATGTCTTTAGCGTACCTGTGAATAGATTAACCCGCGCCACAGCCTAATAAATCCCCTCCGGATCCCCCATTTGGTGGATTTGCTGGTGAAGAACAGAAGAAGCATGCCTCGGAGGCATCAGCCGACAGGGCTTACGGGAGGTAATCGGGGCTGAGCCCGGCACTGAGCTCACAATCCATTTGTTTAGCAAGATTTGCACCTGTCGCTCTCTGGCTTCTGACAAACTGAGTGTAAACAACGATCAAACACGACCATCAGCTGTAAGGAGAAGGAACAGAGCTACTTTCTCTAAATTAATGAATTACTCCGACAGAACAATGAACTGTAAACAATATTTACACATTTTATCTGATTCATAATCGAGAAAATACAGTAAAAGTGGTTGTTAGCCAATTTACAAAGTGTTTTACAAGTTTTAAAATGAATAAAACAAATCTGCACCCGATCTGCATTTTTATTTGGATCTACACCAAAACTCACACTTATAAATTATAAAGTAAAACTAAAAAGCCACTTCCATAACCAGATTCACACCAAATGTTAATGGGTTCTTCCCTGACCTCCACCACATTCCTCCTCCAAGGTTCATGGTAATGTGTTCAGTAATTAATGCGTAATCTTGATCACATACAAACAAATTAACCAACAAACAGTCAAAAACGCTTCATTAAAAGATTCATTTAATTGATAAATAATTAGTTTTAACTCTTTAGGGCATGAATTGTGATCAGAAGGGAAAACAAACTCAGACACAGGAGTTTAAAACAGAGAATCGATTTCTTTTTGGTGCGGTGGAAGTTAAATGACGCAATGACGACCTTGTTATAAGAAAAGACTCGACGAGACAGAAGCATAAACAAAGTGAACACACACACACACGCACACTCTGACATTTACTTTAAATAACACACAGTAGACAGACGGTTGAAAAATGTAATTCTTGTCGTCTTAAAAGCATCATTGACGTCTCATCTTTCCAGCCTCTTTGGAGAGCCACTCCATCACGCTGCTGTTTGCTTGTTGACGGCAGCGGCTTCTCCCCCCGCAGGGCCACTTAAATCACGCGTCCACCTTGAGTCCCGTCCGTGGCGGAAACTGAACCTGGAGCATTTTGTCAAGCGGCCATTATCATCCCATTGGACCAGAATAAATTACTTATGACAGAAGAAGAAGAAGAAGAAGCAGCTCAGGGTTAATCGTCGTCCCTGCGTGAAGAAACATCGGACACTCACTTGCAGAGACAGACGTCCCAGAGAAAAAAGGACAGCGTCGTCCGTGTGTCAGATGTATGTGTCATTCATTTAAGATTAGTTATGAATTACTAATCCTTTATTATTGATCAAGTTATTATCCCGCACATTAGGCTATGTCCATTTCTTTGTTCGTCAATAGGATTAAGCAAAAAAATACTGAACAGACTTCCATAGAACTCTTCTTTATTTATTTGGCTTATAAACGTTCATCTTTGGATTCTATATTGTTGCCCCTGTCAATTGATTTGTTTGTTGGTTAGTTTGTTTGTTTGTGAGCAGGATTACACAAAGACTACTCAACCGATTCCTAGAACGGGCCGCGAGAGAACCCATTCAATTTTGGTACAGATCACTTTGTTTAACCTTGTGATTTTCACAGATTTCTGAAATCTTTGTGTGTGATTCGGTGCAGCTTCATTGATCCTCGGGCCTTGGCAGAGGTTCACCTGAGTGCCCTTCTAGTTTGTTTGTTTGTCTGTTTGTCATCTGGATCACTGAAAAACTACAGAGCAGATTTCCATGACATTTGGTGAAGTAGTAGGTCAGGACGAGAAGAAGAACCCATCACATTTCGGAATCGATCTGGACAAGCAGGCAGATGCCGGCACTTCCTCTGACGTGACATCACGGCCGTTAGCTTTGGTGGAGGTTTCCTTTCACGCTTCTCGTTTATTGTAAGATGCTTTATCCATGAAATACTACATGAACACCTATGTGGTCAAAATCCATATCAGTCACCTTGCCTGTAACATCCACAAATATCTTCATAACAAGATTAAATGATTCATATCAGGCATGTTTTAAGACGTATAGCATACTTCAGTGAATATCAGTTTGTGCATTAATCGACTTTAGATGAATGTGAGAACATCAGTCTTGTGCACGTTTACATTGTTCTGCACAGAGAAGGTTGAATATCTAACAGCTTTAAAATCTGAAAAATATGCAGCAGAATAATACATATGTTTTTACATGTAGTGAATTCAGCCAATTAAATCAATTATTGTAATTCCATCAAGTGAGTACAAATTATTTTAATAGCTTGTTTGTGTTGTATCACGCTGAGCGGGTTTGAACTGACAAGTCAACTTAAGTGTCCAAAACAATTACAGAATGGTTTAAGATCCATTAGCTCTGTTTTGACAGTTATACCTCAATTAAAAATATGAAAAGGGCCTTTTACATGTATATATAAATTACTGTTTCCAATTAGTTATTAAACGAAAAGATAAGAAAAGATATTAAAGCTGTAGACGAGAGGAAAACAAGGAAATGGAACAAATGACCTGTATAAGTACACGGTGACAGGAGACGTACTGGGTATTAAAAGTCAACTGCAGTGTGTTTCCTCTTATGAAGAAACCATTAACAGACATAAAGCTGTTATTGAAGTCCAGACGTCTTTAAACAATGACTAATTACTGACTCCTGGTGATTCTGAATATGAGAAAATAAAAGAATAAATGTCTGATGTGAGAACGATGAAGAAAGAAAAGAAAAGTTGATCTCTCTGCTGAAGTACTAATACTGGACGGGCTCCAGACGAGGCCTCTGATCAGTACTAATAGGTCGTCTAAAGCCTGATTAATGTATCGACAATCTCGCCGAGTAATTGATTGCATTCAATAGGATTGGAGTCATCAGCGATCTGCGAAAACATGGCCGCTGTGATTCATTAACACTTGACAGGAAATAAACAAAAAGAAAAAACACACAGTCATCATCAGAATACAGATGAGTGAAGGAAGAGAAGGTGATTATCTGTGTGACTGCTCCATGACACACGAGCTGCATCTTAATTCACTTCATAGACACCGATCTCGACAAAGGTCTTAATTATGATCACAGCCAACCACAATATATGAAATTAAGATGAAGTAAAGGGCGACGGATACAGATCAGTGGGGGCCGATGGCGACTTTGAAAAAAGTAAAGATTATACCAATATATCAACCAACATATGTAGAAAATATAAAAAATAAAGATAATTTTTATCAAACATTCACACAATTTACAATTTAACCACACATTTAATTATAAATAACTATACATTAAAAAAATAGAAAAATAAATTTTAACGTATGATATTAATAGTGTTTTACATTTCATTATAAATAGTTTTAAATTTAAAATGTAAGAAAACAACATCTTTTTTGCAGTATTTGCTCTGTAAAGTAAAAGTTTTAGAAACTGAACATTTAGGCAAATACAAACATCAATAGTGAAATGTCTGAGCTCAAGGTTTATCGACCAAACACAGAATAAAATTATCAGGTCTTTTATTGTGTCATTATTTTTTGCAAAGGCCAAATTTATTACATGCACTTTCTGGATTCACTGCTCGATGTGGAAGTTCTGTACCTGTCTGCAGCAGAGCTCATCATTGCCTAAAGGATTCACAGGAAACACCCTCACGTCACAGCTGTATTAAGTTACGGCTGAATTCACACTGAACATCCCTCTATGCTGCTTTGCTTTAAAAACCCTCCCCGTGCAAATCACCTGGTGGCTTTTATTGTGAAAAGGTCAAAAGAAATGCGACCAAGGTTACAGCTGACCTCGACCGGGATCCTGTTCGCCCCAATAATAAACACACAGAAGAAAAAACAGTGACGACACAGTGACTTGAAGATCTCGGCTGGCTGCAGCGGGCCATATGTCACTGGATCAGTAGAACAGTGGACGGAGACAGGAATAACCCGTTTTAACCTCCAAACCACTTGGCCCCTCGCTGAGGCCAAGATTAGTCCCATAATCTCCGGCTAACAATGTCACAATCTGCAGGATTAGTATTAAATCATGTTAATCTGTGCACCGGAGATGCTTCTGTGGCTGTTTTGGCTTCAGGTGATTACGTCCCATTAGCGCAAGGAAGTCGGGTGAAGCGTCATATTTACACAAACTTTCAAACTCAAATGACTTTGGAAGAAGTTTTAAAGAGGAAGCTGTAATGTCGCTTTCCTCTAATTTGTAAAGTGGCTTCACGTTTAGCAGAGAGACAGAAAACTGAGATAAAAACCAAGATAAACATCAGCAATCGGAACAAATTATCAAGCAATGTTAAAAACTGACATCCCAATAACTCAGGGAGGCAAGAACAACTATGTGAAATAATTATAATCTGAAATGATGAAATTATCGAAATGTTTTTATTAATATAAACACATTTGCAGCATTGTCGTCTTTATTTTGTTGTGTTATTTACAGGACACATGTTCCCTCTGTTCCTTTTAAAATCTCACATCATTGTCACAAATTTTGGCCTGTGTGTTTTTTGGGGTTATTAAACTCCCCATGGCCGCAGCAACGGAGACTTGTGAAGTGTTGATTTTAAACATTTAAGTATTAAACATTTATCTTTTCACATCAGACTTCCTCCGTCTGCTTCAATCACGTGACCTTGAAGCGGTTCCACCAGCACCTGTGTCTCTGCTCTCAGACACAAATCTGTTCCTCTTGAAATCATTTTTTTTTTTTTCTGGCTTCTGTTTTATTTTGGTCTTGGCCGCTGGTCTGAAGCACTGAGGCTGACGTGTTTTCTAAGAAATGCAACAACAGCACGAACATAAAAGTGGTGGTGAGGTGAGAGACAGTGTGTGTGTGTGTGTGTGTGTGTGTGTGTGTGTGTGTGTGTGTGTGTGTGAAGTCAGGATTATGTTGTGTGAGAGAAAGGAGGTTGGTGGGAAAGGTGACATTTAACTCCCTCTGGCAAGTTTTTTCTCCAAAGTATTTTCTACTCCTATAAGCTGATGCTGACGTTGTTTTTTTAAATTTATTTTGCAACTAGGGTTATAAAAGTGAATTTTACTTAATTAATAGGAGAATAAGAACGTGTCAATCACTCAGCGAACGAGATGGGGATGATTCTGTCTGTATGTTCTCTCGCTCTTGCTTGTCTACTTAAATACACTTTGACAATTCCGATAAGAAAAGATAATTCAGACCCCTCCGGTGCCTCTGCAGCTCCAAACCCCCGATGAAGGAATCACAAGATGATCTCGTGAATGATGAAAAGGGCAAAGACCTCTTCATGTGGCTGAGATACTCTACAGTTGTGTGCAGTGCTCTCTGTGCACATGGGAGACGTTTGCCTGTAAGGTTTTTCTCTGCTGGAGAAGCTTTTTGTGAGTCAGTCAGTTTGCAGAGGGTCAGGTGACTTTGTCTGCATAGAGAGAAGGTTGTGGTGGATCAGCCACACGACCTTTAACCTGGAGACTGAAGATCAAATCCTTCCTTTTTTAACATATTATTTTTATGCACAGTTTCCAGTTGCTGCTCAGTTTGGCCACATCCTGAACATATTTAGTTGCCTATTACCCAAAACCGAATAGTTCTGTGGTGTGAACTTGACCAAACTGCAGCTGAAAACTGACGCCAGGAAGTCGGTCTTTCTGGCGTCAGGGATTTCTATCAGAGAGACCAGAAGACAAACGTCTCCCCCAACAGACTCTTGGTTTGTCCCCAACATTTGTGGAAACAACAGCATTTGCCAACTTGCCTGAAAAACATGAAACACAGCACAACAACATGAAGCATAAACTAAACTGCAGGAAACGCAGCTCATACCTCACGTGCACATTTTGTAAATGACTTGGTGCACGACACAAAACTGTCTTCTCACGGCAGATGTCGATAGATGTGCTGAATTAGACGTCTCTTTTTCCCTGGTGGAGTTATTCATTCAGAGGAGCCATTCCCCTCGATAACTAAAGGTGCAACACATAGACAACCTGAGAGGAAGACAGCGCCAGATGGTTGAGTGAAAACATTTCAATAAGTTGTTTATGAATTCATGAGATTTCCGGTAGTTTAATTGGACATTTTCATCCAAGTCTGGAGGAAGCACAAGGACATTAACAGATATAAACACAGTACATGAGACCTCAAACTACAAACAATGTACATCCTCAAAAACAAAGCAATTTGTATTATGAGTTATTAAATCTGGCAGATTTAGGTCCACAAAAATGCTGATATTTAGCAGATAATAGCTTTATCCTCTGTTCTCCCATTCCAGTTCCATTTCAGCCAGAATTCACAAATCTGGAGCAGTGGGACGAGCAGAGACACCTGAGAGAAATACAGTTATTATTAATGCAATTAGTGGGACCTGTGATTAACAGGTCAACGTCTCCTCAGTGAGAAAAGTCCATAGTGTCTAATTAACACCACAGGCACCAAACCTGGAGATTCAGCAAGAGATTGGTTGATGTTTGTTGTTTGTCCCTGTTGGCTGCCACCCTGTCCCCCTCAGAATGGACTAATACACTTGACTTGACACGTCTGCACCCTCAGTACTGTAAAAGCACCCATACAAGTATGATTGAGGCCAAAGTGCTCCAGGGTTAAATTGTCAAAGTAAAACTTCAGAGCTATGAAAACTGTTAACCTCTAAAATATGTTGCACCCAAATGAAACAATAATGCATTCCTCAAGAGTGACATATTTCAATGGTGATACATTAACTAATTAATTAAAAGGCTGCAGGAATATTAAAGTCATCCATTTTTAATAGCTGGAGAAAAATCACCTGGGTCACTAGTGATTTTGACTTATTAACACCTACACACGAGGTGTAAAAATACGATTTCCAATGATAAAGAGCGAACACTGGATTGAAACGAGCAATTATCATTAGTCAGTGACAAATTGACTTTTGCAAACTCAGCACATATGTGAGAGAATGCTCAGGAACATTAAGAAAGATGAATGCTTTAATTTCAAGGGAACACACTTGTGATTAATTAAACACCGGAGGTTTTGAGTTACATGCACCATATGGCTTGCGTCAAAGAATCTGTGATTTCACTGTGGATTATTACAGTCACACTCGTAGCATCAGGCCCTTTTTCAATGAAAACACTTAATCACGACATTTCAGCATTCATAATTAACAAGGTGCCGGCTATTTTTGTTGTCTGGATGCTTCATAAATTACATTTATAAATAAAGGGGATCACAAACCTTATTCAAATAATAAATAAAGCGAACAAAGTGTTGACAGTACGTGTTAAATTAGTGTCAACCACCTACTTATGCCATAGTTTGATGAGTTTCATTGAGCTGTGTTCACTATTTTTAATTATCTTGACTGGACAGCTACAGTTACAATTTTCTGTTTGTCCTACATTTTCGCTGACACATATTTCGTGGTTTTATCGAGATGGCTCTCCTGTGGCTGCAAGTTGCTCAGGCGCTCTCCTGGATCTCCTCCTTCACTTGACGAACACAACTTCACATGGGCTCCGGTGATCAAAGGGCGATCAAAGGAAGCGATTGGATTTGCTTTTGTGCGAGTTGCAGATGTGGCGTTTCGCCGTCAGAACTGCGTCCTCACTTTTATTTTCATTTCCACAGCTTTAGTTCCTGGTTCTATTCACAGCGAGATGTAACAAGCTTGATCTGCCATATGCTCTGTGTTATGAAAACAATTACAAGCTCTTTCCTCCAGCTCGCTTCATTATGGGGATAATGCGCGACTGTCGCAAACAAACACACTCACACGCATAACAGCACAACTTTCTTTTTGATTTGCATCCCTCCGTGCTAATTGAATTTCTTGCCATCAATCAGGGAGGTGATGCTTTCATTGTCTATGTTGTGCAGATTTGAAAAGCATATCCCCCACAAGCTAATCCTTGTTCTCAGTGGAGGCATCAGGGGTCAGATTTTTCTGAAATATATATTTAGAAAACATTTGGACAGATCTTGAGCATGTGTGCGTGTCTGCCTGCAGAGAGACTTCACAGTGGATCATCCATCTCTCCTCAGTGGACACGTCAGTGTGAATAGCTGCCTGAAGGCTCTGCACCACACACACACACACACACTGTGTTTAGAGTGTGTTCTGGGTGTGTTTACAGTTGTCAGTGGGTGTTTTGTTCTGGTTCACGTGTGTAGCACCAGGAATTATTTGGGAAAAGCTGCCAGCAAGAGTCTCCGTCCTCGCAACTCGAGCTCGGAGGTCCGGCTTCTTCCACAGCTCTGATTGGAGTCACACGCCTCATCTGTCTGCTAAAACTTTTTCACCCATATTCATATATCCATTTCATCGATCATGCAGAGGCAGTCATGACATGAGTTTTTCGATGTTTTCTAAATGTGAAGTCAGTCAAATGTGGTTTACAAAATCAGCGTGTGAAGTAAATTTCAGGCTGTGTTTTCTGCTCGATGGAATCATTCACCACGGTTCGTTTAGCTGCACAGATCCTGAAGATACTGAGAGAGTACACACAAATACTAAATACCTCTCGACATCACAACACAAGTGAGTCTACAACCATGCTAGCCCTGCTGTAAGGGTTGTAGTGGTGCTTTGAGCTAAATGCTAACATACATAGAAACAACGAAAAATGGATGACGTGTCTCCATTTCCTCCCAGTGTTAAAAAATATAATTTATATACAGTCTATAAGCCTGCTAAACAACCCAAAACACAGCAAGACCAAAGTATTGGACAAACTTAATTTGAACCTGGTGATGAAAAGACCACCACGAAGATTTTTTTCACAGACCAAAATCTGAAATCTAATGGTGGTGCCAAGGGAAATTTCCAGGATCTCAGGAGTCGGTAGGATTTGTACGTGATGCTGCTGCAAGGTGAGACGTCAGGGGAACACTAAAGTCATCCGGAGCCATTTACAGGGAACATGGATGTTAACAGTACACAAACAAGCAAGATGTCTCCCATATACGACGCAGGATATCAAGGCTGCAAGACATCGTGCGGAAGCCTCGAGGGGCTTTCGTGCAGCGTAAGATTGAGTGTTCACGCCTGAACTCTGGGTATAATCCGAGGAATATTGTGCTGGGATTCTTCTACGCTCCATTATTATCACAAAGGGCACCCCCATGAAGTGAAAATGCTAATTGTAGCCACCATGTGCCCTAATACTGTGTGAAATACGAGAATAATGTGGACAGGCGCTGGAAAAGGGATCAATGTGGCATTTACGTCCTAATGGAAGCCTGTAATGGTCCAAATGAAGATGGAGGAATCAGCCACAGACTGACACGTGTTTCTGTTTGCTTTGCTCCCATTGTCTTGATTCTCTGAGCGTCTCACAAAGTCCTTGAACAAAGTCCTGGGAATAAAAACATGAAAATGAATCCAGAGAGGGAGGAAATTCTGCAATTTATCGAAGACAGAAAGTGCGACATTTGTTAAATGTCACATCAGTGATTTGTCTCAAAATGACTTTTAGATTCATCACGGCTCAAAAATAGAAACAAACTGCTACATCTGCCCTTGAGCGTGTCTGTCAGGCAGACGTTTGCATGACCAACTTAAATATGCCTGAGTGAAACATTATTAAAACACTAATAATGTGAAATTCGAAAGTATGATTGTGATGATTTTTTATTTTTAGGGCATCATATTTGCACGGCTTGGTAAATGATGTCTGGAGAAACATTAATCTGTTGTGTGATGTTTTCAAGACTTTTCCTGTATTAAATGATCTTTCTCCGACCATGACAATGAGCTGCAGACTTTGAAAAGGTGGATTTTATTGACACTTTCAATGTTAACATTTTGCAACTTGCCAGATCCAGTTTGTTAACTGACATTTCCTCATTATTTTAATAGAAAACAGCAAGTTATCTCTCATTTCCCGACCCAATATGTTTTTAATGTAGTAAAAGTTAATTTCTCGTTGACATTTTAGTGTAAGAAATTAATTATGTCCTACAGACTGACAAATAGGCAACGAGAACGGCCCTCAGTAGAGTGCATAACAGTCCCTGTAAATTCAATTAAGCTGCTCCAAATTGCACACACTCATAGATATGAATCGCCCAAATAATAAAACTATAACAGTTTCTTGGAAATTGGTGTGAAGGTCAAAACACACCTGATCTCAAAGGGTTATTGAAAGTGAAAAAAAACCCCTGGATCTGCCCCTTTTGTCTGGATTCTCTGGTAAATCCAGTGGATTCTTTCTGGGCCTGCGTTCCATCGTTCTACTACGTTGATGTGGAAATCTGTTCTGTAGCTTTCGCGTAATCCTGCTGACAATCAAAGACAAAACAGAAAACAAAACAACCAACCAACCAACGTACAGGGTCGAAAACACAACACAACCTGCTTGGCCGACGTCACTAGATGATTACTGTTGGTGAACAGACGTTAAAGGAGACACAACCTCGGACAATTCTGTAAGTTTCAAATTGTTTGGGAAAAGTGTAGGCGACGTGAGAAAGTATTTAAATGAAGGGCTCAATACTAAACATGCCCGCCAGCTTCAAGCTTACGAAAAGAGCCACTTCTGAGTGTGTGTTTATCAGGGTAAACAACACAAGGGCTTTTCTGGGTCGGTGCAGCAGCTGGAGAGGTCGGCACCGCTCATCGTCGCCTTAGACTGAACGGAGTATAAGTTTGTGTGTGTTGCTCTTTGTTATAATCGAGGAGAAAGTGCGGCTCTGCTTTGCATCTTCAAGTGCACCATCAACGATAAACCGCTCTGTCAGCAGAGCTTGTAGATCAAACCATTCTCTCATCAAACAAAATATCAACATCAGCATTCACATGACAGATATCAAAGACAAGTCAGTAATTACAGATGAGCCGCTTGGAATCTCCGCTTGTGAAGAATGGAACCTCCTCCCTGCAGCTCAGTGCTGGATTTCTATTTCCAGGTACAACACAGGAAGGTGAGGAGGTGGGAAGGCGTGTCTCATTATATGGTGTAAACGAGGTTGAACTTCAAACATTTAGCCATTAATTTAGATCGGTGTGAAACTATACAAGTAACAGTATTTTACACGTCTCCACGACCACAATATCTCATAAACAACAAGAAGGAATTTCTTCAGATTTGATAAAAAAGCTTTACTTGGACTAAAGGATGAACTGATTCGATTTGGGGGGTCAAAGGTCAGTGTTTCCACTTCTTCCCAATATCCAGAAAGTAGGCCAAAATATCCCAAATACAAACGCTGCCATCTTGCGTCAAAGACATCAGTATGTTTCGTAGCTATAGAGGGATAAAGACGATATGTGCAACTGACCATATCAGCCTCAGCTGTCGATCATGATGCTTCACCCAGTTTAAAAAAACAAACTTATCTGGAACATGAACACCACATACATCAATTTGATGAGACCTACCTACAACGACAGAAACCATCTTTGAGAACAATTTACCTGACGTCCCATAAACCAACATGGAGGAGGCGGGGTTTATGACTATCTTTGCAACCAGCCACCAGGGGGCGATCAAGATGATTTGGCTTCACCTTTGGAAGCTTTCATGTTTCTGACATTGGCGAATTTTCCTGATTTGGATGCAGGATTTTTCTTTATTGGGCTGAAAATGTACATCAAAAGGTTCAAAGTTAAATTCCACATAAGATGTGAACTGAAATCCATTAACTCTCACATTAGTTTCCCCTCCCTCCTCTGCGTGGATTTAAAATACCACAAAATCTGAATCTCCTGATATTTCACCGTAAATAAGTGTACTGCTCGGTTGCATTGGTCTGTGCTGCAGATAAACCCCACCAACTGTGTGATGGCATTTTAAACACATCATTATGCCCGGGAGCGAATCAAGGGGAGTAATTGCAATCACATGGTTCCTCGTGCACCCTGAAGGTACCGCTCCGTCTGACAAACTCCTTGTAGAGGAGAAGATTCAAATTCCTACATCGTAATATTTATCCTGTTGACACCAAAAAACACACAAACAGATATTCACTTCTACTGGTTTTAACATCAACATCTAATGGAGCCGAGATCTTCAACTGTACTTTTTTATGATGGGTGTAAAGTCCATTAGGGTCCATTTCTCTCTCCTATCACAAGCTTCCATTAACCATATCATTTCAATATGGTTTCATTCACCTCTAAATTAGATTTATGGATTATTAGCTTGGTAGAAAAATACTTTTTCCGGGTCAGACACTTGACAAATATTTGCTATTTATGAATTGTAATTTTAATTCTTAAAATAGGTCTTGATTTCACTTTTATTTCTTGTGTAATTTAAAGTTTGAGTTCATGCTCAAACCAAACCATAAACATGCTTGACCCCTGTGATTCCCAGCTGTCAATCATTAAAACCAAACTTACTAAAACAAAATGCACTTGAACAAACGTCAGTGTGATAAGAACTACCTAACACGACAGAAACCATCTTTGGTCAATTTGGTCCGTGCCCCATCCACGCACATGGGGGAGGCGGGAGACCGATACCGCAGCCAGCCACCAGGGGCCGATCAAGAGGCCATTTGGCTTCACTTTCGGGGGGAGCCGTCATGTTGACACTTTACAGCAGCAGCTCAAACAAAACTATTTCTAATGTCTTTCTACATCTCCCACTTTGAGGTTTGAGCTGAGTAGCTGAGTAACTGATATCAGTCCCAGTAGAGCGGCTAATGGGATTATTACGATGACACTTCAGAAATCATTTCAAGGTCTATCACTGAGGTGCAGGAATATTTTTGCAGCAGAGGCTTGGATTTAGACACATTGTCGTCCACACACAACCACACACACACCCCATTGAGACAAAATGTCCACTGATTAGCATCTTGATTAAAACGGAGCTTTCCCGATTTCCAGCAGCGATTTGATTGAACTCAACTTTTAACTTTGATTGCTGCGTGGTTTTCGAGTAGAAGGACACTACTGCTGTTTTAGAGTAAACTTTCCTTATCTCCCTGAGGCTTCCTGAGTGTCTCTCTTACTTCGTGGCAGATTCTTGGCAGGGGTCAGCAAAGGGGGTGCATCCCCCAAAAAAATTAAAACGAAGAAGAAAGAAAAGTAAGATTCCTCGATATTGGTTTTCTATCGCTCATTATCAGTGAGATAATGTCATTGTGTGGGTGAATTAACCTCAGTGGAGGGGGACGCCCTCGTTCTAGAGAAGATCTCAGTCAGAAGTAGGAGATGGGGGAGGGAGTGGGGGGGTTGGTTGACCCCAGGTCAGGGGAGGAAGGGAGCGGGGGAATGTAGTGCACTTAAAGAGGATTTAGATGGTTGTGCTATTTAGTGTTTGTGTATCTTTAAAGGGAAGTTGTGTAACAGATAAATTACTAAGAAGTGTGTTGTTCTATAGATATAGGATTTGTGCAATTTACTTTTGTTTCTGTGTCTTTTTCATTAGCAATATGCAACAGTCTTAAATAATTTGATAGTCTCTATTCTTTGTATTTCACTTTTGTTATTGTTGCGATTGTATATAATTTCAGTATTTATCGTTGCTTTTGATATAAATAACAATACTGAAGGGGGGTTTGCCCAGGGGCCCCATACCATCTAGGACCGCCCCTGCTCCTCAAGGGGCGGGAAACAGCTGCAGGATAAACGACTGGAAAGTTAAGACCATAGCAGAGTCGATTAAATTAGGTTAAACAATCTTTTGATTCGTGGTTTATTATGCATGACCTTTTTTAAAACCAGGGTGCAATTTATTGATTTGCAAGACTTAGTTTTTTTTTTATGATTTTCCATTCATTTTAGGACATTATTATTATATTGCTGCTCTATTTCACAGTGACTGCACTTAGGACCCTTTGGATAGGTTTGTCTATTTGGAAAAAGAGTATGTGAGGTGCTCCAGGCGCCATTTCAGCGATATCACTCTACTGCGGATGCAATGGTGTTTTTTTCACTCGCAGTGACAATCACTTTGAAATGCATTTACATTTGATGTAATGTAAAAAGTGGACTGTAAAAGTATTTACGACGTCTAAAAAAAAGGTTTGGAAACATGTGATTATTGTGTTTTTCGATGCTCCTTTCAGCCTCACCGCTGTTTTAAATGGCACAGACCAGGTACATGGTATTGATAATCGGTGGCTGGTCCATTACTCCTAATTATGTCAATCATCACCCATAGATTTTAAATGGCATGTTACACCCCGCTGGGAGCTTTTATGGCTCCGTATTCATCAAAGTCAAATTGAAATTCAAAGCACATGCAGTACAAACTACAATGACACCTCCTGGATCTCTTCAAATTGTATTTTGCTGTGACTCTGTCCTTGTCGCTAAGTGTTGTGAGTCTGAGCTGAATGAACTAATGAGAAAACTTCACAATCTGCAGAAACACACCAAACTATATATGTTTTAATAATTATGGTTGTCATCATGCTGACACGTGTGGCTAGAGTTTCTTTTTTTATCCCTTACTTTCCTCAAAGGTAATTTTCCCTTTTCCATTGCTGTTTAATTTATGCCACAATGTCTTTGAATAATAAAAAAATGTACAGCAGTAATTTCCGGAGACCTTTAAAGGACGCAGGACTCCTGCTGGCTCCCCTTCTGTATTCGACTGTAGAGGAACATATGTACAAAGACAAGGTGACAGAAATCTGCCTCAGATGAGAAATGGGACAGAAATACATGTGTGAAAAGTATTTTTTTTTTTAAGTCTGTATCCAGAATATATTTTTTACACTGGGATTCCAGAAACTCGGAATCTCACAGAAACTCGGTGAGGCTCCGACATGATTAGTACCATTAAGATTATTTAGTAAACCATAGTTAGACCTTAATTTAATGTGGATTGCTACTCGATTTGCACAATGAATTAGCTGTGTGCTCGGAGTTTAATACATTCTACGGTTTAGAGGTGGTCTAACGTTTTCAACCTAGTGGAGAAAACCAAAGAGTTTATTTTAATTTAGCTTGAAAAATGAGAAAAATAACACATGGTTCACAGGCCATACATCTTCCTGTAAAGCTTGAGCTATTGTTTTTACTTTGGACCATATTAGATTAATGTCCGGTGCCAAATGTTCCCATTATGGCCAAACCTTCCCTGGTGTGGAGCAAATACATCATCATACTTCTAGTTCTGGTTGTTGGGCTTCAAACTGTACAATAAACACATATTGACCAAAACTAAAGTACTTCAAAGTCTCCTGGAAAGCGATACAGGTGTCTCACCACTGTGCTAAGTATAGTTTCTTCCCTGGTGTGTCACCCAACTGAACTCTGCCACCTGCTGAACTCTGCCTCTGCCTACACACACTGACCGTCCTCCCTACGCCACTCTTAAATGTCCTCTCAGTCCTTTTATCCTAACCTTTAATCAACCTTCTCACACAGTTTACATTTACTTCACAGCGCTTTTACACCGCTTCTATTTTTGTCTTCTTTACTCGGTGTATTTACATTGCTGCGGCACACTGGGTCCTGTTATTGTATTAGCGCTGTGTTAAATCATCACCATCTTTTTCACAGTTACATCCCACGTGTCACCACATATTTATTCATTTGAAAAATGTGTTCGTAGAATCTACATTTGTACAAATGAAAGCATCGATGAAAGCCTGCAGCCCCATTGTGTAGTCAAATACAAAACTTTTTATTAGAGGCAAATCCTGAATCCTTAATCCACACTGGTCACAATATCTAAAATTAAGTTTAATGTAGTTTGTGCTGGTTGTAATGTAACTTTGTAGTGGAAACACTTCTAGTTCACAGTCAACGTGACATGTTGCCTGTTGTTTGCTCTTCTTGAACTTATTTCAGCAAAAAGCCAGGCAGCAAACTTTTCTTCTGGGTTCAGTAAATATTCTTAAAACTGGTGGCATTGTGCTGCCGTCTGTTGAGCCGCCGCAAATACACATCTCTGCCACATTCCTGTCACAGATGGATTTGGAAAATTCTAATTTAGAAAGTGGGCTGCATGCACGCACGCACGCACACACACACGCACACGTCCATGTAAGCTTAAATGCGTGCATGCCTGTGTGTAGTGACTTCCACTATTGCTTGGTTTCAGGTTACCAGGCCTTCCTCTCTCGTCTCCTGTATTTCAATCTGTCTTTTTCTCTGCCGGCTCCAGGAGTCTGGCTGTCTGCTCTCTAAATAGAGTTGACCTCAGTGCAAACTCGGTGCTGCTACTGTCTTCAACTCCGCATGGGAGGCGATGCATGTGTAGGACGTACGAGTGCGAGGCTGCGTGTGCAGTGTAAAAGTCCATATGAGCAGTTCGTCTGATTTATTTAAAAAGGATGAAACAAAAGATTCAGATGCTTTGTAGTCATAATGAGATCTGGTTTGGCCTTTATGCAAAAACATATACAATGGTACAAAACTCTTTCCTGCTGAGGTTTTCTAACGATGCAACGAAATTCAAAAACGTATACAAATCAAATTTAACATATTTATTTGAAAGGGTTTTACAGGACGAAATGAAGATAGCAGCAGTATATCAGTCTCAGTAACATAAACAAGTGAAAAACTTGCATTTGTGCCAGAGAGGTTTGTCTTTAAGTGGGAGTCATTACGTTTTTTGTAACCAAGGAAAATGGCGATGAATGACAACAACACTGTGCTTATGTTCATTGCATATTTGACTTGTCGTGCGATGCTTCTGCTGTTCAGGTCATTTCTCATTCCTGCAAATGTCATTGTCTTTGTATTTAGTTAGGACTGAAATCCCCGTGATTTCATCTATATTACAGATCTAACACTGAAAGGTTTGAATGTGCATCAACACATGAAGGCAGGTGAGCAAAGAAACACACTGTAAGCTTCCTTAGAAGGTCATCGCAGTGTTGGAATGACTGATTGTCAGGATACTTTTTTAAATATTTGGTTTCTTTTGGATTATATGACATATGAATCTTTATATTTTGGTCAGCCAGCGTTCAAACCCGCCTTTGTGTCCCAGTGGTCGCGCTCATGACCATTGTACGAGCACTTAGGATCGTGTAAGATGGATTTCTCTGTTATCAGTGTGGAAGGGAGGTTGTTTTAATAAGTCTGTCCTCACTCTCCTTTAAAGGAAACTCTGTACAGTTCAAGTTCGTAGGGCGGATGAAACAAGAGAGCAAGCGCACCATCCTCAGCCAACGTGAGTTCAGGGGAAAAGGGTTAATTAGGTTTAATTCAGAGGTGTTATTCCCTCTCTACCTTCAGAGGGGCCTATTCAGCAAAACACAGAGGAGAGGTGACTTTTAAAACAGCCCTTGAAGGTGGCAGCGTTTAACAGCCGAGGACAGACAGTCCTCCCCGTCTTTCAGTTACAGTTATATTACATGACGAGACTCAGCCGCGTGCACACGGAGCAGACAGGGGACACATGTAGGCCAGAGAAGACACATCCCCAGACACATATCCAGGAAGAAGACTTACTTAGCAAAATCAAATTGTGTTGCCAAGGCGAACGTCATGAAATAATAACACGATACTGCATTTAGACCACGGATGTGTTATATGTAACACATACTCTCAAAACAAAAAGCCGTATTACCTGTCACGCACTTCATCACATTCTGAAACAGCGGCGCTGACAAAGAGGCGGCTGCAAAGGGTTCGACAGCTGGTGCAATAGGAAGGTCACAGAGAGAGATCAGCCTCCCGCGGCTTCAGGAGTTCATAATTAACACATTTCCACCTGGTACATTCTCCATCCCGTCCGCCGTCAGATCACCGGGCCTTTTTAAAGCCGTGCAGAGCTTCGGCAGATCAAAGCTGCAGAAACTCCGCGAGCCGAGACTGAAAGACATCAACCCAATTACCTTTTAAATATTCACTCTCGACATGTTACCAATTAGACCGGGCTCGAATTGCTCCAGGTGTTTGAAGTAAGAAAATTAAAAGAAAAGGACTGAGCCCAAAACGCTCTGTTTAAGGAGGAGGACTAATGAATACAAATGTACTTTGTATTTCCTGAAATTTCTTTTTAATGGTCCTGTGAATTGTTGCTTATTTGCTAGTGATAGATTGAGCCGGAGTCATTGTATCGCTGCCTTCATGTTGGAACTTGGGAGCTTGCGTGGTCGACACAGGAGGTGGTGCATGGTGTGTGCTTGGCGTTCAAGTCACAGCGTGATGTAGGAAATGACAGAAAGCTAAAGAAATGTATATTTTCCTTATAACGAAACTATAATTGCAACATATCAACTTACCATGCAAAGAAAAATTGCTGTTTTTCCGCCAATTTCTGAAAACGCTGTGAACTTTAAAGATGAAACTTCAGTGAGCAGCTGTTTTGCTAACTTTGTTTTTGTTAACTTCTGCAGATTCAGCCGAATAGATCATCAGGGTCAGTGTTACTAGACGATCCAGCCTTGATGCCTGGCTGGAAAAGAATTGTTTCTTTACAAATGGGGGGATTGAGAGAAGAACTGTTCAGAGTGCAATGTTCGATTAGCTTAGACTGTTTTTGGTTGCAAGCACTATTTTGAGTCTGTACAGGAGATGGTTCATTTTTCACAAAAACTGAAATGCTCCTTTGTTTAGGTATTCTATCGTCCAAGAACAATTTGTATTTCATTTCCACTTTTGTGCCCAAATAAGCAAAGCACAAATAACACTGAGTTTGTGGGTGTACCAATGTTAACAGTAACCGAGCAGTGAATGGAAAAAAGGAAACCAGACGCAGCAGCAGACAACAGGAGGAAACAAACAACCGAGGCAGGTGTTTTTTGGGGGGGAAATATAAGTGTCAGTTGCATGTTGACTTTCTGTCTGTGATCATGGATGATTAGCGGGACTCTATCCCTGAGGAGCTGAGCCCGTATAAATCCCTCCACTCTCTCTCTCTCTCTCTCTCCTGAGCCCCTCCGGAGAATCACTCAGTGTGCTGGGGATGAGCCAGCGTGCGATCCGTGTGTGAGAAATAGATTTTGAATATTTGGATCACGGGAGGCTTCTGGGAGGAGCAGCGCCTGATAACGCCGTCACTAAGGTAAATCACCCGTGACAAATTCTCCCCGAGCAGAGAAGTGAGCAGCCGCAGATGCTGAGGGGAGACAATTTTCTGGCTGATTCTTGGACCCAGTCTAACCAGCAGTTACCAGTGGTGAGTTTGGCTTGGGTGAGACGCCGACCATCCAGACAGTCTGTCTCTGCGAACTTCTGGTGCCAACTGGACAAAGTCAAGGCAGAAAAACCCAAACCCCATCGCAGCCACTTTAAATTACTAAATTGCCCTAAATTTACAGGGCATTCCGCTGAAAGTACCAGACAATATCAGACCTCTTACAGCTCAACCTTTTTGGTGTTATTTTCACCAATTTGGCAAACCAGCATGAAAAAGATGATAGAAACACCATAGTGCAGGCATGAGACAGAGTTTGGAAAACAAAAACTACGCTACATCCGTTCATTGACTCGTCAAATTTGTACAAAGTCATACAACCGGGACAAACTCAATGGAATAACTGTGAAAAGCACCATGTCGCTTCTAAACCCGTAGGACTGAGCACTGCGAATGAAGTCACAGACGATTTGCAAAAGACACAACAATATTAACAACCTTGGATTCTGTTGATCCCTGGACTCTTATGAACTAAAGGAATAGGAAAAACTCATGAAATCTAACCGATGCCTACATGTGTGCTTTCGAAGTGAACACAAACTGGTTAATGGGACTTTAGCTGGAGTTTATTTTACACTGTCTGTCGTGTGAGGGGATGAATCGTGCCTTGTTTATTCTAATTGGATCTTTCTCCATATTTATTCAGGGTGGCAGACATGCCGTCGGGAGCTCTGGGGCTTTTCCAGGTGGCCGCAGGGTGGTTTTGGTTTTGGCCTGTGAACAGTCAGCTTGATCAGCAGCTATATAACAAGCAGCGGTGAGTTGATGGACCTCTTGCATCAGGCGTCACCTCACCTGTGTATAATGGCTACCTCGCTCAACTGGTGCAGCTCGCAGGCATGAGTGTGTGTGTGTGTGTGTGTGTGTGTGCGTGTGTGTGTCTGCTACTGCTACTGCCAGCCCTATCGTTCTAGAAGGAACTTTCCTCGGATAATGCTGTCAATGAATAATTGGAAAAGTGAAGAGTTGTAACCAGAAAGAAGTCACAGGATTTCATCCATCATCGGAGCAACGGAGTAAAACAGACAGAGAACATTGCAAACTCCCCTTCTCCTCTTATTTATGAACTTGCAGCCACCACAGTCCCCTGTAATATATGCAATTGCAAAAATATATATATAGAAACTAAATAAAAATGATGCTAGTATGATATAACAAAACGTACAATATATTCATAATATTGATATAATATCTAGCTGCATTTTTTGGGGTCTTTTTGTAAATTATTGCATTTTGTGTTCTGGATAACTTTCCCGATGGTTTGTGTGAGAGAATCCTGGGATGAGTCGAATCCTCAGCACTGAGTTATTGTTTCGCTCCACGTTCCCTGTTTGATTACACCTTGTCTCACACATAAAGTTTTACTAGAGCCAGCGTCTGACTCCGAGCCTCCGGGGCACAACACAAACAACGCGCATTAATTGAAACATTACAGGGGAGTGGCTGCGAGCAAAAATAATTCATCAGGTTGGAGTGTGAACATCTCAGTTTGAATTTCTGCTCAGTGGCAGCAACGGCGTAATGGACAAAGAGAAAAGTGCCCCTCTAATGTTTGACTATTAGAGATGACATGTTTCTCGCATTTCTTTCAGTTCCACAATTTTCAGCCTCTTAGAATATTTGACATGTTGGGGAAGCAGAATTTGTCTTGAAGGCAAAACACTGCAGGGAGCCTCTGCTGGTACTTTTCTTACTTTTCCTTTACTGACAAATAATATTTCAAACTGGAGCTGTCACATTCTTTTTGTGTTGATATCGTGAACTGTAATTGATCTAAATCCCAAACGTTTTTTAAAAAAGTATTATGAATAAACTATTTACTTATTGTTAATGTATTGTTATCGTTTTCTCCGATATGACTCACGTATGATCATGTCAATTTTACGTTACTGGGACAATAGTTGTTGCTGCTGTCACGCTTCAGATTCGTTTGCCTGCAGAAATAGTGATTCCAGAGATCAAACTTTGAATTTGACGGTCTTAATGTTGCTAATGGTAGCATGTAGAGCTAACTGGTGTATTACTCTAAAGTCAATTAGAAAACCGCAGGCATCTCAAGTGACATCAGCAAACAGCCAAATGATGCTTAACTGCCTTTTAGGGTACACAATAGATTTTAACTCAATTCAAGGTTACACAATCAAAACTTTAACCACGATCGGGGCGAGATCTGTGCCGTGGTTAAATATAAACCTTCACTGACAGTGGAAAATGTCAGGTCACTCAGAGCATCACAGATGAGAGAAAGTGTTCGATCCCCATCTGTCACTGTTTCGATGTGGAACAGCAGCCGGTTTCCCTCTGTGAACCCCCAGAGGCACGAAAACACATCTCTGCTGTTTTTCCTCTCTCACTCCTCTTGACACGACTTGAACTTTAATGGCAGTTCGTCATATATCAGGGTTCTGAGAGGGAAACACACACAACAAAAAAGGGACAACTCTATCGAGTCTTGAGATGACATGCAGCCCTCTAACAGGAAAAGTGGTGAAGAGAAAAGTGAGGTAGTTTTTTAAAAGTAATTAAACTACTATAAATAAAACAGTATGAGAGAAGTTGGACTTAAAGGTTCTGTGTGTAGAATTTTGTGACATCTAGTGGTGAAGTTGCATGTTGCAGCTGAACACCCCTCACCTCTCCCTCCCCTTCCAAACACGAGAGAGAACCTGTGGAAACCTTTAGTTGTTATAAAAACTCAAAAGGTTTAGTTTGTCCTGTCTGGGCTTCTGTAAAAAACATGGCTGCCTCCGTAGAGAGGACCCGCTCCTGATGTAAATATAAAGTTTTTAAAAATAAACAGCCCATTCTAGGGTGTATCACACACTAGTGAAAACATTACTAGGATTATTAAAATTAAATTGATGCCACTAGATCCCTTTCACCTAAATCTTTGGACCTCTAATATTTGTAATATATATTATGAAGATGTCTAAATTTGACTGTATGCACTTAAAAAACTTAAGCAATTAAATCTACTACAGGAACATCTCACCTCTGCAATGTCTTATCTTGCTTCTACAAACACAGAACTGGCAAAGCACACTAAAGGTACAGTCGTGATTATTTAATACCGTTATCCAAATCAGAGCAGCTATGGTTTGCACAGCGTGTGGGTACATTATGTTGGTGGGGTGCCCCAGCATGCCAATTAATGCACCCGTTGTGTTTTCTGTGGCATTAAAAAAAAACAACAAAGTTTGTGTTTAAAGCTACGACCTGAAACTTTGTTGCGTGTGAAACTACAGCAGTGGGAAGATGGAGCGTCTGGTGTCGGCAACCTGCTCAAATGCTAATTTATGCCGCCTTTACATTCGAGAAGAGAGATCTTATATTCATATTTATTTTTAGTCATATTCCCACCTTTACCTACTGCAACGACTACTTTGCATGCTGGTCTCTCTTATTCTTCGCTCTATGTGCAGCTGTAACACAATAATTTCCCAATTTGGGATCAATACAGTTCATCTATCGATCTATATGACCTTTCCTATCCATGTTAGTGTCGCCGCTCACTAACTTCCATGCATCCTTTACGTTGGATGGTTCTATATCTTTTGCTTGAACCCCCCCCCCCCCCCCCCCCCCCCCCCCCCGATTTCCAGTGGTAGTGCTCTGTTTTGCTTTCAGAGCTTTTTGCCGAGCCGCATGAGAATCCGATCTTTGTCGCACGTTAATTCAGGTAAGTGACTTGTTCAAACATGCGCCTCCTCATCTCCGGACACTGTATTCAAGCTGTTTTCAGACGTGCTTTACTCCCTTGTTTACCCGTGAGATGAAACCGCTGCACCGCTGGGGATTCCGTCCGTCCAGTGAAGAAAATGAGCATTGATTAGCTGGAGGAACATCCATTTGCATTCAGACCGCTCCACCATTTCCCAGTTCTTCGTCATTAATCACAACACTCACTTTATTCCTGAAATGCAGTTTTTTGTAGCCCGGCAGAAATGATTCGCCAGCTGATATGTGATGGAATAAATGTTTATTTTCTCCACTTTTCATCACGTACAGTCGGAGAGTATTGATTTTTGTCTATTGCATATCATCTACTATGCATGAGGAATAATTGCCCTCTCTATCTCTATTCCCCCCCCCGGCTTTCATTCTCTGTGTGCTGCTCATGCACAGCGCCACTGGACCCAGGCAATATTAGACAATTACACATTTTTTAATCTCTGTAGCAGGTACGTTACTACAGGACAGTAAATCATCAGGATAATGCCTTGGATGGAACATATCTTCTAATGTCTGTCTTAAAGGCGTCATAAAGGCAGTACTCTACACAGCTTGACCTTCATCTCATCCCGTCGCTGTTGTAACTGAGAAACTTTTTGCAGTTTCAGTTAATTCCACATTTGGCTCAGAGGAGTTTCGTGATAAAAGTTCCCTGACAGAATCTCCCCACGTGAAAATATAAATGTGCAGCCACTGCTTTCCTGATGGAGTAGAAGAGGCTGAAGTGACAAGATGACGCAAAGAAGTCAAAAACAATCACACAGTCTTTAAAGAATGTTTTCATAAATGTGACATTATTTCTAAAAGAACACACCCAAGTCCACAGCATGTAAACAAACAAGAAATGGTAATTCCCCCCCAGTAAAATGGAGACTCTGTGAGTGAGCCCTCGTGAGAATACAGCAGGAGATTCTCTGGATGATACGTTGATCACATGGGAAAGGTAAAGTCCAGATAATGTCCTGACCCAAATTTATGACTTTAAACGGCTTATGTGACCTTTTTCTCACAATACTACCTGGACCTGAATGTGTAGTAATTTAATTGAACGGATGTATTTTGGCACACAGCTGAAACAATGAAGATCTTATACCGGATTTGAAGCCCGGCCTTGATTAAAACAGGACCCACTGACACATTGTTTATTCAGTCTTAATAGCATTTATTCCTGAAGTCTCATATTAACCCTGGAACCTGAGGAAAAGAGATCACATCACTCCGGTTTTGGCATCTTTAAACTTCCTGTATCGCTGATGATTGGTTTAAAAGTCTCTTAACGTTGCACCCTCATACGTTTCTGATTGTTCATCTGAGAATGTTCCTGCTCGTCCCCTCAGGTCTTCTACTGCAGGTTTGCTAAATATCCCAAAAATGAACTAAAAAAAGTTTGGCTAAGCACCTTTCTGTTGTTATGCACCAAAGGTTTGGAACAAACTCCCACCACACATCAGACAAATTATTTCTGTTGATAGTTCTAAGAAAACACATATTTATATGATCTTGCTTTTAGTTATTTGCCTTCATTTTATGCCTTTAATTAGTTTTATGCCCCTAAGTTCCATTGCTAACTTGTTCTTATTGATCAATCCTATTTCATGTCTTTGCTTTTATTGTAAAGCACTTAAAGCTGCATTCTATGTATGAAAGGTGCAATATAAATAAAGATTATTACTATTATTGATATTAACCTTTATGTCTATGGTGTTCAGGGGCTGCAGGGCATTTGCCCTCATCTTTCAGCATGTTTGGCTCCATTCATATAAAACATTTTAATTAATTTATCTTTTATATATATGATATGAAAACCAGGCAGAGCCTCTCAGACACACACTGAATTTAGATGAATAATCTGATGTGAGCTGCAACGATGCTTAAGGATATTAAATATTTGTTGCGACAGATGGGAACGTGTCTTATGTCATAAATGTGCAGGATCCAAAGAGCGGCTCCGTCAAACATTTGTAGCTGGTAAAAATCATCCGCGACATTTTCATGCAGATAAATCTCCGTATTTCTCCTATATGCCAGATGCATACATGCACCATACATCAGTGACTCAACCAGTTAAGGTTTTTACATTTGCTTCTCTGAACACCTGCGTTTGAGAAGCTCCTGCTCCTTTACCATCAGCGCCTTGTCAGTTTGACAGCATAGAGAAATGGATGATTTAATCTGCACTGAAGCAGAGCACAGGACTTGTCAAAACTGTCACTGACAGCGCCTCATATAGAATGTCATGAATATTAGTCGTGACATGAGTTCGCGTCGTTTGTTTAATTACGGCTTTTGCAATGTGCCTCTCGTGACACAAAGGCGAAGAAACCAAAGAGCTTTTGCTGATGATAACAACAACAGTATATTATCAGCGACCTGTTTGTTCCCCTCAGTACCACTCAGTCAACTCGGCCTCTCGCTGCCACAAGTGTATTAACTCAAGGTCATTTACTTCAACCCCTCCGTGTCAACTCGTTTATCCATTTTCAAGGCTGCTGTTCCACCTCTGCTGCCGCACAGAATCCCATCAGGCAAACCGATGCCACCACCCTTTCTAATTTTGTTCAATTTGAACTGGTATTTGCCGGGATACCCTGTAATATGTGTTCAATTTAAGGATATTATACTTTTAGTGGCGATGGTGGGGAGCGTGCAGAATTGAGAGATGGAGGGATAGCGGTGGCCTCGAGGGACCTTTATCCTGGTGATTTCATTTTGGAAAAAACTTCCATTTATCCTCATTTTAGGGAGCGGTGCAATATCACACAGCTGTCCACCTCAGACATCTTAGTATTTCACGTACCGTTGACATCCAGGAGTTTCTGCAGTAAGTGTTCGCAGCTCAAGCAGACAATGGATGCTCTATCTCTGCTTTAAATCCGCTAGATCTGGATTTTTATTTTGGATCCACACACTCAAAATCATCAAGAGCCATGAATTATTCGCAGAGGAATAGACGGAAATGTTGAAAAAAAAACAGATTTGAATCCGTACTAAACTTTAATGGGGTCTTAGCGGCATCAGGCCCCCGACCGTTTCAGTGAATGTTTGTGTAATCCGGCTAAAAGACAAACAAACAGACAACCTTGGCGGACATAAACATATCCTCCTTGGTTGAGGTGATACTAGATTATTGGTTGGGGGGGCCACTTTAAACTTGTACGTACGATGTGTGCGTTTCGCTGGGTTTGTGCGTCCCGTAAGGCAATTAAAAAAAACAAGTGATAAATGAAGGCTTTTCTGGCTTTTGGAGATAAGCTCACACACACACAACTCCTATCATGCAGCCATTCATCACTTTTTGGGGCTTCTTAAGCTGCCATTGCTTGTTCCCAGTCTGCTTCCTCATATTGGAGCGTTAAAAGAAGTGAAAGTGACCGTTTGAAGATCTCAAATCTATCTCTTCTCTTAGTTCGGAGAAGCCTTTTTACATTATCATCGCCTTCCTCCCGATATAATGTGATTTCTTTAATAAACCCATGGTTAGAAAACACAGAACAAGGCAGCAAGCAGAATGAGCCCAGAGCATCTAGACTTATATATTAAAATACGGTCTATAGAAAGCCTTTACAGTCTTTTTCCTTTTTGGTTTCTGTCGTCCTCTTTCTTTTACCAGCCGCTGCCTGGTTTCCTGTTACTCCCCACGGACTTGGTCAGAATGTGCTTTTAATTACAGCACACAATAAACTGTGGGAGACCGACGAGACTTTCATCACTTGTCCTCAATTAAACTGGAATATGATGCAATGTGGTCGCTTAAAACCGATTAACACAAACAAACATTGTCACGTGGGCTCATGTAGTGACTCATGAGCACTGGATCAGAGAATATTCTTCATCATGAAATGAATCTGAGCGTAAGACGACGATGTTAATGTCGACATCTTAATGAGGCATCACAAGAGGAGAAGCGTGTACGAATCGGAAACGGTCATAGATATGGACATTGCCCTTTAAATCGGCCTGTGAATAAACTATAATTAAAAAGTTCTACCTCTGTTGTCCGGTCACAGTTTGTATTCAATCATAGGTTTAAGGATAAAGCTAATGGCTGGTAAACACTTCGGACCCAATTTGCTCCTTTCGACTACTGCAGAGGCATCTTTTCCGATTAGAGGCCAGTTGAAGCTGATTACCCAAATTACCATGAACTGTGAGGGGTTTACAAAATAATCGTAATGCTCCCAATTGTGTGGGATCCTCCCAGATCTCAAAACATGTCTGATTCATTCCTATTTTATTGCTCTTTTTACGTGCAAGTCGTCAATCCTCCTTGATCACAAGAGTTTCTCTGAGAATCAACCAACATAAAATCATTTCCTACAAATCGTCCAGTGTGTGCGTTCTGATGGAAATCGGTTAAATCTGTCATTATGCCTGTGGTCTCCTACATTTTTTAAATTGGTTTAGCGTTGAAGACCCTGTATTGCGCACGAGGCTGAAAATGTTTTAAAATGAATTCACTTAACAACAGGTGGGAAACAAGACAGAGCAGATAAACCTTATCTTCTGCCGCTAAATGTGAGATTCTGGACAAATCTGTCCAGAGGCTGAATTGAGGAGTCGGTCTTCTCAGTGTCCATCAGAGTATAACAGGTTGATACGAGCAGAATAATAATATTCCATTTCGCGTTTAAAGACGAGTGTGATTCTAAAAGATTGTTTCTGTGTGTTGCGTTGACATCATTCCTCTAGCAGCAAATCATATTACATATATATAGAGAATATATAAATATATATATACACGTGTGAGAAGACAAACCAGCCTTGTGGGGTTTTAACCTTCAAACAAAGAATTTGTCCTCTTGATTTACCCCATTTTCTCTGACACTTACAATCCCCAAAGACTCAGTGGCAAATTGTTGTGTCATTTGTGCGTCTAGCTTCAGCCATCAGCTGATTGATTAACCTCACCACTACATGTAAACAGTCTTGCTCTCAGCAATCCTTGAGGTTTTCCTTACAGCCCACAAAGCTTATCCCAACTAATCATTCTTGAGGCATTACCCTCTGTATAAAATTCACCTGTTTATCTGTCCCCATAGATCTGGATGAAATATTCTCTCCCGCTAAAAAAGAAAAAAAGAATCTGATTGTTATTCTGCGAATGCGCCGCGGCTCCGGTGCATTCATGAGAGACTCTACAGATAAGAATTCAGTTCCATAGTAAACCCGGTTAATAGGTTTGAGAGGGAAGGAATGACATTTGAAAGAACATAAACAAATAAAAGATTTTTTCCCCGTGCTACCGGAGCCTGACAACCTCCGAAGTGTTTGTCTAGGTGATACACATGCTGCCTTTTGCACAAAGGTCAACACTGAAAGAAAGGTTAGCTCTTACCTCGTGTCAGCGGGTAATAGACTCAGAAATTGGCCTGTTTATGATGTAAGGTAAAATATCAACAGAAAAGGCCATTTCATTGTCAACACAATGACATGTACAAAACAAAACATGAGAGTTTGTTTGTGCTGGAGTCCTGTTGAGGTATTCTGCTTTTAGGTGGGGTTAATTTCTTTTTGTTTACACATTTCCTTGTTGTGGCACAATGTCTTGACATTTGCAGGTCGATCCCCATAAGAGCTTGGAAAGAAAACCATTGTGTGACCAGTGAACCCTACAGCAGCAAGAGACATGCTACGGATTGAAAATGAAATCACATAAACCCCTTTATGATGAGACAATCCTGTTTGGTTTGGTTTGAAGTAGGAACAGAACGGCTTTGTGAAAGATAATTACGTTTAAAATGAGGACTGATGCTGTAACATCTTCTTCCTAATGTGGACTTTGTCAGAAAAGCTGCTTTCAGACATGCACTGAACTCCGGAGAAGCTACGACATTCTCCCGAGGGGACGTATGTGACAACGCAAACGTTTATGTGACCAACTCCTTCGTAAAAACTTTGCAGATTGTCCGAATGAGCGTTTGCGCTGGGCGTCATTTAAAAAAACATCACGTTTGGGGGTGGTCTTTTCTCCAAGTTGCAAACAAAGGGACTAACAGATGAATGGTTTTGCAGCCGCTCAAACAACAATGATGCAGCTTTAAAGATTTTTGTTTTTAATGCTTTATTTAAACCTTTTTGTCGACCTGACAAGTTTGACAAGACAACAGACCATTGTGGGAGTTTTTTTTACCCTCGAACAAAACATTGTTACTCTCAATTTGCAGCGTTTTTCCCTGAGTGATGCAAACATTGCCTCATTATTTGAGCAAAACTTCAGCCGTGATTGATTTGCTTCATCACAACAGTCTCGTCGAAAACACACCTTCAGGTTTACACGATAAACGATTGTTCATTATTAATGAACACATTTATGTTAATTAATACAGAATTGCACATACAGATGCAGTAGATACACTGCAGGGAAACGTGGTAATGTTGAGAAATGCAGCCGTTTCAAAGATGCAACACATTTTTATATGTGATTAAAAACAGTGAAGTGGAATAGAAGGCATTTAGCTTCGCAAGCTCAGCATCTGTAGCAGATTTACTGAGTATATTCCCCTGTTCAGGCTAATGAGAATAACATTGACTCAATGACCACTGCAGCATTTCTGCTCCCAGCAAATATACAGCTTCGTAAATATAGAAAGTTTTATACCCTCAGCAAAATAACAGAAAGGATTGAAAACAACATGCATCTCAAATCTGAATGAATCAATATAGAAACACGTCTCACATTTTCTTGGACGTCACATTCGACTTAATAATTAGGACAAATACAAAATGAAGGAAAGGAAGGTCAGAGAATTGATCATAAGTATTGAAGATTTCATAGGAAATCCGAATTTGGTGAAGGTTCCTTACAACTGCTCAGCAAACACATGTGTTGAAAACGTTTGTCCCACTTCTTACCCTGGGCTCCAGTAACTCATGTTCATTAGAGCCTCTCTCTGGCTCCAGCCCACCGACTTCCTGGTAAGTGGCTTTGAATTTACACTGGCTCTACAATAAATGCAAACATGTCATAATTCCAGGCGTCGTTTTGAGTAAGGCGCACGACACTCGTGAGCCTCGTGACTGCCATGTCATCTCAGTCATTACAGCCTTGTCTTTGCTGCTGTGTGTTTAAGTCTGAATAAACCACACGGTGTTCCTGTGGGTTTGGAATAAGCTTTAGGATTCAAACAGCCTATTTAATGGTATATATTTTCTTTCTCCTCGAGGATATGTGGGATTATAGAAGTGGTGGATTTGGTTTGTTTACAAGTTTAAACATTTAAATCACTGGAAGGTTTAGCATCTGATTTATTGTTTATATATTTTCTGATTTCTAACTATTTTATTTCTGGATATTTACTGTAACCATACGTATATGGATATATAATAACGCTATTTAATAATAATATATAATAAATAAACAGTTCTATTAAAATCCTCATAATTGCATTTCATGTGGATGTAAAATTATGTATATGCGTTTATGAGTGTGTGTGTTTATACACACATTTGCTCAGGTATACACATTGAGATCATTGTTGTTTGTTAATTTTTGTAAATTTCTTTATATTTGTGAATACATTCGATTTTGTAGCTTCATTCCCTTTTCATCATCGATTAGCACCAATAGATTTCAATTAGTGCAGTGACACGCACTTATCCTTGTTAACATCTCCAATTAATTTGACTGATCCAATTAATTTGACTGCAGGCACAGCAGCATTTGTCATTCAGCGAGACACTAATCATATACTACAGATAATAACTAATCACACACCAGATTTTCAAAGTCATGATAATGTGCATTCACTGAAACTCTCACTTTGGGAAAAGAAAGAAGCAAAAAAACAACCTTCAGACACGTTGAACCTGTTATCTGAAGAAATGTGCTGACGTCTACATCAATGGGCTTCACACTAACTGTAAGTGGTCTGTTTTTCATCCTGGATCCCTCATCATTAAATCAAATTCTCTGCTCGTCCATATTCTCTCTCCAGACAAATGTTAACCGTCTTTAGAAATTCAAGGCTGTTGCGTGTTCGTGTCTCCCTCCCTCCCTCCCTCCGTCAGCCAACACAGCTCAGTTACAACTTAGGTTAAATGAGGAGACATGGGACACAACTTAATGAGAATTTGTTTTTGCTGCATGGCCAGTAATTAGTTTGTTAAAGCAAAACGAATGTCTCAGGAAATGTAAAATTGAATATTAATTAAGTTACAAATGGAAATCACGCTCCAACGCCAAGAACAGCCTCCAGTGGCCGTCGGTTTTTTAAAATGGAAACGGATTCACTTGTGGCCGCTTACGACCATTTTATGCAGAAATAGTTCTATCTGCTTTTCTCATTTGGGTTTGTTGTTCAAAGGGATATTGTCTGTGGCTCCATGTGACATGTAGCTGAAGTCCCATCCCTACTTGGTGGCTTATATTCATGATGTGTTGCAGACTGTTACTCTCCCAGACGTGTGTGTGTGTCAGATGCACGGAGGCAACCCGGTAATGAGATGGAGATATCCCACGCACCAATTTCCAACCCCATGCATGTTCTCATCCCATGGCTGCCTGTCACTTCTGGAGCGATGCCCCCCCCCCGCATCAATAACGACTGCCCTTCACACAGCGGGGGGTGGAAGCACGGAGACACACAACACAGAGGGAGACGACGAGGGCAGGAGGGTAACAACTGCAGAGGAAACGGTGACAAAATCAAGCGGAATAAACACAGGCGTTGGAAAACGCCGACTGCCATCGAGGTTGAGAGACGCGGAGGTAGAGCATCGCAGACGTGTCGTGAATTGTGTGCGCGGTCAAAAGTGTGTGAACTCTGTGTCGGTGCTAATGCATATGAAAAGGAGCTCAGTATTGTGTAAGCACAGAGTGACAGAGAAGGACTGGATGAATAATTCAGTGTCCTCACGCCATGATCTCCTCTGTTCAACATGCACTGGCTGTTTACAATGCCTTTGTTTGTGTGTGTGTGTGTGTGTGTGTGTGTGTGTGTGTGTGTGTGAGAATGGGAAAAGAGAAGACACTCATCTCACCGTGCATATGATTACGTTTGTTTGAATTTGCATGTTTAAGATCAGATAAACTCTTTCCCTCCAGGGGGAAATTTAAGTGAGCTCACTTTATCGGTGCCGCTGCTAAAAGAATCATCAAAGCAACGTATGATGGGTTTATATTAAAGATGTGGTACAATACAAATAATATCAGTGTGCAACATAGAGGCAGCAGCTCCACAGCTAAAGATTGACTCAGTTTGAGGCCTTCAAATGGATACCCTGCACAATTTCCTTCAGCAGCCTATAACCTGTATTTTACGGCTCTGAAACACTTGCCTGGGGGAGAAGATGATATTCTGGGTGGAAGGGCACAGGACAGGTCAAAGATTATTTCCTGAGGCAGCCTGCAGCGTGACCACTGACCCCCGGTGGCCGAAAGGTCCCGACTCCTGAAACCTTCAGCGCTGTCTGCACCGGATCATCCCCTCTTCCTTTTTTAAAGAAGCAGGACTCACGTGGATAGAAACAATGCTTATGCAGTGTAACCCTGCTTCCATGTTTACATGCGGAGGCCTCTAACAAGACTCTGCAGACTCACCACAAATTTAGAAAACTAGACCTACCCACGGGCGGCACAGAGGCTGTGTGGTTTGTGTTGTTGCCTTGTAGCAATATGAGCAGAGTTTGATTTCGCCAGCCTTTTAAGGCCTATTTGAGTGGAGTTACTTCCTGCCCCTGTGACTACATATACCCAAAGGTTGCACATTAACAAGGCACAGATGCTATTCCCGTTTCCAATATGTATGCGTGGACATTCTTCTGCTTTCACCTCACTGCTGGGAAAGGGAAAGGCCCAGTGTTTGCACGTCAATTACCTAAAACCTTTACAAGGGGAAAATGAATCTCCGCCTCACCAATATTAAAAGTGTTCAGTATAACAGCATATGAATAATGAACAAGTTCAGTAGTATTCAGACGTTACAAAACACACTCAGCAACAATAACAAGAATATCAATACATGTGAAGTGCTTGAGAAAAATAAAAACAAGCACAACTAGAAGTACCGCTGTGGTTGTTTGCCTCCACCAGCCAGAGCGATTTCAATCTACATACAGTTTTTCTACTCTCATGAGGTCGCTGTGACCTTTTCATTAAAATCTAATGAACTCATCTGTCCATATGAAAACTGGTCAATATTTGAAGAAATTTCCAAAAGGCCAAATTTTAAAGGATTCTCTCAATGCGTTCTTAAGATAAGGTGTTCACAAGGCAAAAAAGGGGATTGTGAGGTCACTCTGATCTTGACCTTTGACCTTCAACTTTTAATCAAGTCATCCTTGAGAGAATGTCAAGAGAATGTTTGTGCCGAATATAAGGAAATTCCCTTTGGCTATTCCTGATACATCACATTAACAACAACAGCAATGGCTGTTGCTAGGGCAGAGGCATACAAAGCAATAAGTCTTGGCATAAAAACGATGTGTGGAGTTTGCATGTTCTTAATATGTAGTTTGATAGTTGGATGTTTGGACTACTCAGACAATTACACTTAACTTTGTTCCTTTTTGGTGTTTGCCCTGATAAAAGGACAAGACCTTACTTCTCTCTCTCTCACACTTAATTCTTAGTGACAAGGGAAAGTGGAAGGTGACTCATTAGATGGCTCCCCCCCTCTGATGGAGATGTGGAGGTCACCTTACACTGCTCGGTTTCAGCCCTAAGTGCAGCCCCTGCTGTGACACATGACAGCACAGGACTGGTAATACGTCAGACCCGAACAAAGCACAACTCTCAGTCTAACCAGGCAGCACACGCACACGGCCTCAGCAGCTCCGCACTCTGTGACAAAAGCTCCACTGTGGGCGCCTCCTGGGATCAGCAGGGGAAAGAAAGCGGAGCAACAACAACCTGCTGTGGAGAAGGATGCGGGCCAGCGCATGCTAAATGTGACCAAGCCCATGCAGCAACTCATGTCGAGAACAGGCAGGGCAGAGTGTGTTTAAACGGGAGGTGGAGAGTCACGCCATTAACACGTGTCAGAGGTGGAGGACTGTTGCACAGTGGTGCCCCACACCTACAGCTGCTGAGGTGAGAAGATCACCAGCACTGAAGTGAACAGCACAGGGATCCCTGCACATGCAGGTCTGTTTGAGGACGTGTGCATGAGAGGGACCTGAAAACAACACCAGAAAATCGGTGTAGTCCACCACCCCCCCGATCAGTGGAGTTCAGAGAGTCAGGTCGAGACACACAATAAATGATTTGGATTAATTTGCTTGGTTTCAGCTTTACTAGGATATTATCCTGCTGCACATGGGCTCACTCGGACAATTGCGTTCTCACATAGTCCATACACTGGAAAAACCTCATCAAACACCTTGAAAACCTCTATTCAGGCACATTATTTATGAGCCCCACACTTTTGTTGTGTTGTATGATTTTGTATATACACACTACGTGAAGTTGGAGAGAAGAAGTACAACAGTATAACTCGGTGCACTTTCTCGATAAGATGTTAAATGAGGCAACACAAGTGAAATCTCTTGTGTGAGTGGACTAATTGTGTAGCCGACTAAATACTATCGCTGTGACTCATTGTCGAGCAGCGACCTGTTCTTAAAGAAATCGCCAGGAAACCATTCTGCAGCCCGGTGAATATCCACATCTCACGAGCGCCCGGGGGACAAAGGACGGGAAAAAAAAATATAAGAACACACCGAGACTCCGAAAGAAGGAAGACAAATAAAAACATCTTAGATTGTTTCTGTTGTCGGGCGAGACAATCATATACCGGGCGTCGTATCTGTCATGTCTGCATTTATTTGGTTACACCGTCTTTGTTCCCCAGATAAACTCAATCCTCTCAGCCTATTCCTCCGGGTGTCTCCTCTGCACTCTATTTACTCTAAAAACCACAGTTTGTCACAGCAGCATTGTTAAGAGTCTCCCTGTGCGTGTGTGTGTGTGTCGTTGTGTGTGCGTGTGGATTGATCCAGCTCTAACCTGCTCCGTCTTTTCAGCAGGGCTCCATGAAGCTATACACAGTGGTTCCATCTCCACATTATAGAGTTGTGGAGGGATTCATTAGCCGATTCCCCAAAGAGAAACACTGCGAGGATGTCAGCTCATGTGTCTGTTGTAGCTCTTCTCACAAAGCCCCGGGAGAAGCCCACACAACCATGTTTCTTTGTGTTGGTTTTTTTTTTTGTTTGTTTATACTGGATTGTTTTCTGATAGGATGTCAAGTCTGCACCTTTTTTGTTCTTCGGCAAAGAAGCCGTTATAGAAAGATCACAGCGACATCACTTGTGCTTTTTTTACACGTCATGTGTTCTTTTTGGAGATGTGTATTTTTAAAGAATCACTTTAGGGCTCTGTGCTTTGGAAGAGGTGCTAATGCAGTCTGACACAAGTGGCTGATTTATAGCAGCATGGCTGCATATGGAGCTCCCAGAGGAACTCCCTACACGTCCCACTCACTCAGGACATGGCCTGTATATAAAACTAGACACGTCTTCCTCCTGTTGTTCAAAAATGAAGCCAAATACCCACATCCATCTTGCCCTTTTGAGGTCGTTCATTAGTGAGCTGCGGTACCGAGGTCCCTCCAAAACAAGCACTCACCAGTCGGGAGTCAGTCACAGCTACAGACTGTAAATAAGGTTGGACGACATGGCTGCTCACCTAAAGTGAAGCCAAAGCATCTCTATCGCCACCTGATGGTTGGCTGCAGTATGAATCATCCACCCTGCCCCCCACCATGCCAATGGATGGGACATGGACTAAACTAAAAAGTGTTTTATGTTGTTTTTGACATTTTAGCTTAATTTCTTACTGGCAGGAAGTGGAAAAACAATATCCATCTTTATAAACAGTCTCAGCCGTCAATCATGATATTTCATCCTGTTTTTAATGGCATCAAATAACTAATTAAAACCAAATCAGAGGAATTAGCACTTGAAAAAAAACTGTGCGATAAGAACGGTCATCCCTTCATCATCCCGCTCTAGCTGTGTTTCTCAGGCAGATACAGCAACATGATAAAAGCCATCATGTAATTGTCGGAGAGAAAGTTATTGAACTATTCCTTTAAACTTGCTCCTAAACATCTGGCCTGATCTTTATATTTTCTACACATTTCATGAACAATCAGGGCAGTCAAACTATACGTTACAGGCTTCACCAGAAAAATAAAGCTGAGACTTAAAGCTAAATAAGACAAGTACTGGTCCTTAGTATTAAAAAGACACTAATAGAATAAAGGACAAATGTAGCTCGCACATTCACCATTATTTATATCAGAGGAGAGAAGACAGGAAAGGAGAGAAACAGGTAAAGACAGATAAAAGGTGGAAGCTGAGACGGAACTTATTCAATTGGAGGAGGCGAACGTGGAGAGAAAGCTCCTCACCCTCAGATGTGAGATAGGGAGTGACTGCTGTTCTGATTGGAGCGAGGAGGATCATTACAGCAGCGAGCTACAGGAGCCAGAGGAGTAATCATTGATGGCAGCGTGGAGACTACTGCCTGTGTGTGGGGCAGGATAATGACTTGAACACAAACACAGGCCATCTGAAGTTCCCTGAATGGGTCGTGAAAAGGATGAGGGTCCAGTTCATGATTTTCAACTTGTCCTGGGATGGACGAGCACTGCAGGATGTAGACTCTGGACACGAAGACGGAGACGTTCCACACAGGATAGCGACCTGCTGTTTGTTGTATTTGGGTAAATAACATTCTAAAAAATGAATAAGCAGTGTCGACAATCTGCGAGGACTCTTGTTAATTTGGGCAAATTTAAAATGTGTAATGCATAACTCACTGACTATTTCAGTTGAACATGTTAACATTTGTTAATTACGACTATCTGCACAAGCTCCAGCTGAGAATGTTGGAAGTGTAATTGGGCTTTGCAGGTATTCTGTCATAAACCAATGGAGAAAAAATCCAATTAAATTCTGATGTAATTGTGAGGTTAAAATTCCTCTCAACAGGGACCTGGAAATATCGTTTCTCTTTTTGTGTCTGTTCATGTACAAGCTGCTCAAAAACACGTCACATGTCAGATCTTGATGAACAAATTATTCAAGTTGAAAAAACTTGAACTGATGTACATCGTGTAATTTGTTGGGAACAAAACGACGCGACAACGGTCAATGGAAACCAAAATCACCAACCCACTGGAGGGCTGGTTTCAAAACCACACAGAAAACCAAGGTAAGAGAATTGAAATCACAGCTGATCCAACTTGAATTTCATCACGGCAACTGTGAATGTGACTCATTAGGGTGTTTGGACTCCTCGTGCCTGAATGGACTCCCGACAACATCTGGGCATAATGCTCCTGATGAGTCAGCAGATGTTGTCCTGGTGGGGGGGGGGGGGGGGGTCGCCTCCCAGACCTGGATCAGGGCATCAGTGAGATCCTGGACAGGTACTTGGTGGTGTCGGATGCACCAGTACATAACGTCCCATGGGTGATCGATTGGATTTCAGTCAGGGGGACGTTAGGCCCAGTCACTGGCATCAGTGCCTTCCTCATCCAGGAACTGGCTCCACACTCTGGCCACATGAGGCCGGGCATCGTCCTGCACCAGGAGGAACCAGGTCCCACTGCACCAGCTGGTCTGGCAGTCGAGGATTTCATCCCAGTACCTAACAGCATCACCAAACCCACCAAACCGGTCATGCTGGATGAGGCTACAGGCAGCATCACGTTCACCACAGCGTCTCCATGTTTATTTACAACCTGTGCAACCTGCAGTACTTTTAATGAGTCCAAAATATTCACTGTGACTCCTTCCACTGAGCTGTTTGTAGCACAACATGAATAAACGTCTATCTTAATCCAAGTCAAACCCCCCCGGCCCTGGTTGTTCACTCTTTGCCGTTCGTGCTGTGTAAAAAATAATCTGTCGTGTCAGTTCACGATTGAGAAGATTGTTACACTCAGGTGTCTCGAAACATTAAATTTACACATTGACTCTAATCCAACTTCACTGATTATAAATGTGATGGGTTTCTTTTTTTAAACTTGTGTTCTGGGTCTGTGTTGAAATATTAAGCAACTCTGCTCCGTTTTGTTCTGTTCTATTAAAAAAGCAACTGACAGTTATCATGTACCTATAATTTATACCGTCAGCAGCTCGAGCCTGAACACCCACACACACACCTCCGTCAGTGTCACTGTGTGTAATTGGTCTGGAACCTGATTTAATTGTCTGGACATGTGTTTCCCAAACTGGACAGACACTGCGGAACATCTGGTTATCGTATCTGCCGCTTGCTGGAATACGTTAGCATCACTAGAATATTTCTCCGGGATTTCATCAGTCTGTCCACATCCTCCGCCAGTTCCTCCATTTAATTGGATATCATCCACTCCATCCTCCCCGCTCAGACCTCATGATGACACACACACACACCTTAAGACACACGCTGACGTCTTTATATTGCAGCATGTCGGTGTCAAAGAGGACTGATATTAATGAAAGTGCTGTCACCCCCTCGTCCGATCTCCTCCCTCATGAGTTTGAGAGGGATTGGCTGAGACCTGTCCGCAGGTGGCTGGGTGTGGGTAGAAGAAATGAAGATGAGCTTTACAGTAAATACAACATTTCTATATCCATCTATCTATAGTCCAATTGTACAGCATGAAAATGTGCTTATGATGCGAGGTCTCCTGCATGCAGTCAAACACTGAATCACTAAATAGCACAATGTTATAAACTCAAGATAGGTCTTTTGACATTGTCACTGGTTTCCCAGGGGAATAATTCATAGATCGTGAGAAATAAAAAAATAAATAAAACATCAGACACATTTAGATGACTGATATCGGAGTGTGTGTAATTTGGTGCAGCTTGAATAAATCTAAATGGAGCAGTCGGCCTTGGTGCAGTCGTATGCGCCGTCCTAGCACCTCTAAGTTGCATTTTTGACTTGTCTGATAACCTTCAACTTGAAAGCTCTGTACAGGACACATGCATGTTTACATTACTGTGTGGATATTTTAATATGAGCATAATGAATGCAAGTTGTTGGAGCCAGTTTCCAAAGAAATGTGGGGTTAAATAGCAAAATACTGTTTGAACCTCACTTTAATTTGATCACCTTGGTTTCCTCTTCTGGAGGGAGCCTACAGGCAGGTTCAATTATTACCCACAGAAGACTCATTGCATTTCACATATTGTTTCTCAATCATCCAATCCGGCCATTATTCATGTTCAGGGAGACACATTAAGGCAAGAGACAGGTCGCCAATCCATCACTGTCCAAAACAAATAAACTGACAACCATCCGCACTCCCATTCACACACACACACACACACACACACACACACACACACACACACACACACACACACACACACACACACACACACACACACACACACACACACACACACACACACACAGGCAATGTGTAGTTTACCACTTCCCCCGGATCTTAACGTCTTTTGACTGTGGCAGAATCAGAGAGCTGCTCGTGCATGAGACCACATGTGAACTCCACATCGCCTACACAGTCAGTTTGAACCCAGGACCTTCTTCTCTGCAAACAACAGCGTCATTTCATAACTTTTACATGTTAATTGTTGTTTTTATTTCTTTTTCAATCAGGACCGAACTTTCTTAGACAAAATGTGCCATTTTAAGTGCTAATGAGGGGCTCAAAACTATACTTACGTTGTGTAATTTAAATATTCTACGACACAGTGTATTATTCATGTTTTTTTCCAAGCGCTTTACAGACTGATTGTTGATTTTATTGCTATTGTTGCAGAGGGACTCAAACTTATACACGAGTTATATGAGGAGTGAATACAACTGTACGCGTACATTATTCATATGCTCCCATATTCAATACTATTAACATGGGGAAGATGGGAGTTGTACTTTCTCTCGTAAATGTATTCAGCATTGGGTGTGCAGACACGGGGCCTCATCTTTTCCTGTAGTGTATGTCCTGTAATGTATACAGGACATATTTGGAATGAGGATTCCACTTCTGCTGTTGCACTGTGGGACACCACCTCTGGGTTTAGTGATTCAGAAGTCCAGCATGATTTTCCATACAGTTACAAGTTTGAAACTCATCTGTACCAACTCTCCAACGCATGACCCTGACCAAAAAGAAGCAGTTGAGCAATTTACATTTTTACTCATAAGCTTTTTCACAATTATTTTCTCTCACTGAATGAATATAATCGTTAATTAAAGTTGTTTTCAAATATTACGTCTCTTTTTCCGACTTATTTTTTGCCTCCATTGGATAGAAACAATTTGGAGACAGAACATAGACACTAGATGGATGACATTACAGCTCCACATAATTGAATCCACATCTTCTTGATCGCCCTCTGGAGGCTGGCTGCAGCACAAATTAACTAAAACGAATTAAAAACACAACAAAGTTCGGTTTTAGTTATTTGATATAGATATAGAAAGATAGATATTTTAGTGATTTGATATAGATATAGAAATCTCGAGAACCACTTTGCTACATCAGACCAGTAATGGACCCGGGCGGCGACGTGAGTTCTCCAGGTAATGAGAGAAATGAGAGAAAGGAATGTGTTGTTCTGATTAATTTACAATTATAAAAAAAGGTGGAAAAACAAGATGGAAATCAGCAGAAAGACAAGACGTCTGTCTCCAACAGGTTTTCGTTATTACAGGACGTTAGTCGACCAGAAGAATTTCAATACGTGGCAACCTATCAGGTTTGTCAGTCGCAAAAATGGGATGTTGCCCACAAGCTGCACTCATGTATCTGCCTGAGCATGCACACACACACACACACACACACACACACACACACAAACACACACACACATCTGTTTTCATCAGCCAAAACATTCACGGCTACATTTTCACTTCAGAAGAGACAAGTAACAGCCGGTGATTTTCTTCATCAATTCTCAAATGGAATTGAGATTGAAACAAATGTCCCTAATCATGATCTAATTCCACAGACTTATTGACTCTTTCAGTCATATATGACATATTTTTGACTATTGTTGGAGCTGCAGTGGTTCTCAGGTGAAGTCGGCGTGAAATCCCAGAGACAGAGAAAGAGACGGACTCATGACTAATGATGGTTTGGATTTTAGCAGCTGAATCTACAGTTCTCAAACAGCTACGCCACACCTCCGCATTAGACCTTTTAATTCCACGTGTGTTCTACTGTCTGAATCGTCTGACTCAACAAAGAAGGAGTTATTTCCATTTATCCAGGCGTGGATCACTGTTTCTCAAAATGGATTTGGTTTAAAGTGATGATATCTGGGTAAAATATCCTCCTACACAAAAACGAGCTTCTAAATTAAAGGTGCACAGTGAACTTTTTAAGTGCTTCTTCCACATAACTCTGTTGCTAAGCTGATTCTATTTAAACTAATTTTTATGCTCTTTTTAAAATGCATGTTGACCAGCTTGCATTTTCTTTTCCACTGACTGTTGGTTGGTTGTCTTTGCAGAGTCCAGAACAAAGAGCAACACAGAGACTAAATACACACAGTTAACAACACACAGGTGAAAACAATGAAGACGGGGCAGGTCATCAACAAAAGAGGCAAATAAAAGGAAGCGAAGCAAGAGAAAACAGGAAACAAAGAACTCAAAGTGCAAACAAGGACAAATCGAACAAAGTTCAAACACAAGTCTTGAGTTCAAAAAGTCTTTTAGAAAGGTCCAAACTCAAAAAGTTTCAGAAGTTCATCATCCGGGCAGAATCATGACTCGAGTGTATTGGGATCAGCTCCCACGTCAGATGTCCAAACCTTTTCTGAAATAATCAAAATGTTCCTATCTTGCCTTGTTGGAGACAATGAAAATAAATTCTTGGATGTTGCCTTTTCATCTGGATTATTTCCACGGGTTCCAGTTCTTCTGTGGGTCATGTCTCATTTCTCCACATAGTAATTGGTTCAGTAGTTTTTTTAAATAATCCTGTAGTCAAACAAATGCAGATGAAAACATGTAACGTCAATGGCGGAGGTAACAAAGCAGGGATCTCATTTTAAAGGCATTGCCATGTAGTGGTGCTAGTTAGCAAGAACACCACAGGGAAGGTTTTTAACCCCAAATTATTCCTTTGTTTAGCAAGTGTCTCTCTCTCGTTTGATTACATCCCCACTTCTGTATAGATCACCAGAACAGTTTCAGTAATCTAGCCTACTGGTAGTCGCCCTTTGAAATAGCATCAGAAAATATATAAGTCATGCATTAGCTGAAAATCTAGAGAGGAGGTACTGGAGTAAAACCTGCCAATCTCAGCATCTAGAGTTTGAGTAAAAAGACAAAACTCCACTATGGTTATTTACTTACCGAAGAAAAACTACTTTTTTCTTTCAGATGATGCTTATTTTCAAAAATATAAACCACAAACACTTACAGCTGTTCATCTGAGGCCCCTTGAAAAGTTGAAAAAGAAAAATGTGCCACCACATGATGCACATCGTTCTCCGAGCATAAACCGCCGGAGCAATTAACCCACAGTTAATTAGAAAATTTCCCCTCCTGTAATTCACTTGGATGAGGCTGAGGTGTGGCGTGGTACAGTGGATGATTCATGGCCCACTGGTAATCACAGAAGAGCAGCAACCAGGATACTTGAATTAATCACACCTTCATTTACTTCACAGAAATTGCCCACCACGGCTTTATGATTTAACTGTGTTTACCCACTGAAACTACACTGTATCCTCCCAACACATCCATCCTGGCCTGCTCAGTATGCCTGTACAGTCCCAGTTTAAACAGTTCTCAGGCACTTTTTTAATGCTTCTGCATATTCACGAGCTGTTGGATGTGAATTACAATGACCGAACCTCTTTCAAATCTTCACTCCGCAGAGAATTAAGGCACTCGGGCTTTAATCTGACGTATTTAGAGCCAAGTTAATAAACATTGAGGATGAATATGCTCATGAACATTTTCCTGCCGATGAGTTTACTTTAAAGACTTTCAGACTTTCCAGGCGTTCTGATATAGCTGGAGTCAGTGTGTGACGGCCGGGAGTCTGATGTTATCAGTTACACCCAGGGCTGGATAAACATTCTTGAGGGTCCAGATGCAAAAAGAATGAGCGGCTAGATCCCAATTAAGCAGAGTTCCATTCTTTTTTTTCTGAACTCAGTTCTGCTGTGTGGAAAAAACGCTATAATTTCAGAAAAAACGACGTGCAAGCAGAAAACTGAAATAATTTTCACACTTCTCGTGTCTTGCAGGGACTCGAGAGCCGGTGATGAAGCAGGGGCCGGCTTCAGGCTCCGATCAGCGGGGCACATTTTCAATTTAATTAGCAATCAGCGGAGACTCAGTCGGCACTCGTCGCACAGTTTTCCTCTTTAACAGTCAAATCTTAAAAATATCAAGATAAGACATGAAGTTCTTCCTCCTTCTGCTGAAAACGTAACAATCTTAAAAGCAGAGTTCATAGTCGCAGCGACTCTCGCTGTTACATTATAATAACATCTGTATTGTTAATAAACACACATTTTGTATTCATGTGATTAGCTTGGCTTAGTCCTTCTTTCTGAACTGTGACTATTAGATAGATAGAATCTACAGGGGCCCTAACACATAACTGACAATAACAGAAAATCCTACAAATTGTACTAATTAAACTGCAACTTTCTAAATAAAAACATATAAGACAAAGGCAATACATTATGAGTATTGCTTTAGGAGTATTGCACATGTGAGAGTACAAATAGTATCACAAAAATGTAAATATTAATACAAACTATGGGTTTGAGGGTTAAATCTACCATTTCTTCATGCTGATGTAAACAGCCTGTGAGTCAGTAATCTTTCTCATGCGTATGCACAGATTCACATCCAGCTCCAAATCTCTCCCAACGGAGCTCTCTCACTGCGAAGGCATCGTATCCTCAGATTCATCATCGTACGGTCGGTTTTCATCAAACGTGACACTACACTTGGGTTTATTACATCCGTGTCGCACATTCAGTTTCGCACTAAACTCGAGATTGCATGAAGTCAACGATCTGTAGGCGCCGCAAGAAGCAGTTTGAGAGATCTCCCAGCCCACTTAATGATCACACACAGTCGAGAGAGGAAGTATTTGAACAGTTTAACATTTTCTTGATCTTGAAGCTCTGATCGTCAGCAGATAAAAGTGCGTCATGTTTCAGATATAATGTGCGTTGGATTTACATCACTATACTGTAGGAGGCGTGAAGGGGGAGAGAAAACGATAAGGCTGGAAGGGACCATCAGATGTAGTTGCCAGAATAAGCAGTGGGGGGGGGGGGTCGACACCCCTGCAGTAGAGAACTGAACCATCACAGCAAAAGTGGTCGGCTATCTACCGATCAACCAACGGCCACGGACCACCAACGAGGATCGTCAATGGTCAGTGAGTACGTGTGGGGGCGTGAGGAAAAGAGCGATGTCCCCCGGTTCTTTCTGATGCCATTTGGTTTCAACTTCGATCCAAGAATTTAGTTAGAAGCCTGCACACACAATTTGTCTCTGAGCACACTCCGGCACTCTCTCTCATTGGGGATGGGGTGGTGGCTGAGAGGGGACGGCAGAATTCGCAGGTCATTAAGAAGGATGGATGTTTGGCTCTTTTGGTTTAAAGGGAATGGCTTCACCCTACAACTCGCCTGCTGGGTACACAGAAGATCGAGAAGCACTGAACACCTGCTGGTATTGTAATACCACTGTTAACACCGCATTTCTGACATCCGAACAAAACCCTAAACCATTATTTTATGTGCAACATCAATTCGCTGTAACTCAGCCCAGTCATGCCAGCAATGTGACTGTACTGGCAGCAGCAGTACAATTTAACGCTCCGGAGTGGTGGCAGACTACTTGTTAGCAAATACTGTAGCAAAGGCCCTGACATTTCTACAGACACTCAGCTATTAGTGGAACTCCATTCCTCATGTCACCCGCCGCGGTGAGAGAAGTGATGGAGTGTGATAGCAGTCAGGGTGTTACACGTGCACCTGGAGGATTTGAGCTGTCTTCGTTTTGAGTGGCATGACATGACCTCCCCATCTGTGACACACGGTGCAGATACGGAGCCGGACTGTCACGCAGGAGCACCAGGCATCAGTGGGCGGCTTGTCACTCGGCAGCTCAGTTATCGCACAGGTAGCGAGATGATATTTGAGTCTCTTATCAGCTGTTCGCCCGTGCAGGCGACTCGCAGCGAACTCTGAAATTAACAGAAAAGACAGCTCTTCAGTAATGCATTTAAAAAAAGGAACACGCAACCCGGCTCTGAAACCAGTGCACATGTAATGGATGATAATTATCCCTCAGCTGTTTTCTCGCCACACAGGTCTGAGAGATATGTCGCACAGAATTTATTAATTGTGTCATTTGTCTGTCGCTGGTGTGACATTAATGCTTTTAATAGGTAGATGTGCCCCTGCGGTGCGGAGATAAGGCCCCGGCAGCACAGGCAGGTTACTTTAGGATGAAGCCTGTCATGTTTGATGACTGTTTGCGGGAATGATGCATCATATCAGTGGCCCATATTGACACTTTGTTGTTATTTTTAGGACTCTTCTTGCTTAAATCCTCTCCTCCATATCACAGGATTAAAGGATTCCCAGGGTGTCTGTTTGTGCAGAGTTGGATATCGACCAATACCCTGAAGAAACGGCACCTTCAGCTGTTGGTGCAACACTTGACTTGCATTAACTCACGGTGCTTTTTTAATTAGTCCTCCCTTGAATGACTGTAAGTTAGAAGAAGTCTTAACACAGTTATTAGGCACCCACTTGTTAAAATTAAAATTTTAGGAATAAATGATGAAGCATTTAAGTGGAAAACCAGAAATCAACATTCATCAGAGTTTCCTAAAAAAACTAATGAAAAATAAGCCAATTCAAAATGATGAAAAATTGGAATTAAGATATTAACAAATTATGGCAACTTCATACTTTATACAAAGGCTGATAATTGATCTCCTGTGTTTCTGGTGTAAGCTGCACTTGTTGTGGTTCAGATCAGGCGATCGGTCGTGCCACCCATCTGGTTTATCCTCTGATCGGCGAAGCACAAGATGCAGTCTCCAAACAGAGCCCTTTCAAAAGCACAGGCAGTAAGCGTGCGTCTTATTCTCAGTTGGACTTTCTTGTCCTCCAGGGACGACTCCGACACAGCAGTGCTCAGCTGGGGGGCTCACGAGTCTCCCCGCAGAGAAATAACCAACATTTGTTCCCGCTTTACTGGCTGATTAGATTGTACATCAACCCTGCAATCGGCTTCTTGATTTAAATTAGCTTTTGTTAGAATTAAACAACAACAACAGTGAGTTTTAAATGTGCTGGAGCCTTATGTTGGACAAAAGCCAGGCTCGCTGTTTCCCCCATGTTTCCAGTCTCCATGCCGATATTCATCGTCTATTACTAACTCTGAAAATCCTCCTCAATTATACTGTAACAACAGTTCTCTGGTTCAGACAGGATTAATAACACTGAGCGGTGCTGTAGGAATGAAAATGAGGTGACCTGCCCAAGAGGAGGGGCTCAATTCCGAAACTCAATTCTTCTTCTTCTGTCTTCCATTCACCACATAATGAGATACACCCAAATAGTTGGGGTGGCGGAGTGATCAAGGCTCCGACAATGAAACAACACTATATACTCAGCACATTTAAATTAACTGCCCCCCCCCTCCCCTTTGTGCTCTCTGGTTGTGTTGTCAACTTTAACACAAACACGAGCACATAAATGTAGGGCGTGCAAATTACCAGCTTAGTTGTTTACTATCGCCTGCTCTTCCAGTCAGTCAGAGGCCAATGGCCTGTGTTCATTTTATTAACAGATTATGAGTTGATAATTAAATCAACGAAGTAATTTACGTGGAGATTCTTGCAATAAAGATCCAGAGTCAACGTCACAGAACAGCTCGAGGTGGTGCAGTTCAAATTCACCAGAAAGTTTATTCACGTTTACATTCTACTGTTTAATATTTACATCAGGGGATTATTGAATGGTCGTCTCCGTCTGTTCTTACAGATTAACAAAGATATGAGTTAGTTATATTATCACATGATTTTAAGCCATTGGAGTTGGTGATTTGGGTTACTTGGACAAGGTTTTCATGCTAACATGCTAAATCTAGAAAATTTGCCTTTGTAAGCATCTCAGCATGCTGATGTATAGCATTTTTGTCTAAGTACAACCTTACGCAGCCAAATCAATCAAATTGTATTTGGGTTACATAATAGAAAGATGTGTCAATGTTTGAGGTTTTTATACATAAGAAAATGTCTGATAGAGATGAAGGGAGCAGTGATGACATCTTGTATATCAAGCAGTAATCATAGTCCATGATCAGCTGCCACCACGATCACGATCCACCATCACAGCTTACGGCAAAAGTTTTGTTTTGACTTTGTGAAATGAATAAAGTTGTGATTAAGAGTAAAAAACATTAAATATCAATGTGCAATGGTCAAAGCCTGAAAATATTCAGAGCTTAAAACTTTGCTAGGTCAGTTTTATAACTGTAATCTGATGTGAGTGACCAGTGGCCTAAGAACATGACCTAGAACAGTTCAAACTTGGGCAAACATCTACATATCAGCTCGGACCCATAGCTCATAGGGAAACTCTGCCAAGGACATTTGACATCCACTGTCTGTAAAGTATTTCTACCACAGTAAGAAGTATGTAGGTTTGTGGTCACACAGTCGGGGCAGCAGCAACTTCTGCCTATGGGCTACGAGGGTTTCATGGGAGCACATACATCCATACATCGCTTCTTCTTCTTCTCTTTCTCTGCTTTTCTTGGCTTTTCATTGCCTCCGTATGAACCACACATACATAACTCTCGATCTAAAGTTTCACTGCACGACCCGAGCTCTGCAGGTCAGGGCAAAGTCAAGGTTTCACTTCTTGACCAAGAAGTAAAACTGAAAATTCATAAAAACATAGAGGGAAAACAGGAGCGGAGTGTAGTGTATTTTATCAAGTATTATTGAAATATCTCAGATGTCTTGTGTCTGGAACAAATTTCAATTCTAAGCTGTAATTGCAGTTTGCAGTTACAGTATATTATAGTATGTCAAAACCAAAAGAGAAAAAGTCTTGTTCACAAAGTTCCCTTATCGAGATGGAGCTTCCAGCCACGTGTCATTGCGTTCATCATCTGATTGAGTCGTCATAGACAGTTTAATTCTAGGTCTTATCTTAGATCATCTAATCTAAGACTTTGATTTAACCTTCAACTTAAAATAAAACTCATATTTTGCTTGTCTTTGTCGAAGTGACAGACATATTACTAGAGTTTAAACATCACTGAAGATGGGGATGGGAATCTGTGTGGTTGAGATGTATTCCTGTGACAGACGGGGCCGTCAGACATGCAGCTCACAGCTCAACATGTGCAGCGCAAACAGGCTGCAAGAGCACAAGCCGCTTTTGATTTGACTTGAATGAAATAAAGGCCTCTTACATGAATGGAAATCTAATTATTCCCCCATGTTACTACATTGCAGAAATTTCAAAAATGTAATGCAGAGAAAGCAAAACAAATTGGGTCAGTCGGTGGCTTTAATCGGATGAAAAGAAATCACCATTATGTTTTAAAGCAGGTCATTCCTAATCTGGGAAACGGCATGTATCCTGCATCGTTCTATTCATCCCATAATCCCCGGGACGTCAGCCACCAACATTACCAGGACCAAGAGTCTGCCAGACGACCGGCCTGCATTGTCGACTGCAGCACCCACTGCGATTCTCAAGTATCTATGTTCAATATGAATTAGAAAGGAATTTAAAGCGGGGATTTACAGTACATGCTTGGTCAGTTCATGACAACATGGTGTGTTAAGTGCACCAGCAGGGATTGACAAGGGGAAGAGCGCAAGGATTATATCTTTTACCTGAATGTGGACAACAGCTTAGTATGTGCATATATTTTCATTTAGCAGTTTTTCGATTTGTCCGTACAGCAGGTGAGCTGTGCCAGCTGTCTGCCTCAGATAAAAAAATGTAATCAAGCAGCGACAATGAGAGAGAATTGAAGTCCGAGAATATTTTTTACATTGCAAGTAAAAGTTTGAGAACTCCAACGAGTCGATTATTCCAGTTTTGTCCACTAAAATATAATTTTCAAATGATCAGTGCAGTTTTTATTCAATTCTTTCATTTTCTCTCTTTCACCTTTAATCACGATTGGCTGTAGAAAGGAGAATTGGAGGATTCCCCCCCGACAAGAGGAATATTTGTAATGAGCAATTCAGTTGCATTATTAGTTATTGTTTCCCCACAGCTGAAACTTAGTCTAGAGGCATTGTTTCATGGTTTTGGTTTGTTTGATAGTCAGATTAGCATCGGAATAAAAAACAAGAAAAACACACACTTTGGGAATTAATTACTAAACACAGAATAACATCAGTTCCCTCACATTCCTCTCACTGTCAAAAACAGAAATAAGGAGCTTCCTCTCCTTAATTTCAATTGGTAAAATCATTTCTGTAGATCTTGTTTGTACGAACCTTTGAATTTGACAAAATGTATAACAGTTCAAATGTAGATTCTGAGGAGGATATTACACAAAAGCTGATGTTAACTGAGCAGCTTTGTGTGTTTCCCTGTTAGAAGCTCATTAGGCGCCTCCCAGATGTGAAGTGGAAAAGATCCAAATTGCTCCAGGTTTCACAAAGGGCACAATCAATTATAGGCCTAATGTGAAACTTGTCCAACCAGGATGTTTCCAATGCAGGCGGTCGCCAGAACAGGTGTTTAGGAATGCGAACAGATGGTTTGAGCCGGCGTGAGAGGATGTGTATATACATGCATGTTTTTCATTTTCCACAGGAAAGACTGATTAAGTGAGGAAGACGATCTTTCAGGAAAACGGCTGGACTCCATGTGCAGAACACAGAGACAAAGACGTTTTTAAGGTTTTTAATGTTAAAAGTTAAAACAAGATTGGAGAATATGTCCAGGTTGACGGAGGACGATGGCGGTCGAGTCTGATTTGCAGGATCCCAGTCAGACAGATGGAGCAGACAGGCGGAGGAGCAGGCCGGCATCCAAACAACCCAACCCAGCAGACTGGGGTTGGCTGAGCGTGGCAGGTATTGTTAGGGAGGCAGGTGATCCTCGGCACAGGTCGACAGGTTTATGTAACAGAGACGGAACAGGGGAGGCAACAAACCTCAAAGTACGAGACTGAGAGGGCGGCAATCCCATTTCTACCGTGACGGGAGATAAGGATCTGGCGGAGGCTGGTGGGTTGGAGCCGTCTCTTGTTACTGCTTCATCATTTAGGTATGATTGGGTTGATTAGATGATGGGATGCAGGCCAATGGGGAGGAGAACACAAACCCTGAAGCCACCGGTGCCGGTGCAATAAAACATCAACCAGGTACTATTTTCAGATAACACAACCCACATGTAGGAAAATCAATAATACCATATTTTAGTAATACTGCAGCATTAATATATATTAAGATACCTTTTGTGACTTATTGTTTGTCTTTAAAAATGTGTAAAATATCAAACAACACAGTGTTAAACAGTTGCAGAGAAAAAGATATTCATTGCATGTATTACATTTTGAACTTTTTAGCACATCATAAGCCACATTAATCATCCGCTGGGTCCACGGAGACGACTGCAGGTGATGTATTCTGCTTAGCCTCCCACAAGTCTGCATGGTGTCTTTGAAAATCTATTTTTCATCTCAAATGTGGCGTTTTTATTGTATGAATGAAACAGGAAAAAAAATGTGTGTGTGCCTTAGAACCGGGGCCGGTTCGCTGTGCTCGAATCAAGTGGAGCATGAGAGGAGACTCTTGCATATTTCTAAAGAAAATGCTGTATATCCTCTCGCAGTTCAAATTCAATACGGAGCCCGGCCGGCGACGGCCTGATACAGGAGACCATGAGAGCTTAAATATAGATCACTTCAAATGGCTCATAAAAGGCCTGTGTACCATTTATAGCCTGGATCCCTGTGAGATGCTGCAACAAATCTGAGAGGACACTCACACATGGACGCCTGAAGCACAGTAATGGGAATAATGATAATAATCGTATTTTATTTTGAATGTAACATTAAACAATATCTGCTGAATCAACAAACACATTAATTAAAGAAATAAAACTTCCCTCAGGTAATTAATCAATTCAGTCATCCCCATATTATTTGCCAGAGATTCCATTTGTTTTCAGTACCACTAATATTTCTGCAAACGATGGTACTGTTATATGTATTTGTATAGTTTCTGTTTCCACCCTTTTCCACAGGTGATGATCTAATTCAGAGCCACTGCTACTGACTCAGGGGAAATAAATCTTTGGATTGTATCTAAACTGAACCATTTCAAATCTACAGTTAACTCAAATTTGATTCAGGAGATTTGCCGGGAGCCTCGTTACTTTGACGTTTTAACATTTCACCTACTTAAAGTTAAGTTCCTCATCATCTTACTTCTTAGACATTATTGCAACCTGAAAATTGCAGATTTAGACTTCTTAGGGCTTAACGCTCACAGCACAACTCCACAGGATTTATGTCGTAGTGATCGATCACATCAAGACTTGGAAAAGACAGAAAACATGATGATGATTAACAGCACAAGCAGACTTTTTTCTTTTAAATGTTATACAGTTAGCTAAAAGGAGAGGGTATTTTAAACAGGATGACAGATTGCTCGCTCTGCAAAAGCCCTGACTTTATGTTTTGCAAAAGCCAAATAGGTGCTGAGCGTCTTTAGGGTTCACAAAGCGTGTCCGTAACTTTTAAAGGTCATGCACATCCACAGAAGTGGTTTTACTTCCTGTGAGTAATTAAGCATCAGGCTGACGTTGGGCTGCAAACAGGAAAACACTCACTGGTAACATTGGTGTCTAGAGTTTGTATTGCTAAGGAAAATAATGTATTCTCGGTCACTGACTCCCCAAATCTGACAAATGATTAGCCTGCAGGTATTGTTTCATGGTTTTGATTTTCTTGTCAATCAGATTAGCATTGGGGGGAAAAACAACACTGTTAATACAATGTGAGTCTGTTTTCTTGGTCATAGAAACAACAAAGAGGAGCTGTGACCCAGGGGGACCTCCCTGGTTTCTCCTTTAATTTGAATCAGTTAAAACAACCTTATTCTGAAAAAATACAATACTAGTTTACATGTGGCTAATGAAGATGATTGATTTGCTCTTATTCTCAAGCAGCTAAACGTTCTCATACATATACAGTACATATACGTCCTATGGCCACATCCTTTCTGCACATTTAAAAACCAGTAATTACAAAAAGGCTTACAGCAGAACAAGGGCCCTAGGACAACATAAGTGAAAACCCCTGTGCAGAGCTTTTACATGGAGTTTTCTTAGAAAAAGAAAGAATGAATACAGCATGAAACGTTTTTAGATAAAAGTTTTCCTTTCCTCAAAGTTTATTCCTTATTTTTTTCTGTGAATGCATATCAATGTGTCTTTTCTTCTGGTTTATCGGACATAAAAATAAAAAAAAGATCACAGATGATTGCCGCTGCAGCTGGAGGTAAAAGCCTGCGACTAAGAAAGAGACGAAATGTGTTTTCATGAGGCAGATGCTTTTAGTTTTGAGATGGTGGTGGTCAGCTGGGATTGACTCCAGCCCCCCCCCCCCCCCCCCCCCCCAGGATCCTTGAAGATATAGATAGAAAAATATAAACCAGAAACATCGTCACAATGAACAATTTACTTTCTTCCTCGGGCTGTTGATTGAGGAAGTAAAAAAATAGGTTGGTGTACTGTGACGACACTGAATCCTGCGATACTCATCAGCTTATAGTGTGAGTATGGAAGTACACAGGTGTGGCGCCTCAAACTTTTCTCATTCGCTTGTTGTTTGAAGTAAAAGGTAAACTGTCCAAACGACCTCTTTGCCTGAGCTGCGACATCTTAAATTATACCTCGAGTCTTACATATTTTGTGGTTCTTCACACGGTGTGGGCTGTTTTGCTCGACATGAATAGACATCGATAACAAAAGATTCTAAATACCTTCTCCAGACCACGTAGACGATGCTCTCGCTTAGAATCTGTGAGTCAGACACATTATGTAGATATAAGATTTGCATTTCACTGCAAGGAATAAAAAACGAAAAAATCTCCATGATTGAGAAAGAGAGGGTCCTGTGGGTCCTTGAGGAAATTTGGTTGTTTGGAAACTCATTTCATGAAATATATAAGTGACCTTTGAAGGGTAATGGCGCTGTAAAGAGGAGAGTGAACACATGTAGTCGGTATTTTTCAGACTAATGCAGCGATGATGATGATGATGACAACGATGAAGAATATACAGGCTGAAAACTTGTTCAACCAAAGCATCAGAAAACACATAAATACACAATGCTACATGCTGTACATGGGTGTCCTTCTGCCCGTCTTGTCTTTAATTTCAATAATTTGTCCCCCTCTCAATCGGCTCTGTCTGCGAATACCTCTAAGAGGACAAATATTGAATGTCTAGACAACTATTTTTTGTGAGCTCCATATATAGAAAGGAACAGACAGAGTCCAGATGAGAACTGTGTGTGTGAGAGAGAGCTCAGGAGGCATCAATAAGCTTAACTGGTTATGAAGCAGGAGCGATGTGGTTTCTCAAATCTGTCTGGACACATTTATATCTGCTTCATCTCGATGGGAAATATATAAATGGTTCAAAAATCATTCCCCCCCCCCCCCCCACCCCACCCCCCCAATAGATTCAACGTGAAAGTAGAGCAGGTGCAAAAAAAGATATGTTGCCATGTGAAGATGACGGCAGAGTTTCTTGCCGTTATTTTCAGTATAACATTAACATCTTCCCCAATTTGTCATTTTCACATTTGAAACAATTAAATGAACCATTGTGGCGTGCACTCATGGGTGTGTCCTCTCACCCAGTGGGTTTATGGGTAATGTTAAAGCTGTTGCTATATATACTTCCCGTATGGGGAACATGTGCGAGTTCTTACCGACTGCAGAATAAATAACAGTAAGCAGTACCTGCGTCTCTGTCTTTCCTTGTCCTGCCACACCATCCCAATATATTTTGGTTTCTTGTTTTAACATCACTACAGCTGCAGAATTACTTTACTCTTTCAAATACAGTTTAAGTCAGTGTGTCAAAGGGCGACATTGAGTGTAGGTAGTGTCTTACACAGGAAAAGTTACAGAAGATGCCCCCCCTAGATGTTCCTGATTATTTTCCATCAAGATCAATAAATTACTTCCAGGGAAAGTGTTTTATTCACCAGTTTGATCATTCCCACATATTTCAGCTCCGTCCGTGCACAGTCACATGTTGAATAAATTACGTTGAAGTGTTTGAAATGCATATGATTCTTTAATCCTGCGGACTGTCTATCAAACCTCTCAAAATGTCTGTTAAAGTTCCCACTGTGAAGTCCCCCCCCGGTTCCCTTTGATTAGCTCCTCTCATCGTGCTGGATAATCCCTCCATCCCCCCCCCGATCGTGAGAGGCTTACATCATGACCCATTTGTCTTAATCTCACTACCTCTGCTTCCTTCTTTTCCTGACACCACATCTGTTCCTTCATCTTGAAACACGAGCTGCAACTATGTACAACCTCTCCTCCGCGCGTCCATCTGACGACTTTCTTACCATCTGCTCCGCGTCTGCCTCCCAGTCCGCTGAGACCTGCACCTTGAAGGAGAGAGCTTTGGTGACAACCTCACCAGGAGCCTCGGAACATCTCCACTGGTTCCACGTGACGTTTTGAACACAGACATTAAAGCCTCAGAAACTCCACAGGAGCATTTTAGCATCTTTCAGCCTTTTGTTTTGGCTCGTAACTGTACTGTTGCAATAGTTTGGTTCAGAATTCATCACTGGCTTAGGTAAGGATTCAAGATCACACCAGGGCAATGTCACACACTCACATAAAACCTCTCCACCTGTAACCTTTGATTCAAAGGCTAACGGATCAGAGCAATTCAAACACTAGCAGCTGCTTAATACATTCAAATTTACAAAATAAGATCTAGATGATGTAAAAGATGGTTTGCCTTTGACTCACAGTGTTAGAGATATTACCCTGGGATATCTAGTCGCCTAGGCAGCCCCAAAAAAATCTATTGCAAAAATCTATTGCTGTGAAAGTAATTTGAATATATACTGTCATATAAAATGTTTCATGAAATAAAACTGGCATGTTGTCATAGTAAATATCCCAAAATGTAATATACCACCCAGGCTTGTGGAATAGGATGGGACAGGCATCATACCTCAGGATTACAGCGGGACAGGAGTATTATTAAGGGAGTGGGATGGGACAGGAATATAAAACACATGGAGGGAGATATATGTCCATAAAAAGCCTTTGAATTAGGTGAAGTTATTTTCAGATATTTTCAGATGTGTTTCTTGTTTTTGCACAACTTTCTACGCAGGGTGTCAAAAATCTTCTTTTACTGCCAAATTCCATGGTGTTTGTGTGCAGATGGATCGAGAGGATGTCGTCTTACACGTTTCAATTCATCTTAAAAACACTTTCATTTCATATTTTAGTCATATTTTGTAATTGTCTGTTCCAGTGTAAGATAACAGATTGTGCTTTGGGTTGAAAATGTTATGAACCAGCACACAGTCATAAAAAAAGACTTGACCAACTGTGATGATTAAAATGTTTATAAGAAGTCTCTCAATTATTCATTAACATGGAGGGTGATCCTGTTTTTGAATACCAAACTATCCACACACTAGTTCCAGCTTAAAAAAACTAATTTCTCTACCACGCGATAAAGACAAAGTTTCCATTTGTCCTCACGGAGCAACAGACGTCAGCGATGCAGCCGAGTTAATGAACAAAAAGGAGGCACTTCACACCGCTGACTGTTTACTACTTCCCCCTCCGCTAATGTGCTTATTAATGAGTGCACATTAAAACCCAGCGTTTAAAGCAACGGAGCGTGCGGCTGCGATGGAAACATTTATGATGTCCAGCCTTAACAGCTTCTCTGCTCTTTACTTGTTTTAATTTGATCCTCAATAGGCCAAAAGCAATTACTGCCGCAGCCACTCTGCCTCTAATATCTATTTTACTACTGTCTCGTAACCGACGGGGTTGGGTCGGGTTTATTGAGTAGAGAGTTGAGTTGTGCCCACGGTTTCGTGTTTTCTGTGCAACTTAAAGACAAACAGAAAAGTAAGTATCTGAGAGAATGTCATTAGGACGTCAACAGACTGTTATTTCCTGTGTCCTGCAGCCGTGTAATTAATGTTCGGAGGCACAATCAGACAGACACTCTGATCTTTGTGAACTCCAGAAAAAGTTCATTTCATTGTAACAGTGACCGTCCTCAATGGGAGACCAGTAGATTCCTACCTGAGGCTCTCAAATCACCATTTTCCCCATTTTCTAATTAATTCTCAATGGAACAGTGAGTTCATTTAGAGAGAAGGGCAACAACTGTGCTGCTTTCTTGAGTAAAACAAATTATTGTCTGCAACACTGAGATACCAAGTGGCCTCAGGTAAAAGTACACATCTGTAATCCATCAGCTCTGGTTGCTGAGGGATTATTTTAAAAGCATTAATTTAAAGGCAGCTGCATTATCATGGTTTCAACACAATACCTGCATCTTTAATTCAACAATCATGATCTTTTATTCTGTATCCGTGTAACATTCCTACAAACTCAATGAAAACGATGGAGTTGATTGTCATTTAAATTCTCTACACACCTGCTGCAGGTTTTCAAGGTCGCTGGAATTAAAAAAAAAAGATTTGGGTGTTTTTACGTTTTACATGACAGTTAGTATACCATAACAGTTAAATACCTAACAAATAGACTGGCATGATTAATATCTAATGTCAAGGCAGTTTGGGAAATACATAAAAAGCACATATGCACACATATACAATGGAGATATTGAATTAATTAATATAAAATATTAATATTCTAACATGTTTCCCTGCAGAATTGATATTAATAGCTACACCACACATATGCCCACATATATTATATTCATCAATTCATTATTATAAATGTATTATTGTGTAACTGGGCTGCATCCTGCTACTAATTGTCAAATTATGTCATAATCTTGTCAATTAATAAAATTCACGTGTGCTTCAAAACTTTCGATAAAACATTTAAAAAAACGATGCACATATTGAACATTTAAGAAATTAAATTTACAAAATGGCTACTCAACAATATTATGAGGTTGTACACGGGGTTCAGTCACTGTAATGATGTATTGTTTTCTTTAATAAGAGGTTTTGATGTAACCTTTATTAATTAATTAAGAGATATTGATGGTGGAATAACAAGGAGCACTCATGTTTTACAGCTAAATAATAATAATCGATTTTACCTTGGCAGTTGTTATCTTGAACGGTGCCGTCTCTCTTGGCCTTGGTCAATTTGGGATCAATATCCTGGCAACTTTCTCCACAGCCGGATTTTATGTTAAGAAAATAATCAGGCTAATTCACAGTGTGAGATTTAAAGTTATGATATCTATATTATTTGAAATTACGCCCACAAACCTGAGTTGTTTTGCTGTTCGACCTTAACGACCACTCACCAAACACATGAGGACCATGAGGTAACGTCTGGCCCACTAACGGCTCCCATCAGAGAGTCGGTGTCCGGACGTATAATGGACTGAGGAAGACAAATCTCATCTTCAGACTGACAGATGTAGATGAAGTTCACAGATAATGGACGCAGCCGTGTGATGTTAATACGATGTTGAGGAGACAGGGAGGAGACAGAGCTTTAACGTGCAGTACAGCTGCTTCTGAAATGAGTCTCATTAAAAGCATTAGAGCCACTTAGGGTGTAACAGTAAATCAATTAGTTAATTTACTACTTTGTCCTGGATTGCACCGGTTTAAATAAAACTTACTTAAAAAAGTAAACCGAATGTCCTTTTCTTATTTCCTTCTACCTCAGGAAGTCCAACACACTGACCCAGTTGTGAGTTTGATTATTTTGTGATTTCTGTGGAAGCTGTCTGCACAATATTTCAGCACCATGCACAACAATCAGGAAACTGTAGCCTTCTCACATGTGGAGGAAAGGAAACTGCTAAATATCCCGTCTTGAATGTGTCAGAATATTGTGATATGTTATACAAATATAAACCGTTCATCTTATCGGCTTCACACTTGGCTTGTGTATTGTTAAGGGCCCGAGGAAGTGCAGCCTTGTATTAGATGCAATCTGGAAACGCAGTACATTCAAAGTGAATAAACTTTGAATAAACTTTCGAGAAACCGCTGCTGTAATAAAGATAGTTTTTGCATATTAACTTTGTGTTTATTCGTTGTTTCACTCCCACTGTACTTTACCCTGTGATCTGTCATAGATTGATGCAGTCATAGGAAACTGAGAAACCGCTCTCCGGGCCACTTTTTGGCAAAGTGCACGGATGTGGCATGAATTGTAGGGCGAGCAGGAAGCCCCCTTTTAAGCTGGTAAGTGTTTCTTTTTCTCCTGACGTCTGCAGAGCACATGCTGTCAAGATGCCCCCCCCCCCCCCACCGGTCCCACCTCTTTCTAGTGGAGGAGACAGGGAGTGTGGTAAGGAACAGTTTGGGTGGCGCAGAACTCAGTGGAATATGCATCGCTTTTAATTTGGTCCCCTTGATTAAAGAGTGACACGTGCCAACAGGAAACTAGATTTGAGATTAATGATGCTTCTACGTGTTGAGTCGGTCTGCCAGTAACTTTCCTCTCTGCCTCTCTTTGTCGTGGTTGTAGTTTGGCTCATGTGGCTCATCAGGACGGTGATATGTCTCCGCTGTTTGACACATATGTACTGATTTGTTCAGATCTTTCTTTTTAGCAGAGAGTAAAATATATAATTACAATATGAGACTATGTAAACTACTAAATAAACACTTACAGCATCAGGCGCTGGCGGGTTGTCATAGATAATAAGAAATGACACCATGTTTTATTTTTATTATACATCATGTGACTCAGTTGATTTGCATCAGAGCTGCTTCATTCGTGATGTATATAAATTACTGTCTCTTGTACTCGGGCACTATAGTGTTACAGGACAGTTACTGATTTGTGCTCGTTCAAAATCATCCGCCAAGGTTTTAATGTTTGTATTTCACGAAAAATAAACGTTTTAGTTTTGGTGCGGATTTTTTTTTTCACTTTCTTTATCACTACGATCTTCTTGACATTTCCCTAATGGTCCCAGATAATAACCAGGTATATCCAGGGGACTGATATCATGGAGTGCGAAGACTCTGGCTGCCTCAAAGAATGTGAGGGGACTGTTGGGCCTTTGGCGGAGATATGCAATCTACTAAGTGCTTTTCTAATTGGTAAATATAACCATGACGTAAATCATCACAGAAGGAAAAATAGCTTGAAAACATTGTAATTGTCCTGTGACCATGGCTTTCACATCAGATTTTAATTGTAGGCTGTCACTCGGGTCCCATTAGTCACTCAGGTGTCTCATTTGTTTGTGCATTTACTGACAGTGTGAGATAATAACGTCACAGGGAAGTGGTCAAAGTGCTGAGTGGACTCAAGTGACAGCACCGTCAACTGTCTTTGAGTAACAGCGGGCTGCAATTTACACAACTGTCACATTAGAGTCAAGCAAACTTTTTCATTAAAGTCAAGATCCAATTTCCATCTCGGCCATTGAACAGATGCTCTCGTACAATGCGACTCATAATATAAGGAACAGTTCTGCTGCCCCTGCTTGATCAAGTAAAGCCACGCATTGTGCCCGTGGACAGTCTCATTAAATCGTTCCATCAGAAGAGTCTCGACGGGCCAATCAACAGCTTTGATTGTTTCATTGATTTATTGACTCAGAAAACCTGACTCGCACTGGTTGTGTCAACACAGACGAGCCCCACCCTGGGCTTTGCTTAGTAGCACTAAATAGTGAATTACAGTCGTGAACACATATTATTGAACAGATTAAGTCTTTAGTTTTTTACCTTTATTGTATATAAACAGTAAAGAGACAGAAGAAGACTGTCTACCATATCATATACTGGAGTTCTTACAGTTAAGTGACAGCTGTGTTATCTTCGGATCTGTACAGTTTAGCTTTGACAACTTATTTTCCACCGTGTTGAATGCTTTCCACAAAACAAGAAAACATTGTAAAGTGGTAAATGTCTCTAACGTAAATTTGAAACTCCCCAAAAAAGCTCATTTGCAGTAAATATTCCTGAGCCTGACAAACACTAACACCTTTATTATATATGATACACCTTATTGTACCTAACGTCCACAGCCCTGTTAGGCTACCCCACATACAGTATATGTGTATGTACAAAGCACCATGACGCTTCACAAACAGTGGACTGGCTCTTTCCTTTCACCGTGGGAACCGAGCCTGACGCGCGGCACATGGACAGGCTGAGTTTCCAGGTTTATGAAACCACAAATGGTGGCGGCACCACCCCTCAAGAATGTGACTGAAACAAGATCCCAAACAGATGCTTTGTAAAGAAGATAATAACGACTGGGTCTGGAGCCGTGTTAGTGGAATCAGCAGCAACACATCTGTGTCGCATTAATATGTTCAATCATCGTCCTCATCACGGTTTAATTACAGTCAAGAATAATCGAATGCAGCAGCATAGCTGAACTTTTACGACGCGACGATAAACACCGTAAAAATAAATGTACACACGTTGTCAGATATCCAGTCTTTCTAAGGATGCTGCAAAAAGGAAGCAGGGGAAACTCCTGAGGGGGTTTCCTCTGCAGGTCAACAACGTACTGATGAATCGTGAATCCCGGCCTCATGGAGAGAGAGAGCGTTGTTGCTTGTGTGTGTGAGAGAGATGAGGGAATTTCTTTCTCCCTAAGAGAGAAATAAACACAAAGGAATGAAAAGAGTTATGTTCATTTCCCCTTCACTCTCCCTCCTTATGAATGGGGCATGAATAATAAATGTTTAGCCGGCATAAACCTGACTCCCATTGTTGCATCAGATGATGGATCGGCTTGACTGGGGCATGGCCTTCCTTTGAACATTGTTGCTCTTTGATTTAATCTGGCGGCTGGGGATGTGTTGGAGCAGCAGAGGGAAAGCTTCTCGTTGTTCGACACCACAGACCCTTAAACCACATATGCAAGCAGGTTGTCAATCCGACCAAACACACACATGCAGTTCATTAAAATACCTTGAATCGTAGATGAGAAACTCCTCCGCTGAACCTGCTGAAAGGTTTGGGATGTTTTTAAAAACCGCTTGCTCCGTGCACAACGAGGCAGAATAACATTTAGAATATTTCTTTGTACTTCCATATAGTTCTATTTGTAGTTTTCATAATTTCTCTCTTCATCCTCTCTAAAGTAAACAGGCATTTGAGATAAAACTATGTAAACTTGCCTAAAACAACATTTATTGAAGCGTAGGGAATTTTCTTTACAACACAGGAGTTTCTAGGGTCTATTCTGAGTCTATGTTGGGTTTAGGGTAATATTAATTATCATTTATTGTATTTTCATTATTTAATCCAGCCCATGATGCTGCCCTGACCAAGTGGTGCTCAAACCAAACCCTAACTAGAATGCTAGTAGAGCGAAAATACACACACTCATAGAAACCCAGAGTTTGAGTTTGAGTCAGAGTTTGAACCTAAGCTGAGCTCTGGCCCTTGCAGGACTGAGTGGACATCGGTGCAGTCCGGATCAGGGAGGCTGTGTTCGACCACCTCGTTCTTATTTTGGAGTGATTCTGAAAATCTGAGCCTCCGAACTATGAATTCACAGCCAAGAAACGGCTCGTATTGGTCTGCCCGCCGAGGAACTAAGACTCGAACATGTCTCAGCTTTAGCTGCACCGTTACATCGATGTCGCCCTCCGGTCGACTGAACAGTTTCACCAGCTGAACAAACAGGTTCCACAAGCAGCCAAATAATTGTCCTTGAAATGGCCACTGATCCACAGGGTTCACACAGCGACTCACTCTGCACAGGTTGGAGAGACGGCCTTTCTGGTAGTCCCCTGCTGTGTAAATTCCTCCTCATTATTTTTCTTTATATATATTATATCACATTTTCTCCTGCCTTCTTCTATTGCCACTTTGTTTTTCACAAATTGGAGAGAAAATGTGTATTACAAGCAAAGGAAACACTTTTTTAGTTTTATGCCAAAAAATAAAACGTACACAACATGCCCAGATTTAGTTTTTTTTAACCAACCCCAGCCCGGTGTGTCACACAGAGGGTAAAGCTGCTTTCACACATGCACTGAAGTCCGGAGGGCCTGCAAGCGAGAATACAACTGTCCAAGTCAGTTACTCTCCGGGAACTGTTCGAAACCAGCCCCCTCGTAAACCGCCTGGAAACGTGAGCCCAGAGTTCACAGCGAGCGAGTGGACGTGAAACTGGAGAAACACAAATATCTCAAGATGAAAACGAGCAGCCGAACACGTAGAACTTAGAAAGACGAGGTAACAAATCTCAATAAAAATATGTGAAATCAGCTCAAGTTGAGTGAAAGATAAGGAAGTTAGATCATAATAATAACATCTTCTTTGTCTTCTACACTTTCTACGTCGTTCTACTCTTCATGCATCTTTGTCTTTTCATCAGCAGTATGATAATGACGGAGACTTATAACCTGCTGAGAGTTTCTGTATAATTTGCCGTTTTGACATTTGGGAACACCCCCCCTCTTTCCCTCTCTCTCTCTTGACTCAAACCCCAAATTAGGAAGTGTTATGTACGTATGTAAATGTGGAATCAAGTCCCAGCAGGAACGAACACAGCCTCACACACACCTGTACGAGGTGAACGCCTTCACACAAGAGAGACGAACAACTGAGGCTGTTTCAGGAGACACTTCCTTATTAATTAAGGGAAGGCATAAATTATTTAGAGAGAATTGTAGATGTCCCCCCCCCCCCCCCGTCTCTCCCTTTTGGATTCATACGTACGTTTACTATTGTCATTGACTGTCATTCTGTTAGTGAGCATGTCACCTCAAACACTAACGGCCTTTTCATAAAGTGTATATAAAGATGGACGACGCTTCTCCTCTTCCTCCCACGATCCGGAAATGACATTAAAAATATTCTGGGTTAAGAACAGTTTTCACATTAGTGTTTGTTTTAAAATCACATAATTATGAATACGATGTGAATTCGCTCCTCACATCCACTTTTCTCTTATATCTTTTTTAGATGATTATTTTTGGCAAGATTGTTGTTATTTTATGTTTTTTTAAACACAACTGTAAATATATATTTTGTGTAAATATACAGTATATCCAAAATAAAGAAGCCCCTGAAGACTCGACTCAACCAGATGAGATCATCTGTATTCTGCGTAGTCAGGTGGGACTGCAAGAGTCTCGGCAGAATATAATAAATACACAATGTTCTGATTTAGCTCTTTCTGAATACCTCTTGTTGTTCAACCATATTCTGTTATCTCCTGCATTTCATCTCACCCACAGGTATTACTAACAAGTCTGGTATTTGCAGATCGCACGCGTGGATTTCTCCCTGCAAGCCGCAGCATCATGACATTTTATTGGATTCTCGGGGGGAAACAAATACATTCCTGAAGGATAATTTTCAGAGGAGCGCGTGGTGCAGACTGGGTTTTTTAATTTAGACACGTGGAAATCAGGCAGACAAAGGAGTTCATCTGTGTCCACAAGACGAATGTGGCTCCGGAGCTGACAGACAGCATCTGAACAAATCATCTAATTGTGTTTGTCAGGAGAAACAAGAATTTTTTCCCGTCTCTGTCAGCTTCTAATGATGATGCAGAAACATCTATCACACGGGGAAATATGGTTCTGAAGTTTTTGCAGATCGCAGACATAGTCTGAGTATTGAGGTGTAACACCCGTAAATTGAGGCTAAAGTGGAAGTAAAGTGTTAGGACATGGAGGGGCAGGAGAGGACGGGGGACGTTTTGACATTATGAGCCTTGTTCAACCCCTGAATTTAGACTTTTCATAAATATGGTAATAAATGTGATATAAAAGCAGCTTTAATGTCTTTCATCCAAGAACTGTCATAAAATTTAGTTTGCAGCTCAAAACACACATTTCACTGTGTCGTCTAAACCCTGTCGGCCTCTGTCAACAGTAAATACACACGTCCGTGGCCCCTTCACAACTTTAAATTCAGGATGCATCACACAATTTCACAGATTATCTGCCATCTAATCACAAACACACTCGTACAAGATTAGAAACTATCATGCATGACACACTGTCAAATATTAAGAGGCAGCTACACAGCACTTCTATACTCATTGGTCACGTGCGCGCTCATCTCTTCATCTGTCGGCCTTATCCTTCCTCACAGACGCTATGTGTGTGTGTGTGTGTGGGGGGGGGGGGGGGTCTTGTTCTGTTTCTAACATGAATTTTCTCCATATTTTGTTCATATTCGTCTGGAGGCTACATCTTGCGGAGGGCATGTTCGCTCGCCACAGTCCTGCCACTTCTCCACAAGGCCTTCCTTCATCTCAGCCGCGTCCGCGCCATAAATCATTTTCGAGGTCGTCACTTCGACTCCTCTCCCGTGTCCATCGTTGTCCGCTCAGAAAGCTGCAGCAGGACCACTCACGTCCTCTGGGAGCAGCATTCAAACGCGTGAGGATGGCCACGGCGAGGGGAGTTTATGTAGAACATTTAAAATATTACTTGTTCATTAACACTAATTTGACTATAGGTTTCCCGCAGTGTGTGAAATAACATTTGTATGCATCGATATACTGTCCTGCAAGAGCCTTAAAACATGCAATGGTTCATTTAATCCCAGCACGCACAGTGAAATTTCCGCGCACAGAGATGCAGAGATCAGTGGTTGAGCCGACGGAGCCTCATTAGAGCACAAAGAGCTGAGTGAAATAAGAGAGGAAAGGTCAACACGGAGGTCAAACGCTCGCCGAGAGCTTGGTTTGTCTCGGTCCCTTAACGGGAGATTTAAATCAACAGCATTCTCCTTGTTTGGATGTTTTACACACTGCAGGTGTTTTTCACACAGGCCCGGCGTGAACCTGCCGCACATACAAATCAGCAGCTGTGCAGATGTTTTCCTCCTGAAGCTGACGCAGTGTTTGTTAAAGCAGCAACTGGTGGAAGCCTTTCACACAAGTAGCTACGTTCACACGGCAGGTTTAATAAACTACGAGCCGCAGCACTGGGGGGGGGGGGGGGGGGGGGGGTGGGAATGCCAGTTAACGATTAATTTTTACGAAATTGCATTCACTTCATTTGAATTAGCTTCCATCAGATTATAGTTAATTGGTTGCAAACAGATCAGTGAAGAGACATTTGAGGATGTAATTAAAACATCTTCAGTTTTATTGCCGAACACAAAGTGTGACATTTAGCAGGAAGTAAACAAACGAGACGGGGAAATTTCTATCACTGTGACTGAAACCGAATCTCCGTGGAGACGCCACCGTGCAACAGTTGAGCGGACGGCGCCGGGCTGTGTGACTTGGCAACTGACACAGACCAGTGGTGACGTTTGAGGCAAGGTCAAGTGGTTTTCAAACAAATCCATCATCTGACGCAACCACACGTGGGGTCAGTTTAGGCTGCGTGGGCATTCATTATTCATGGACGGGTGAGAGGAAGTGCGTTCATCTCGCCAAGTAGAGGACAAATGAATATAAACATCACCATCTCTCCCTTGCTTCTTACCTTTTGTCTCTGAGGGGATTTTACCCTTGGATCAGTCTCAGACATACATCAATATATTGACCGGAATAATGCATTGAAGTCCCGGAGGAGCCCGTTTCCCCTTCGCTTCTCTTCCCCTGCGAGTGGAAGATTGAAACCGTCCTCTTTCTCATTCAAGGGAAACGGCGCTGGCATTAGGATGTTTCAATCAGCTCGCTTTGAAGACAAGTACAGCAATGAGATCATGCGGCTAATGAGGATTTGCCAACAGATCAAATAAGCTTTAAAAAACGGCCGACACTCTTTCAAAAGCATTGTAAATTAAATTAATACATTCTCAGAAAATTACAGAAGATATGAACTCAGGAGTGAAAGAGAGCGCAGGGGCCCCGGATCCAACAGGAATTGAGATACAGTGTGTGTGTGTGTGGACTCATGCTCCCCATTCTTTATCTTGTGGGTTTTTTCCATTACCAAGAGGAAGTGGGGGGGCAGCCAACGCCAGACTGTCTCCCAATGGCTTAGCTCAGTTGGCTGGAAAGACGGATTTCCAGTGTCCCAGTGAAAATCGCAGGAACAAGCGGAGCCTTTGTTTGATTTAGAAGTCGCCCCACCACGAAATATGATGAGTATATGGAGGTCGCGTCAGTTGCAAATGGTCGGAATACTGGTGAGCAATTAGCAATATATCACCGCCGATGTGATTTAAAGTCGTTGCTCGTAGGGGAGCGGAGGGAGGGAGGGGGGGGGTCCGGGGGCGAGAGGAGACGCTGCAGATGAGACGCGGTGAAGTAATGGCTCACCCAGACTAAGTCCTGTACTGTACTTTTCCACACCTTTCTGTGCTTCCTGCTGCCACTTTGATCCGGCGGGTCTCAATTAAACACTCTACATCTGCCGCCATGCTGTGCCACCCACTTCAATGCCTCGGTCGTAAATCTGTTTCACTGCCGAGGAAGGAAGCTGGACAGTCTGGTTCCCCGGGAAGAATGTGGTCCCGTTGACATTCGGTTAATGGAGTTTCTCCTCCGTGCATTAAGCTTTGCTACATGTTCACTTATAAAAGAAAATCTGCCTTTTGTCATTCTTGTAGAGTTAGATGTGAAACTTATTTGCTACTCATGTCATGAAAAGTGTATCATTTACAATTTGCTTCATTGATGTGCAGGATTATTTCCTGATTAAGAACAGTGACCTCCTGGAGTGTCAGCTGATTGAATAGGAAACTTGCTGGGAACAAACTCCAAGAGACTAAGACATAATGCAGCTCATTGAACCTTGTAGACCTTTTATGCAATATGTTAAATTATAGAGCTTTAAAAGGTGCAATTTGATATAAATGTAAGCTTATAAAAACGTATATATTTCTTAATACATAATACTTTTGCCAAAGTTGTGCATCAAGTTCGACATCACAACTGCATCATTAACTGAGGTGCTATCTCACCTTGATGTCTGCGAACTTAGCACGTTCATCAGGGTGTCAAGTTTCCATCACTGCCAATTAGTTAGATTGACTTGAGTCTATTTGAAGGGAGTGAATCCTGATTGAATACATTCCCACAGAAGATGTTAGTGGGGTTTTTGACCAGTGGAGAAGAGACTATAACAGCAATAAGAGTTAATAAGAATTATATTGTATGATTATATTGAGTAGTGATGTATTTGTGTGGTTTTTCAGGTGATAAATATTAACAAACCTATGTTAATTGTTTTTCAGTCAACCATATTTGGAGCATTAGTTGTTTCTGTCTTCCTCCCTATCTCCACGGCTCATTTGCCTTCCTCAGAAAAAGTCAAGGATGTTTTGTTTTTATATTGCAATAACGCTACGGGGACCATGAAATGTCATCCTGGCTAAAACGGTGCTTCACTTCCCCACAGGGGCTTAGGTGGTTGAGGAGGTGTTTGACATTATGCTGCCACATTTTTTTTAGGACTGCCTGTTCCTAATAACAAAACACACTCTGTTATTATTTCTGATGCCTGAAAATGACAGCCACAGCTTTATTGAATGCCGAGCACGTACAAAGCAACAGGAGACATTTTTAAAAAAAAAGGGAAGAGTGCAGAAAAGAAGATGAGGCTGCAAATTCCTCCACAAATATAGATTTTCAAAAACAACAAATGTCCAGAGAGATATGGGTCCATATCCAAAACCTGTATATAGTGCTCATAGTATACATATATATATGTTCCTGATTGTGATCTGCAGCGAATAATATATTAAGATATTGAGTTATATGACAAACACACCTGAAATTTGTGTGGTACTATATCCCCTCGTAAAATCACAATTTTAAAATTTACAACAAAATGTCCCATCAAAAATCAACATCAAAATAACTAAAATGTTTATATAATAAATAAAATAAATGTTTATATATGTATATATCATATTATATAATATTTTCAGTGCAATACAACTTTCTTTAACAATTAAACACTAAATATTGAATATTTTCTTTCAAAAATTTGTTAAATCCATCCTCATTTTAAACAAAATCTTAAATTTTTTACTCAATGAGCGCAACACTTCCAAATCATAAAATTGCACCATTATTCATTTAAATCAAGATATTATAGAAAAGAGAAACAGGAAATTAAAGTCCTGATTAAAAACAATCCTCCAAACCTCCGTCCTTTGTCGGTTTTTATGCCAAACGGAGCAAAAACACAGCTTGACTGAGCCAGAGATGATCGGCGCCTCCAGAACCAGTCAGTCATGGGAAGCCATGGAGATAGAGGAAAGGGTCCTAACAAAGCTTGGGTATGGGCTTTCATAGGTGATGGGCTGACAAGCCCTGGGAAATGGGAGGTCCACGTTCTATCTGATTAGCCTGAAGCTGTTGGACGAGCTCCTGGGGCTGTTACAATGCTACAGTCAACAGGGGGGGGCTCTTATTATGCAGGTCGGCTGAATGCCTCTTGTTTCCTGGCTGAATAATGCTTCATGCATTCTGTTATTTCTTGTCATAATTGTTTCTGATTGGCCGAGAGGTGTCTGATAATATTGTATTGTTGGCTGTTCGGTTCGCTAAAGATACGACGAGATGCAGTTGAAAGCTCCTGAAAAGAGAGTAAGTGGAGGCTTTTCAGCATAATTGGATGTTTCTAAAGGTCACTTCCACGCTGAAATGGTCACGATCAACAATTAATCGCGGTCTTACATCAGGGGACAATGAAGGCACAGCAGGTCACCGTGGCAACAATACCTCAACTTCATGTTTCATTAGCAGTTGAAACAAACCCAAATATTAGTTAATTAAAGTAACTGCAAGAAAACAAATGGTGACACAATCTTTCTTTTTTTTTTTTCATTCTTACATTCAATGAAAGAATTTACTCACATCTACCTCGGCTTTAAAATTCCACCCATTGTATTGTATACAAAAGACAACTTGTTTTGTATTATTAAACACACAACAGACAAAAAAACGTAACAGAAGCATGATTCACATCCAAACGCATCATAATCTTGTTGCCACACAAGAATGTAACTAAACAATCCAACTAAATAACTGTGTGGGTCCAGTGAAATCGTTTTTGTACAATTCAAATGCCAACATTTTATGGTGAATCACCTTCAGTTGGTTCTGGCTGCTCTCAAAGAAGAGGAAGTCAAGTTTAGTTTAAAGATAACAACCGAAAAACTAGCTGTCTTGACCGTTTGTTTCATTCTGTGTTCCGAAAAGTCCAAATCCAAAAGTCCAAATGATTTCGTCGGCTTACATGTAACTTCTAAGTTTGAATAGAAATGCAGAAGTTGCCACATGTCTGAACTTAACTCCAAGGACAAATACACAATGCAAAGGAAGCTAGGAAATAATATTGGGCCTAACAAAGCAAACGTGAAGAGTGAAAGGCTGGTGTGTGGAGTGTGTGTTCCACTAATGGAAGAATGACAAGAGTGTGTGTTGATTTAAATCCAGAGCTTTGTGTGTTGTCGCTCAAGTTTCCGTTGCGGATGTCACAACAATATATTTGAAAGTGGGAAGTAATACGTTAGCTGTGAGAGCTTTTCTTGTCATGTGAGGGAAAAACACATACGTATGTTGATGCATTAAAGTGAGACACAGGCTGTGAACATGTGAGGAGCTTGGAAACAATCTCGTAATTGCATACGCTGCATGAGCCAAGGCTAAATGTGAACGTGTGTAACGTGCTTTTGAAAAGTGAAAAGCTCTTAAATCATTAATTCCACTTACTGGAATAAATGGATTTTGGCTTTTTGTTCATTAAAGTCCAAATGAGCAAAGGACCAAAATCAGATTTCTGATGTTGTGGACAATCTACTTCATTTGTACTTTTAGATGACAAACAATTCTCTACATGTGTCAATCTTTGTTAAGGACCACTTTCACTGTAGAGCTATTTACTACGGATGTAGATGGATTTATACGGCACTGTTTAATTTAAAGTAGGATGCCAAAAACAGACTAGAAAGCATGACGCTCTTCCTAAGAAATTTGTCGTTTCGGTAAATGCGTCAAAACATTTGAACAGACGTAGAAATTATGACTCATGTCCATTGGGGCAAATAGTGCGATTCTATAGGAAAGTAAATTGGAGTTTCAGGCTGTGAACCCAAAATAAAAATGGTGAAATTTCACGTACAACTTATAGTAAATGCAGGGTTTGGGTAGTAATTGTCCTACTTTTTACTATTGTGGTGAACGGCAGAATCTCAGCACTGTCTGAGTGGGATGATAACTATCAGCACACCGTTTTCCAGATCTGTTTCCTTTTCCCTGCACAGGTACTCAGTGATTACTGCTTTTCATGTGTAGTGGCTTCAGACAATATTCAGACCCCTTCAGCTTTTGCAGTTAGTTTGTAGTTATATCTTTCTATGGATAAAATTGCCTGTTTTTGCCCATCAATCCTTTTGAAAAGGGGGAAAACATTATTATTTGAGGGAAATTGTCAATCTCTACATTTGCAAAAAGCATTGAGAGCGTCTAGTCTTTTTTTTCCAGAGCCTGTTTGGTTCTTCTACAGCTTCGGGTTGTCTTGGGTAAGCAGGAAGTGTTTTACACCTGGATTTGGTTCTGAAAATCACACTTTTCCTGACAGATCCCCTCAAGCTCTGTCAGGATGGGAGATGTCTGTGACCTCACATCTTCAAATCTCTCTGCAGATGGTTTATAGTTTTAAAGTCTGGGCTTTAGTTAGGACACAATGTTTCTGGTCACTGTCGTGTTGAGAAGTGAACTGTCTCACGTCCTTTAGTGCTGATAAGTCTCCCTGTAGCGTGATGCCGCCACCACCATGCTCCATCATAAGCCTGGTGCTAAGCATTGCTTGGTGTCCATCATAAGGTTTTTATAGTTCTGCCCTGAGATTGAATTTTTATCACATAATACCAGACAACGTTTGTCCTCTTGCTCTCAAAGCTTTCATTAAATGTGATTTGGCTCCAAGAGAACAGTCATATCCTTTGTACTCAGTGGTTTCATGTAGACGCCATAAAGACCCACTTAAGGATCAAGGTATCTTTATTGTGCTAGAGGGGCAATTTTCTGTACAGCCAGAAGAACAAACACACAATCAGTGGACATATATACAACATAAAAACGTAAATAATTAATACACTCGTGTAAGGGTGACAAGCAGGGATGAATGAGTTCTTACGTCTTTCATCTAGGTAAAATACATCGGCGGCGTGAACTCAGGGAACAGTGGGGTGACTGGGATCAGACAGAATCAGCTGGGACCTGACCAAGTGCAGATTAGGGAGGTCGTATAAGGTGGTGTCTGCTATTCAGCTCAACACAACACCCTGTGGTGGGTTCTTATTTGTCAAGGTCAGTAACCCGAACCGACAGATACAAGAAAAGGTTAAAAAAAAAAATAGATTCAATAATACAACAATAAAACATTGTCATAAAAGTGCTTTCAAGGATAAAACTTCTGAGCTTTCGATAATAAAACGTGCGCTGATGAGCTTTTCTACACACAGTGTCCACTTGATGCTGAAAGGCTGTCGTCAATTACTGTCCCAAGATATCTGTACTGAGCTTCCACAGCCTGATCGTTAATCTCCACAGGAGAGATGACATTTGCATTCTTCCTAAAATCTATAATAATTTCTGCAGAGGACTTCTGACCCTTGGGTTCTGGACTACTTCACTGACCAAGGCTCTTCCTGTCTGGGTACTAATTTGGCTGGACGGCCAGTTCTAGAAAGAATCAGGTGGTTTTTCAGTTTCACAGTTATTGCACTTCTGGAAACACTGAAAGCTTTATGAATATGTTCACACCCTGGGCCCATTTTATCGAGGAGGTCTACAGGAAGTTCCTTCAACGTCATGGCTTTGGTTTCTGTCCTGATACGAAATATGAATTGTGGGATCTTACATTCACAGCCTTTCTAGGACTCCAGTCCAAAATCTGTTGTCACATTTCAAGGATGATAGAAACTAAGAGGATGCACCTGACCATGATTTGAAGAGGAATATATCCAACACAATAAAGTGAAGTGGTCTGATAGTGTGAACATGTTATTACTCATTTGGAAATGAATCAAAAGATTGTGGCTGAAAGAAAAGTCCGACACAAGAAACGGCATTGTGACCAAATCATGGCAGTTATCAACTCTGCTGTTTGAGTGGTATATTTATGTCATTGCAGCTTTCTGCTTCTCACTGAAGTGGATATGTCGAATCATGGTGTAAAGCTCTTATCGCCACTAAATGTGAAAATGATTTAGACTCAAGGAAGTCCTTTAACTTGAGCAAATCCAATTGGAGTACAGGTTTCAAACAGCCCTTGAAGTGTGTGTGGGGGGGGGTGGGGGGTTCTGAAGTGGCCAAGCACTCTAAGTTGTATTTCCTCATGTATTTGATTTAAGGAGGATGAAATTATGTTTGAAGTGAATCTGCGGCGAGTGACCTTTCTGAGTGACTTCAGAGGTCTAACGCACTTTTTTGAATTTTTTTTGCTGACAGTTACATTTAATATCAAGGCAGAGTTGATAGTGGATCAGCACCGGCAGCAGAACTCTGCGCAGGAGTCTTACGGAACCTGAGCAATTATTACAGTCATGCTGAGCTGTAATCAGTGGAGCCTGTCGAGGAGCCTCCATAGTGTGAGAACACTTGTACAAGACGCCGTAACAGAGCTGGAACATGATTGTGAGGTGAAAAGGTTATTTTCAAGTTTTGTGGCCAAAGCGTTTTATGTGTAAAGAGAAAAAGAAGAAGATGTGTGTTTTAAACATAATAGGAATAAGATAGGGAACTTCCCAGTCTGCGAGTCCATTAGAATTCTTAGTGAACTTTTGTCAGACTGGTAAGAATTTAAATCACTCACTCAGAAGTAGCTCCACATGGAGAAAATTGATTTGATACGTGTTTCAAGTAAATGTAATTTTACTCGTGGATTTTCTACTGCATTTGGATAAGCAATGGTCCCATTATCTGCTGGGAAAAGAGAAAAGCAATTTTTCAAGGATTTCCATGAAAGGGTCAGTCGTCTCTCAGTTGGGCATTTGCAAGTCTTTAGTGTTTCTGTGGCAGAGAACGTAGTTTGCATCAGAGAGTTTCAGAGCTCGGCATAAAACCTCCAGTTATTTGTGTGCTTTAGCACCGCTATGGCAGAAGGTCATGTGTTCATACAGCTAAGAGATGGTACTCTAGTTGTTCTTATGCAGAAAGTAGTTTCAGAATAAATCACTTAATGTCACCACATAACAAATATACATCCTTGACCTATATGTCTGTAAATCTGTCATTTTAATCTGACACAGTGAAATATCGGAACAAAACGGGTGTTTACATTTTTGGTGGGTAATATCTGTGCATTTGAACTCCAGGCCACCAGGGGGCAAGACGCTCGTTGTGGTGGTGACCCTCATTATTATACATATTAACCTGGGTTTTCAGATGGCAGAAAGCAGCAGTTCCTTCCACTGCAAGATAACAATCATCTATAGTCAATAAAAATGGCCGACATAACTGCTCCCCAAAAGTGAAGCCAAAGCTGCAGTATGGGTCATAAAGCCTGCCTCCTCCATGTTAATGGTGGGACATGGACCTACTGATCGTTGTACAAATTAAACAAAGACGATAAAGCATGTTAATGAGAGCGTTACAGATACTGGGAGGTAGATATACATGCAAACTACACATGTATCTGAGAGTGGTATTGGTATTCATCATCTCTGGGGAAGAAAGCATGTATATTGCATCAATATTGATCAGATACAAAGATCTACTAATAGAATGGTCAATAACTGGCCTGAGCATCCTTACTCTGATCTAGAGTCTTTTTTGTGTACATCTGAAAGCAGTGTATCCACAGTGTCATGCAGCTAATTGGACTGATAACGATTAGCGCCTGACATGTGGTGAAGGTTGGGAGGTTGACTTACACCAGTGTTCTACTTGATGCAGTGCAGGGAACTGTGGGTATTTTTTATGGAATATATACCCCACAAAGAAGGAAAGTTCTTGTATTAAAGGGTTGACTAGTTTCTCCACCAGCAATAGATCAGGTGCCGCTAAGTCACATAAATTACGTTCACCTGTCTGGGAGAAAAATGGCCGACTCAGCGTTACTTTAAATTCCTCCGGCGTGACTCAGATTCTTTCTCCGTTTAACTGCGCCTTTCTCCTGCTCAATAAAAAAAACTATTTTCAGTGGTAAGATAAAGGTTTTAGTCTCAAACTGCCGCACAGAGTGAATTCTTTATATCGAACAATAAAAGAATGGCTTTCGTTTGAAAATAGTTTGAAATTTGGGGGGGAGATGCTTCTTTTTGCGTCTCGCTGAGAGTTATGAAAGCACGTCTGTACAATTAAACTTTTATTTGTGCAAAAAGCAGACGATTTTTAGCACACGGATATAACAACTTCCCTAAATTGTTGATCAACTCCTGTAGGTTTTTCCTGTTTTCCAGCATCACTGATTCTGACATTGGAAATCCAGTAACATTACAGGTTTATAACTCTATTAATATCCTAAAAATACATTATTTTTGTCTGAACATTGAGGTAGAGTTGCAGTAAACATAACTGGATCCGTGCGTCTGTGTTTAATAGCCTGACACCCTAGCGGGGGGGTGGTGGGCACATCCCGGGCCGACTGCGGAATGTTTCGGTGAACCCCACTAATGGGGGTGAGGGTGCTCATTTAGCCGCCTGAGAGAGTCTCCTTTAATCCCACAGATGTGTCTTATCTGTGTTTTCCAGTTTTTTATTACCTTACTTCCTCCGCTCCCTATCCTGTGCCTATTTTTCTCCTCTCCTCCTCCTCCTCCGGCAGCACAGATGGAAGTTGGAGAAAGGGAGCAGCGATGATGTCAGAGTGTCGGCAGCAAAAGCCTCATGCAGCCCCACATAAATATTAAAAATATATATTAGCTCTAGTCGTTAAACTAAACTTTCAAAAACTGTGTAACAATCGTTTTCCTGATTTCCAGGAAAAATTTGTTTTGCCTAAAATGCTTCACTAATGTTTCTTTAAATAAGTCGAGCTCACTTTGTTACTGTGTGGTTTTCATTTCTTTAAATACTTTTCATCAAACTCAAATAGTTGTTATAATCTTATTAAGGTTTACACGTGTCTAATGTGATTAAGGTTGGAATACTCCACATGTCATAGTTAGTTTATTGCATCATTAGATCTGATTATTGATCTGAAAATTCTGTTTACATGGCCGTTATTCAGACTATTGGCTAAAGGGGTTGGTGTCCATGTACACATAGTCATCGATGGTTTATCTTTATCTGGTTTGACTTTCTAAAGCTTGAGATTCCCTGAGTGTATGAGGTTATGAGGTTATGATCCGATGGAGGACAGAACTCCTGCCTTAAATCTGCAGCTGTGGTCTCTGTTGCTGCTTCAGTGACAGAAAAAAAAAAAACAGGGGACAGGGAGGTCTGACAGAGACTACAGCAGAGAGGATCTCATATGTGGAAGAGTGGCAGGTGAGAGGGGGAGAGATGAACAGAGAGGAGCAGATCCACTAAACCTGCCTCGACTCCTTGTAGATGGAGTCTGCGCCTGGAGACCTGTGTTATTTATCAAACTGGAGCAGAGCTTCACCCTGGAACCCAGATTGGCTGTGGTCTTATACACACACCTTGCATCGAATCACTGGAGTGCATCTCTCCTCTTCCTGCATTTGCATTTCAGGCAGAACGATGCAAAGCAAAGGTTGTAAGTTCATAAGTGCAGCTGATTGCACATTCCAACTGTGTGTGTGTGTGTGTGTGTGTGTGTGTGTGTTTACACTGTAATCCTGTGTGGTCCTGGAAACCTGTTATGAGTTCATTTGAAAGAGTGGTAGTAAAACTTATATAGAATATTTTATCATTAAGTATTTCTTTTTGAGTACAAATACCTGACGTGGGCAATGATGTTTCTCAGTTTCACAAGCTAAAACATAGTTGCCATGGTTACCTGGTTGCCAAAGAGCCGTCCGGGGGGGAAATTTAGTTTCCTTGACAGAGATGTAACCGTGAATCGTTGATCTGACAATTTGCCTAATGGCTTGAAGTGTTTCATGAATAATTATATAAATATACACACCACATAATTTGTATCAGTAGAATGAAACGTGTTATTAAAAAGGAACATGAATAATTTGGCAATTTAAATTTGTATCTACAAAGTCTGACCTACTAAAGGTTTCTGGAGCAACAATATTGATGAAGCTCCTAATTTAACAGTGAAATTGCTGGACAAGTCAATTACAGATGATCCTGCACGTTACCGTTATTAATGCAGACACTCAAACCGCCTATTTCCACACAGTTGTTAAGAGTTTTAACATATTTGAGGGTTTTGTTTTGGGGTTTATTGTTTCTTTGTGGGAATGCTGAGAGCTCAGTGCATTTCAAAGGCTGAAACATGGAGTTGTAAGTGTGAGCAGGTGTATGATCACATAACGTCAGTATGTGTGTTTTCTATGACATATTTCTCATCTGATTGTTGCTGGATTTTATGGTCCTCTCTAATTTTAAGAGCTTTACTTTATTTATTTAATATTTCTGGGCATTTTTACAAACCCACCCACACACTGGGCTGAAACACCAGTCGGAGGCATCACACTGAGGCTTCGGAGGCTTCAAATACTTGATTATTTTTTTCAGCTCTTTCAAAAAACGCCTCTTGCTTTTTAAACTGGAGAAAAAGATACTGTTCACCTCCTGCAGATGTGAGACGCAGCGGTTGGCACTTCCAACACGACGGTGCCTGTCAAATAGTTTTGTTTTGCATTGTGTGTTCCCCAGGACTTTTATATTTGTAATTACTTTGTAATGGTACTTATTTCTTATTAAATCCTAGTTTGAAGTTTCTGAGGTTTTATGTATTTTAACTTTTTATTCTTCAGTTGCTTTGTTGAGTAGTTTTTCTCATTTCTTCAATTGGCCAATCTCTAAGGGCACTCAAGTCCCTCTCAGACATGAACTCTGTCTGTGTGTATTTGTTCTTAACTTTGGAATAAATTGATTATCCAGTGCTTAGCTTTGTAAACTTGCTTTGTATTTATAAGCAACCCTGTCTTTATTTGTGATATATTCAACTATATAAGTGACAAGTCTGTCAAACCTTCACATTCCGGTGCTATAGAAGCCTTTATTTTTAAGTCTTGGTGTGTCATGACAAACATCTAATTTTAATCATCAAGCACCTGAACCTTGAAACCACATCTTGATCCTCAAACACCCTTTTGAAGTCGTGAAGAAGAGAGATATAGAGAGAAACACACACACACACACACACACACACACACACACAAACACACACTCCCCCACACACGTGTTTTGCCGACTGAATTTTCTTTCATTTTCATCCTGTTCCTCGACATCACATCACGGTGTGTGACTGAATTTCATTATTCCCGTCTTCCCTCCCTTCCCTTTTCTTTATTTCCCTCCATATTTTATATCTTTGCTATCCTCCCCACTCTGTGTTCTTGACTCTTGACGGAGTAATAAATCATTCAGTCCAGCTGAAGGAGCTCGGAGCACACTCACATGGTCTCTGTGACCTAGAAATACGAGCAGCTTTCTTCTCCACATGGTTGGCTCTTTGACAGAGCTCCTTCACATCAGCCCTTATCTTCTCGCCAGACTCCTCTGTCCTCCCCACACCTCTCGCTGTCCTGTGTGAGATACGCCAGCGAGAACCGTGCACACAACAGAAGAGGGCGTTCTCCATTCATCTGGGACAATTATCAGTCAATGTTATCTGTGATCAGTGAGAAGACTCGGATTTTAAGTACCGCATTAAAGGCACCATATGTAACTTCAGCCACTAGGGGTCTCTTAATCGAAGCGATAAGAAAAGACCTAGTTTGATGACGTCACCACCATTGCTGATGAAAATCATGTGAATCGGGCGTTGACAAATAAGGGAATGTTTTAAAGTTTTGTTCATGTTACAGAGGATGTTTGAGAACATTCGGCCTTGGTAATGCTTGTGCTTACATTTGCTGTAGTTGGGCTCAAACTGGACACATTTCCTGTGCTCCAGCTTCAGCTCTTCTCCTTGTGCGTGGAAACATCTGCTCTTGGAGTTTGTCTAAATTCCCCAACCAATAGAAAGCCAGGTGTTGTGTTGAGCGCTACATTGGATATTTGACAACATTTAGGATAATATGAGGACACAACTCAACAATACATATAACGTAGGTCTAGTGGTTTTAAGACATCTTGCCGAGGAACTGTTTCACCTCATTGTATTTCAGCTCCAGTCATTAGACGTTGTTCTGCACTCGGAGCCGTTTGTTAATCACATCATAACAGGTGGTAATTACGCAGAACAATGGCTGTGACCAACTATTGCACATGTAAAATTGAACACAAACCACCTGCGATACAGCGACTGTGCAGAAAGTGGAGCATCGAGTCACTTTAGAGCAACAATGGACCTGAGAGCGTCTAAAAGGGGTTCGGCCCTCTGAAGTGAGGCTCTGCATAAATACAATCTGCAATACATTGTGTTTGTGTTGAAGTCTTTCAGGAAATTGTTCATTAGCAAATTTTTAATGCCATCCTTTCACAGTAGACAAATTACTGCGAGAGAAGAGAGAGTTTCCTTCAAGTCTTTCATCTTGCAAATGTGACTTCGGTTGGGGAATATTATTTTTTTGTTTTTGTTTCCCTGTTCCCTAATTTCAGCAATCACCAAATAGCCAGGAGCTACACTGAAGTAAATTCCTGAACCAATATGTCCATGGTTCGGTTCAGCATCACAGATATGCAGCACTTTATTCTTAGGTGACTAACTTTCCAATTCTTCTTTTGAAAAATACTCTTTGCTCATTCAATGTCATTAGTTAAATGAATATATTACAATACTATGAAACTTCAACATGATTAACCTTGGCTTAATAAAGCAAAATGAACTGGATTACATTTGAACCCACTCCAAGACAGTAAAAGAAAAAATAACATCTTAATAAAAAGGTAATTTGAAATATGCAGGTGAAAAACTTGAAAGAAATTTTCTATAACAAACTTTTTTAGCCCTTGACCCCAAAATAGCCAGCCCAGAGACAGACAGCAATGTTTCCTGCAACCGGTGCTGTTGCTAATCAGCTGTAATCACCTCAGAAGACAAAGAAAATCAAAAGATGATTATTATTATTTTGAGGGTGTGGACCGGTTGCTCGTGTATTGCAGGTCCAACATACAGAGAAAAACAACCATTCACTACGGCCAGTTAAAAAACACAGGCAGAGAAATCAGACAGAACAAAGCGAGAAAACATTCATCTTTCTAGAAAAACCGATATTCCCTCATGAAGGAATAAAGAAAAACATCAGAGTTGTTCCATTTGAACCTCGGCCAAAGCTCCATTTCAAACTATGAACATTACTGCCAGCACTTTGAAGGAGTGTCTGACAAGTACATTGCTTATGTCAGATGTTTATTTAATAGCTTTGACGTCTCCAAACGCACCATTAATGAGTTCATGTTTTAAATCTCTGCTCCAATGACCTACAGCTTACAGCAGCACTGTGCGGAATTCTTGGGGGTATTTCACAAAGAGAGCTTAGTCAGCAGGCTGCACTAATCTTGGAAAGTTCCATTTATTTACTGTATTTCATGTGGTCAGAGGTTCAGCCGATTGTGGGCACGTATTTCGTGAAGTGTGGTGGGTAAAGACATGTGAAAGGAAAGTGTGTCAGTGGGCTGACTTGTTGATGGTGGTGGTTATGGACCGGCCAGTTTAAAAAGCCAGGATGTGCCCTGTGGGAGCTGGAGGCAGAAGTCCACCTTCTGCACTGGCAGGTGAATTGAGAACTCAGCAGGAGGAGGAGGTCTTCTCACTGGGGCACAAGGTTGCTCAGATAAATACCCCTGAAGTGTCGTTAAGTTCGAATGACTGCTGAAAACCTGCTGGTGCATTGTTGAACCAGCAGTTTGCTTTGCTTTATTGGATCATTAACCCCATCAGCATCAGAAATCATCCACCAGCAGCGAGCTCGTTGTTACGTTGTCACAAAGATTTCTGTGGCTGAATAGAGATGATAAGGATGTAAGAAAATCTTTGTTTCAACTGAAGCTCCTTTCAAACATGCACTGAAGTCTAGACATTCTCCGGACTTTCTCAGGAAGGGCTGTATGTGTGAATGCAAATGTACAAGTGTGAGCCTCTTGTATAAAGTCCACAGAAACTCTGCAGGAGCCGATGTGCGAAAACAGCAGGAGATCAAGCTGGATTCGCTGTGAGCGAGCGCTGGGGTTGATGACGTATCCGAAAAACGAATAAAACAAAAAAGGAAACAGGTATCTCAGCATGAAAAGGCTGAGCGATACAGATAGAAAACACAGACTGAGATTTCAAAAGAGTTTTTGGCAAGTGTCGATGTTCTGTGGAATGAATGTGTAACGTTGCCTCTGCCTGCTGCACCACCTCTCACCTGGATCCTCTGGAGGATTTATTGTTGTTGCTGTGAATGCGTCCGAGCAGAGAATCTCCCTCTGTGTTGTGCATGTGTGAAAGGTAAACTCTGGAGAAAGCCTGGACCCAGTTCTCTGGAGATCCTTCTGAAAATGGCTTGAGACGAGCACTATTACAGTGAAATCATCTATTCATAAGATGGCCTCTGCACAGGTTGGGTTTCCATTGCTGTTTGTCTGTCTGTTAGTCTTTCAGAAGGATTACACAAAAACTGCAGAATGGATTTTCTTGAAACATGTTGAAAGGCTGAGATATGGGCCCAGGAAGAAGCTATTAACTTTAGGGTTGGAACGATTTCTTCAACATCACAAAATAGGGCATTAGCCTTTGCAGCAGAAAGCTCTCCCAACGTAATGGTGTGTATTTACATGGCACTCGTCTAATCTTGATGAGCACTCAAAGTTATTATCCTGCCATTCACCCATTCACACACAAGTGCAGCACTTTCTCTGTCTCTCCATTGAGGTTCAATATCTTGCCCAGGGAAACTTTGGTATGAGCCGGATGTTGAACCATTGACCTTCTGGTTTATAGATGATCCAGTCTACACCCTGAGCCACAGCTCCCCAGAGTGTCCTTCTACTGTGTTTCATGAAATAACGAGTGCACTATTCTAAACTCGGAGTATCAGCCGTGCGATTGCTGTTGACAACAAAGATTTGGCCTGATCTGTTCAACTGGAAACAAAGGTCATTCAGAACGAAGAGGTGCAGCATCAAGGAAACTGGATTCATAAAATCTGTCCCTCCTGCCAGGATGTAAAATGCCAGGGACCGACTCCCTGCTTTGGGTGTGTAAATATTAACATCTAACAATCTGCCACAAAAAGCTTTAGAAACACTGGAAACAGTCAAATTATTATAAGTTCCTACACTCTTCACACATTCCTTTCATAAACTATGAATGTGAGGAATTAAAACTTTACTCTCTATCAGGGAAATTGTGTAATAAATTATACATCATGAATCCAGTGCTCATGTTAAGAGAGAAATCATCCAAACCCACTTTTTACTTTTAGCACAATGTTTATCCAACTTCACCGCAGCCGAGCAAGTTTCTGTTTTCACGAGTTTCATGCAAATTACACTGTATCAGAGAAAAAAAAGGAAATTCTAGCTTCATGCAAAGCCATCAATGATTAATTATCAGCGACCTTTTCATGATGAAAATAAAGCAACAACGTGAAAAAAAATGAACCGTGGCTTGTTTAAATCACTGCACTTTCACACCTGCTGTGTATTTACACAGTTTATATTAGAATCTTGTGGCACCACCTGCTTCCCAGTCACCTAATCTACACTAATACTTTATGTACACAACAGGAATGCAATTTATGGAAGTATAATGTTAGAGAAAGGAAGTTACAGAGAAAGAAAAAGGCTGGAAGCAGGGTAATTACCATAGTGTGGCTGCATGTGTGTGTGTGTGGACATAATAACTCAACAACGCATGGATGAATTTTCACTAGGAAGTCGTAAAATGTCGCCATATGCTGAAGTAATGCATTGACTTTTGCAACATTGCAGATGTGATCTGCATCTTAATGGACTCAACCAATCATTCATCATCATATGTCATAATACATGATCACATAATGACATCATTATCAAATAGCATCATTACACTATGAAACATTTAGCATAGCCTGATGAGGTATATACTGTAAACAACGCATACACAGGGCACACGTCAAAGCTTTTCATTATAACTGACAGCATGTTGTGTTTTTACTGTGTGTGCATAAACATGTGATTACAGAAAAACTGAATCACAAGTGAGAGCCCAGCAGTGACATCACACTAATGGTGAGATAGAGTTCAGATCGTCATGTTAGATCAATGGAAAGACACTAATGGGATGGCAACCATTAAAATGGTTAATGGCTAATGCTAATGCCTAATGTTACTAATGTTTACATTCAGGAACTACGCAAGAAATTGTGTGATTGTCACATAGAGGCTGCATATCGACAGAAGAATGTCAGCAGCTCTGCAGGAGCAGCTTCGTCCTCACAAACAACCAATGTGTGTGGGTTTAACTATGAAAAAGATGAAACAGCTGTGGTGATCACTGCGCTGGGGAAACGCTGAGACCTGTGACTGAAAAGACTGAGAAAGCACCAGACACAGACAACTTCCGGTCTGTGAACACTGAGACGGGTCACAGCACCGAGTCAGAGGGGGGTCAGGGTCTTTAAAGCAGGAGTCGACGGACGACCAGAGAAAGATCAAGGAAGACCACCCTTGAATCGTTGAGGTTTTGATCATCCCTCTCAAACGACCACCCCCTGCGTTCTGTGGATCACGTGACACACTTTGTTATGAATTATTATTCAAATTATTCTTTCCTTGTTCAACACATTCAGGTGTTCAAAGCCTTTCAATCAGCTGTCTGTTCACATTTAGCATCGGAGCAGAGCAAGGAGCAAACAAACAGTGCATCATTCAGCTTGAGGCTTTTGTAAAGTCACTGTTTACATTCACTGTTTTGTGATTTCAAGAACGAGCCTTTGAGCTGTCACTCTGCTGTGTTCATCCCTGGGTGCTTTAGTTTCAGTGTGACAGTATGATCCCCTTAGAACATCCTGGGGAGACAAGAAAGACGCCACGACTTTGCGAGGTTATACCATAATGTCACATTTCTCTGCAGTCAGACTGTAACGAGGCAGGAAACGAGCCAAGAAAACTGACTTTAAAGGTAAACAGACCATAATAGAGCAACATGAATCTTATTTAATGTAATCTGACTCGGGTTTGTGAGCACAGTGTTTCGCTCTGTGACTCCAGACAGATGCTGGATCATCAGCGCAGTTAAATTTCAGAGGAGTACCTCTTCACTGCTTTTCTTCATTATTGTGTTTTTCGCTCCACCGCATGGTCAGATCCTCAAAAGCAGAGAATACACGAACCTGGAGACAAATTGACTTTCTCTCTCTTTCACGCTTTGCGCCCTCATCTGGTCCTAACCCACTGTTTTAGGTGTATTTCATGTATCTTACTGGTTTGCATTTAGTACCAGAAATCTCTTTAACATTATCCATTTTGCACATGTTCCTGAAAACACCGTAAAAGATTCTATTTCACTCCAAAATTTTAGACTGCTATAAATCTGTGGTCCAGAAATGTTCGAACTTCCTTACAGGAGAGTATTCAGATGTCAGACTGCATCTAGAATTTCCTTGGAAAACCATACAGCCTCTAAAACAGGGGAGGTTGCAAATAAGCTAAGGTACATTTTTACAAGCGTTTAATTCATGCCAGGAGAGAGATGTTGAAGTGCTTCATGTGACAGAGCATTAAATCTTCTTATAAAGGATTAAAAGAAAGTATCAAGCTGGATTAGAAAGGGCTGTATCTTTGGGATTTATTCATCTCTCTGCCTAATTAGCCAACACAGTATGTGGTGTTCCTCAAGGCTTAAGATTCGGCCCTCTACCTTTTTAAGAAAAACATGTTTTCTTTTTGAACCATCATTTTGAATCATGTGTGATCACTTTAAAACTCTTGCAAAGCTCATGCAAATTTCACTCTTAACTGATTGTGAAGAAAACATATGTAGACCCATGGATTTATATACTTAAGTAGTACTTAACTAATGATATAACTTTGATATTAGCAGTAGATGGCAGAGGATGCAATATAGATACTGTTAGATCAGCTGGTCAATAAGTGAAAAACATTCACTAATCTCTAAGATAACATTAATACTTATAATACTGCCAATATTAATAAAACAGTCAACCATGATCATGAGTATTTGGTTTTTATAAAGTAAAATCAGAATTTTACTGCTGCATCTGGCTTGCCAGTAATGCATAGTTTACGAAATTAGTTTTTAATTTGAACAACCTTGACTCCTACCAAAAGGCAGAGATAGCGCTCATTGATTTGACTAAATATTTGACTGCAAGAGTCGTCATTTGACATCTTAACTCGAAGCATTCAGAATAATTATGTCACTGCACTTCCCTTTTACATTTTGTGGGAAACGATCCATGAAATAGACAAGTGATCTCTAAAGACTGTCTTCACTGTGGAGTAGATTAACACATTATCTGGATGGAGATGTACATGACTGGGGGCAAATTGCAGAGGAGGGTTGATGGAAACTGCAAGCTGTGAAATTATATTTTACCGTCAATGTTTATGGTGTTGAAGACGTGAGCTGTGGTATTCGGTCGTATGCACCACAGACAGACACGGCTTTGTTACGGTAAATGGAAACGTTTAGAGCGTTTTAGAGCATTCACAGTTATACAACAGCCTTCATGCTTTAAGACTTTTGATATTAATGTGTCTATGATCATGTATGAAAAAGAAAATGCTAATATGAAACGTAAAATAATCTGTAAACAGGCTTTAAACACATATTTACGCCACACACACGCACTTTGCCCTTTAATGTTTTTGTCTTAATGCTTTTCTTTAGTTTGACCTGTTTTCAGCTGTTTGTCACTCAAATGAATTCTGAGGACATTTCATTCCAACTGTTAATTTTCCTATGTAACTGTATTGTCAAATAAATGCAAACCTGAAATACGAGGGATCTGTGTTGGTCATGTCCTGTAGCCCCCCCCCGCTTTACATTATTCCCTGCGTGAGGTGATTGAATTTCCGCAGGAGCAGAGATAGCAGGGTCTCCTCTGTTAGAGTCATAAAAAGCCTTTTACTGCCAAACTTAAATATTGCCGGAGCTCATATGATGAATCAGAATCTAAGCAAAAAGCCTAAGCTTGGGTTTTGCCAGAGTTTCTCTTCTGTTGGCTTTTCATTTTGCTTTGGGTGAGTGGTTTTAGATTTGTCTGCAAATTAGGTTCAGCACTGTAACTCTCACCACAGAAGGACACACATGCATAAAAAACAGTCAAAGAATAGAGACTTTCACATTATTCAAAGGGTGGAAAGTTAAAGAGTAGAATAAGCAGTACTTAATTAAAATGAGAGGGGTATTAATTGGAAAATGAATCAGTCTGTTGTTAATTATAGCTTCATTACTTACTGTTTCCATGGCTACAATAAGAAGATACCTCTTGCTGATCAGGAGAATGTTTCTGGAACATCTCACTTTTGGATATTTAACCACACGTCTGATAAAGGATCAGGTTTATGTTTCCATAAACATGTGCTGTTTGGAGGAGAGTGCAATGTTTTGTTTTTATTTCAGCATCACTTTCACGACAGGGGACTCCATCACATCAAATGCAAAACCACAGCTACTCTGTGGCCAAACAAGTTACACACGGCGATCTATAATGAGATAATAACAACATATACGTATATATATTTGTGTTGAATCAAAGAACACAGCCAGTGGTTCTAGATAAATTGAGTGTAGCACAGCCATTGTTTCTGCCTCGGCCGTTTCCTAAAAGGGGAAATAATGAGACTGTGTGAGCAAATAGAAGAAACATCTTGTTTGGCCATTAAGGGGCAGATTTACTGTAAATTACTGCAGTTATGGAGAATTGGACTATGCAGTAGAACCTCTCATTAAAAGCCTAAATTTCAACAGCCTTCAAAAATGACCATAAAGTACAATTAACACCTCGTTAAAACATCTAACCTTTATGACGCCAACATTTATCGCTAGGCTTTTGCGTGAAAGGCTTTGGCACGTGGCTCAGTGAAATGCATTTGTATATCTCCACTAAAAAAAATGTGGCTATGGAACTTCATGCACAGCAGTAGCTGACAAACAGCCCCAGCTGTCAAGGTAACTGCTAACACTCTGCTAAGCTGAGAACAGCGCTAGTCAGTCACAGAAGCTCTGTGCATTTCTGATTTTCTCTTTCTCTCAGGCCGTTTACTCCCCCTGGCATTTTGCTCTCAGGCTTGTCCATCGCTCACAAAGGGGGGAAAAAATGATTACTATGACTCGGCAAGCAATTCACACACTTCACTACAATTCATTTACTGTCGGTCGGTCTTGTAAATGCAAACAACTCAACTTTTGTTCAGCTTCTACCTGAAAGTGGATTGAGAAACAATTCATGATTTGATTTGGATCCTTTAAATCTCAAATCCCTCTCAGGTCAGTATTGTCACAATTTGTCGGGGTGTCATCCAATGTAAATTAACATATAGGTCACGTGTACGTATAATTCATAAGAATGTATCAGCGAATGGGAATGGTTGCTTGCCTCTGTGTGTTGGCCCTCAGTAAGCTGGTGTCGGGGTGCAACTTGTCTGTCGCCCGATGTCAGTTGGGATTAGATCCAGCCCCCCCCCCCACCCAGCAATTTCCAAAGGTTAAGCCGTATAGGTGATGGATGGATGGAGAGCACCAGCAGCAGGTAAGCACCTCATGAAAGTGGAAGGGAACTTTGTTATCATGGTCACATCAGTAAACATGTGGTTGAATTTCTAGATTAGTCACGGTTGAAAGAAACAATTGATTCTTGCCGTTGTACAGGAAATTTCCAGATGAACCTCAAACACTGGGGTTTGTCAACAACATGAGTAGTCCGATGGTAGCAGCATGAATGTAGCTTGGGAGAGCGTCAACTTGCAAAAATGACCAATGGCATCATGTTGTGCAGTTTTAACTGCGTGACACTGTGAGACGGAATTGTTTTTCCTAGTTTTACAGAATAGGACAAGTGAGTATGTGTCAATAAAGGTTATTCACTGTCTCATGTAATTATCATGAAACACATTCTAGTAACACTAACATAAAAAGTCACTGACGCACTGGAAGTAAATCAGCCTCTTTTATTGGAGCTGAATGAGGCTTTAGGGCCCATTGTTTGAATTTGATTGCCCCCCCCCAATGACATCTCCTCCTCCGAGTCCTCCTTTTTCTCCTTGCTCTTCGTCACTAAAGACTACACTGTGGAAAATGCAGCGAGTTGTAATGACTGTAGAGACTTAGCTTGAGGTCTGCTACCGGAAAGGCAGCGGGCCACTCAACTTCTCCGCTCTTTTGAGAAGCCTGAATGTCATTTCAGTGACTGGACTGCTCTGGGATAAGTGGCTGTATTTTTCCAAAATGGCATGATAACCATTGCCCTGGGTGAAAGTGTCGTATCCGGCCAATTTGTCATATAATGATGGATTTTATGCACAATCCCGACAAATGGACATAGGACAAAATCGTGGCATGTTGCTTTTGATGGGAAATGGGATCAAATGAGTGAATTCAACTTGTGAAACGAGGTCCACCTGTGGCAGTGAGGTTGGATTAGAGGAATGCATTTTTGTGAGAGAAGGTGTGTTAAAAATCTATTCATCCATCTGTCGATTTCAATTCACTTATCCGGCTTATTCAGGCGGGGGTGTGCTTCTCCCCTCTGAGGAGGAATTTGAGATAATATGTGGGCTAATGTCAGGTTTATGGGTTAAATTGAAGAGACCATCAAACTCTCATCACCCTGTAACTAAATTCACATTATCATTATTGTTTCCTGTTATTTCTATATTTGAGGATCTCGGGTCTAACTCTGCTCATTCTGCATTGTATAATGTTTTTTTTAAATGACACAAAACAAATACACACAGGTGACACTGTAAAAAACCCAAACTGTGTAAGATTCTCTACTTGAAACGAAGCGTTTTTTAAATCAAATGATCATTAATGCTCAATTCGCTCTTTCACGTGCTTGCCAAATATGTACGCTAAGTGATATTGTTAATTGTTTGCTAATGCTAACTACTATGCAACATCCAGTTGGTGACGCTTCCTGCCTCTGACTCAATCGGAAACACATCAAACTTCAGGATTATTTAAGCTGATAATCATCACTGACTCACATCCAGTCGGGCAGATGTAGGACCCCATTTGCCCCCTACATCGGCCCGATTATCCCCTAGCGTGCCGCAGCCTTCATGGACAACCACCTGCTGTGAGCAGTTCACATTACAAGAGAATCACTTCCACTTAAGACCAATTAAAATAGAAGGAAACCAGCTGACATCATGATCACTACCATCAGACGCTGGCCAAACAGAGCAAGTTCAAGCAAACTGGTACTGATTGAACGGTGAAATGTTCCTGTCCCCCTTGACTATTGATCAAGACCAACTAATGTGTCAGTACTTTGAACAAGACTTTCTGAGGTTTTCGATCTCTGTGTGATTTCTGTCTGTCATTACAGCTCCAAGTTGTTGAACGTGTGTCTCAGAAGATATTGTGCGAATAAAGTAGGAAAATTGTAACTACAGTGGTGATCTCACTTCTGAGAACAATCCAACACACCTCGTGAGAAAAGTAGAAGTCACTCTGTCCCGATGCATCTGTTATTCAGCTCTAATAACACCGCCGACAACTGAAGTGTTACCAAAAATATCGACAGATTCAAAGACAAATGTTGTAAGTTTTTATGTGTGTGTGCCGCCAAGTATAAGAGCATCTACTGCGTGAGCTATTCCCAAAGGCCGTGTCCCATTAACTTATCGCAGCACGGTGGAGTCTGTAGTGCTGCTAATGTGTATTTAGCTGTAGGCTGTTTGAAATAAACATGTGCTAGTGCTATATTTGTCTCTTTCTCCTGAGGAGGGAGAGAGGACTCTCATTAACTAAAGGAATATGTTGACACCTGAAAGCACATAGAGAAGAAATGATTCAGTCTGTTACATGTTAATATTTATTAATTTCACATACGAGTCTAGACTCAGATAGGACGAGACTGTGTGATCTGCTCTAGTAAACACATTCTTTACTCAAATATATATCAAAGATACTTGTGTTAAAAGCGACTTTAGTAAAAGTGTAAGTGCAGATTCAACCTCTTTACCAAGTAAAAGTAGAAAAGTACAAGTTTTGAAATGCAATCACATTATGAAAGTAAAAAGTTTTCCTCCAGCTGTATCTGTGCAAACCAAACCGAGACTCGTGTCACACTGATATAGTTCAAAGACTGTTTAACCTGAACCAGTCTTACTTCACATAAAATAATATTTTAATTGAATATCGATTTAATTGTTGCGAATGATATTTGTGTTAAAATGTAAAAAGTTGTCGGAAACGTTGATACTCAAGTAAAGTAAAGATACCTGAAAAATCTACTCAAGTACTGTAACAATATATTTGTACTTCATTACTTCTGAGCTCAACCAATGGTGATTTAACCCATTCAGTCGTGTGTGGCGAGCGACGCCGTCCACAGTTCAGATCTCTGCAATTAGTTCCTGTTAAAATCAAATGCTATTCCATTCTGCATGATTATTGCATGGCCTTACGTCAGGCGGTGTTTTGGCTTCAGTCAGTGGCATCCCGGCAGCACAACATCAAATCTTGATGATGTTTGAAAGAATGATGGGTCTTTCAAACTGCGTAAATCCCTTCTCTAAGTTAAAATGCAAGTGCCACTGTGCAGGCCCGTGGACACTTTAAATTATGGACAGAAATTTGGAATTTCCGTTGCTCAATGTGTGAGTTAATCCAGTCGAAGTATAACGAGTGCACCATTAAAAGTAAAACCATAAGCTTCAGAGCAAGGGTCATTAAACCCTTAATGGGTGTAGCTGCTTTTCACAATGACATTATATTTACATGAAAATACCATAAGGTGAGGTAACGCTGTTTCGAAATTATAAAATCATTTTCATTATCATTAGGAGTGTTGTGGGTTATGTTCAGAGGCAACAAGTTTTTTGGGGGGGAACCTACCTCCTTCTATTAGCTCGCTTCTCAAGGTTCAGTCTATCGAGACACTCACTTTAATTCACTTCCCACAGGCCTTGAACTGCCCCCTTTATAACAACTGGATTTTAGAGGCTGTGCAGTTGCCTCCAAAATCAATGGGAAGACATTGATGGATACCAAAAGACACAAGTACAAGAAGTACAACAGGCATCAGCACAAGTCTTTATCTTTAAGGTCCATTCTCTCAAAGTCAAAGGGAACATTGTTGTTATTCAAGACCACAATGAGGAGAGCGCAGCCGAGTGAAACTGCTTTAGTCGTCGGTCATTGAGCAAAAAAGGGACATCAAATTAAAATGAGCAAGGATGATAACAGCAGCAGAATGAAACCATTTCTTAATCTCTTCTCTCAATCGCGTGTAAACAATAACAACAAGAGTATAGCAGCGCTCACTGCAGGAATACATGGGTGTGAAGAAGTGTTTAAAAGTTGTTTTTAGGAAAGTTAGGGGAAAGATTAATATTATCACAAGGTTCACTGATTTGTGTTGTTCCAAACTTGCAGCCCCACTTTCTACACTCATCAACGGACGTCTAGAGCTCAGAAATTAATGTTTCAAGGTATTAAACATAGATATAGAGATAAGACATGTTTCTTAGTCTTAGTGCTTTACAGACTTGAGATAGACTGAGACTTTAAACTACGTAGGAAAATGTTTACTGACGTTATGAATCAATTAAGAAATAGAGTCATTTTCTCATACACTTCTTTTGAAACTGACTTCTTTTTGCAGCCAGTAGAGTCGCCCTCTGCTGGTCATTCGAGAGAATACAGGTTTCAGGCACTTTGGCATTGGCTTCGCTCTCTTGTCGACATCCATTTTTATATACAATCTATTGTTATAATAAATGTCTTCTGTGGCAGCATTTGTTATGTGAGGACAGAAATCTCCATCGGTCGAGTTCATGGCAAAGAAATTTGAAAATACATTTACTTGTATCTTTAAGGTTGAGAGTCTATAAAAACTTGACCTTGGTTGAAATCTGATTATCATCCACCAGCCCAAAAGCTCTTGTTTCTCCACCCGGCACCACAGCAGGCCCCCCCTCCTCCTCAGTATTTGTACCTCACGCTACCTTTGGCCTGTCCTCACATAAGACCTAATAAATCGCTCTATTCGGGCCCTCGCTGCAGACTGAGATTTAAATGCTCCTCACACGACTGCTCTCAGGGTCACGGGGGCACAGAAACCTCTCCACTATGATAAGACGGAAATTCCAGGTCAAGGTTTTATAATATTTTTGGTAAATCCCTGAACATTTTCTTTCCTTCGTGTGGAGGAAGAGGGGTTTAAAAAATGCTCGCTAAGCTGCAGAGAGTAAAGACATAATCTCAGCACTGTAGGAGATTCCAAATCTTCTTTTCTTGGTGATTTTCACTCAACCTGGTTTGACCCAGATCTGTGGAATATGATGATGTAAGGACATGGGCTTCAGGTGCTCATGAGGTTCAACCTGAGGGAAAAGAAACTGTTTTGACTTTGGGCCAACAGTGCTCTCGTACCACGGTGTGTTGAGTTTGATTTATATCATCAAGATACCTGTGGATTGGTTCAAGGTCCAGTGTGTAAGATTCAGGTGAAAGGGATCTATTGGCAGATATTTAATATAAAACAATCCTAGTGATGTTTTCACTCGTGTGTTTCATCGAAATTGTACCAAATACTGACGTGATACCTTGATTTATATCGTATCGTATTGTATCGTATCTTTCACGCTTCATAAGAAAATATAATGCAGTGGCACTAGAAACTGCTTTGCCAGTTAAAACGTGTGAAACTTGTAGCTGAAACACTGAATTTGAATGTGCAATGATAAGGTTTGCTCTGCAGCCTACAGACTGGAAGCAGGAGTTTACCTCGCCCCTTTCCAACGCTCAAAAATACCCCTGCCGTCACCTCTTAAACTCGTTTAATAACATATTGTACTTCATGCTGCGAGGACAGACACAACAGTGGTGCTAAATGTAAATGTGGAAAATCACAAGTCTTAGGTGGAGGCTTTCCTGACTGTGTTCCCCACATAGAAAGATAAACAAAGAGAGAAATTCACACAGAAATGTGTCGGTGGTAACCACTCAGCCTCAGACACTGCTCATTCTGTGGCATTCTAAGTGGGTATTCCTGTGCCGGACATGCAGTACAGCATGTTTCATTTTTTGACTCACAAAAATGTGTGTTGCAAGCAGGAATGATGTCAGCCTTTGTTGGGAAGGTGACGGGAGATTAGAGGTGGCCTCTCAGGACAAAAGTAGCATCTGAGCCTGTTAACCCTCCAACTATTTGTCCACCTCGCTGTCGAGAGCAGTTCAAAGCCCGATGAGACAGTAACAACAGAATCTGCTGAAGGAAGATGGTTAATTTTCAACTTTTTCTTTCCTTTCGTTTGTTATTTACCTTGTTTGTGTTTGTAAGAGTTCTCCAAAGGTGAAAAGACCAAAAGACCCCCCCCCGTAGAAAACTCTGATCCTGCAGCTCCTGAAAAACCTTGCTAACAGGCCGGGCACCACTTTTGCATCATTGCGCCACCTTTAGTCTGGCACGCCCCCTTAAAGGTTCAGTGTTTAGAATTTAGTGACATCTAGTGGTGAAGTTGCATGCTGCAGCTGACTACCCCCTCACCTCACCCTCCCAATATTTTGAAATTAATGCATTTACTTAACATTAGTGCATGTAAACCTTTTCAAAGAAATAACCTAAATTAAACTTGAATAACCTGATTAACATTATACCTCCTTTAAAGCCGTCCTCACCTGTGAACCCAGGAGGCTCAGGTTTGGTTAAACTCTCTTCATCCTCATCATCCTCATCATCCTGTGCCTAAGAGCTCTTATTAAAAATGCATGAACTGTGAGAAACAAATTTGCAAACACATGCTCATGTTAACGGTGCTATAAAATCAAACAAAAGATGTGTGTGAAAGAAAACAGCATGGATAATAAAATGCCGCAGCTCCGCACAGTGCAAATGCTGGGTAGTAAATAAAGCCTGTGGAAAACCCCAGTGAAGCTGCTTCGTGCTGCTGCATAGTCCTCAGCAGCTTCACTCTAAATATTTCTGAGGCGTTTTCCACTTGAAAAAAGTACAACTGATTTTCATATGAATCTTTAATCGCAATAAACAAAGCCAGTCCACAGCGAAAACAACACTATCAATGCAAAGTACATACACGAGAGAAGTGTTAAATTACTCTTTATGTATAGTTGCTGATTATATGAATTCACACCGAGCTGGTTTCCTGAATCCTTAATCGTAAAAAGAATGTTTAAGAACCAAGGTGTCGTCCTTTATCAAGAATCGAGAGGAAACATTTCAGTGCAGCTGCAGAAAAGACACTCAACACACGGATCAAATATAAAGTTCAAAATAAGGTGCGATGTGCATTGATACTGACGACACAGTTAGATAAAGGTATGACCTTAAGATTGGTATATAGAAATACCAGTGTGTGTGTGTGTGTGTGTGTTATACCTTCAGCATCTACAATGTCAACTAGTATCAACCTTGTTTGAACTCACTTCAGCTGCAGTGGAAACACACAGATTGGATATTGCACATATCACACACTAGATATGTATATTGATATTTATTCATGTGCTATGTATACATACATGTGTATATATACATACTCCTGTCTGCACATACATATATTTTCATATAGATTTTACTGATTTGTATATATTCATTAAGCTTCTGTGTCTGTGTGTTCTGGTTCCGATCCTGAAATAAATCATGACGCGTTCCAACCTCCAGCCTCTGGGGGCAGTACTTAACCCAATATCCCGACAACGAGCCGTAGCGGCACCTTTCAATCCACGCAAACAGTGAGATCCACATATTCTACTTTTAATCACAAATCAAGCTCAGTGAGGCTTTGGCAGCTTGCAGACAAAAGACCCACATGTGATGAAGGGTAACTTGAGGGAGAGGAGTGAAGGGAAAGATGTCAGACTCTGGAATCGTGAGGACATCTCGTGCCTTCCTGTGATTTTTGAGCACGCCAGCGTTCATGTTTCGGGTAATTTGAGTGCGACGAAATTTAGAATATATGTCAAGTTGTCATCACAGACACACAGCGGCCGTCAGAAACAGAGAGGGAGTGTCCGGATGCATCTAGGTAGGATGTGCACTGTCGGCGTGTGACTGGGACTCACATGACAGACGCTGCCAAGTAAAACAGTGTCAGTGGATGGCGACTGTCAGAGAGAAGGAAGAAGACACGATAACACATTCACTAAAACTTCTCGCTGAATATTTGAGGCCTCGTCTGTCAGCACCAACAAAATGGTGCTGTTATATGCAAATTAACATACACTCACTCCATAGTTAACCTGTTTCTGTCCAGTTAAAGAAACTGGCTGACTGTATCGTACTTAAATTAACTTCTAGGTGCAGAGGACTTTAGTAATCCCAGTTTGGCTTGTCCCAGACCTGTTTCTGCTGCTGCTGCTGCCAACCACATTTGCGACCATATGGTTTGTAATGGATCAGAGTTTGGAAGCGGGACAGCTGATCACAGAGCTGCTGGAGACTTTCAGCGCACAGGCCAGAAAACAACGACACTGCGTTGTAACTTTTTCTCTGTTCTCTCATTTGCTTTTTGCTGTGAACTCGTGCTGTGATATTTATCACAAATCTGGTGAAACGCGTACTCTGACTTGTAGGACAAAGAACAGATTGCACTATTTGATTAATTCCGCAGCCACTTTTAAATAAAAAACCTGCCAACACAGATTAAAGTCAACTCTAAAGGAATCATGACTTCCAGTGTGTCTCCTTGTTTCCTCGAAGGATCGAGCATCACTGTGTACTTGGCTGTTAAAACCTAAATGTTATCATCTGATTGAATAGTTTTCCATCAATACATTTGTGAGAGTTTGATCATTAGAAATCATAGAAACTTCTCATTTACGATGTTATGCTTATCATTGGGGGTAATCTGTGTTTAAGCCTGCAGCCAACATCTGTTAGCAATATTAACCGTTTGTTATTGTTTGATTTCAAAGAGTAACAGTGTAAGAAATAAAGGTAGATTTAAAATGTTCTAATTTTACACAAAAAGAAGTCTAGAATCCTAGAAGATATTCTATTCATGTAACAGATATTAAATACTTATTAGTCAATATATTTAAACAAATAGATAGATAGATATATTTCAGCCCCCAAAAATGACCAGATATTAAATTCTTGAATACACAAAAGCTGAATAAATGTCTTAAATGATGAATCAATTGATAAAGGTTTTTGTCAATTAATTCCCGATTGATTGATTGATTGATTGATCACGTCAGACATGTTGGGTCAAAGATTTGCAGAGAAGTTTCTAGCAGAACTAAATTGGCCGAGATGAGCAGATATGCAGCAGCACTCAGTCTTTGCTCCATTATCAGCCGGTCTCAAAACACACTCTCAACCAGCAGCCTCCACTGTTGGGGAAACTATGATGAATGCATGTAGTCGTTGTTGTTGGGCTTTTTTCCTCTACCCCCCTGTCGCCTTATCAGCCTGAAACAGCGAGAACTGGGATCAGAGCATTTTTTTTTATCACTGAGTGTCTGCTGTTTTTGTTCTTTATTCCCAGCTGATATTTCTGCGATTCGTTTTTTTTCCTCTCGTTTTATTTTAAAATCTGCAGACGACACACCAGTAGCTCGTCCCAGGTGCTGACTTGTCCGCGTGTGGACGGGAGCTGGAAGAGAGTTGGTCCCGTGTGCTGCAGTCACCAAAAAGACCTGGATCCTCCAAACTGTGGAGATGGAAGTGAACGGTGATAAGAGCTTCTCCTCAGGTCGTCAGTTAGTGTCATCGAAAACAAACATCAAACTGCAAAACCCCCCAAACAATCCACTCACCGATAAACTATGCTTAGAATATTGTTTTGCTGTTTGTTTTTCTATAAAATGCACATTTCATCCATCACTTTTCAGTACAACACACAACACATTAAATTCATATGAGATTATCTCTTATAGTTGCACTGGATCTTGCTAATGCCTTTACTTAAATGACACCTGCTGTAAGGGAGCTTATTTTTCTTGAAGCTCCAACCCTATTTATACCAACAATATTATACCTGTACATACATATGCATGTGTGGGTGTTGATTTACAGTACATTCTGTCATGCGCCACATTTAATATTTCTAACAAAGGGGAATTTGTGGGTTTTCTGAAAGTTTAATACTCTTTTCACTTGGAAAGCAGGAAAATTATTATTATTAATACAAATACTAGGAAGCAGTGTACTTGTACCACCTACTGTTTGCATCCAGACCAACTCCAACCACCCGATATTAAAACACTCCTGGCACTCGTGTCCTTGTTCACAAACACTTCAGATACAGTTTGCTTATTAACGTGTACATTTTTCTTTCCATCCCGGATTGTACACAATAGCCACATGTCTGCGTTTATCTTTGTTTGTCTCGGCTCAGCGTTGTTGTCCTTGCTTTTGTTTTGTGTCCATGTGTAGGTTATCTTCCTGAACCTTGTTGCTTTGTTCACTTTACTGTATGTCTGTCTACTACCGTCTGTTTCAGGCTGATAAGTGTTTCCTTGAACCTTGAAGCTGGGATCAAATTGCTTGTATGCACTATGGGTGTGCATTTCAAGCACTGGGCACTAAGTAACTATCAAAGGACAAGTACTATTAATGATTTTTATACTTCAAGGACTATTTGTTGAAAATCTCAAATCATGACCCATCCCTGCACAGTGTTCCTACACAAGAAGGTCATCAGGCTCTGGAACAACACTTAATGCCCTCTTTGTTTCTGTAGATTGTCTCTTTATGAAGTCATGTGCACACTTTTGTTCCACCTTGGATCATTGACTCAGTGAAACTGGTGCTAATCCGACAGCTGATCCCAAAGCTCAGCTCTAAACTCACGGTACACTGGAGTTTCAGAATCCTGGCTGGCCCATGCAGTACGAAATGAATGACAAATGGAGCGACATTGACTGATACAACCCTAACCCTTAAAAAAGTGGATCTACTCTTTAAGTTTCTCTTTGAAGTGACAAGACAACGATCCTCTTTATAATCTGCACCTTACCCCAGGTCCTCTCCTCTGTGACGACCTCTGGAGATAATGGAAAACAGGCAATAAAGAGGCCCACGTCCTTAATCCTTTTGGTGATTGTGTTTCTGTCGCCAAATGTGATGCACACTGCAGTAATGTGAACATCAATGTTTGATAATGGCAGTTCCCACAACATCAGAGGGCCTGGAGTCGGCAGAGGTTAAGAACACAGTAATAATCCAACTGTTCCGGGCTCTGGATGATTTAACACGTGTGTAACAGTCGACACTCAGACTTCATTAAAGATGCCACTGTCCGTTATGTGCTCAGGAGCATTCCACTGGAGCACAACGAGTTTGAGTCGTGTGGATTCACTGGTGAGGATAAATCCTCTATACCGTAGGTGTCCTGCAGAAATTCTCCACTGGATTTTTATTTCATGTTACCGAAATAAAGCTGCAGCTGCAGAGCAAAGCTTCCTTAAATGATCCCTGAGAGGATTATATTGATGTGTCCTGGCAGGAGCGTGTGGAGACCTTGTGTATCTGAAGTCTGTCTGTTCAGTTTCTGGCACAGTAGCCACAATTAATACAAAAGTGTTTTATTAACACAACAAATACACTAACATATAAAGTGAAATATAGTAGAATTGTAAAGTCAAAACACCCCTGTCCTCTGAAGGTGTAAATCTGTACTGTGCTGTGTCTCAATTCGGGGGCTGCATCCTTTGGAGGCTACAGTTTAAGAGCGATTTCGTCCCCGACTGGACCGTCCCAATTCGAAGGCTCCTTTAAATGTGACCGACAAATGTGTCCAATGAATCATGTCCCACGACTCACTGCGCTTGTCTGACGAAGGGAAAACATGAGAAGAATTTATTTTTAAATGCATGTACTCAACCGAACAGCTAACGGTAAACGTGTCTATAACATGTTGAATTGTAGAACTTTCTCATGCAGATACAATGAGAGAACGTTTCATTGTGGTTTTGTCAACACAGCCGACGTCAGCTTTGTTGGGGATGCAGCCCCTGAATTGAGACACAGCTAATGTGCTCTGTGTGTCCATGTGTCGCTGTTGGGCAGAATCTCTCCACCATCCTTTGTACGATCCAGGTGCTTCTTTGTCTTTGAGTCTGTGTGTGTGTGTGTGTGCGTGTGTGTGTGTGTGTGTGTGTGTGTTACTGCACATGTGGGACTCATCAGCTCCTCCTCAGAGTAGTCGTGCACCGACTCCCTTCTCCCCTCCACTCGTTGGCCCAGTGTGTCCACACAGTTCTGACTCTACACTAAACCCACCTTGTTCTTGTTCTTAATGATTGCTTGTGCTTGTGTTGTTGTTTTTCTTTCTTCCTAATCCTCTCTCTGCCGCTCTGTGCCTCGGAGCGGCTGTTCCTGGATTTTTCTGGTTTGCCGGCCCGCACTCAGCTTCTCGTCCGTCTCCTGTGGCTGAAGATCCAAACCCCATCCCGCCACACACCATTAGCTGTCCCTGCTCTGCTGCCTGTGTCTCAGCCTGTCCCACTCTGTCCTCAGGATCAGAATCAGAGAGTCTTTATGTCTTCCATTAAAATTAATGGGGTGCATTAAAAAAGTGACAACATATAAATACATTTAAAAGATCACCCCAGTAAAAATAGTTTAATATAAAATGAGTTTGACAATAGATAAAACCTAACTATACTGTGATGTGTAAAACGATAGCATTGATGTGGTGTTGCACATTTCTGTGTTTATTTTAGTCCAGTGTAGTGACGGTCAAAGGATTCACAACCTGCAATATTTTGCAATAAAACATAATGTATGTACTCATTCAACTCTGTTCTCCTGTTATTATCTCTCCATTTAGTTTCTTGAAAATTAAGAGTAAGAATACAGATGAGAAGCAGTTGTTTCCTGCTGCGCTCGACATGCTGGAGAGGCTGTTTCTATCAGTAATGACAGTAAGTAACACTTCTGCTAAAAGAGAGCGGGAGAGACTACTTTACCAACCACAGTGATCATGCATATTCATTAACTAGCTACTTATGATCTGTTTTAAAAGGTTACAAAGAAAATCAGGAAAGTCTATCTCATCATATCTGATGTATAATAATCAGTTAATGACCAAATAAAACCTCCACACAGGTATAAAACCAAATGTCACAGTATAATTCAATATGGCCTCAAATAGACCAGAGAAAAGTTTATCATAGGGGAGTTGTACATTTTTTCCTCTGACATTTGAGTTAAAATGTCTGAAGTTTATGATTTAACGCTGCCATACGTCAGTGGTGATAATAAGCTTGTATGCAGGTATGTTTGTTAAAGTGAATATGTGATGATGGTCATCGACTTAGTGGAGAGAGAAGCAGTCTCAACGAGTACAGGTGAGAAATCCTGAAAAACTAAAAAAGTCTAATATGTCTCCTTTGCAGCTGACAAGTCATTAATCAAGATGCTTATAAACCTATTTTCACTAATTGCTTAATCGACTTTTTGTCAAGTGCTGCCACCAAAGCTGAAACACTTAATTAAAATGAGAGAGGACGAGACTGATAACATTTGTGACATTTATATACAGGAGAGACTTCAGCGCTGACCTTTACTGAACAACTAGATTCTGCTGCACGTGAACTTAACTAAAACAACAATCTCACACTTTACAATTCATCATACGGCAGAAATGAAAACTCGTTAAACATTAGATCCAAAGTTGCACTGTAACTTCTGACACAGTGAGGTTGATTATGATTGTCTTTGCTGATTGAGATCCCAAACCTCTGATTTGCCTGGAATTTGAAAACGTGTTTTCCAGCATCTATGGCAGTGATGAAAGCGGAGGACCCACTCGGTTGATTGGCACCGACTGTCATGTCTGGAAAAAAAACCCCACAAAAAAGTGACACAACGCGAGCTCGGCAGCCGATCCGAGCGACGAAGCTCCCAGTCACAAAGTGAAATAATGTGAAATCATGATGGCTGACGTTCTCCTCATCATTAAGCCTGGTAATCTTGTACTTTCACTGTGCTGACAAACTGTCCGCACAAAGTAAAAGTGTAGCACCATCTCTGTGAAAATGTGTGATTCTGTGAAACCTAGACCTTGATTGACAGCTCCCCCCACCCCCCCCATGGTTTTTTTCTCTTCATGTCTCCAGCACCATCATCAGGTCATCACCCTGCTTAGTTGCACCTTCGCCTTAGTGCTCATTAGCAAATAAATGTTCAAGACAGGAAACTGAAAATTATGAATTTGCAATGTGTTAATTGTGTCGCCGGCCTGAGCATCAGCTCCAAGAAATATCCTCAGCAGCTGTTCACGGTATCTGGGTTTGTCCAAATGTGAGGAAACGCATGTAGAACAAATTCACATCCCATTCGGCTGCAGGAGTTTGCTCCTTCCTACTCTAGGTTTAGGTTGTTAAAAGCTCATCCGGCTCAAACATTAAGTTTATGACATATGGATTATGTGTGTATGAGGTCTTAAGGTCATTTGCATCTTCTTGATTTCATTTGCATTCTGTAGAATCCCCTCCACCCTCTTGGCAGAAACTTCTAAGAGAGAAGTTAACGTGGACTTTATTGATTTTAACGGTTATTTAACTTTTTCTGTAACCTGAGATTCTTTGCACAGTGCATGTAAAGTCTCCATGTAGAGATTTATTGGGGAGATTTTGACCTTTTGAAACCAAGAATCTCATCAATCTCTCTCACATCCTCCGACTCAAACTCAAGCTCCTTTAACACTGGACCAAGATCTGCATTAATCCCCTGGTCAACTGATTCTGCTGTAGTCAGCGTTATTTGTTGGCCCAAGCTACGAGTGATGGAAACCAGAGAGAATATGGTTTCATTCCTTTTGTAGCGTTTTGCTTTGACGTTGTGACGACTCACATGGACACTACTCTACCAGCACATGGACATTTTAGGGTTTTCCCCTCATGTGTTTCAGTTGGATCTACTTCCGTCCTGTTTCTGTTCACCTGTTCACCATCATCCTATCAAACGTCCTTGTATTCATACTTGGTTCACTTCCTGTTTCCCAGATTGTCTTTAGCTGTGTCTCAATTCGACAGCTGCATTTTAAGATCGATCGAGTCACAGCAGCACAAATGGGATGGTTTCAATCGACTGAAGTACTTTTTTGTGGGTAGCTCTGTTGCTAGGCGATGACTGTAAGGGCGGGAAACATGGTGATGCAATTGGAAGACCAGACCGTCTCATTAAGGCCGACAAAGGAAGCAGCCAAAGTCGCCTGCATAGACGGTGTCCTTCAAAAGATGCGGCCAAATTGAGATACAGCTTTTGTTCAGGAAGACAAGCTTTCCAAACACTTTTGTATTTTCAGAGTATTTCCTTAGCCTCTGAGTTCAAGTTAAAAAGTTGAAAGTTGGGGCTATAGCATTACGGCTAATTACCAACCATGTTTTCTCGCACGTTCATGAAATCAAACATGACACACCCGCTAAACCAGAAGTCTCAGAAAGGAGTCAATGGTCTTTCTTTGGCTGGTTCACCCACATTTAAAAAAACCTGCACACACAGCACATGCTAATTTGGATGTGAGAAGGGAATCGGACCCTTCCTCGCTTTTGCTGAATTGGTTGTGTTGCCCATCATCTCATGCCCAGGCTGCTCTAATCCTCTCCTTGACATCCTCCCTAAAGATTTCCATCAACACCGACAACTCATCCAGAATGCTGCACCTCAACTCAACCTTTAGTAATAGTCCTTCATCGCTCTCTTCCTTCCGGCTGCTATCGTATCCAAGCCCCCCCCCCCCCCCCCCCCCTCCTCACAGCGTTCTGCATTCTGCCGTCAGAGGCCGACATACTGCCCCCCCCCCCCTCCTCACAGCGTTCTGTATTCTGCCGTCAGAGGCCGACATACTGCCTCCCTCCCTCCCGACTTATCTCTCCATACCGCCTCACTCTTCTTCCCCGTGGCACCCGCATAGTGAACGAATGACCTTCCCTCTGACCTTCCCATTGACAACCTCCCGTAACCTTTTCGTTACTGAATTAATATTTTCTTTATGGATTTAGAAAATTGCCCTGCAGCAATTCTGTTGTTTCTCTTCTCGTAACCTTTGTTATTAAAACTAATTTCGTATTTTAAATTGTAGTTTGTGATGTTTATCATTTACTTAAAATGTGAACAGAAAGGGATTTTCTTTTTTTTGTTGATAATTAAAAATGTTCATGGATAATTCTGATGATTCTCTCCCTGGGACCACTCAACAAAACCATCTTTGATCAACACTTCTCCCTCTGAAAGCACATCATGGAAACAAAGGATTTAAGTTTCTAGATTGAATCCTGTTGTGTCTTTATAAACATGCTGTGTCCTGATTCGTCAGTCGGTCCAAACCTTGGGACGGACTGAAATCTTTCTGTGAGGATGCGTCTTTGTCTTTTGAGAAAAACTTGGCGGGCATAGCAACATGTGGCACAAAACTCAAACGGCTTTAATCACCAATGAGCATTTCAATTATTAGGCCACACGTTTCGTCACATTTAGATGACAAACTCTGCAGTCAACTCCCAGAATGTGTGACAATAGCTCGAGCTATAACGAGCCATCTGCTTCACCTGTTAGTTCACATCAAAATTAGATCTGCTTTCTTCCAGATGTTCCATAATTGAAGAAGCGTTTCCTAAATCATTGGGGATTTTTTTAGATTTAGCTTAATTTACTGTTAATTTACTGGCTAATGCAATATATCGTGTGGGAGGACATTTCCTCTTTTTTTATTGTCTTTTACCCACTTGTCAGCATTTGTCCCACATATAATAACACATAATAAACATGGACACACACCATTTCAGCACCAAAAACCCATTTCAGAATAACTACACCCAACCTGAAACACTTTGTCAGTTTCTGTTAGGTCTGTAGTCAAGTTGCGCAATTCTAGTACTTATGCGACAAATCTATGTGTGTGTCAGAGTGTGTACATCCCAGAGCAACACTCGCAGTGAGTACAGATATGAGGGAGAAAGACCATTTGAATTATTCATCCTCCTCCTTCCTCGCTATCTTGCGATTACACACCACTAACTCCTATTTACATCCGTTTAGAAGCCCACAGTTCACCGGCTCTGACCACAGCTATTGGTGGCCACCTATTAGCCACAGTATATCATGTGTGCCGGCTGTGTAACAAGCAGAATGGTGGCAAAAAGGTTTGGGTAAGAATCATCTGCCCTTAAAGTGTGTGCATGCAATTTTTATGCTGCAAAAGGAAATAACTGCATCCAAATTTGATCCCTGTCCACAGCAAAGGTGTCGGAGCAGAGTGAATTTTTTTTTCTGGTAGCGATTGACCGACTGGAAAATTGCATTAAAGTCATTTAGCAGAGGAAAGGTCATGGCTCCAGTGCCTCGGTGGCTCCCAGGTAAACTTGATACATCTGAATGTAGATGTTGTGTTGAAACAGAAAAGGGGAGCGTGAAGGAGGAGCACCGTGTGCACTGATATTTCTGGGGGCACGATCAAGGAGCAGGGATTGTTAAGGCAGACCATCAACATGACACATAGTGGGCAGAGCAATGCATTAATAATTCATTGACCTCCACCCCGTTATTTTCCATTTTGCCGCGCTGTGGCCGCGCTGACTTCATGTCAATTCCAGCTGCCAGGACGCACCACCATTCATCAGTGCACGCTGCAGTTTCTGCTCCGGTGCAGAGAATTAAACACATAAAATATGTAGCGATCGTACAATTGATTCTTGGTGCACAAATTCAAAAGAGGGACTGATCACACCAGGGTCTTTGGATGTGGCCCCTCAATGTACTTTTACTTTGAAAAACAAGAGATAAAATGCAAGAGTTGCTCATCTTGTTATGAAAGGCCCCCAAAACAGGGATGAAGAATAACATGGCTTCTTGTAATTTGCCCACATGGTGTTCCAGCGTGTGAGAGGTTTTTGTTTCTCTGGCAGAGCAGCAACTCCCGGACTATTTTCCTGAAATGGATTAAGGTTGTCACTCTGATTCATCCAAAGTGTTTGCCGCGCGGCTGAACTGTGTCAGGGACCTTTTAAAACTTCTCAAATCAAGACATCCATGTTCCAGCAGTGATTGGCAAGGTGCGTCGAGATGAGAGAGGAGCTCTCTCTGAAGCCCGAGGTTTTCATCTTTCATTCTATTACTTCTGTCACTCTTCATGTGGGGGCGAGCGAACGCAACACAACACAGGCCTTTGAGGAAAGATTGTCCAAAGGTGTTGCTTCATTATCCTCGTTCAACTCTGTCTCCCCCCGGAAATTATGGTTCCATGAAACTAGACTGCAACAGAAAAACTTCTTTTAGTCATCATTCAGATTGGTTGATAGTTTTTGTTACTGTAATGAGGATTTGTTGATGGTTTATTGACTTTACAATGAACTGAACACCTTTGTCCAGATAATTTTCCACCAGAATATCCAGTATTAGGAAAAATGTCTTAGAATTTGACAGCAACGTTCGTTTGGACTCAAAGATGAGCTGAAATGATTTTATCAGATCTTTCCTTTTAATATGACAAAAAGACTTTGACCCCTCCTTCTGCTGTTGCCATTTTCACAAAAGCCACAATCATTTCTACCTTCAGACATCCCTCTAACAACTTGTGTTTCAGATCGGTTTGTGTTGAGCGTAATGACACTGTTTAGAATCAATCAGTACGGTACCAATCGTACCCCAGAGGATCTGAAGAAGAAAATCCATAGCGTTATCATTTAGCACTGATTTCAAGAGGTAAACAACAGTCAATGAATGTCTGCATCCACAGAGAACATTTCTGACCCGTCGTTCGAGGCTGTGTGATTCACAATCAATGCAATCAAGATAAGATTACAGAAACCGAACGGAATCCGAGGAAAGTCCATTTGAATCACACCTCACTTGTTCCCTTGCACCACAACACCAGAGTCTACTGGATTAACAAGGCTTGAGTTTTTTTTACCAGAATGTCAGGCAGCCGTTGCTTTTCTTATTAGCTTCTGTTTGTGTGAGTGTGTGTTTGTGTGTCTCAGCCCAAGACACAGACTGACAGAAATTCATTTGACCCTTTTTATTTTTTCGTCGTGGTCAGAGACGGTGGCATGTTTGACGGAATCTTATATTGCGCACAAAGAAAAATCAATATTATTTTGTCTTTGGTTTCTGTCAAGATTAATATCAGTCTGAGGAAACGTCGTGTTCTTGTGCTTATGTGGGTCATTCAGAAATTTAACAGTGGAAAACTTTCACAGGATCAGACCTGGTGCAAAAAAGTTGAAGGACCAGCACTTTAGAAATTAAAGTAGTGGTACTGTCTGGTAATCAAATATGCTACGAGGAGTTTTCAACTGGTTATGACACGGTCTTATTTTTAATATCGGTGCCTCTTTATGACCCACAACAGGAAAGGAGACAGTCACTGGTGGGATCAGATGACAGCAGTCAGACCTTTCCAGTCATTTAGCTGGTGTTTACATTTCCGCCAGCAAATCTTTACCGTAGTGAAAGTAGCACGCTAGCATGTTGAAAGGTACCTGGAGCAAACTTGTCCATAGAGATTGTTATTTTTTATGCTGGAGCAGGATCAGCAAAGCGAAAGGGAAGAGGAAGGACAGAAGAAGTTATCTTTGGTCGGGCATTCAAACATTCACTGATCTAATGTTCATTTTAATTGTGAATTCTAAGATTATTACCTCATTGCTATGCATCCTGCAAACAGACTTTTTTTTTCACTCCTTCCAAAACAAATGCACCTGCTGGTTTTCCACCGTCTCCTGTTTCACGACAGGAGACGGTGGAAACACTTGGTCCACAAAGGCGCTAAAATCAATAAAAATAAAAAGTTCCTTGTGTGGGTTTTAAGACTAAATGTAAAAACATCAATGCAATAAAGGCAGTTGTTTCTGAAACTGCTTTAACTTATTTGTTGAAATCCTTTTCACGTCCCAATAACCATCATTAAATGAAGTTGTCTGGTACAGTGAGGTTACAACAAGCTTAAACATAGCATGCTAAAGTTGATATGGCCGTAAAACTTAAACAGTAAACTGGAAAATGCTAAAAAAAACTCTTCAGTGAGCGAGAGTCAAGTAAGTTAAGCTTTTAACTGCATCTTTTTTTTCCACGTATAAAGTCATTGATAAGCTGTAGTCAATCAAAAAAGCAATAATGGACACACGTTGTATGGACGAGCTGCAAGGTCGATCCAGTTTAATCTTCTGATCAGCTACACGGAATTGAAAATTGAATCAGCAGCCTCTCTGCTGCAGACTCTCGTATTCAAATGTTTCCTAGTTTGTCCGTGCTGGAACACAACAGATCCTTTTGTTGACTTTCAGATATTTATTTCCTTCCATTGACATTTGTGCATGAGAGGACATGTGCCTCCGTCTCCCAGACAAAGCGGCAAGATGCACCATGCAAGAAATTCAATGTATTTGTTTATGCAAAATGTCATCGTTGGCTCCACGTGTCTGCTCACGAGCAGAAGAGCTGATCACAGTTTTCTTTCATGAATCTAAAGTGTGTGTTCTTTCATAACCTCGCGATTATCTTCCCGGACCTGACTGGTGTGTTTCAAAAGGCTCAGTAGAGAAGAAATTACCTTTGCAGATTAAATTCCGTTTGTCCCACTGCATCTTGATATCTGAGTAAGATGTGTTTATTAAAATAGCTGTAATAATAGTACTGTGGGATTCAATTTGCCACTGGTTCCCCAGAGAGATGGAAACTGGAAATGTCACACTGGGAAATAACAAAGAGTCCTGATTAGAATCAATATAATATCCGCTGATTGATGAAAGCCAATAAAAAGCTGTTATCTGTGATGTTTGTGGTTTGATGACAGTAACAGAAGTGTTTACGCTGTGGACATAACACAATCGGATAATCTGTTGTCTTATACATATTTAATATTAATGGAAAGCACTGCACAGTTTCTAGTTATTATGCCTCGAACTGTTCCAACATCCAATTCACAGCAAACTGAGCAAAGCTAACAGGTGACATATAATGACTAATACGCAACACTCACTCGTACCAATAACAATGTTACTTCAGAATTTAGTGAAAGCCTTCCCCCAGAAACTCTGTCCACCTGGTGCATTATTTGTGGCGCCCCCTATAGGACCAATTTCAAGCACTCCAGTCCCCCTATTCTCAAATGTGGACTGAGAATGTCTTCCAATATTTATGGCGATGAGACAAATTGCTAATAAATGATGTCCAATTTCAATACATTGAAAACTAACAACAACAAAAGCAACATCCAATTAGTCAATTAAAAAAAAAACTAACATTTGTGACTATCTTACAAACTTGCGACTTCGGAAAATCTATCCTCAGACAGTATTAACATCTGCTAAAGTGCAACACTGCCACTGTGGTACTTCCCGGTACAGTAGGCCTTTCCTGGACCAAAATATGCCATGATGACACACACACACACACACACACACACACACACACACACACACACACACACACACACACACACACACACTAACCATCCAAACTAAATGCCTAACCCTAAAACCAGGTCTTAACCCTCAAGCAATCCTTTGAAGAAGTGAGGGCCGGCCGAAATGTCCTCACTTTACAAAAATGTCCTCTATGCTTAAAACGGTCCTCACAAAGATATACAGGAGCACACACACAGACACAGGAATGTACAAGGTGAAACAATAACACACACACACACACTGTTGTCTATGGTAATTATCCTGTATAATATATGCAGCTTAATGAAGGTTTGCCTGAACAGGTGGAATCTGTGTCCTTATCCCTCAGTGTGAGTAAATAGCTGTGGTTACAGGAGAAATATTACTCTGCACTTTCATATCTGCTCACTGTTCCAATGGCCTCGCTCTTTTTTCTGTGCTTAGATCATCTCTTGCACATTGTCTTGATAATGCCGCTCCAATCGCCTGGAGCATCTGACCTCTGACACTACGGCTCTCACGGCTTAATCATAGGAGACATTAAGCACTTCTATCTGCTCAGAAGGTTAATATTGCCATTAGAAAGCCATTATTCTCCAGCAAGAGCCTGAGCTCATGCCAGTCTGCGCAGAAACACCCAAAAAATCGCTCTCCCCTGCTCGGGAGAGATAATTAGGAATGGAAAAGGTTGAGGACGGCGTGTCAGTGGCTGATATTCATCACTGAGCGTTATACAAACTGTGGGCTCCCTTAAGTCAATCAGGCTCGTGTGTTTGTGTTTGATGAAGAGGGAGAACGAGAGGCCGGGATAGTTTGACGATGCTAAACGTTAAAGGTTCTCTCTTTGTCATTGAGCTTGAAATAAAAGCACTTGATATTTCCTCAACTCTAAATTTAGAGGAAACTAACGCAGCGATGTGGAGGGATGATTTTGGGGATTTTGCAGGTTTGGGTATTTGAAATGACACAGTTGACGTGAGCGGAGAGAAGGAATGAAAAAAAAGTTCTGAAGTGAAAGATGCTTCAGAGGAGATGAGAGCGTCGGTTGATGCTTCTCTGTGGTTTCTTTCACATTATACAGTTATCTGACTCATCTTTAATATTAAAGATATTGAATATACTCTTGGTATGTTATTTTATTCTGTTCCACTATTATTATCCAGAATACATTATGTGCCATATAAACCAGAATTAAATATGTGCTGTACGACACGGGGCCTGCGTGAAAAAATACAACATCCCTCACCATCACTAATCTGCACATGATAATAACCTTCCTTTTATTTTTTGGGGTTGCATTTTTTCGGCAGTGAAAGTTTTTAGTGGAATAAAATACAGTCGACCCATATTACATCGTTCTTTCCAGGAAACTATTTGGGACTTACAGACCCATAAAAAGAAGCTTTGCCATTTATACCTCCTGAGGTACTTTATTTGAAAATAGCTGGTAAGGTTAAAACCTAAACTGTCTGATAATATGTCAGAACTAGACATATCTCACTGCGGTCGTACGGCCCCGCCAACCAATGCAGTTTCAGTCCACGTAGATTTATGTCCAGACTAATATGTCGTCAACGTGACCTTTGACAACTGAAAACTATTTGTTGCATCTTTGGGTCCAAGTGACAACTGGGCAACTGAAGGCAGACTTGAGATATTAAGTATTCAAGGTTTTATGAGGCCACCGTGACCCTGACCTTTGACCTACAACCACTCAAATCTTATCAGTTAATCGGTTAGTCCAAGTGAACATCTTTGATTCCCTATCAGGATGAGGATTGTGAGGTCCCAGCGACCTTGACCTTTGACCACTGACCTCCAAATTCTAATCAGGTCGCCCGTGAGTCCAACTGAGCATTTGTGAGAAATTTCAAGAAATTCCCCCAAGGCGTCCTTGAAAGATTTTGTTCACAAGAATTGGACGGACATTGAAAGTCTTTCTTGAATTACCTACATCAAAACTAAATTAACATGCATTCTGTTAGTTCTGTTGGTAATTGGCCCGTGTAAGTCTCCCTCCCACTGGTCAGGAGAACTGCTTTCCTTCACACAACGTCGCTTTTACGGACGATGACGACCTGTAAATGGAGCAGAAACCACCATTCCTTTGAGTCCTGTCTTATCCTGTGTAGATTTCCAAGAAACAGATTGTCCTTTGTTAGCGCTCAATTCAGCCCATTGTCTCCAGAACAAATCCCCTCTGAGTGAGGATTTCATCTGCTCAGCTGAGGCTCCCTGGGCCCGGGGGCCACGTTCACCACGGCCACGTGCTTCATTGTCAACTGTTTACACTCAGGCATCGAATAACGGCCCGAAAACAGGTGATGTCACGATGTATGAGATTAATTAGAACATATTGACAGTCTCCGGTGTTTTCAGTCTTTTACAAAGGAAGAAAGACTATTTGCACATGTTGGTTCTAATGACCGTGTTTTTAAGTCTACTCAACTGGGTTTGTACGACACAGCTGGTTTTAAAATGGACCTAATCAAGCATTCACATAATTATACATAATTACACGGGCAACTGTGGTAAACTGTTTAATTTTCTTTTTAGTCTCACTGTTCCGGTGACAATTACTCAATATGTTGGTTGAAAGATTCATGCTTAGGTAACATCTTAACCGCCTCATGTCAATATCAGTTATGTCTTCAAACCTCAGATGCAACACTGAACAATAACAATCACCAAAAAAACTAAAAAGCTGAGATTTAGTTTCACATTTCTGGAAAATGTGTTTTAAAAACAACATTCTCCTTACGATGGAAAACTTTTCAAACCAGCATTGCACTTTGCGGATTGTTTTTAATATCAAAAACTCCAAGACCTCGGAGTTGCTGCCCACGTCTCTATTGAAATACTGAAGGCCTGACGGTGAGGCTGGATGTGATCTTGGCTCATATAAACAAAACCAGGCTGAATAAATGAAAGGAAATTGAATTGTCTATTTATTCTGATAGCATTAGTTCAGTCTGGTCAGTTGTGTAGTGTAAGACAAGTATAAAGTTTATTCTTACACAAACCGTGGGAAGCAGATCATCTCATGCAGGCAGTAAAAGTTCAATTTGGTTGAGAACAGTTTGTGTGTTTCTGTTTTCCTGAACATCTTCTTTTATTTTGATAGTGTCTCAAAGAATGTCCTCATTTGGACGTTTCCATCTCTCCACTGTTAAATGCTTTCATCCAATGGTCATCTGCTGGTTGAAGTGTAGATCTGTGGTTTCTTCTGGAAAACCTCTGGAGTGTGTTGTAATTGTAAAGTCTGAATTAACAATGAACAGTTTCACAGGAAGTCAATGAATTATGGATATGGTTTAATTCAGTTTTGATAGCCACGGGTTGAAAAGGATTCTTTCTGACTAGTGGAGCTCAGTGGAATCATTTTGATAAAATCCCTGTAGGAGTGTGTTGATAGGTTCAGACAACAATGGTTGGTAAGTTAGTGGTTGGTGGTTAAATATTAACAAAACAATCTGAGTGTCTAAATATAACCATTAAAAAGGAAAATAAAAGTCTACAAATATCGTCGGAAAAACAAATCAATGGGTTAGTGAACATTTCACAAATAAAATCTATATAAAAATTTTGCCCCTGGACAGATTCCAACACAACATTGAATAATCCTTTGTGTGCATCACCCCTACAAACAGTTTTTAGTATAGTAACATATAATTGCAGTTGTTTTTAGGATTGTATTTTCCATCTACAGTCATTATGAATACATTTAAATTCAGCCCGTAAAAAAAAGTGGGGAAAGCCACGAAAGCAGGAGCAGATAAATACAGAGACCTTGGCCTTGCAGTTTTGCATAAACCAACTTCTACAGATATAAAATGTGGATTTGAAGTCTTTTAAATATGTAAGACAATCCTGTGGTTGCATTACACGATCTGTGCACAAACATCCTGACCTAACAGGGCACGATCTGTGTGTATATGTGTCGACCACAAATCAAAATACAGAAAAATCCAGCTCCGATCAACGTGATTATTCTCCGGCTGTGTGTACGATCCATAGGCTCCATGATGAAACCACGTCTACGCTGTGTGGTGGTTTGTTTTTCGAGGGGTTCACTGAACAGCAGATTCACTGAGCGGCCGCCGCTTCAAAAGTCCTTCAGCGGCCACTGGAAGCTCGGAGCTGGCCTCTCTTGGGAAGGTCTCTGCTGTTGGGGCTGATGTGTGCAGCTCTCCCACTTCAATAGTAATCATGCGGGATGCCTGCAGTCATCCACCAGCATTGCTGCAGCGTGTCATTTGATGGCCCTTATACTGGTAATAGTCTCTCAAAAATGAGTTTCATAAAAAAGAAAAAGAAGAATAAGGTTAAATTATACAGCTGCAGAAAACAGAGTTTGCCAATATTTATGTAAATCACAGCTTAAATATGATGGAGGAACTTGTTAAGGTTTCCCTGCCGGCACCTCCTTCTGCTCGCGTTAGTGTAAAACCTTGATCTGGTGCTTTGTTCCCAGAGAAAACAGTCGCACGACATCGCTTTCAATAAACAAATAAAAAAACATATCCAACGAACGAGTGCCTGCGCTGCATGAAGATGAGTCTTCAGAGGGCGAGAGGCTGCACACTGGTCATGTACATGCTCTTGTCAGCTCTCCGAGTGAGAGCCGGTTACTCTGGTTCCATTACCAGCACTCCATTCTCACTCCCTCTGACAGGCCGGGATAAAAGCTCCGGCACTCATCGCTGCAGGACCAGGCAGCGAGAGGGAGCTCGGCTCTGTGGCGAGGGGTGGGGGGGAGAGTGACAGCGGGCCACTTGCAGCGCTGCGGGGGGGATATGGAGCTGGGAATAAGGTGTATGTGTGGGAGAGAGAGAGACTGAGGTGGTGAGAAGGAAACTGAGGGAGTGTTTGTGGCCAGTGTTCGTGAGTGGGTGTATCCACCATGTTGTGCCACCAGGACAATGGGAGGGCGGTCGTTTATTAATGGTAGTGAATGGGACTCACTAATCCACTTCTGGATCTGCCCAATTCAAGATAAACAGACATTTAATGGATTATTTCCTAATCTTGTTTACATACAAACAAACATACAAACCAACAACAATGGACAGGGTTGAAAACATATTCACATTTTTTGTTTGTGTCCATTTTTCAAGTCGTCACCGTTACATGTGTCTCTGAACGTCATTCAAAACTCACGTTGAAGTCTTGTTTGGCACCAGTTAGTTTTTGCTTCAGTTTTGAGAGGACAACAAACAGGAACATGAAACTTTCTGATTTGTTTGCAACTTTCTAATTTGTTGCAACACATGAGAGCTTAAAACACTTGCAGAAATGCAGGCACAGCAGCTTAGTTGGTGAACGATATTAAATATAGAATATAGAATAGAGAACTCAGAGTTGAAGAAACACTCACAACACAAATCCACAAACGGATTAAAAACAAGCTGTCCATCATCTAAAATGTTCATCTAACGGTCCCTCCCTTTGTCTGAGGTTTGCTTGTACAAGTGTTGCGAGTCTGGATGAAGTCAAAAGCTCTGTTGAAGTCCCTGTGTCAATACAAATACCAACAAGAAGACATGAGACGTGTAGCTTTCAGCCGAGTGGAAATATTAAGGGGAAAGATTCCCATTTCAAAGCAAAGCTGTCCAGGTCTAATATGTGAGGTGGTCGAGGGACGACAGGGACTGAGATATTAGACCTATGAATATTACAGCCTGCAGTGATTTACGCTGCCAGGTGCGATAGAGGATGAAACTGGACAGAGATCTGCTGAAAGACCCCGAGGCAGCTGTCGGCTGTGAGAGGATTTCTCCCACAAACCACCGAAATGTAAAAGTTGCTCTGCCTGAGCATGCTAATAAATCAGAAAGTCTCATCTCAGGTCATTGGCAAACCACCATGATGATGATATAGTGGCCAGAATATTAATGTTGCATGGAGACGGTTTTATATATTTTTTATTTCAGTTAATTTTTTTTTGGACGCTGAAGATGATTTAAAAAGTGTGTGGAGAAGGGAGGTTCAATTAGCTTTTGAGAAAGCGGAGGTTACAGAATGAATTTATCATCTAATAGATCCCTCCTAAAATAAAACCAAAAGAATAAAGCTGAAACCATATCTTTCCTTCTTACCTCTCGGAGCAGAGGGAGCGCGGCTGCACTGAATAATCTCCTGCAGAAACTCACCGTATCTTTGGGGAGTGAATTAAAGACACACTTTGCTTCACTGGAGGCAGAAATTGATAAAGTCCAGAGACACTTTTGCTGATATTGCAAAGCTTTGAAACAAAGGAAGAGATGAAAACTAGGTAATGGAAGGAATCAGCTTTGACGACATCACACCGCTGAGCTTGAAGCTGGAAATGGATCCAGAAAGAGACGGAGGCCAAATGAATGATGGATTCTCTTCAGATTTGCAGATAAATGTCAACTTTCATCTGGAAGCTGTTGCATGAGGGGTTTTGCACAAAGATTTCCTACTTTATGTTCCATCCAAAAAAAATTACGTTTTCCTTCATTGTCCAAGGAGAATAGAGATGGTTATTGTGAGGCTTGCTAAACAAAACAACATCCTGCAGTAACATTCAACTTCCTCTTACAAATCTACAGTGATATTAGGCAGTAAGGGTTTAAACATGTATGATATGTATAAAAAATAACTTAACACAACTGATGCGTCGTTAGGATGAATTCAGGTTTGTGACTTAGAATTAGTTTAAGCTAGGGAAATTGTATTTGTTTCACATTTGACACAATATACCTCAAACTACTCAATAAATGATTTAACAGTCTCAGTTTGTGGATTTAGATATTTACAACTTGTTCCTGCGTGAATCACGAAACGCTGAATAAAACAACACTTTGAGACGACTATGACAAATATGCCGGGGCGGTCAGGAGACGACAGTCACTGTATAGTCTGGAGAGTGTGACAGATTAGTAAGTGATGTTACAGACGAGCAGAGGACGGACCTGGACAGAGACCTGCAGAAAGAGCCCGAGGCAGCTGTCGCGGCGAGAGAACTGAATTTCCCACAGACTGAAATGTAAGAGTTGCTCTGCCTGAGTATGCTAATGAACCAGAGAATCCCATTTTAGTTCATCTGCAAACCATGATGATGATCAATGAGGAGAATATTAATGTTGCATGGAGTCTGTAGATAGATAGGTAGATAGATCAAAATGAAGTTATCATAGCAGCTAGGTATATCAAAATAAAATAAAAGTTTAAAAACCCATAATAATAATAATAATATAGCTATACTAAAACTACAAATATCTGTTTTCTATCTATTAACATGTAAGTAGAGACAAACAGTGTTTCAGGCAGCAGGGTTAATATATTGTATGCCTTAGTTTTAGTGTCTGGTGAGCTCGTGTGTCAGAGTATTTATAGTAGTTCATTGTTGCTCTGATCATTGACCTGTAAACATCAACAGCCACTGAACCTCCCTGTGTGGATGTGCATTGAATAAAAATAAAATACATTAAAGTTGGTTGACTCAAACCCTGGAGCTACTTTGTCTTTGTAATTTGTCTTCGAACACAGTAACTGAACAAATCATGATATAATAATAACTTCTGTCCGACTGGGAGACCGGAGACTTTCTCAATTAGCGCTCTCGATGTGGAGAATTCTATAGAAAGTATTATACATACATGTATAAATAGAAGCTGAAGCGGCCCTTCAACTTGGAAAAAAAGAGAACGCATAATAAAAGTCCACACGATATTAAAAAGGCCACTCGGAGAAAAGTGTCTTTACACCAATTACACAGCATGTGATAGCGCTGGGAATAAAAAGCAGCCCTCTTGAATAATAGGAATGATGATTTAAAAAGAGGAATAAAAAAAAAAAGAACAATGTAAAGAGTCCAACTGAGTAGAAAGGGAAATTGGCAAAAAGTTCAAGGTGCAGTACTATTGAAATTGAATTAATTTGCCACGAAAAGAAACATTTGTCCTGCTACAGTAGATTGTCTAAAGGGAGGGAAGATGGTGTGCGGCCATTTTAAACTCAGTGACTATACAGGGCTCCACATTTAGCTGCAGTTGTTTATTTTTTTGGACGTTTGCGCCACATGTAGCACAGACGATGGAAAAACATACTGTAGGTAGTTGGAATAAATAAATGTCAAAGGATGCATATTGTCTTCATATTTGATTCATGTGTTTAATTTGAGTTATTACTGTGGAGCACATCGAGTGGTCCACAGTCCAGACCATTTGTTTGGGGCGGGGCGTGTCAACCACCAGTGTCACATGATGTCTTGACGTTCTAGTGTTTTCCTTGACTCCACATGAAAGGTTTGTTCTAGATGTAACACAATTCCCTGTGTGTGTTCCTGATGTATCCCAATCACTAGAACATCAGGTCTCCATGTTGAGCTGTTCCTCGGATGTTGCATTCACAAAGACAAACGTGTTTTTTGTGAGGTCACCGCGAACTTGACCTTTGACCTCTGTCCACAAAAATGGAAATCACTCTATCCCTGAATGTTTGCATCAAAATTGAAGAAATTCAATTCTGGTCACTGGCTGTAGGCAGTGCAGAGGCATAAGAAACCAAAGTTAATAATAGTTCTTTAATTAACAGGTAAATAAGTCAAAGCAAAGGTTATGGTCTAAAAGTATAAAGTACATGAAAGAGATCACTGTCATCTTCTGGAAAACAAAACAAAACTATACAATAACTAAATCCGACACAAAGCAGGACCGGACCTGCCAGTTTCCAGAGATGCAGACTTGGCCGCAGCATCAGTCACAGGCACGTTCCCTGTTTTCATCTCACATCAATCTCATCTGCTGGAGAAAGGTTATCTGTCGCCCTGTTGATCAGAGAGACTGACGTGTGATAGAGCCGAGCTTCTGTGAGCCCCTCCGCTCGGGCCTGCGTGTGCCAGCATGCGGTCGAGCCCGTCAACCCGTTTCCATCAATGCCATAATCAATAGTGGCAGAGACGTCTCTGGTATCCTCCGCGCTCTCGGCTGTCACAGTTTCCCTGACAACCATATTGTTATGTGACCAGTGGCGATGTCGACTGGTGGCGGCAGAAACACGAAAAAGGTCACAGCATTACACCAACCTCCGTCAAGCTGAGTTACTTCCTCGTTGTGTTGGTCAGGAGCTCGTTATCGTCCGTGTTTAAGTCAAAGCAGCCGTAATCCTTCAAAGTAAAAGTGCTCAACAATCACTCAGTTGCATGTGAGTGAACGTCCCCCTGCACCTGAACCCACAATGCATCCCCCCCGGTTTCCTGAATCTTGACAATGCTGACAGCTGAAATTTATCCCTCCAAGATGTTGATGAATGGTGTTTAACTTCAGGGGCTGAACTATCCCTTGCACCCCCCCCCCCCCCCACTGATTTATGTTGTTCAGTGAGCACCAGGGGTTTTCTTTTTCTGTGATGAAGTGCTATAATTCACCTTTTGTTGTTCCCACTTTGCCCAAACTGCCTCATCTACCTTTACTTAAGTCAATGACTTCCTGCTTAGTGCTGGAATGACTTTGAACCAGCCTCAGGGTGAGGATAAGCATCAACCCGCTCATGAGAGTATTTGGAGATCAGAATAAAGTTTGTGTGATTTAGGTTTTTGTTTATATTCTGTCTGAAAAGTGGAAATTGCTTTTCCAAATATCAGTGAGGTATTATGGTGTAAAAGGTAATACCTATGCTTACTCACATAGTATATTGCACTTGACACATTTGTGACAATCCAGTTGATGTTTATTGAAAGATTAATTTTAAAGGTGTTGAAAGTGTTTAAAATGTAATTTGTCTTATTGTCCTTGACTTAAAATGGCACTAAAATTTAAAGAATAATCATCATCATTCTTATTTCAGTCAACACCTGCCATTTTTAGTCGGAACCACTTGACAAATCAAAGTGAATGCCGCTAAATACGTTTTCTAAAGTTGGTGAAATTAAATAGTAGATATGAAGTAATTACGTGTTAAGACTATGTTGTACTTACTTACATTTTTCAAGGCAATAACCCTGAGCCTTTTTTTTTAAGTAAGATCAACTTGTCAGTGTACTTTCGTGTGTGCATTACAGGGGGTAGAAACATTTGTTATCATCATCAATCCAGAAAACGTCCCCGTCCATAGTGCTTGAAAATGAATGTTGGCTTTGCTTTAGTCACCAGCTGCAATTAAAGCAGCTGATAGACGTAGAATTTCTTGAGGGTTGATAATCCGAACAGTTTGTGGCGAGGTCCTTCGGGTAGTCTGTCCAAGTCAGGGACTGAGGGGACTTAATGTCTCAGTTGACATCCAGTCTGGTTCTTAGTTCATCCAGTTTATTATCCACAGATTGAATATCGGCTAACTTGTAATTGTGAGTAATTCTTTCCCTCAATTTCTTTCTTTCTCTATTTTGTTTTTTTAGTTTGCTGTTCGTAAACGAGGCCAATCTCACTCTGGATTCCACACACACACACACACACACACACACACACACACACACACACACACACACACACACACACACACACACACACACACACACACACACCCACACACACACACACACACTTCGTTATCATCAGTTTTCATGATGACTTCAGGGAGAGATAAGGCTTCAATATTTCTCCTGTTCGTTAATCAGAGCGCGGCAGCCCCCCCCCCCTCTCTCTCCTCACCCACACAGATGAGAGGGGGGGGGGGGAGTCAGAGGCAATAGCATCTGTAGTTTGCTTTCCTGCGGTGTTGCTAATTAGTTAATCCTGATGGTTGCCATTAATCTGCTGCTGGCATCGTTTACAGTCGGCGTGCTGCACCGCTCCGTGGCTGGGCAGTGAATGTGGGCTGGACCGCACACCCCGGCACTCTAAATGCAAATTCTCCAAAAGGAAAGATATGCTGGAGCCACTTTGTAACACTGATCATATTTCTATGGCGCTGGGGTTGGCTGCCTGGCTGCGGGGGTTATCGTATTTTTCCCTTTTATGGTCATGATGTATAGCGTGGACTCAGAGAATAAGGACAGTGACATATTCTTTATTGTTTTGGCTCCGTGCTCCAGCGCCATTTCATTTCAAACAGTGAGTATGAGGTTAAAGTGCTGACCGCGTTCATATCAGATGAACGGGATCGGAATTGAGGCGCTTTTTTTTCTTCAATGCACAACAACTCAATCATATAGAGGGAGAAAAGTAAATAAAAAAAGTTAATGTGAACTTTAAGGTACAATATGTAGCTTCTGCCGCTGTGACTCTCAAGACAAAACAATAAACGGTAATAAAAGATTTCTATTTGATGACATTGTGATGCAGCAATGAATCCTGGGAGTTGTTTTCATCGCCACTTCTTGTCTCATAATCTTCTCTGGCTGCTTGGTTCCCCTGGGCGTTTACTGGGACAGCGCCAGCGACGGAACGTGATGAATAATCGTGATCCATTCAGTCAGGCTTTGAACATTTTTGGGAAACATTTTGGATTATATAAGTACACGAGGCAACAAAATTGTAATATATTTCAATGAAGAATTGTTAAAACTTTAAATTACAATATTATAACTTTAAAATTTTATTCCACACCGAAAAAATTGTTTTGGTCCAGATTTCCCTTCATCCCACGTCCCGCCCGCATGACGCGTATGACAGCACTTTGGCAGTCCGCTTCTGTTTGCCAGATCTGGGCCAGTTAAGGTTCACATCCAGATTCCATTTTGCCTACAGCGCCACAATGTTGAAAAGAAACAGGCCCACGTTGGTTTTGGAATATTTGGGCCACATTTGCACATCATTGTCTGAAGTGGCCCGCAGCCGTAAGCTATCTTAACATTCAGCGTCAACTCATCTACAGGACACTGTTTTGGCAGTAAAATAAAAGACGACACTAGTCCACACTAACAGGAAATTGGGAACATGTATCATCAATCATAAAACAGTGCACATATGCCAACTCTCGAAAAAGAATGTGAAAATGTTGAATATTTAAAATACATCTTACATCTTTCTGGATCTCCCTCATCAGCATTTGCAATTTAATTTAATTTGGAATATAGAATAATGAGTTAGCTACAGAATAAGCTGGAATATGTTCCTGGATGTATTCAGATTTTAAGAATATAACATGGCAGCACACTTACAGAAGATCTTAATCTTACGATCGTGGCAGAAAAACAAGCTCTATTGGCGCCTTTACAAATGTTGCTGTTGTTGTTGGTTCACAGTGCTGCTGACTCTCACTGTTCAAGTCTTTAATTGCCTCTTGCAAACACAGCAGTCATTTCGTAGGAAGCTATTTTATTTCAGCAGCCTTTAGATTCAATTAGTGAAGCAGATGCTCAGGCATTTTAAAATGAAAGCGAGCCCCGTCCAGACAAGAGATTTAGCTTTGTATCAGAGGAAATCTCCGTCCACGCTAACAATAACCATTCACATACACTGAGAGGAAGCTGGTGGTCGACTCTGCAGCTGGTTGCTTAGTTGCAGAAAGCCAGAACAAGGGATTTCTTTTCTTCAGCCGACGACATGAACCGCTAATGACAGAAAGCGTTAGCAACACTTTGCCTCCACAAGTCGTGTCGAGTCGGACAGGAACCGATCAGGAAGCAAATGAGGGCAAATGCCATCGATTCAGTTTCTGCCCAAACGACAACGTGAAGCCCTGGAGTTGTGTTACATACACAGTGGTGTGGACGTAGCCTCAGTTAAACTGAGGTCAGCTGACGAGCTTGGCTATGAAAACCCTTCTTAGTTGTCAAATCTGTATAAATCACAGGGGGTCACATATAAAACAAGTGCAACATTTTTCACCTTGTATGGACGTGACCACCTTCCAGCTGAAAGTCAGCAGCTTCACCCCCAACGTCCTCGTCGTTTCGAAATGCTTTGCTCTGGAGTCGAGCCAAAAGAAGGAAGAAATTACATTAACAGAAAGTACGAGGACAGTGCAACGCTGTGGGGACAGTCAATGTCAGACGTCAAGCAGAATGTTTGGATCGCCCTCACCCCCCCCCCCCCCCCCCCACTCCGTCCCCGTTCCGTCTCAGTGACTCTGCAGGAAGCAGCTCCGATGAACTATCTTCAGGAATCACAGGCATTGACATTTCGGCACCAGCTGGCGTCGACACAGTGTCTGTGTGGCACGAACCTTGTCGACAGTTAGGGTTGACAAGTTCCCAGAAGTTTCACAGCATCTGCAGCTTCCCCCGTCTGTGGAGAATTTGTCACGGGTGATTGCTGTAGCGGTGGCATTAACAGACATCACTGTCCCCCCACCCACCACCACCACCACCCCCCCCCCCCCCCCCCCCCCCCCCCGATGGTGCTATAAGCTGTCTTTGATGAAAATATTCGCTGAGCACATGAAGGAAATCCACTCTCTCTCTCACACAGACCCCATACTGACAAGTCTCGGGGAAACTGGAGGGACCGGCTCTTCCCAGGAGAGGGTCGGTTCAGGGGGGGCAGGGGGGGAGGACAGACTGACGTGACCTTCTTCCTTGGCTCCGCTCTGCAGCGGCAATTGATCCAGTCAACGTAAAAAACTGTAACACAGACGTCGGCCGCTTCATGCTCACGTCATATTTCCATCGCGTCACTTTAGATATGGAAAACAGTGGGAGGTTCAATTGAGGTTCAGAAGCCTGTGATCTTAAATTCTTGTGAAAACTGATGAGCCCCCAAAAAACAACATGATGAAATGTAAAACACTGTGAAGCATCTGGGGTTTGACTCAGACATGTGAAGAAACACAGCCAACACTTGTCAGTTTTGCTTTTAGAGCTGGATTTGGGAGGAAGAATGCAGTTGTGACCGTTGTTATCTTTTTTGGCAAAGTTTTGTCTCCGTACTCAGATTTCTTTGGCTCCACAATGATCAAAATCTCTGATGATGTCATCCTTTCTGTTTGTTTGTTTTTCTTCTGTCACTAAGACCACGATCAGATGTGTTGCATCAGTCCAGTTGATCAAATGCAGGTTTTTCTACTCAAGATTTTAAAAAGAAATCTGCAGAACAAACATCAACATGGACCTGTTGTTTTTTTTACTGTTTCCATTCCGTTGCTGGAATTTAAATCTTTGGAGTCCCGACATCAACGAGATAAGCATCTTCACAAACCCGACAAACTCTTGCGGTGCACTCTTGAGCGAGTGTTGCTGCTTTGAAGCTTTTTTGTTTTTTTATTATAGTTAACGAAAGTTGCAGAAAGTTCTTAAAGTCTCCTCCTGCTCTGTTCAGATAACACGGAAAACAACAACGGTAATTAATAAATGTGCTCAGTCTGTTCAGACCTCACTAACTAATGATTTCATGTTGTTACACCGGACATCTGCTGCCTGCGTGTGAATTAAACACACCGAGATTTATTTGTCCCGTGGGAGCTTTTCTAAATAAAACGCCAGGCGTTATGATGCTCGGTCTGATTGTGGGGATAAGAGCGGCAGGCAGAGCTGTGTTAATTATGAAGACGCACGAGGCGGCTGACCCACAAACACCTGCCGATTTTTATAGATCCTGTGTATTTGTGCTCACAGCTACAGCAAATATGTCTGCATCTACCGTGATAAAGATGTTTGCACCGCCACCGCTCCACGTTGATTTAAAGAGGAAAGAAAATCAATGCAATAAATAAACCCATTAATTATTAAGTTAAAGCTGAAGTTGTGTTTGCCACAGTCTGAGAGGCGAGAGGACAGGACGCGATTTTTGGAAGCAGGTTAATGATTTGCTCCTTCTGACAACCTCAGGGGCGTTCCCCACTGGAGGTCACTTTGTGTCGATTGTCCGCCCAAATAATCCTGAATTGTCCAAAAAACTGAAGAAGAAATTAGTTTCTTTGAGATTTCAAGTCTCTGGAATCGTCGATGTGAAATCGTTTCTTGCAAACATCAGGTGTGTGGTCTGAGGATCTGCCCAAATCGTCCAGTGTGTGTTGTGAAGATTATAAGATCCAAAAAAAAAATCTGTGGCTTCACACGTTTTAAAAAATCGGTCAGGAGTCTAAAATCCTCTAGAGTGCAGCGTTAACCACACACACACACACACACACACACACACACACACACACACACACACACACACACACACACACACACACACACACACACACACACACACCTGCACTAATGTGTCTCACCTGTGTCTCACTGTCACATCACTTCATCTCCTCATTTCATCTCCTCGCCAGTTTGTCTTGACACCTTTGAGTTCAGCACTTTGTTAAATAGATTTCCTTCGTCTATGACCTCTGATCCTTCTGCTGACTTTTGCCTCATGATTCTCTTGCACTGAACTTTTCTTAAACACTTAAACACTGTTTACAAATCAAATAAAGTTGTGAAAAACATGTGTTTTGAATAAAGAGTAAGAGCCATTTAAAAGAGGTACTTTATCAGTTGTGCTGCAGCTAAATTATCGACAGGAGCTGATCTTGCTGAGTGAGAGTAAATCTGCACCTCAAACTTTTTTAAAAATAGTTCCTCCCGAGTGATTGAGTGCTAAGAACCGTACTAATGGATTTAAACACTGAAAAGATTGAGGTCATTAATAAATCTCTTTGTAATTACAGCGCTCTTTCATTTGGCAGAACTTCCATTTACCACTTGTCATTGTGCAATATTATTTGATCCACAGTTTATTAGAACTGCTTGTCGAGGCAGATGAGATAGAAGACAGCAGATAAAGTTTTTTTTTTTAAACCAAGTGCAAAAGCCCATTGTGTGTTTTTTTATGACTGTCAGATTTTTACCGTCAGAGGAAATGAGGGCTCTGCTTTGCATTTAACACAGTTGACAGCTTTAAAATTGCTGCTGATTTGTGCGTAGTTATATGTTTCAGCTCTCTCGCTAATTACAGTTCCACATTTACAAGTATGTAAAACCACAAACATGTGTTTTGCTGCTATTCTGGTACAATGCGAGAGACAATACGATTATAATTGAGGTCTCCGGCTTTCCCTGTATTTTCAGTTTCTCAGCTCATTGGATTTATCATCCAAAACATGTGTAAACTACTCGTTTGAGCCTTTAAACTCTTGATTCACACAACAACAACAAAAGGCGAAGCTCTCTCGTTCGTAAAAGCGCCGCTGGATGCCCTTGAGCTTCATCAGCGGTACCTTTTGATTGCTCCACTGGTTTGAGAACGCGGGGATGACACAAATTGAATTCATTCATGTGGTACGACGAGGGGCTGACACCATTTCATCTCAGTGGATCGCGGATGCCCCCTTTCAGGACCCATGTTCCGTTTCGGAGCGCCGTCTGTGCCCCGGGGGAGGCAAAGTCACCTCCTCGTCAGGTAGCGAGCAACACCTCGGAAACGTAATTAACCGTCAGGACCGAATGCGAAATGACTCGTGAGAACGCTGCTGTCAGCTCCGGTGCACGAGTGTAAATCCTCAAAGTGGATCGTGCTAATTAATTACACACCACGGTGTCGTCGATAGAGAACTCTAATTGGAGTCAAATGTTTGACTCATCCAACGGTTTCCTCAAAGAGTTTGTACACAATGAAAGGATTTTGCTCATTATAGTTTCTAGAATGAAAGTATACCTGCTACCAGGGTTCTGTTCGACAGCAATCTATTATTATTGTTATAATTATTATATCACCATTATATTAACGTGTAGGATTTTGAAATCCGGCTACTGATACTGACGGACCCCCTGACTAGAAAAAAAGTTTTTCAGTAACTTCAACCAAGTGCTTAGAGCAATGTTTGTGCAATGTGTGCAGTGCTCAGGTCCCTGGAGCCAATCAAAGACAATTTTGTTTTTGATCATGTGAAGTATTTTTATTTTTAAAGTATAGCAAATGTGATTATGAAATAGTTTGAATGTTAAATGAAATGATCCCACGTGATGTTATAACATATTCAGTAGGCTTCCTGCCAGGGAGAACGCTCCCTCTCGTAAATGTTCAGGATTAAGAATGAACTATGGGCCAGGATGATGCAACTATACGCCTGTCACTCATGGCCACTGAATCAGAGCTCTGCAGGAGTTGGACTTTGATGATTTTGTCACAGAATTTCCCGTTAGGAAAATACTTTTTCTGTCAATTTGATGTTTCATGTAAACTGCTGAATGGTTGGATGTGTCTGGAGAGTCTGTGTCTGGGGTCATGATAATCCGCCCACGGCTTTGAGGGCCCTAAGTATAACCATATATGAATTACACATAATATTTGAAATTGACATGTGCAGGTTGCAACTTGTCACACGTATAAAACAATTACAAAGATTCCCTGTTATATTTATTTAAGCCCTAACCAGGGGTGTGCTGGTGGTCTGAGGGTCGAGGTGTCGGGTATGAATCACTTCTCTCTAACCTCACTTCTCTCTAACCCCACTTCTCTTTAACCTCACTTCTCTTTAACCTCACTTCTCTTTAACCCCACTTCTCTCTAACCTCACTTCTCTCTAACCTCACTTCTCTTTAACCCCACTTCTCTTTAACCCCACTTCTCTCTAACCCCACACTGACAGACTTTTAGTTTTGTTTCCCACTTGTCGTCCTCAGACCTCCACTGCTCTGATACTCAGGACATGCTCTGCCTCCTCTGTTATCCCCAGAAACTCGGGTTAGATTTATGCAATGGCCTTAAAATTTGACACGGACATATTTCACTATGACTCGTTATTATACAACATGATAATTCCGCTCCTCCTCATTCACTGGGTTTAGGCCCTGCATCATCTGTAATGGGGTTCCTGGACAACAGTTCTTTTCCTGCCGCTCCACAAACTATTGCTCTCTCCGGAGCTTTTAGCTTCCTCTCCACTGCCTCCTGCTTCGGCCTTATCAATAGCACACAGCCGAAGTGAAGAGTGCGTCTTGCACATAATTCTATGGCAATCCCCAGCAGCGGTGATAAGCTCCAGGAGGAGATGTGGCTCACGAGCCAACTTTTCCTCTGGTTTCCACCTCACTGGAGGAAGCCTAACAGGATATGTCTCAGCAGAGCTTACTGTACTGTATGTCCAGTCACTTCCACGGCATTAGTGATGCATGAGCTAAACACGCTTTCATTCTCTACTTACTTACGCCTTGTCATGTGTGAACGAGCTGGAACCGAGCTCCCGAGTTTACATTGCAAACAAATCTGAGGATATTTGCTGAAAAATGAAGTGCGATGGGGGAAGATTTTGAGTCCACAAAACACTTTTGGAGTCTCAGGGGGTAAAGAGTGTTGCAGCCAAATCCACAACAAAAACATAAAATGCCTCCATACTGCTCCTGAGGTGTCATCCAAGTGTCCACAAGCCCCGACATTCAGATTCAACTTGAAATTAGATCATTTACACCATGTTTTTAGGCTAAAAACATTGAAGTGGTCACCATTAACTTCAATTGTATTAGATTTGGCTGCAACGCTGTTTACCCCTGAAATTCCAAAAAATGTTTTGTGGACTCCAACACTTCACCCCCCCGCTCCACCGGCACAGTGGTGAGTAGATAATGTGTAACTTTACTTTTTTTTCCCATCTCTTTAAAAACACAGGTTTAAACAGGTTGGAAAGCTAAAAGGCTCCGTGCTGCGAAAGGTTTAACGCCGATGTCACAAGAAAACCAAAGCAAAACAAAGGGACTTTCATTATGTTTAAATGGCTCCATGCAGGTGAAACCGTCGCTGCAGGTGTGGGGAGATAATGACGCTTTTAGGTGGAGGTTATTTCCTGGATTTGATTGTGTTAAAGTAACATATGAAACATCCGGATGAGCCATGCTTCCACTCGATGCACACTCGAGAGAGCACGCTGTTAGGAGGCACTCACATCAGGGGATGTGACCATAATAGCTTTCTAGGAGCATTTGTCCCCTCATTGATTCATTGAAAGGGGCATTAGACAGTAATTCATTCTGTTTATTTGGCTTTTGCAAATTTTGTATTCATTACCACACGAGGAGGCCATTTGGAGGCCATTTTCTCAGCAGCCTCGCGTAACCATTGTTTAGATGCACTGCAACAATAAAACTGGACTAAAGCGCGATTTCATTTTTCGCACAGGGATTCACGGAGCTCATGATTTTCCCCATCGCTGAGTTTTATGAAAATGAAAAGAAAGAGCAGTAACAAGAAGCTGGTGCATTGCTTTTAAACACTTAGACGAGAGCTCCGAATGAAAACTCAAATTTAAGAGCCTGGATCTGATAAACGCTCTTAATGGAACTTGCCAGCAACAGTTTTTTTGCAGCGGAAGATACAGAGCAAACCACAAGCTGCCGGAAAGAGAAATGAGCAGTGAAGAGTTCCGGCCGAGTCCACCAGAACTGCCTTTGCTCCATTTCCTTTAATAACCCAGCATCATAAATAAAGTGCTTTAAAATTAATATCCTCTACATTTAAGAAGTTCATGGCCCAGAGAGGCTGTGTTATTACTGGAATCTCCGAAATGGAAGACTTTTGTTTTCCACTCGACACACCGTCTGGATTTCAGCACTCAGGTGTCCTTCGAAAAAACAAACACGAGTCGGAAGCAATTTCACAGTGTGATTATATAAATGTAGCTGAAGCCGACTGGGGTTTTGTCCCGAACTTAAAATGATGCAGATTTATTGAGCCGGAGTCGCAGACTATTTGATTCAAATGGCTTTTACTCTTTCGGAATGCTGATGTCCAGAGTGGTGCAGAGTTTGATTATCACAACAGAGCATGTTTATTGAAAATCTTGAGACGTGTGTGTGTGTGTGTTTCGCCTACTCAACTGACGTACTTGTGCTTCTACTACTTAAGCTAGCTTTGTCCAAGAGGTCTAAAATGTTTGAAAAGCCCATGGTCATCAACATTTGGGGCGATTTTGTTTTCATGGAACAGAACGGGGTGATTTCTTCTTCTGCGTCTTTTCCGTTCTCGGTACAGGAAGTGCACAACTGCCTCCTGCCGGTTAAAAACAACTTTGCATTCCTTCTTCTTTGCATATAAATTGAGCTGATCTCAAGTGGTTTCTTGAGATGCACGTGGAGATGTACTGTAATTCAACTGACGTACTTAGAGCCGTCCAGTCGGGATCAGATCCTCCAATATGCATGTTAATGCCAGGTATGAACCACAGAGTGTGTAAATGAACAGGGTCTTTCCATACTGAGCTCCCCAGTGTTGCATAGCTCGGGGCATTAGCAGTTGCGTTCAAGGACTAATCCCAAGAGGGCGTGTTGTTATTCATGCTATTACTCTTATTATTGATGTGTTTTTAATATGCCTCTCTATCCATGATGCATTATTTACATCACTTCAGTTATAAAGTGGATTCAATGGTCATGAACCACTGTCTCTGCAGCGTTAGGACTTGAAGTGGACGACAGCATGTACAGGAGAAATGATTTGAAATTAAATATTGAACACTGAGGAGGCATAAAGACGTACGCCTGCCCGTAACTACAGAACGTGTGGCTGCTGGGCCGGAGCGCCCATATGGAAATCAGCCGCCGCCTCCAAGCCACAGACTAATGTAAACGGAGAAGCATGTGCAGAGTTAAAGACTGAAGCAGCCTCAGAGTCTGCACTGAGGTGAAGCCTATTTAAGGCGCAGACAGGCTGACTCCTGCAGGAACCAAGCAGACTAAATGACAGAGTAACACATCGGAGCGGAGAGCAAGCCTCGCTCTGAGGAAAGAAGAGGAGGAAAGAAGAGGAGGAGGAGGAGGTGGAGAGAGAGGGAGCGGTTGGACCTGAGCTGAACTCTTCAACCACGCAGCCAGTCACAAGGAACTCCTGCTTACATCATCTCGTGAATGCTGGTGTTTACACTGTCTTTCCTATAGGTACACAAAAGGATACGAGTGCAGATGTGTTGAGAGCGGTGTGTGTGTGAAGGATGTATTCTGTGTGTGTGTGTGTGTGTGTGCGCGCATGAGCTGGAGTGAAGGCGAAAGAGTGTGAGTCAGAGTTTACACAGAGTTCAAAACCAAAAGAAAATAATGACTCCCCCTCAGACAGAGGAGTCCCGATATTTCACTTCCTTCATCTGTGTGTGTGTGTGTGTGTGTGTGTGTGTCTGTGTGTGTGTGTGTGCACCCTCATATATCTCCCTTTGTGCTTTCGACCTTTTAGAGTGAAAACACATTTGGAAAGTCGGGACATTTTGACTCTTCGTATCTTCTTCTCGAGGTTAAAGTGAGATAAAAAACATTTTGTACAGCACCAGTTATACATCAATACACATAAGACAGTTTGGGGACATGGGGTTAGTAGCAAGGGATGATGGGAGTTGTTGTCCTGGTGGGATTCCTGCAGGTTTAATTATTCTTTATTGTTAAAAATAAGTAGAACCTGCAGGAACTAATGTTCTTGGCGACTTCTGGAAACATAAGCGAGCTAAGAAATAACATTCATTCCCTAAAACACCATCTGAAATGAAAAATGAAATACTCAACTCATTCTATTTGCACTATTTCTAACAGAAAATTACTTTTTTCACTTTCTACTGGCTCGTGCAATAATCCTGTTCCACTGCATTTTACTTATAAAGCTTCTCTACAAACCACTGCAGTTAAAAGATGTATATTATTACCCTATTGCCTGTTTTTATATTGTTATTCTCTTGTCTGCCTCATTCTGACCTGCCTGCTGCTGTAACAACTGAATTTCCCCGGTGTGTGGATCAATAAAGTTTTATCTTATCTTATCTTATCTTATGATGCGACCCACCTAACAAGCATCCAGCAGCCAAGGAGCAACATTCACCTGGAGTCGTGTTCCCCGGCCTCCTGATGAGCGATGAAAGTTCAATATGCTGTCGGTTTCTAAAAAGCTCCTGAGGGAAGTGTTTGTGCTCCGCAGCTGCTAAATGCTTCACCGTGTCCAGCAGTTAATTGTATTCCTTATCTGCCGTTTGGTAATGGACAGGTAGCACCGAGTGGATTCATGAGAGACTTTCAGCCTCCAAACAGCTGCGTCGGGGAAATTACGCTGATGAGAGCGGCGAGTGGACGGAACAACAGCGAGGTCGCGAGCCAGAAACCAAACAACAAGCTAAAAGATGCCATTAGGCCCCGTCGAGCTGAGGGGGAGCTGAGAAGTGAAGTGATAATTGTCTTTTGAGTTCAACACTGCAAGTGGCTCCTTTCACATAAAAACAGTCATGTGATTTGTTTTGACCGTAAAATAACTGAATCCAGCAAACGCATGATGTCAATGAAGGTCGGCAGAAGCATGAAAGCACAAACAGCTTGAGCTGTTGAGCTCAGCCATACATTTTGGTTAATGGTCAAAAGAAGTGTCTCCTGATTGAAATGTTGGTTTCTAATCTTCCGTCTGTCTCCGTCTCATCACTGGGGACACGTTGACCCTTCAGCTACCGAGGCCCTCTGCTCCTGTGGTTAAACTCCAGCCTCTGTGAGTTTCGCTGTACACACCCGTGAATTATGCAGGAGCACGAATCCACAACAAGAGCCTTCCTGCACCCCCCCCCCACCCTGTAAAGTCTTATAGATATCTGAGGGAATAAATGCAAGGACATGGAGCTACACCGAGTCTCTTGTTGTCAGAGTCGTCTCTCTCACCAACACGGTCTGAGGCTCTTGATTCATTCCTCTCAACTATAATGACACCGTTTCCTCTCCCTCTACATTCATTTGCATTCTTCAGAATCACTGTGGCTCCTAATGGAGGCACAGTAATTAACTCAGAGGAATCAGCGTCCCCATTGACACACTGTGTTGTCTTTGTTGTTCAGATAAGTGGCCAATATAATGGAAATAAAAGCCCATTTGTTTATTTGGGTTAATGCCAGTGAAGCAAATTGCAAAATTCATGGGCCATACAACAGTCTATTGTTGAGTTTTATATAAGAAAAGAGGCAGACGGGTTATGTAAGATCGATAGTAGGTAAATAAATCTGCTGCGTGTCTTCCTCCTTATTTCCATAAAAGAAGAGCCTCAATAATAAGACTGTAAAATTGATTTATAATTCCTGACGTCACTGAGCTGCTGTGGAAACCAGAGCAAAAGTGTAATTTACTGCAATCACACGCACACACAAGCTCAGCGATGCAGAAACATGTCTACATGCAGAACAGATTACATATTAGTGAAACCTCTACATGCGTATATACGGTCGGACGCGAACGCAGCCACAGTAATTTTTGTTCCCGCCTGACTGATCCTCCTCTGAGATTAGAAACTCTGTTAAACCGATTCTCACAGTCTCCTCTGACGACGCCTCCAACTTGTTATTCTGGTCATTTTCATCTGGAGCCGAGCGGCTGCAGGAGGTGTCTCCTCCCTCGGCTTGAATTAGGGGAAAATTTATGAAAAATATTTGTTTATCAACCAATTTCTAAAACAACATTTAACAGTCACTCTGCCGTTTCCCTTTTTCTTAAATCAATTTTTCACACCTAAACGCTCGGAGGCTGCAGGGGATTGTGGGTCATCTTCAAAGCAATGATGTGATGAGGAGGGTTGGGGGGGGGGGTGTACCGACCGGCCCGATGCAGATGGAGAGACCGATGATGATGAGATTAGAGCCGGAGGAGTTTGTATTTGGTTTTATTGTCAATGGGATTTTGTTTAGAGTTCTGCACTTATTTATATTTGTATATTTAAAGTAAATGAGAGAATTTCAACATCAAATTGGTTGTGGAAATAAAAGAGCAGCTGTCGTTTTGTGTTTTTATTAAAGAAAAGTGTTTCTAGCACCGTTTGGCCACTGGTACTGTTTTAAAAGTAATGATTTACTATCAGAAAAATAAACAATCCCAATGTTTATTTATTAATTGTGACCAGATCTGGACCTTGGTTCTTTTAGCAGCTTGTGGGCAGACGTGTGTCTTCATTGGGAAAACATCAGTCGCGTGTGTGAAATGAGAATCTTCATAATAACAAAACTTGTTTTAGAAAAAAGTCGAAAAAAGGGTTAAAGACTAAAATAAAGTCAATGGAAGCGATGTAGGAATAACAGAAAGTGCAGCGTGTTCCCTTTACCCTGAAGTTAGTTTGGCTTGGCTGTGGCCTCTCCTCCTCTCGGAGCCTCCAGCTGCTGTGTGTCCACTAAACACTGACATTAGAGGACAGTGTCCTCCCTGCAGCCAGGAGGCACAGACGCAGCCTCCTCCTCTGACACCTCCTCAATATTTGAACCTGAGGTACAGCATCTTTGGAGCTCGGGCCGCTGGAGGAGAACTGCTGTTTAGCTGCGGATGTTATGGGAAAAGAGATCGAACGACGTCTCCCCCATCTTTATTCTTCTCTGGGAGGAAAATGGATGTAGCACATTAAAGTTTGATGTGTGTGCTGGCATGTTTGTGAGTGTATGGTGCAGACACTGAGCTCCTATCACTGCATCTGCTGCTAGGCATTGTTGTTGTTGTTCTTTATTTTTGGAGGGGGCCACAGTAGGCACAGCTCTGCTGCCATAGCTACTGATGATCCCGTGATCCTGCCAACAAATGTGTCAGCGGTTCCTAAAGCTCATAGCTCACTTTGTACCACAGGGTGAATTCACCGTGGGAGTCAGGTGCTAATAAATACAATCGATGCTTAAATGTAGGTACAATGGTAAAAAGGTCTATGGAACCAACACACAGACATTTTATGGGATAGAAGAAACACAAAGAGGCATAAAGTGAGAACAGCCATAATATCACAACTCAACAGACTCATATTTCTATTCATGTGAACTTCATTCATGCTGGTATTGGGTATAAACATCATTACGTTCCAGAGCAGCGTTCGCCTCGGGCCACAATCTTCTGTCCGAGCCCGACTGAGCCCGAGAGAAAACCAACCGAGCCCGACACGCATTCAGCTTTTTCTGTCTGAACCCAACGTGAGTCCAACAAGGGCAAACGAAATGAATGGTATAACCAGGACAACTGAACCCGACCCAAATGTCATCAAAACGTCCCTGAACACAGTCTGGCACAAACAGGACATGGACCCACATGTGAGAACTATTAGAACTATGTCCATGTAGGTTATGTTTTGTCCTTTAGATTCCCAACATTAATCGAAGTTTAATGTTCAATTCCCTCTGTTTGCTGTGAGCCAGGAGAAAACTGTCTCATTTCATTGTAAACCTGCATGTTCTTCACGAGAGAGACAGCGGCGGCTCACCTCCACATTTCACTCTGCTGGGACTTTGGTCGGCTGCCAACGGGTGTGAGCTTTTATGACATCCCTTCCTCATTTTTTAAGTAACAACCAAAGATGGTTGCTGTCACATTTTCAACAAAACCCCAGCGTTACGGGGGAGGGGGGGGGGGGTGGTGGTTCTTCTTCGCCGTCTGTCTGACAGTGAGCCGAGTCGTTCTGGTCCCGCTGTGCGGAGCCGGGCTTTTTATGCCAGGAGAGATTATAATCCAAGTCTGACACCATGAGCACAGCCCCGCCGCTGCCATATCGGCTGCAGTGTAAACACGCATGAGCAGCAGACAATGCAAATAATTATGCTGTAATGAGCAGAGAAAGTGCCAGAGTGAGGTCCCACCAGGGAGCAGCAGAGAGAGGAACCCCGCTGCCAAGCATTTGTTGCGTCTGTGATCACTTGGACGACAGGATGTAGTCGTCCTCTTTGTTTTTCAAAAGACATTTTTAACAATACTCAGAGACATACAATGTTAAAAATGAATCAAAGATTAGTTTAAAACATTCAGATTTAGAGAATAATACATACTAAAGCAATCTCTATTACAAAAGATGATAAAAGAAAGTTACAATAAGACAAAATTGTAGTCAAATTGAACAAAATGATCATGATACCTACTTTTACATCTACTAACGTGGAGGAGACAGGGTTTATGACCAGTACTGCAGCCGGACACCAGGGGGTCAATCAAGATGGGCTGCTGTGGCTCAGGGGGAAAGAGCGAGTCGTCCTCTAACCAGTGGGTCTGGGGTTCGATCCCAGTCTTCTACATAAACAACTTCACTGTCAAAGCTCTTTGAGTGGTCATCAAGACTTATAAACTGCTGTAAATAAATATAATAAATAAATAAATACAGACCAGGCTTCACTATTTCTTGTGATATTATTAATAATATAATTAATATGTTATGTCTTGATAGAGCAGAGAGGAGCGCTGCATCAAACTTGCCCAAAACAAGTAATGGAATATGAATTGTCTGACATTTCATGAACTAAACAATAACTATAAATGTTAGCTGCATCACGACGTGAGGAAGGAACAGTTAAAGTGTGTCTACCTACGAGTACACATCTTGATTCGTTGAACCAGAGCTGAGCAGCTCCAACATCTTGGTCTGAACTCTTTTCTGTTTCGGTGAAGAGAGAATCTGAGAGCTCTGCGTTAATGGGGTGAAACTGCTTCTTAGCGAGCTGCTTAGTAGTCACGGGCCGACTCACACGGCTGAGAGCAAAGAGTGGGCACAGATTAGGGCCTTGGCAGTGCCGAACCGCTCTCTTGTCAATGCGGGTGCTCCGGCGAGTTCAGGGAGTTCTGGATTTCTGTGTAACACACTTGACGAGTCAGAGTTCACACAGAGAAGTCAAGTTAAGTGGAAGACGTGGCTCTGTGAACTTCTCCTCTTTGGTTACATAGACTCATTAAAGATGTGTTGATCCGATTTGGTTGTTTTTGTGTTGGAAATACAAAGATTAAACAAGTGGAAAGCAATTTGCAGACAGGAGCTCCCGAAAGGTTTTGCTCGTACAGACGTTTCCCCCCCAAGTGCTTATGAGGTCGAAAACCTCACTGTCCCTCCACTGACTACCTTCGTTGCAGCTGTCTTCCATGTTTGTTTTCACCGGGCGACTCCCTCCCACCCCTTCGCCTGCGCAAACGTCTGAGGAATGTTGACGTAAAAATCTGAACGTATAAATTCAGCTGCAAGAGATCACGTCTTTGTTTACAGGACATTGACGCCGGCATCGACCCTTATCGCCGAAAGCTCTCAAATCTTAATGCCTTTCCAAGTTCTCCAGAGTTTTTGTTCTCTTCGGATAGTTGTGGCAAATTTCGGGAGTTCCGTGCATGTCTTCAAACAGCCTCAGTATTTGGAAAAGACAGATTTTTGCTCTGCGCCTTTGTGCTGCCGACTTTCAGCTTTAATATGAGGCACTTTCAATCAAACCCTTGTCATTGATTTGCTCTGGGGTGCAAAAATTGAAGAGCGTATAGAAAAAAACGATTTGAGAAAAAAATCCCAAAACACTCTCAAAGCTGCGAGTCAGCACTTTAACGTCGGTGTTATCGTTTCAAATCCAATGTGCTTTATTGGAAGAACCGAACCTGCAGCAAGTGAGCCACTGGCCGAACACTCCCAGCGTCGCACTGTAGATAATAACAATATATAAAGTGTTATATTTAAGTCTAGAGTCCATTCAGTTGCTGTAATATCTCGCTCCACCTCAGGTGAGGACAAGGACGTCCCCTAATCTCTCTCTCTCTCTCTCTCTCTCTCTCTCTCTCTCTCTCTCTCTCTCTCTCTCTCTCTCTCTCTCTCTCTCTCTCTCTCTCTCTGTGTGTGTGTGTGTGTGTGTGGAAGAGCGGCGCTAAATTCGACCAATTTTCCCTCAATAAACAGCATAAGACAGATGGAGTGCTTTCATCCAGTCAGCAAATCACGTTGGCCAAGATTGATGTTCTTTCGCTTTTCTTTCTCACACACATACACGCACAATCCCTTTCTCATCTCTCTCCGGTCGTTGTGCGAGCGTGTGTGTGTGTGTGTGTGTGTGTGTGTGTGTGTGTGTGTGCGCATGTGGTCAGCAGCAGGCGCTCTAAATTGGCAATACAGGGAGAACTGTGCCACTCCCGGTTCCACAGCCGCCTTCTTATAATCACATTGTTGAGACACACAAAAACGAATATTGACGCAGTTTGAGATAAGATGCCACTTCCCTGCTTCTTTCAGTTGTAATTGATGCTGTGATTACAAAGGACTGATTCAAACAATGAAAGAAAAGGAGGTCGAGTGAAACTTCATGACACAAATCATCTGCACCAATTCTGTTCTATTTAGTTGGACATAAAACTACTGAAGATACATAAACTGTTGATTCTCCTTTAAAATCCACATTATTACAGCTACACATTTGTGGTAGTTACATGTTTGTAGCCCTATTTGTTATACACACAAAATTTGCAAATATATATTTGAACTTTTTTTTTTACATCTGCACCAAAACTCAATGGGTTCTTCCCTGATCCATAACTCATACTTCCATCAAATTCTGCAGTAATCTGTCCAGTAGCTTTGGAGTAATCCGGCTAACAAACAAACAAATAGACAGTGGGGGGGGGGGGACATAATCTCTCTGGCGGAGGAAACAAGCAAACCTCAACTTCACAAAAGCAGCTGTTTGTTCGACCGAGCAAAACACAGTCATCTTCTTTTATTTCTTTTTGGTAAAAATGATAACAAGCAGTTCACAGTTGATTCCTAAAGATTCCCGCGCTGCTCTGTAAATTCTGTTCACTGTTGCAAGCAGGTATTCGGAGTAATGGCTGTAAAAATCCGTCTGCCGTTGTGTTGTGGCGACAGCTAGTCAATCATCCCGGAGGCTTCCTCCTGTAGCTGCGGTGATCCACACTCGTCTTCCACATTATGGGTTTGGCAGCGAATTCACTCGAGGTCAAAAATCTTCCACACTGGAACTTCACCAGAAGAGGGAAAGACGAGCAGCAGTTTTACAAAGTGACAAGAGTCTGCGTAAAAATACACGGCCCGCCATTTGTTTCCTGTGATGCAAACGTGGCTTTATTAAAACAGCACACTGTCCTGGAAAAAAGAGCAGCTCGGTCAAAACAGTTAAAGAAGCTATTTACTGACCGACCGCCTCACGCGATGAAGATTACGGCCTCGCCAGATGGCAGGGAGCTGATGGTAAACAGGAGGTCACGGCTCAGGGGAAGTGTTTGTAAATATTTGCGGTGGTAAGATGAATACAGAGTTATTACCGTAATGCACAATATATGTCAAATGCAACGAGAGCAAACCTGCCGCGTGTAATTCGCCCGGACTTAACCCCGAGTGGTGCCGGCGACCCCTTGCAGATCACCGCGACGACAGTCTGATGCGCCGTCACTGAGAAATCACTCACTTCCAAATGCAAACAGGCAGACAAAGGTCACAAGAATTCCAACATTTTACCAGAGGCCGACTCGTTCCCTGAGGGACACAATTAGCAGAAGCACAATCCTCCATTTCATCTCAGTAGAATCTCTTCTTAATCTCAGCAGTGTTTTCCGCCGGCGCCTCTGCCGCGGCTTCATTCACATTCTGAGCAGTGCCGATTTATCGCCGGCTGGATTTCTTGTGAAAACTTCAATATGGATCTGGGCTTTTGACTGACTTTGTACTCTGGAAGGTCACCGGCAGGTTGAGTCCGACAGCGTTCAGAAAAGAAAACCCTAGTTAACTTTAATCCACTATTACGCCCTCTTATTCTCAAATAAAACCCCTGTGGCAGTTTTAGCATGAGGGCATTTTTAAGTGGACAGTTGAAGCACAAAAGCCCTGCCAGACTGAAATCAGGTGATGTGGATGTTTTACGTTATTTATTAATGTGCTGAGAAACGACATGAAGTAGATTTGCACACGTCTCAGGTGAGAGCGGGACATGCTGATGGGAAACAAAGAGCCTCGGGTGCATGTAGATTTAAAGTTAATGTAACCCTGGTTAGAATTACAACACTCAGAAATACCAGTTTCCCTGAGTGCATCATAGTTTTCCTGTATTGTAGTTGTTTTTCGTCCGATAGTAGAATTTCCGAGCTTACCTGAACGCATCACCTGCAGGCCTGGGTGTGTGTGAGAAGGTGAGGAAAAGAGAAAAGAGAAAAGAAAGGAGAAACCTCATGCAGCCGCAGAGCAAAGTGTCCCCCGTTCGGCGGCCAAACATGATGATATTTCGTGGAAGTTGTGATAAAACTGTCGTTAGAAAGTGAGTGTGAAAAGAAACTTACCTGGTGGAAGTGAAACCGATCTCGGGAGCGACTCGGACGAGTGTTTCCACGGACTTTTCTGAACTATTTTGGCTGGTTTTTTTGAGGGACGAGTTCTTCTGTTCAACTGTGATCCACACCACCGCCGTTGCCACGTGGAGGCTCTTGGTTCAACTGCAACCTGTATCACCGCCATGCTGCATGAAGACTCTTGGTTCATCGGGACCAGTGTGGCACCAGTGTGGTAGGACAGGACTCAGTCCTGAGGAGTAACACATTTTATTTGCACTTTCTTTTCTGAGATCTCAGTATTTTTGACTTTTTCCTATTTTTGACTTTTTTCCTATTTTTTTACATTTTTTTGCTAAAAAACAAACTGAAACAAACAGTGGAAAACAGGGAATAAAAAGGACAATTCATACCATATTTTGTGTTGTGTGTTATGTGGGTTGGAGATCAATTGCTCTCATGCTTCAGTGCTACTGCCAGTCTCCTTATCCGAACTTAGTTGATCAGACAGAACCCGAGAAGACTAAGAAGAAGGTTACATAAAAGTGGCGAGCCAGCCAGGAGATTGGTCAAATAGTAGCTTTTTGATCTTCCACCCCACAATACACACCTTTGAGATTTGAGTTCACTGAGTCAGATATGGATATTTGCAACCGTTTTGAGGTTAATGGTCAGAACTCCCTATATGTAACAGGTATAGGATCAGATTACACAGATGAAGAAATAAATACTGTGTTCAGAGTTAATGGAGACATTTCTAAAATAGTCAGGATCCCTGATGAATCAGAACAACCAGAGGGTAGAGCCCTGATCCAGTACGCATCTGACAGGTCTATCTATAGAATCGACCCCATTACCTTGGGTACCTTAGCAAGTCCAAAGGACCCTGCTGTGTCGTGGTTTGCGAGAACCATTAGAGATGTTTGTCAGGAAGAGATGGGGAGGGAGATAGCTCGCAGATACCTGGATGAGCTAGAGTCTGTTGCAGGTAGTGGCAGGGCAGGTTTCTTGAGTGTGCTTCAGGAGGAGCTGCAGGGAAACCAGAGCACATCACAGAATGTACACAGTAGTGCTACACCGCCACATGCAACTCAAAATGATAACACGCCTGATAATGATCAAAATGAGCCTGCAGAGCCCACACATGTTCATAGTGCACCTGCTAGTGTACCAATGAGCCCAGCCCACGTCAATGAGAATGTTTTTAACCCCCCCCAGATCCAGAAAATGATTGTGGAGCATGTCATTCGAAGTGAGTCCACCACTTCATCATCCCCACAAATAAGGATGCGCACCTTCTCTGGACGAATGCCAAGACCAAATGGTGAGGTGGATTATGAAACGTGGCGCACCCAAGCTGATCTTCTCCTTAACGATTCTTCTTTGAACGATGCTCACAAGGTGAGAAGGATTCTTGAGAGCTTGCTGAGTCCAGCAGCTGATGTTGTGAAGCCTCTTGGCATCTCTTCACCACCAAGCGTTTATGTCACTCAACTTGATTCTGCTTTTGGTGTCGTGGAGGATGGAGAGGAGTTATTCGCTGCATTTCTCAGCTCTAACCAAAATAATGGAGAGAAGCCATCAGCATACTTGAACAGGCTCCATAGCCTCCTCACAAGGGCAATTTCTAGAGGGGGAGTCTCAGCCGAAAGTTCCAACGACCACTTGCTCAGACAATTCTGTAGGGGCTGTTGGGATCAGAGCATCATCATAGGCCTACAGTTAGAGTGCAAAAGGAGCAATCCGCCAACATTCCCCGAATTCCTCCTGATGTTGAGAACTGAGGAAGACCGTCGTTCAGCAAAGTTAGATAGGATGAAAAAACATTTAGGTGCTTCAAAAGCTAACATGTATGCCCACCATGTTTTTGATATGCCCTCTTATGACTGTGAACCTGTCCCATTGCCTAACACAAAACAAAATGAGGCATCAAAGCTTGAAAAGAAAGTGAATGAGCTAACTAAACAGCTAGAAAAGCTAAGCAAAAAGCCACAGAACCTCACTCATGATAGTAACCCTCCCCCCGTGGTAAAACCAAAGCAAGATGAAACCTCTAGCATTGAGAACAAGATAGCTGAACTGACAAAACAAGTTGAAAAACTAGCACAAAATCAGAGAGAGAGTGAGGGTACTCAAAGGAAAGACTGCTTTGCAATCAGTAGTAATAACATGAGGAGACCCTTTAAGGTGCCTGGGATGCCCAGGCCGTGGTTTTGTTTTAAGTGTGGGGAAGACAACCACATTGCTGCTCATTGCTCAAACGAACCCAACCCCACACTAGTTTGCAAGAAGAATGCAGAACTTAGAGAGAGGCAGGATAAGTTCTTAGCTCAGCAGGCTGCTTCTCCATTTGCTTTAAAACTAGCAGCAGCTTCTGCCATGGGACATCCAGGAGCTGTAGTTGAGGATAACCCCTGTCCCGACAGATCAGTTAATGGTGCTGAAACACAAAAGAAAGTTATAACACACACAATGGCTGAAACCTACCGTGGCACAGAGCGATCCATACCCCCAGGACTTATAGGTCCTCGTTGTGTAGCTTCTGTCTTCCTTGAGGGTGTACCGTGTGAGTCCATCATGGACACCGGGTCACAAGTTACAACAGTGTCCGAGTGTTTTCATAAGAACCATCTATCCCACTTACCTGTACATCCAATTCATGCTCTTCTTGAAATCGAGGGAGCTGGTGGACAGCAGGTCCCCTACCTTGGCTACATAGAAGCTCGTGTCACTTTCCCTCTGTCCGTTCCTGGCAGGGAAGAGGAACTAGTTGTGTTAGCACTTGTGGTACCAGAGTGTCAGTTCAACAGCAGGACGCCCCTGTTGATTGGTACTAATGTGTTATTACGACTCTATGAACAAGTACTTGAACGAGATGGTCCAGAGTTCATTCGCAAACTCACCTCTAGAGACCTTGCAGTGATCTTTCAGCACATTGCCCGGATCCATGACCTCGACAACCATGCACATCCTGTCAGGTTGCATGGTGGAAATCCCATCACCATCCCAGCAAAACAAAAGTGCTGCGTCACAGGTGATGTCAGGCTGAAAAAGAACAGTCAAACTACATTTGTGCTTGAACCCAACGAACGTCATGGGTTGCCAGGTGGCGTGTTCCTTGAAGCTGCGCTAATGGACATTCCCTTTAAGTCCAGCAGCAAGGTCCCTGTCGTCCTGCGTAACCTTAGTGGCCACTGATGTTACACTGCAGCCGAAATGCATCATTGCTCAAATATGTGCAACTCAGCAGATCACACCGCTTGGACCAGAGCAAGGTGACTCTCGTCACAACAAACCTGACATTGACAACCTCAAGTTCAATCTCGATGATTCGCCAATATCTGAACAGTGGAAAGACCGTATCACCACCAAGCTTAGATCCATTTCAGAAGTCTTTGCTGTGGATGACCTGTCACATGGTCACACCACTGCTGTGAGACATCACATCAGGCTTCATGACGACACTCCTTTTAAGGAGAGGCCAAGGCCTATTCATCCCAGCGACAGGGAGGCGGTCAAGCAACATCTTAAAGAACTGCTTGACGCAGGAATCATTAAAGAGTCACAGAGCCCTTTCGCGTCGCCAGTGGTCTTAGTGCGAAAAAAGAATGGCTCAATCAGACTATGCATCGACTACAGGAAGCTAAATGCTCGAACCATCAGAGACGCATATGCTCTTCCGAACATTGAGGAGACCTTTGCGGCCCTAAGCGGCGCTAAATGGTTCTCAGTCATGGACCTTAAATCTGGTTATTACCAGGTTGAGATGGCTGAAGAAGATAAGCCTAAAACCGCTTTCACTTGTCCCCTCGGCTTCTTCGAATTCAATCGCATGCCGCAGGGTGTCACAAACGCGCCAAGCACCTTTCAGCGCCTTATGGAGAGGTGTGTCGGCGACTTGCACCTCAATGAGGTATTGGTGTTTCTGGACGACTTGATTGTCTTTTCGGACACATTGGAAGAACACGAAGCACGGCTCATGAAGGTGCTGAACCGTCTTAAGGACTACGGTCTAAAGCTTTCTCCAGAAAAATGTCACTTCTTTAAGACGTCAGTCAAGTATCTTGGCCATGTGGTCGATGCGCGGGGAGTTCATACAGACCCTGACAAGGTATCCGCCCTGAGAGATTGGCCTCGTCCTTTAAACAGGAAAGAGCTAAAATGTTTTTTAGGTTTCGCTGGTTACTATCGGCGGTTCGTCGATGGGTATTCCCAGATAGCCAAACCTCTTAATAGCCTGACAGCAGGCTACTACCCACCGAAGAAGAGAGGCAAAGTGTACAAGAGGGAGCGCACCACGCCTCTTGTGAGCCCCAATGTACCACTTGGTGAGGAGTGGACTCCCGAGTGTGAGAATGCATTCAGAACTCTGATCGAGAAATTGACGTCTACGCCCATCCTTGCCTTTGCGAATCCCCAACTGCCGTACGTTGTACATACTGACGCTTGTTGCGACGGATTGGGCGCTGCGCTCTACCAAGAGCAGGAGGGGAAGCTCAGAGTTGTCGCGTACGCCAGTCGAGGTCTTTCCAAGAGCGAGAGAAACTATCCCACTCACAAGCTCGAATTCTTGGCCTTAAAGTGGGCGGTTTGTGAGAAGTTCAATGATTACCTTTATGGATCAAGTTTCACTATACTTACCGACAACAACCCCCTCACATACATATTGACATCTGCAAAGTTAGACGCTGCTGGACACCGCTGGTTAGCCGCTCTTTCTACTTACCAGTTCACCATCAAGTACAGAGCAGGGCAGGCCAACCGCGATGCAGACGGGTTGTCCCGGCGACCTCAAGGTCCGCCTTTTGAGGATGAAACTTTCACTAAAGAAAGAGAGAGAATCGAGGACATGAAAAAACGGCTCATGGAGACCAGAGATGACATGGGTCATGAAGTGTTCTCTGCATTATGTCAACGTCATCTTGTGACATTTAGAGGTGAACACCACCATCATTCAGAGCAACCAGTCGTTGCAGAGTCTCTTGTTGTTGATCCTTCTATTGTGTCTGATGTTTTTGGCGAGGACACTTTACCATCCATGACTAACTCTGACTGGTGTAATGCTCAAAATAATGATCCATCTATCTCACGTGTCATCACCTTTGTGAGGAGAGCTGTAAAACCCAGTTTCAGAGAGACAAACCTTGAACATCCTGATGTCAAACTCCTTCTCAGGGAATGGAAAAAACTCGAACTCAGGGATGATGTCCTGTACAGGAAGTGGTCTGAACGAGGCGATCTTGTCTACCAGTTGGTCTTACCTGAGCAGTTCAGAGAGAGAGCACTGCAGGGAGTGCATAATGATGTTGGCCATCTTGGTTCTGAGCGCGCACTCCATCTTGCTCGTGCCAGGTTCTACTGGCCAAAGATGGCCAGAGACATTGAGGAAAAATGCAAAAAGTGCGAACGCTGTTTCAGGAGGAAGGCTGTGCCTCAAAAGGCTGCGCCTTTGGAGAACATTTCCGCTACTTACCCGCTCGAGCTTCTTTGTATGGATTATTTATCCCTTGAGCCAGATAACAGAGACACAAGAAACATTTTAGTCATCACTGACCACTTTACAAAATTCGCTGTGGCAGTGCCGACTAGAGATCAGAAAGCCAAAACTGTCGCAAAGGCTTTATGGGAAAACTTTATTGTTCACTACGGGTTCCCCAGTCGTCTGCTCAGCGACCAAGGCAGAGACTTTGAATCTAAAACAATCAGAGAACTCTGCACACTGATAGGAGCAGACAAAGTCCGTACCACCCCGTACCATCCCCGGGGAAACCCGGTGGAACGGTTTAACCGAACTCTCCTTGGTATGCTAGGGACCCTGGAAGAGAGAGACAAATACCATTGGAGAGATTTTGTCAAACCATTAGTCCACGCATACAATTGCACGAGAAACGATACAACAGGCTTTTCGCCTTATGAACTAATGTTTGGTAGGCAGCCCAGACTGCCAATTGATCTAGTCCTGGGAATCCACCCTGATATGGGGAACCACAAGACCCACTCAGAGTATGTCAAGGGCCTTCGTCAGCGCCTACAAGAGAGCTACTCGTTAGCTGCTAAAAACTTCCAGAAGATGGGAGGGAAGAACAAGGCTAGATTTGACAAGAAGGTCAGGGCAGCTGAACTCTTAGAGGGGGACAGGGTCTTAGTGAGAAACGTGAATATCAGGGGAAAACACAAACTAGCCGATCGGTGGGAACAGAAAATCCATGTTGTTGTCAGACGGATTAGAGACAGTCCTGTTTATGTAGTCAAACCTGAAACAGGGGAGGGTCCGCACCGCACGTTGCATAGAGATCTTCTTCTGCCATGCGGGTTCCTACCTGTGACAGAGATCAGAGAGCACAGTTATCCCACCGACACGCCAAAGAAAATGAGACTGCGGGACAAAACAACAAAAGACGCACAAGAGGATGTCGACTGTCAGGAGGACGAGTCGTACAGTGATGAGGATGAACTGTATCCTAGCCCATGGGTGCCAGAAATCATCACTAGGGGTCCTTTCCTACAGAGGGAAGGTGGCTTCAGTGAGCCTCAACCAGCTTCCAGGGTATTAAACCCTGACACCCCTTCCTTTGTGCCCCAAAGCTCCACACACTTACCTGAGAGATCTACTCACGAGCTTCAACCAGAAACTCCTCTTGTCAGCTCTGAGAGTAGTAGTTCAGTTACACATCCTACTTCACACTGTAGGCCCCCAGACCATGTTGTTATTGACATTCCAGAACCTGATATGACACACATCTCACCTGTTAGAGAGAACACAGATCTCATCACCACAGACCCTGTAGTTGCAGACACTGACAATGTAACATCTGAGAGTCTAGAGTCTGAGAACACAAGTGTCAGGCGTTCTGTTAGGGAGAGACGTCCGCCTCGGAAACTCACTTATGATGAGCTGGGGGAGCCTTTAACCTTGGCCATCAGTTCGTTCTTTCAGGCTTTAGGAACTGCCATTTCACACGTATTTGTACCTGTAGGGGCAGGTATGCATGCAGGGACTCATGCAGTCTAGAGGGGGAGAGTGTAACCCTGGTTAGAATTACAACACTCAGAAATACCAGTTTCCCTGAGTGCATCATAGTTTTCCTGTATTGTAGTTGTTTTTCGTCCGATAGTAGAATTTCCGAGCTTACCTGAACGCATCACCTGCAGGCCTGGGTGTGTGTGAGAAGGTGAGGGACAGAGAAAAGAGAAAAGAAAGGAGAAACCTCATGCAGCCGCAGAGCAAAGTGTCCCCCGTTCGGCGGCCAAACATGATGATATTTCGTGGAAGTTGTGATAAAACTGTCGTTAGAAAGTGAGTGTGAAAAGAAACTTACCTGGTGGAAGTGAAACCGATCTCGGGAGCGACTCGGACGAGTGTTTCCACGGACTTTTCTGAACTATTTTGGCTGGTTTTTTTGAGGGACGAGTTCTTCTGTTCAACTGTGATCCACACCACCGCCGTTGCCACGTGGAGGCTCTTGGTTCAACTGCAACCTGTATCACCGCCATGCTGCATGAAGACTCTTGGTTCATCGGGACCAGTGTGGCACCAGTGTGGTAGGACAGGACTCAGTCCTGAGGAGTAACACATTTTATTTGCACTTTCTTTTCTGAGATCTCAGTATTTTTGACTTTTTCCTATTTTTGACTTTTTTCCTATTTTTTTACATTTTTTTGCTAAAAAACAAACTGAAACAAACAGTGGAAAACAGGGAATAAAAAGGACAATTCATACCATATTTTGTGTTGTGTGTTATGTGGGTTGGAGATCAATTGCTCTCATGCTTCAGTGCTACTGCCAGTCTCCTTATCCGAACTTAGTTGATCAGACAGAACCCGAGAAGACTAAGAAGAAGGTTACATTAACAGAGATTTTTTTGGAACCTTCCAAAGAACTACTCGAATTTACAACATTTCCTGGCAGATTACTTTAATAAAAAGTAAATAATTCTCAATCTCAGAGGCTTTTCACTGTTTGATGAATTAGCAAATATTTTGGGGGGGGTTTTGGTGTAAACAGCAGATATCTGACCGTGAGTGGAACATTTCTCCACACAAAACATAAGTGGCCTCTTCATAAATCGCCTCCAGATTCCATTATCTGTTTATAGAAAGTATTACATTTTAAACTTTTCTCGTAAATTCAAAGGAAATGTCATTTGGTGCCACTACAACAAAAGCAGGAAGTGCATCTCTGAACCAAGGTCAACCTTGATAATCTATCATAATGCAAAACATCGCCGCCGACACATGTATTCGATCGCCTTCTACAAAATTAGATGACCCACAGAGGATTTGCGTAGAATTGGGTCTTCATTTCGACTAATCTTTTGGCAGATGACCCCTTTACGTCTTTGATCCGAATTTCTGAAAGTGAATATTTGCCAAACGTGAGTGCAGTTTCTTGCCAACGCAGCATAAATCCCCCCCAAGTCTCTTTAAAAGAGAGAAGTACTGTGAAACAGTGCAAACGATAGTGGTGCGAAGAGGACCAGTGCTCAGTTCCCCCGAGCTTAGGAGGAACAGATAAAGCCAGTGAAAAGGCTTTGTGTCAGGCTCGATTAATCCGCGGCTGCGCTTAAGAACTGGTTGTTAAATCATCTGTGAGTGTGCGGTGAGGTAGCTTAGTGCTGATGTTGCACCTCATTCCACAAATGGGAAAAGACCTCCACAAGTTCCTTTGCAGCTTTTTTATTCTCCAACTGCCAAGATCCACATTTACCTGCCCAGAAATATCAAAGCAAATAGTGGACGGACTGACATTATAATTCAAAGACGATTGATGTCTCCTGATGACTTTGGTGCTTCCCCCCCTGACTTTGTTTAAAGTGTCTCTACAGCTGATCAAATCTACTGTAGGCTGAATATATAACGACAGACATTCATGCTTTCTACATACAGGATGAATTGCAATGACAAAAACATTTTTATTCGTCAAATTCTTTCTTAATGACCAAATAGCTGAAAAACAACATTCCCATCGACCTCAGCTGAACATTCTATATATGACTATGAGCAAATGTTAAAGCAACACGATGCAGCTTTCCTTTTCAAAGCTTCAAAAGTAGTTTGGTGGTTCACTGACTTGGAATGAGGTGAATGTTTCCTCTTTCACTCCTCACTCCTCACTCTGAATACCTGCAACACACCTGCACCGATGAGGTTAGGATTTGTTGGATATTTAGCAGGACTGCACAAAAACTACTGAACCGATTTCCATTACAGTCTGAGGCGGGCGGGATGTGGCCCAAGGAAGAACCCATTACATGATGGAATGGATGCAAATTCGTTTAGAAACTTTTTTGACGTAAGCAAGACTGGGCCTTCGACTTGGTCGAGGTAAACACAGTCACAGAGTCCCTGTAGTTGCTCTGTGCAATCTCCTGTGAGAAGTTTGAGAACTGTCACAGGTTAAAATAGTCAGAATCAGGTGCAGCAAGGTCCAGTTCAAGAGAAGTGCTGAGGTGTAGATCAGACAAACAGACTTGAATTCTCTCCACAATCCCATAATGTAATTGTGATTGCATGTTACAGTGTGATTTTATTGTGTGATCATTTTATTAGACATCAACAGCCTTTCACTTTGGGGTTCAACACATATCAACACACGTTTAACAACCGGCTACGAACGCACCCACCTCCCCACCCTCCTTTAATTAGGAGAAGAATTAAAAATTTAGATGCATGGTGTGTGTGTGTGTGTGTGTGTGTGTGTGTGTGTGTGTGTGTGTGTGTGTGTGTGTGTGTGTGTGTGTGTGTGTGTGACAGACGATTAAACCGATGTGTTGAATATCTTGTCACACTTGCCATTCTGGGTGTCAAAAGTAAAAAAAAAGCCAGAGGACGGATAAATGACTCCACTCAGACTCTCCCCTCCTGACGGCTGCAGCACCGTGTGGCTGTAAAGGGGGAGAAGAGCCCGCAGGCCCCAATGGTGACAAGTGCAGGATTCAAACTCACGACCCCCTGTCACGAGTGGCGCGCTCACGTGCCACTCATTTGAAACAAAAATCACTGTATTTAAAAATCAATACAAAACTCTCTCCGAGGTGCCCATTCTGCCTTATGAATCTATGAATGTGAAATTTCCGAGGAAACTTGCACACAAATTAAGAGATGAATGGGTGATATTACGCCGCATTTGTGTGGTTTAAGAAAAGGATCCGTCTGTGTTTATCTATCGGTAAAAAAAGACTATTCACGTCTCTATTTAAAAGCCGGGGAGTGGACATGAATAATTCATGGCTTCAACAATGAAATATCGGCCCAAGTGACACGACGCTGATTTTCCGTGGCAGTTATCACCTCGGAGGATTTGATAGGAGGCACAGCAAAGTAAATGAAAATATACTTCTATTAGATATAATACATTAATGCATGTGACATAAATGTGTCAACGTTATCAAAATAAATCTCAATGCAGCTCTGTCACATGTGTATTAACGTACAATGAAGAAATAGCTGCACAGCAACTCTGCTTTGTGACTTCTTTTCTTTCCTAACTTGATGAGACTGAGGATTATTTTCCTTCAGGCCTTTTAAACATTCGTCATAAATATGAGTCACACTCAGAGCTGATAATTCTTCAGTCTGTAGAACCCGAAGTTTGTGTATTTGACTTTATCCGAACTTATTGAAATAGGGTGGAAGACGAACTAGTGGAAACTCTGGGTGTTATCCAGCCACATCTTTGTCTGAGGCGGTGTCAGCATCCTGCTCTCTGTTCTCCGGGAAAGTCTCTGCAGCTGAGGGCAGATCACCTCTGCTTCAAACTCAACACTTATTAAATATCCACACAAGGGTGCATAATTAATGAAACTAACATGTGAAGAGTGTCTTTAATGGAACACGAAAGTGGACGAGGATTTCCATGACATGCCTACAGGTGACTGCAGGGCAAAGAAACACTCCTCTTCCATATCTGTGGCCTAACACTTATTTATGGTCGTGTCAAATCCACCTGACTGTGAATGCATGTGTCGTGTATCCTTCAGAATGTAAACTAGTGTTTCCCACTGCGGATTTCTGTCCTTCCATCACTTAGGGCACACGTCTACTCACCGTGTGGCCATGTGTGTACGGAGCTCGGGCTTAGAGGGAGGCAGGCAAGGTCATACTTAATTTAATAAATATGTTTCCTCCTCTGAAGGAACATTTAGAGTCAGGAAAACACAGCAGAGAGAGAAAGTTCAGGCTGGTTTTGTTAAGGAGGATAAAAAAACGTATGAATTATGGCCTCTGATGTGAGAGTGACAATCCCAGTGAGCAGAGTGAAAACGCCACGACTCCATAATATTCAGTTGTCAAAATGATGCCTCGAGATAAAGCCAGTGTGTTCATGCGGCAGTGCACCAGCACATTAGCCTGGTTCCAGACCTCGGGAATCATTGCACACGTCTACATTTTGATTTACAGACATATCATTTAAAATCAGCGCATTTCTTTTGTGATCCATATTTTGTATTAAAAGCAACACTTTGCAACGTTTTAAACTAGTGGCTTCAAAATTAATTTGATGGTTCACTGACTTGGAATGGTGCTGCGTTCAATCCCGCTCTTCACAACCAAGAACCTGAGCAGGTACGGGCCTTCTGTGAGAAAAGTGCAACCAGAATCAGAAAATCAGGGAAAGGTCTCGTCAACTCAATAATCCCCACATGTGGCTGCAGAGGGCGCTGTTGCTCATTAAAAGTGTCATACTGTTGCTTTAATTTTAGAACAACTACTTCATTATACTACATGAGCAAAGTATTTTAGCATCTTTCAGCCATTCACTTTCCCTTTTCTTTTGTCAATCTCCTCGTCCTGACTTCAGCCTGATAAGCCCACTCGACGCTGCCCACCCAGCCCCAAACATTAGACAGACAAATTTAACAACTGCACATGGCGGAGCATTTAGACGCTGAAGAGCCGGATATTTCCCTCGAGGGTTTGGAGGAGAGAAAAACAGAAGAGGACCTAGAATGAATATTGGACTGAAATTGATCACGCGGCCTAAATCTGGGCTGCAAGTGCATACTAATGATGCTTCCACCGCTGGGTGTGTAAATAGGAAGTTGTTTCCTCGTACGTTCGGCGTGATGAGTTTATAAAGTGATATGTGTCAGTGTTGTGTTTGCAGCTTGTTTCACTGCCTCAAAGGCTCCAGGAATCAATTAGAGTTTAAGTTTAGGTAAACGGCGCCCGGCACTGCAGCCGCGTCTGTGTGGACTGGAAATGATGTCGATGTCACTCATCCGTCGTTCCTGCCTAAATAACGTCAAAAGTAAAAGATGGCAGCACCTCTATCCAGGATGTTTTAGCTTCATTTTTGTACAACGGGAGAAAGTGGGAATGCGTCGTCATCTTTATTTACAGTCTATGGTCCTAATAAACAGAATAAAGTGGATCAACTGTTTATCACAAAGTGAGTATAACATTGAATTTGCATTTGAGTTAATAAATATGTTTCTAATCAAATTTACCATCCAGGTATCAGCATTTCCTCTCCTATCATAATTTAGAGCTTTATTCATGGTTCTGACGATACTGCTTGTAATTAACGTTGCCTCTCTTGTTCATGTGTAAGACTATTACCTGAGATAGCTGATAACCAGCTTCATTAGGTCAGACGAATGTTAGGTTCAGAGAATCTAGATAATGAAAAACATATCCTGGGTATGTTGAGACCCGAGGTTCATGCAAGAAAGAAGGTGGGATCCTGATGTGTCCGTGTGGAGGCACGGCCACCATATCTCCTGAGCCCTTATTCTTTTAAGCAGCGGGATACTATGTCACGCGTTGAAAACATATCTAAAATTACATCGTATTTATTTAAAAGTTTTCTTATGATTTCAAACTCCTCTTTCAGTCATTCATTCAAACTCAAGGAAATGATGTTGAATTGTCGCCAGGGATTCATTCTGTCCCTCGTAATCTGAAATGTTGTTGCAGTTTGTGAAATCCTGTTCCGTGTTGACCTTCAGGGCCACGGTATTCATCTCATCCCAAATAGTATCACATCCTCTCATTCAGTCCCACGATTGCTCAGATTGGTGCGATACGGACAGAGGGTCGAACTATAATAAAACGAATGAGCGGTGAGCGACATTTTTTTTTAGGTGTCCTCAGAGACACGCTGAACTTCTGGGGCAATAACGACCAAGATGAACCCCTGTGATTGAGGAGGAGGAAACCGCAGGCTGTCCTTCCGACGATAATTCAAGTTTAATCTGAGCTCTGCAGATGCTCTCACACACGGAGCTGTGATGTGCACCACTGCAGATTTACTCCCAGTAGTCTAATGTTATCAAACTGCAGAAAGTAAACACACACACACACACACACACACACACACACACACACACACACACACACACACACACACACACACACCTAAGAGAACTCTGGATATAACCTGAATTACTCTGATTGCCAAAGAACTTATAGTTGATAAGGGAGGAATTGCAAGGAAATTGTGTTTACATGCTGGGAGCTGATAGAAGGAGCTATCTCCTGCAATACAGAGTGTGATTCCGATCGCGTTCAGCCACCAGCACGTTTCAAAGAAGTGTTTCACAGACACTCCCCCCCCCCCCCCCGGAAAAAAAAGAAAAGTGGAGACTGGCAACACCGAAGTACAAAAGCGATGATAATTGTTACCATGGTGACACTGATTAAACTGACAGGCTGTGATTCTGCCATTGAGCTACAGGTACAAACACATTTTAGATAAATACACGGCACGATGTAAAAGAGATAAATCGTTTTCTGAGAAGTTTCTGTTTCGTTTCCTCGGCGCACAAAAGAAAAGTACAGTTTTTATTTTGTTACACAGGGAAGAAACAGTGCACCCATGTTTATGTGTTTCTGTAAAGGGAGAGAACAGCAGCATTGGTTGTGTGATGAAAAGACACACAGATGGGCGAATTAAAAAGGAAAACCCTGAATAATACCCCATTCAGAGAAAACGTCCTTCCAAGAAAACTGACATCAGTTCTTTCCGTTCTCCCCCCAAGAAATAGACTAGATGTTTACATTCAAGCCCAGAGGCAGCTGCAGTAATTATGAGTATTTTTGGGTATGAAGGAGGAAGTGAGGTGGTTTTATTTTATATTCCGCAGAAGAAGGAGGGTTGGGTCAACTCTTCATTTCCTGTTATCTCCCCCGAAAATCTATGTTTTCCCTCTTTTCACCGCGGCTGCAGTCGTTCCCAAAACGTACCCAAGTGGTTATTACTGTCCCCATGATGAAAAGGGGTCGCTTCTCAAAGTGGTCATTTTAATCCGACCAGACGTTAAAACATATTTGAGTCTGTGGCCTAAAGCTTCACCAAAAGCATGGTCAGAATACAGCGTTACAGTATGTTGTTGTTGTTCCAGAGAGCATGGGCCGATAATTCACTGTGTTGTTTAATTCTCAAGGACTTGTTGACAATCCGATCATTTGTGGTCGATCTGATGTGAACTAAGGCTCCACACTCTTCTTGGCAGGGTCAGATTCTGCCTGGATGGTGAACAGCCAACTCTGCTTGGGGGTGGAGATTAATTCAATGATGTTAATTAAAAAAGGTATAAATAGCCCAATTTCATCATCATCACTTTTATCATCATTGTTCACAAGGAACACGCTGCTCATTTCTGATATAGATCTCAAAGAGTGAGTGAAGCTAAGAGGTGTTTACAGCGACTTTGACACATCCCCTCTTCTGTCAGACTCCAGACACTAAACTTCACTTTATCCATGTTGCTTTTTGAGATCACGTCCTAATTGGTTGATGTTGAAGCCCTGAGAGCTGTTTCAGTGTGTTTGCCCTTGGGTAATGTCAACTATTTTGTCAACAGCAGTTGATATACCTTGAGTTATGCCCTGTCGAGCTGATTTGTCACATTTGGCAAGATGAATGATCACGGCAATATATTCATCCTCACTGTAGCAATCCATCAGGTGTCAGCATTGTGAGGGGAGCGCAGTCTGCTGCAGGGCTGCAGGGAAGCACATGAGAGAGAGAGAGAGGGGAAACAGCATGTGGATCACACATCAACAGTTGGGAGTTGGAGGAGGCTATGATGCGCACTGACACAAAAATAGCCGTGAACATTTAGTTCAGGGGCTAAAAACCAAGTGTTTGAGACAGAGGCTGAACAGAGGAGCTACAGCAATGCACAGTCTGAGGGAAAGTGATTTGTTTTCTGAACATTAAACATTTTCACGCAGTAACACAATTAAAACGATGAACCTGAATATGGGCAGATTATGTTTCCTTTATTGTGACATATCAAAAGAGGGAGACAGGCTAAAAATAATTGAAATAGTAACAAATTAATTTACTCGCTGTCACTGAAGAAGTCGGTGATAAGAGGAGTTTTGATAATTGGTTGTCTTGCACATAAAGTCTAAAAAAAAACTCTTTGTTTGTGGCTTTTATTTATTTCTCCTTAAGTGATGCAGATATTTAAGAATTAAATTATTCATTGAATTTAAATGGCAGCTCTATCAGCAGCAGTTCATTACTGAGCTTAGTTGACTGAGCTCTCAATTGCTTCTCAGAAATGGACTCGAGCACAAAGTTGATGATTTGAAAAATACTTTCACCTTGTTTTTACTTCTAAATGAAATATCCTCTGTAGTTTTGGTCTTATCGTATTTAGCTCAATATTTACTTTTATTACAGGTTAAATAACCTCACGGACAGAAGAAGTGTCTCAGTCAGGTGTTGGCTTGGTTGGATTATTGAACTGGCCTAACTGGCAAAGTTCCCAGGAGCACAGAGGGTCACTGACTCCAGATCTGCCTCATTTAACAGAATTATTTAATCAGCGTGGTGACTAATTTGTGGCTATTTCAGTTTTCTACTTTTCTCTGCCTCCTCCTGGAGTAAAAACTATTGTATTTACTATTGAAATGAAATAGTGAGATAAATTTAGAATACTCAAGTAGATAGCAATACCTGAATTGTCCTTAGATATGTCCCCATGGGTTCTGGCTGGAGATGTGGGGACTGCATTGACCATATGTTTCACATTAAAATCATTATTTTCATAAATAATTAAATTTCAAACCCTTCAGTGACTCCTCGTGTCCCTTGCATGGGGGTCGAGGTCACATGGGGTTGTTCAGCGTCTCTTAAATTATCATAATGTATTATCATAAATTATCATCGCATATTGTTTCTATTAAAGTTTCTGCATTCATTAGGTCTCTCCTGTGATGTCTCCGGGTTTTCGCCTTTGATTCGTCTGAATCTGTTTGTCGTTGGAGACAAGTGCAATTTCAAACCCTGCACTTTAAACGTTTCTGCAGCTCACAGCAAAAGACCAGTCAGGAACAATCAAGACCCCGAGCGCCTACAGGAGGTCTCAGTGTTTTCTAAAGTGCTTGGAACAAGGATGAGGTGAAGGTGACCCACAGTGTCAACATGACAAAAAAGCAGGTTTGGGACAAACTTTGGAGAAGCGAGTCATTCTTGGAGGAAGGAATATTAGAGGAGAGTGTTATATAAGGATATCCTACAAGAACCTGGTGGGATGTGGGAAATATGTGCCAGGGTATTAGTTTAAAACTTCTTAAACCCCGTGGCAGGCAGCTCAGTGAGCACTATATCGGGAGGCTTACTTGACAAAATGTCAGGCTTACTTTCTTCCCCAGTGTAGTTGATCACTTCACGGCTCAGACTGTAAAACAGCACTGTGTGTCGCTGCACTTGAGAGAGTTGTTATTCATGTAAAATGTTATTTGGGAGAATTCTCCACACTTCGTTTGAGGTGAATCTTTGATTTGGTTTTCTCCGTTTTGTTATTAATGCTATTTTTTATACTCTTGTTTATTGCTTCATCTGTGGAGATTGTATTTCTCTCCTGAGCTTTGGCTTGTTTTGATTTTAATTATTGTTAATTTAACAACCACTTACATTCCCCTAAAGAAGTTATGTTAATGAAGAAGAAGAAAAAAGTTACATTAACTAAGAAGTTATGTAACTAACACAGCTTTAAAGATAAACTAATATAAATAAATAATTTATGATTTTAGTACAAATGAAGTTGACTTGACTTGTTTTGTCTAAATGAATGTGAATGAAGATACTTTAATAATAATGGTTCATGTTGCTTTTAACATGTTAGTTTGAGATAAACAGATACTTAACGCATGTCTGTAAAATCAAATTAAATGCACATACTGTAAAAACTTCTCAAAATAAATAGACCCTAAAACAAATATCAGTAAAGCGCACAAACAAATAGCGGTAAGTGGAAATGTCCTCAGAAATGAGTTCAACAATGAGACCTGCAGAGGCAGAGCGTTCTGAGCTGTGTTCTCAATATATTCAGCCAGAATCCCATCTATCCTGACAGCTTATCCTCTTTTTAAGCTTTCATCACTCCTCACTTCCTCCTCAGTGAAGGCAGCGGTTGATAGACCTGCGAGCATTTCAGAGATCAGTGCCTGAATTGGACAAACTTTACTTCAGTTAAAGAGATAGAAGTGGAATTCAGGTAAAAAAGAAAATAAAAAACACATTTCCAGTAAAGGGACCTGGGCTTCCATGAGAGAACGTCTTCACACACTTCATACTGGTGGATCTTCGTCTAAGAACTTTGGTTTGGAGGATGATGAGTTTTGTTTCCTGCTTGTTTTGCAATAACTGACACTGTGACTGTGCATGTTTGGTGTTGAGAGTCTCAGTGTGTCCTTCATTCCACCAAAGTCAGACAAAGTGCCGCAGTAACAACAAGCAGAACTTTTAATCTTTTAAAGTACTATCGTTGTTTGGTTATATGTCCCCACCTGCTCAGACCGGGTCAAAAGTGCAAAATGTCCTGTTTGATATTTCAGAACTGTTCTCGCCCTCCAGCGAGATGATGTGTTATTTTCTGACTGTCTGACTGATATCTGAAGAACGCCTTCAGAGAATCTTTTCCAATTTGGTACAAACGCTAACTCAAGGTTGAACAGATTAGATTTTGGTGGCCCTTATGAACGCAATATCTCAGGAACACCTCACGGGAATTCTGCAGAATGGGGTGCAAATGTTTCACTGAACTCACATATGGCCTGATTAGAATTTGGAGGTCAAGGGTCAAGGTCACTGTGACCTCAATGCACAGAAGGGTGCATAGAGGAGCACTGGTTGGTGGAGACAGACAACTACAGTGTGGAAATTCATTTTTCAATATAAACCCCCTAAATAGGACCAAATAAACTACAGCTTTTATTCTCATTTGCTCTATCTATACATGCAGCCACAGTAGTTGGCATGAGGAATAACACTTTGGGTTGTGTGAATTAAAAATATCGCTGTCTGGCTGCTGGATGTTTTCACCCGCTGTCCCCACTGTTCAGTTTGCCACCACCTTCTGTTTGGTTCATTTCTCCATATCAGCGAAATGTCTCCTCCATCATCCAGCGATTCTCCTCGGACCACAACAACAAAGTAACCAAATGTGTTATCTCTCTTCGAGCTGATTTCATGTGGAGCCCCAGATATTCCCTTGGGACTGTTCTGCACTTCCCATACAAGGGCATCAGATTTTGTTCTACAGAAATGTCTGTGGCGGGATCCAGACTGTTTTTGCCACCGCAGAGAAGTGTGCCAGTGACATTGGACTAAAAAGGAAAAAGGAAAGCACTGCTCTGACAGACAAAAGGTTTGTCGTAACCTCTCCGTGCCACTCGCTGTTTGTTCGATTGCACTTTGATGTCGGTGGAAGACAAGGAGGCAGTTTGGGACACACAGCACCTGCATCATGTTTCCATTAACTGTGCTTTATGTCAATCGTGCTTTGATTCTGAAAAACTGAGCCACAAGGCACAGAAGCTCTTATAAATTCAATCTGTTTACAAACGCTGTCTTCCACGACAATATCTTAGGGAAAGACTAAACCGCTTATCCACAGACAGGATGGGATGGGAACTGGACCTTGGATATCTGACGTGAGCCTGTCGGGAACTGAGTCAGGCCGAGTTCGGACAGAAATCTTGAATGGTATTGGACCTTTGGATTGGTCACGTTGGCCAAGCTGTTTACTGGATTTTTTACGCTGCACATGCCTGTAATCGAGGAAAAGATTGGATTTGGACACAAAAAACTGAATTCCTGTCGCGTTCTGGTCGGCGTCGGCTAATTTTCTCTCTGGCTCTGTCGGCTGCAGACAGAAAAGAGGAACCCAGGTCTCTAGTGTGAGAGTCATATGCTTCGTATGCCCACCACCGAACCAGTGACGACTCCACTGCCTTTAATAAATGTAGTGCTTCATTCATTCGAAACATCTGAACAAAGTCATCTGTCCATTTGTATTAACTTCTATATGTATAATTTTAGGTATTTAGCAATAGCTTGAGGTTTTAAGTGTTTTTTTGTTAATCCACAAGGACACAGTGAGGAATAAACAACTGAAGAACTGACGGGAGAATTAATTAGTTTCAGCAAAGTCTGACATGATTCTCAGGGTTTTCACTCTCCTGCCATTCTACAGTAGCTCAGAGGGGAATGTAAGAGTTTAAGTCAAATGTTATTTTTGCTCGATCTCACACAGTGCATACACATCTCTTCAGTGAGATTATCACATTTTAGTATTTCTTTGTGCAGCACCCCTTACTTTTCCAACCCACTCGAAAAATAAGTACATAGCCACTAACAGCACCTTGGCAGAAAAGGAAAAAGTGCTTAATTATAGTGCGAGGTTAAAAAACCAAAGACATTCTTAGGACAAACTTTTCACTATTGTTTCTGGGGGTAATTGCAATTCCAGTCTCCAGTTAATAGGGAAATATGGAACATTTAACCGCCTATAAAATAAATCTCCCTTAAGAAAAGCTCCACATTTTTTCCATCCCTTGGTGACTGGTATTAGACATCAAAGCAAAATCCAATTAAGAACTGTTGGGTGAATTAAATACCACCGCCTTCTCCTCCTGGCCCTTAATTCGTACCTCTTCAGTCCTGTTTTCGAAGCACCTCTCTTATGCTGTACTTAACTCACAGCTTAGCTAAAGCCCAACACCACGCTGAAGTTTTTCACCGTTGTTTCTTTAGTGGGTCTGACTTTGGATGGCACACTCGGAACGGTTCACAAAAATTGTAACCAGCTGTTTCACACAGTGGGAGAATAATCCATGGAAGCCTTTACCAGACCCTGGCCTTCATATGGTTTTTTGGACACTGCCGATAAAACATTTCTTGTGGAGAAGTTTTTATTTGAAATCATGGGGAAAAGTTCAATGCTCAGTCTGTTATCTCCATCCATTCATTATCTACACTGCTTGTCCTTTGTGTGTCGCTGGGATGGATCCAATCCTCGCTGACATTGGGCGATTGGCGGTGTACACCCTTATTAGCTTAACCCCAGTATGCATGTCTGTGGACTATGGGAGAAAAGTGGAAAAACCTAACTAAACTAAGCTAAAACTAAGCTACAACGCCAACCTCTGCACCATGGTCACTGGTCATTAGTCGGTAATGAAACAATCAACTTCAAAACCATGTTTAAACCCAGAGAAATGCACAATTTTATTCAAGGTAACAGGACGTTTCATTTTGGTCGCCTTTATGTTGCATCACAGTCGCTTTGTCCGTCTCTGCTAGAACTGCCGAGGCCATGTGACGTATGAGAAAGGAAAACACACAGCTAACCAGTTAGCTAGTTTGCCCCCCCCCCCCTTGCACTGTGAAGAATACTTCAATACGTTACCTCATCTGTGAACATGAGTCGCGCAATAGTAGTGAAGACAACAACTCCCATGATCCCTGCTTCACAACGTCATCAAACTATGTCTGTTGTTGTTTTGGCCAAAGTTCCACGTTTATGTTGTGACGTGTAATTACATTTGGCTTCTAAAAATAGTTTTAGCAGCAGCTACAGTCTTGAACACTGATGATGAAAAAAAATGATAAAAAAATCACTTCTAATAAAATCTGTTGGACATTTTTAAAATGTATTTGTGTGAAAGATTTCATCAGTCGTCTGTTGTCTGACCTTGGTATCGTTAGTACTCCGTTACTCCTCTGTGACAGTTTTACAGCCTTCATAAAGTAAGACAGTGACATTATCAAAGCTTTATTTCACCAGCCCCCACTTCCAGCTCATCTCCCTGTGCAATGTTTAAACCCAGTGAAGAGACAACTTGACAAAGGCTGGATTAAAACAATACTGAACAGCTGCTCAAGAATCACTGAGTGATCTTGTACCTAATGCCTCTCAGCCGCCCCCACACTGGAGGATAATTGGGCAGATTTTGGATTCGTTTCAGTCGCAGAGGTGTTTCAGATTCAAGGCTTGTCGGCCAAAATCATTGTGCAGTGCCGGGGTGTGGATCCTCTCTCCTGACCTCCACACTAACCTCTCTAATGTGATGTCTGGAACTGCTTCTGTCTGGTGTCTGATGTCAGATGGTAGTGATGATGCAACGGTCTTGAGCGCAACTGAGTCTTAATAATAGGCCAGATACAGCAGTGTTTTTTCAATATTTTATGTACACATATACACTAAACTACAGATTGAAAGCTTCTAGATCTTGAATTCCCCATGACCCTGTAAGACTGATTCAGGTTGTAGTTTTTCGAGTTTTTGCGTGGCCTTCAAATAAATCCACAAGCCCAACTCACTGCATAATAATAATACAAATGATTCATATTGTATGTTTCCAAACACAGTTAAAGTGGCATTACAAGTAAAACTAAATTAAGAATTGAAGCCAAACAGCATTAGAACAAATCTAAGAATAAAAATTATGCGGATGATTTACCTATATATTTTATCATATGATATTTTAAGTCCACATATATACGGTTACTGGACCATTGGCTTAACATTGTATTCTCTAGTTTTAGACACGGAAAGAAGAACAGAGTGTTTTCTCTGACTCCCACTCTGACAGGCCCACACCACTCTCCCAGGAATCTCATGAATATATTTCGGCCTATTAAACCATTTTTAAACAGCTATTTTGCATGCATACAGTCTAATCATTACAATGCAAATGAGACCGGTGGGATGGTAAATAAGGTGTGAATGAGAAAAATGATAAGGAAAAACCATGTGGATGCACATCTGTGGGAGCAGAGATATTTGTTTGGATGCCTCATTTCAGACTTTTATTTGTGTTTTTGTTATTTTGATGTCAAGCTGCATATATTTACGCACTGTAATTTTCTATAACAACACAACCGACCTGTGTATATACGCTTGTGTCACACACACACTGAACAATGATGCACGCTGTCCTTTGCATTTGCTATTAGCTCTATTTGAGAAAATAGAAAGAAATCAACCACCGTGAAAATGAGTAAGGTCCTATTAGAAATCGAGGTGACGTTTGTCACTGCAGCAGCGTGTGGTCGTGATCTGCTGGGAGGGGAGACAGGCCTGTGAAGAGACGCCTAAACTCATCATCCTTATAAACCACCGGGGGTCCTGCCACACAACCTACACACTCAAACAATGAGGAGCTGCACACAAATGTTGTCATCCATCTTATTTTACAAACAAGACTCATGTGTGTGTTGGCGGCGATGAGGGTGGGGGGGGGGGGGGGTACAGCCATATAAAAGATGTGGGTGGTGTGTGATATATATCTGTGTGCTAATAAATACTAGACCAATAAAACTCTCAGGAAGAGGTCATGAAAAATGTGTCTTAAATAAGGAGTTCTTAACAAACGGCCGAAATAAACTAAAGAATCTGGTGCAAATAAAATAGCTTAATTTTGAGATTATAACCATGTTTCTCTTTCAGCAAAGTTCCAGGCGGGGTCAGCGTCATAGATGGGTCTACCTGCCGAGGTTGTGTCGTGTTGTCAACGCCCTGGCCTCTGCACATGAGAGACATTTAGGGATTCAACGGTGAAAAACTCCCATCATGGAATCCGAATGTATTGTTGTTAAGCAGTCAGAAGGCTCCTGTCTGTGCAGCACAAAGTGATAAAGGTCAGGTCGAGTGTCTCTTTAACTTATTGTCACATTTGTTGCGTCTGCTGCCGCCGCGTGTGGAAATTCATTCTCTAAAGAACATTCTGACTGATCAGAGATGAACAACAGCTTCTGCAACTTGTCTTTGGGTATTATGTGCTGAGGATATTCAGTGAGATACATTCAGAAAGCGTATATGCTGCACTGATTGTTCATTAAAAAAGTGTGGCATTGTTTGTTCTGACGTTATCGTAGCCATAGTCTTGCTTAGAGGACGTTGTTTTAAAGATGGCGATTTCATTAACTTAATAGAAGCTGTGTGAGGTGACAAACTGATAGTCCGTCCGTTCCTTGCAGAGTTGGATCAGGAGATACAGTATCTGTTAAATTAATTAGTCAAGAGACCTTAAAATGTTAGGATTCAACCTCTTGCCCTGTTTTTCCTTGTGTCTCCTGCCTCTCTCCTCATGTGTCATCTGTCCCTGTTTCGTCCTCGTCTGTGTATACGTGTGTGGAGCCGGCTGGACGGAGCGTTCTGTCCCCAGTTCCCTTCAAAATCACCTGCACACCTAATCTGCATTCATCAGCCGAGCAACAAGACTCCTCCACGTCGTCTTTCTGACTTTGCGGTCAGATGCTCTGCAGCTGCGTCTCAGTCTTTCACTTTGAAGTCTTTTCTTTTTTTGTACTCTGCTTTTCACCTGCCTCACTTGCTAATACCTGTTTTTGTCTGCGCCCGGGATGCCCCCGTTCACCTCAGCGATATCCACTAAGCCCGCCTCGCTCTGCCCTTTTCTCTCAGTTCAGACTTCTGCTTGGTTCCATGGCTGCTTCCCCTCAGTTGGAACTCAAACCTGTCAACCTGGCTGCCGGCTCACATTTGCATCCTGTTATCAGTATTTATTTTTTTATTCAACTCTTTAAAAAGCTCCTCTTTGTCTCTGCATCCTGGTTCATGCACGTACAGAGTCCAGCCACAATCCTGGATCTTAACATAAAATCGACCGAATATTGACAGAAACCTTCGATCCTCAATGCTGCAGACACATTTCAGTTGGCACTCACTGGATGTTGAGGTTGAAGTGAAGGTTTTGAAACAACCTCAATGTTGGGCAACAGAATGTACAGATTAATTCATTGAATAAATAAAACATGAAAAGGACACATCACCTCCAGTGTATCTGAAACCCCCGGTGACAACCCTGAATCGAGTCCGGGGCAATAACTACAATAGAATAAGTCTCATGATATTGTAATCTGTTTCTTAATTGATCTGTAAATCCGAAACTCCATCAAGACAGATCCTGGACTAAATGCTAAATAATAGTGCAAACACTGGATGGCCGATAATTGGTTGTTTGGCACCCACTCGGTGTAAAGATTACACTGCTTGGCAGCATCTATAACAGTGAGCTATTAGATATGTGATATATCATGTGTCAGTGCGGAAACAGATTCCGGGCGATAAATCAAGGTTCCCTGCTCCATTTGCCCAAGACGTCATTAATTAACACTCGTCTGCATAACATCAAGCCAGTGATCTTTGCCTCTTTATGAAAACCTATTTTAATTAAAAGGAAATACTGCCCGCGTGTGTAGATTAGCCACTTCCTTCACTCTAACCTCTTCAATTAATCTTACGCTACACATTGGGAGTCATTACAAATTGTTTTGGTCCATTTGTTTTGATCATCTGTCCACACTTAGATGTGTCCAGCTTTAATTTATGAATGTGTCCTCTTTCTTTATGTGGCATACGAAATGGCTTAAGGTTATGTCCATACATCCATTATCTGCGCTGCTTATCCTTTGGCTCAATTCCCTTGTGTCCTGCAATCTCAAAACCTGGTACACAGGGGACGCTGTTGGGGAACTAACAAAACAAAACGGGTCCCAAAAGGTAACGGTGAGAATATAGTTCCCAACCGTCACCCACCAAATCTATCAAAAGGAAAGAATAACATAAGACTTGGACCTAAACCAAAAGATAGTGGGAGTCACAGAGAAAAAGGGCACATGACAAACTCTTAGAATAAGCACAACCAACCACACAAACTCAGAGAAGCAACTGAAGACCTTGACCCTCTGACCACAAACTCCTTATAAACCCTCCCAGCCTCTGATTGCCACCGGCGGAGGGAGGTCCCAGGTGCATCCCATTGCTCCAGATGAGCTGAGGAGCCTGTGACCTGGATTCTGATCTCTATAAGATCTCCATGGACGTAACACTACTCACCACTGGGGCAAAGCAGAGGGCGGGTGAAGTGTTTGAGTCCACAAAACACTTTTGGAGTTTCAGGGGTAAACAGTGTTGCGGCCAAATCCAATAGAGCTGAAGTAAATGACAGATTCTTTAACCGTAAAAAAAAAGTAAATGCCTCCATTCTGCTCCTGTGGTGTCATCCAAGTGTCTGGAAGCCCCGGAATTCATATTCTACTCGAAACTGTGTCATTTGCACCATGTTTTTAGCCTTAATGTCCTCCGTGACGCTCTGGAGCCACGTTCTCCGTGTGGATCATCTGCCTCATCTACTCTGAAAGTACTCAAATATTGTATCTGAAATGAAGTGTGTAAACCTGACATGTCTACTGTTGGTCAAACTGTGCTGGATGTTGACAATGGACAGTGTGGAAAAACATGTTCACTGTTTTCCTCGTCAAATCTGGGATAACCTGTATTATTATATATGGTTGACTGAATCTTGGTTGATGGATACTCATACCCGGGTTATTAGAAAAATAAAAAATCCCTGTTCACTGTGCAGGAGCATGTCAAGCTCAGAATAAAGAGCAGAATACATGACAGGCTCATTAAACGCCCTGTCTCCAGGTTTCCTGCAGGTGAGCGCAAAACAAACTTAAATGATCAATGCTAATTAGGTAAATAATGCAGGAACCACAAACAGAAAACCTGCCTCTCTGGCACTGAATCTGTTTTCTGTTCCCCGGAGGTCTGAGGCCCGGGGACAGTTCCTGGCTTGACATGATCCAGCTTTTGTGTTGTGAGCTGAAAATAAACACAAGAGGGCAAAGAGATTTGAAACCGTCTTTTATACACTGATCCAGTTCACGTGTAGCCGTTAAGAAGACTCCTCATCGTGCTGCTCCTCTTCGCCTGCTCACACTAAACCAAACAAATGGGCAGCGAGTGTGTGATTTTGAATAGCGAGTCTGCGGCACAGTGGCGTGCTACAGTGAGGCAGAATAAAGGCAAATATTCCTGCCGTGAACAGGCTGTGTAAATAAGGCCTTAGAGGGTCCCAGGGGAGATGGAGCTGATCTCCTCTGACATTGGGTCAGAGGCCGGGTGGACGGGTAACCGGCCCATCACACTGTCAACTTAACCATAAGAAGTCCTGACATTTTCCTCAAATTTTCTTAAAAAAAGAATGCAAATGTTAGAGTCCAGGCATTTTCCAGAATTATACCCGGCTGCCTCCTTGTAAGATGCCCAGAAAATGTTCGTGTGAACCCATGTGAGAAAACAGCAGGAAACATTCACCACTAGTGAGTGGGCATGTTGATGGTGATGGACACAAAACCGGACGAATGCAAACATCTCAGGATGAAAAAGAGGTGCCATTGACCTAGAGGACACCGACGCATATATCAACGAGATTCAAGAGCTCTTGTCGGACATGACGGATAAATCCCGCTGTGTTTTTGTTTACAGCAGAACAACAAAAAGCACCACCCCTCGCCTGAATGTATCTTCATATGTGAAAGACAAACACATGTACGGACCCAATTTAGCGACTCGAAATAACCTAACCCCCGAGCTGCACGTCTTTGGATTGTGGGACAAAGCTTTTAGTTAAATGTCGGAATTGTCCAAGCAGGTGACATTTTAAATGGTAAGAAACACTCATCGACTCTGTGACAATGAATTCTGCAGGCTCCTGAAATTCAGAAAATAACCCAGTGTTTCAATATATCATTTCCTGTAGCTGATGGGACTAAATTCATATAATTTTATCACTTGATGGACCGAGTGATCAAATAATGGCCATTAATGGATGTTTTGTTTTCCAGTTATTTTCCTTCTCCAGCTCTGACGTGCTACCTGATTCCTTCAGAGCTCCGGGCTGGTTAGCGTATATTAATATGAAGTTATGCAAAAAGCCTGTCCCCACGTACATAACTAACCCACCACAGGCCCAGTCGCCTCCGTCACCTCCGCGCTCCGGCCCCCTTTAGCATCTCCTCACACCCGAGTCTTGAGATGATTTGGCCCCATCAAGAGTCAGAGTCATTCACTCTGTGTCTGTGGGATTGTTTCCACAAACCACATCCGCTGCATGATTGATTTCTCCACCTACACACCCGTCTCCTCTCCTAATGTCACTCGCACCTCACTAACGCAACGCTGCCATCGTACGTTAGCCAGTTCAGTATCCCCACCCCCCTCCCTTATCGTTACCTCGTCTAACTCGAGAAAGAAAAAGGGAAAAACCAAGCAAGGGAATATTCTCCTTGTTAGTTTCAGTCGGCAGCGAAGAAAAAGGAGCAAATAGAGAAAAGTTTTTTTTGTTGTTTTGTTGACAGAAATACTGAGTGGCCTTTCCCTGCAGGGAGTCGACTGTCATCGCATTTTTTGATACGGCCACAGTCGCATTAATGATCGGCGTATCAAAGTGCCAGCAATCGTCAATTACGTTGCATCACTCAACAACAGCGGAGGCTTATTCGCTCTCCGGGGGAACACTCAGAATGAAGTGCGTGTTCAGTTAGTGTTGCTCCCTAATGGCCGCACCTGCAAAACCTACTTTTCTCTCTTTGATGCTGGAGTGTGTTCAAGAGTGCACGTGTTTTATGTGCTGGCGTGTGGGAGGTGGATTTATACTGTATACAACCCCAACTGGGGACCCACTAAAATGATCAATAAACTCAAATTCTATCCGTTGAATGTGGTTTTATTTGTTTGTAAGAAGAAAGAGGAAATATTTGACTTCTAAAACTACGCTAAAGGTCGACACTGAAGAACTGCAGCAACGGGAAAAGTCACCGCTGCCTTCATTAGTCAGATTCCACACGTCTACCTTGTATTTTTGATGACACGCTCCGTCCTCCTGGGCAGGGATGATACCGGTCTCTTTCAAATCTGCGGAGAGATGTTCTGACATTCTTCACAGATGGTTCTTTCAGCCGCTCTTTGCTGGAGGGGGTTTGTTGCTCTGCACCTTCTGCTTTAATACTCCAAAGGTGTTGTGTTGGATTCAAGTCAGCGGGACATGCCTGGTCAGGTGTGAGTTTGAGAAAGCTGCTCGCGGGTTCTTTTATGATCGTATTCGTGATGTTATTCCAAAATCACAGGTGTACTTACCTCTGTTGCGTGGGTGTTGTATACTTCAGGGCTGGGTTTTTTTTCAGTGTAACCTATTTGATTTTAGTCGTACATGAAACAAATTCGCTTTAACTTATAATGAATGGGCTGTGGCTCAGGGGGAAGAGTTTTAAAAAATCCTTTCGGCAATTTCTGCTTCGGAAGTTAATGGCCGATACCTCACCTGTCCAACAAGTTTCAAGAAATGTATCTCTGCAGTTTTTGTGTTATCCTAATAACAGACAGACAAACAGCAATGGAAACACAACCTCTTGGGTGGAGGTCATTATACATATCCATTCATCCCATGACGTTGATGATGCATTAAGGAATAATTTTGTATTAGAATTGATTCAAATGACTTTATTGTGACATGTACTCAGACAATTACCAGTTTAATCTATTGTGCTTTTTAGCCTCTTTTAGCACATTGGTTTGGTTTTATTGTTAACACATTCCCTGAAATGTTCAGAAGAAGAAGTCTTTTGGCTCATATCCTTAGAGGTCAACACAGTGGATCACGATCCATATTTGACATACAGCAGGTTTTGGGTAGCCGGGAATCAAACCACAAACCCAGGGAACGAGGATTATTTTTAGTAAACTCGGGCGTCTTTGGCTCTGAAGCACTGGTTTGAATTCAGATTGGAGACACTGACCTTTTGTCTTTGATATAACTTTGGGCTGTTTGGCTTCACACCTGCATATTCATCACAACTTCAAACGGAAGGTGCAGCGACGCCTCATGAAACACCGGCTCCTGGAGGGATAAAGACGAGCGGTGGAGAGGACCCGGGTGAAATATTCCACACGCATGAGTGTACATTCACATACTCTTCGTATGTAAAACTTACTTTTCTTCTCTTCCCGTCTCTTCTGTCCTCAAACATTCGTAGTTTATCTCTGTCCTCTTTACTTACTCTCCCTCTTCTTCTTCGTTCCTCCTTCTCCCATCTCTAATATGGGTCTGTCTAATGCCTTGCCAATCAGCGAGGCACCATCAGCATACTGAGAGGCTTCTGCAGAGACAGAAGACAGAAGCAGGCAGGAGACATCTGGAGCGCGGTTACTAATTCATTCGCACATGATAAATGAGTGATTGTGTGTTTTGTAATGGCCGAGAGAACTGGAGACGAACAAGAAATGGATTTTTCGCAAATTGTGTAGAGAGATGGTGGAAATCTTTGTCTGTCCTCCAAGACATTTGATCCCATTGACTGAGTTTAAGAAAGGTAAATTAGAGAGGGATTCAGGCTGAGAGGAAAGGCTCAACAAATGGAGAATATGCTCACGGTAAATGGACTTAATTCATATCATATTGTAGTAGAATTATCCTAAGTATCAGGATATCAGTGACCCTGTCTCGGTCTGCACCTTGGCTGCTCCTCTTTCTTCCTGTGTGTGTGTGTGTGTGTGTGTGTGCGTGTGTGTGGGTGTGTATGTGTGCGTGTGTGTGTGTGTCAAAATCACAGCAGATGCATCCACACACACAGACGGCAGCAAGAAACAATGCAAAGTAAGTAATTTGGAATTTGTTTTCAATATTACAGATTAGTTTGGTTACTTGGTTGAGAATGAGACCGTTTCCCCTTTGTTTCCAGTCTGTTTGCTAAGTTAAGCTAATCAGCTTCTGTTTGTTGAAACTATTCCTCCAGAGTCTCCACCTTGCAAAATGGACACTGTTCAGCTGTGACTCCTCAGTGCATTTTAGGTCTGATAGAGTTTTAAAAAAATATGTCTTAAAATCGATTATGCTGTAAAAGTGTCTCAGTTTTCCACTGTGACCCATTTCATTTTAATTTAAGCTGTGCTACCCTCCTGGACACGGTGGAATCTTTCCCTTTTTAAATGCAGCAGACTTGAAGTTGTAAAGAGCAGCAGACTGCAATGGAATGACGAAGCAACCTGTGGCCTGTGACATGTCTCTCCTCAGTGGATGGGGAAGGGAAAAATACGCCCTGCGTCATAATCACCGCTGACCCTCATCATCCTAAGACTTGACTGGCTCCTCCGTGGCCCCCTGGGTGAGCAAGGAGCAAGGTCCTGACCGGCCAATGGTAAGAGACCTGATGAGAATATTCACGAGCGTGTGTCTTTGAAAGCTATAGGAGGCTTACATCGATCGGTCTAAAATTACGCAGGAGGTGCTGCTGCCATGGGTGGACGCCAAGACGAAGAGAACAAATCTGATAAGTGTGAAAGTGAGAACATTCTGTACGAACCTCACAAATTCAAGGGCTGTTTGAGGGATTATGGTTTAGCTAGTGTTGGAGGTGTGTGTGTGTGTGTGTGTGTGTGTGTGTAGAGTTATATTTAGGTAGGGGCTACTGCAGGGAATGCATTATGTGTGTTGTTTTAAAGATAGAACTTCAAAAACTTAATTTCTGGTTAAGTTTGGGGGGGAGATGTGAACCCTTTAGTCCCCCTCAGGGAATTTAAATCCTTGCTTTATAGCCATTGAGCTTTATCTTTAGTATGTATGGGTTTTACCTGATGCTTCATGTTTATACACTGTGTTAATTTACTCACTATATCTGTATTTTATCGTATCCTGTCACTTGACATATTTGTAAATGAGGGTTTTCCTCAAGGAATCTTCGGGTGTAAATAAAGGTAAATAATAATAAAATAAACTCTGTGTGTGTGTGTGTGTGTGTGTGTGTGTGTGTGTGTGTGTGTGTGTGTGTGTGTGTGTGTGTGTGTGTTTGTGCTCATTTGTCCATAAATATGCTCCCATACATCTCTGTGTATTTACCTTTATTTAAGTAATCATTAATACTCTGTGCTGAATATGGGTCATCACCATATTTTACAGATGCTGGTTATTTATCTCTCTTCTAATAAACATGGTAGCGAACAACATTACTCACATTTTCTGGAGTTAAATGCAGCACCGCCCCTTTGAAATCCCCACCACTGTTACTGCGTTTGTTGTACTGTGCTGAATACAAATGCCCTGTGTCTGGTGCCTGTGGAGCTGCCGTGAACCAGAACAAGAACTGCACGTCCACACTACGTTTTGAATTTGTACGTCTGTCAGAGTTCACAGTCAGGGTCATTTTTACACTGTGGCTTTTTTTTAATTATTTATGGAGGCAATTACAATACAGTTATGTGTTGATTAGTGTAAAAGCGATAAAGACACGATCTATGTAACGCTGCCACATCAATATCTTATATTAACAATGGAGCAAATTAATATGTGGAATGTGTGAGGGGGCACTCGCATAGCCTAGAACATAGCATCCAGGATAGGAATGTGATCAACACACCCGTCACCCACTCAAGACAATCTTCTGCCCTATTCACACACACACAGACTGTCATTCAGACAATACACACACCAGGAATCTGTCAGTTACTGATTCAATCACTCACATTGAATGTCTTGTAAAATTCCGGCCTGCACTACACTACTTAAATTAGCAATTAGCATCTGTAATAGTGGCAAATTTAGCAGAAAGAGACAGATTGTTTTTTTTTCTCATCAGTGGATTGAGGCCAAATCAGAGCTAAAAGGACAGAGAACATTAAACTCACTTTTTTCAGTTGGTTACATAATGTGAAACGATTGGCAGGACTGTGTTGCATTATATGTGTGTCCTTGTGTAAAAAAAAACTACACAAGGTATCACTAACAAGGTGATAATATGTGTGTTGTGGCCCTAAGGATGAAAACACAACAAAGTTTCAGCAAACACAATAACGTTCATGAAATATGTTGTCGTCTTTTGACCCTCTGGGCCACCGTACACACATGTGGCCCCAAAATAAGCAGCTGCAGCTTTAAATCAAAGGCAAGCCTTAATTCGATCTGGCTCTCTGCTGTGATTGGTCAGTCTGCACACACACACACACACACACACTTCCATTGTTTCCCACAGCAGTAATAAGAGCTCAGCATCTCCAGTTGCCCACAATTGCATCAGTTATCAACCTTTACTATCGTCAACAAGTCTGACAAACAGTGTGGACGTAGCGGGAAAGGAAGGAGGAGAAGTTTGTGTTGGAACAGCTCTGCCAAGCAAACACTGGCTGTGTTCACTGTCGTGCTGATTGATGATGTTAACTCAGAACACGAGAAACAGATTTGTTCAGACAGGTCAAAGACACAAGCATTTCTGTTTTCACACACCATTAAGTCCTGGTTCATCCACACACGCGTCTGACTAACTGACCCAGACACAAGATTTGTTCATTAACACATTGCGTTCGTGGTTTTGTTTCTTGATTTAAATAAAACTGATTGATAGAAAGAAGAAAGCGAGACAGACAAAGCGACAGCGGTGGCGGCGGCAACTTGTAACTCTTTGTTGGTGTCACTTAGATCTGTGGATCTCACAAGCTTGCATCCGCCTCTTGCAGCGGATGAACAAACTGTGCTTACAGAATCCCGAGGACACCTGTCTTTACCTCAGCGAGCGTTTTCAAGAGAAACAGCAACTTCTCGAGCAGCTGGTTTTAAGCATTTCAGTCCGGAATCGCTGTAATTTGTCATTTTCTTCCTTACGTTCACGTACATTGTGTTTCCGATGTGTTGGAATCGGGCAGGGTGTCGTCTGTGGGTTACCGGTACACAGAACACCAACACTCAATTCTCTCCACGCCTTGAATGCAAATGAGCACATTTGATCTAGTGGCTGTTGTTCACAAGACATTCTAGAGGCAAGGAGATTGGCTTCTGAAGTTGATAATTGAAATAGAAAAAAACTCTTCCCTCCACTTCCCACATTTATCAGCAACAGAGCAAATTCCTCCCAGCGAGAAATTATCTGTAGCGGCAGACAGACACATGAGTAATGTCTGGTAGTTAAAAGCAGAGGCAGCCACGCGTCGGTTTAGTGGATGTCAGAACAAGATGGTGGCTTTCTGCATGCCTCCATTACAAGGCTTTTCTAATCCAAACATGCAAATCTGTGTCTAAAAAGCGCCTTTTGTGCATAATCCTAACGCAGTTTCTATGGGATTAAAATGGGGCAAGAAGAAGAGGAGTGGATGCCAATACAGTATCAGTCAGTGCTCAAAAAATGACGTAGCATATAGCTGAACACAGAGAAGCACATTTTAATTTATTTATCTTTTATGTGTGGGGGGGGGGGTAGAAGAACTATTCAAGTGTGATGAACTGGCTTTAATTTCTGCGAACTAAATTGTATTTTCACAATGAGCTGAGTCATTATCACAGTGAGTCCCACGTTTACTGGCTCGGAGAGCGGTGGTTAGTAAGCTCCCAAAAATCTTTTTACATTGATTTTCCACTTGAACTGTGTCAGTGGAGCTGATTATTTTCTAACAGCGGTTTGTCTAATTGAAAATAACGACGTGACATCTCTCCGGCTCCCATCAATACTTCAGTCGTCTCTAACAAACATGCAGCAGCTTTTATTTAACCAGCGAGTTCCCCCCGGGCATCCAGGATGTTTGAAGACACAGTTTGTGAATAAAGACTTAGTGAGTTTATATTTACATAAATAACTAAATGTATGTAGCTGTTGTGCTTTTGTTTGTATGCCTCTGCATCCATCTGTTTGTGAACATGATAGCTCAAGGTTGCCTTGAATGAATTTCTTCAAATTTGGTACAAATGTTCCGTTTATCTTAAGAAGGAATTGATTCAAGGGTCAAAGGTCAAGCCGCCAGCAAATCCTTTCAAATTGTAATCCACTTGGACTCACAGATAAACTGATGACCTCACTGTGAGTTTACAAATCGTTTTATTGTTTCCTTATGAACGTGATGTCTCAGCAACACCTGAGTGAAATGTTGGACTCAAACATGAGCTGATTAGATGTTGGTGGTTGAGGGTCAAAGGTCGAGATCACAGTGACCTCATGTTTTTGTGAACATGATACATGAGGAGCCCCTGTTGTGAATTTAATTTCATCTGCCATACACATTCAGCTGAACTCGTGGATTAACTGTTTAGATTTGTGTGGTCAAAGGTCAAAGGTCACGTTGGCCTCACAAAACATGTTTTTGTCGGTGCAGACATAAAACCGCAGGGCTCTAGGATATGTTTATGTGGAACAGCATTTCAAAACCCACAACCCCAAATGCACGTCTCTTTATTTCCCTTTGATAGCAGCTTGAATCCCTCTCACCCCCTTTCCCCTAAGTTACATTAAAATGCAACTCATTTGCAACATGAACTTCCATTCATTGCTAATTGCAATTTCTGCAGGGGAAACCAAAGGTCTGGTGGTGGGATGGAGGACCATTAAAAAAAAAAAATGTTTTAACACCAAAGCCCTGAGTTTACACCCTGTCTCCTATCTCTCATATTGTAAGTCAGTTTTAATACTAAACTGTAAACACGATCTTAACCTCAACCAAGTGGTTTTACTTACCTAAACATAACCGTAAATACTCTCAGTGTTGAAAGCAGCTGTTCACACAGCTGCGCATGAGATTTAATAAATACATGAACCTATTAAGAATACTGGCACGTCGCCTCGCAGTGTGCCGCGATTCACTTTTGATTTTGATGTATGAGTCCAGTTTTCGTCGGCACCTGGGGAAGTAATCTTGTGAATGTTGTGCAGAAAGCAATCCCACCTTGTTGATAGCCATAAATGTCCTAATTGGGCTTCAGCTGCCACAACAGGAGGCTGTGAGGGAGGGAAAATGGTCAGAATGAAAAAAATACACAAGTTCATCCTGAAGGTTTTGTCAGTATGTTGATGGAAAAAAAGATAATGAACAATCACATGTTGGTTGCACACGTCCACTCTATTCTTTCTAATACATATTGTTGATGTGTATAAATAAGAGGCTGTTGTGTGCTGCAAGAAATTGAAAAATTCCTTATTTATTATCAGTGACATTTTCAAAGAAAGATGTAAGCCTGTGTGTGTGTGTGTGTGTGTGTGTGCCAGCGCCACCACAATATGAACACTCCCACTGCAATATGTTAGGGAGAACACCTTGCAGAGAGCTCAGCAGACAACAGTTCATTATTGCATGATTACCATATGCTTGTGAGACTGTGGGTTCAAACCTGGTTCAGATCCAGCTGGTGATTCATGTCCCTTAGTCCGCCTCGTGCTGCGTACCAGTGCAGACCGCCTAATAATCAGAGGTGGAGTAATTACAGAGACACGATGTCTTTAAATCTTCCAAATTACTTAATATGAATAATCAAAATACAATTTCTGCAATGGTCACTTTGTCCGATTTAAAACCGCTGATGGATTCCTGCCTGTTTGGTCGCAGGTGATGTCAAACTGAGTTACTTTGTTCTGTGAGAAAGACGAGAGGGAACACACGAGGCCATCTGTGCTCGTGATGAGAAATGAAAACAGGCTTACACGTCTCACTTTTTTCAGAAGTGTGTGTGTGTGTGTGTGTGTTTGTGCGAGTACATCCCATGTATTTGCTAACTGGCAGTGATTCACTGATAAAAGCCTACAGAGACGGGCAGACGCTAAAAGATTAACAGCATGTCAGTGTCATGTGATTCTCTGCATTATAAATGTAAGGATGAGTTTAAAAATACACAAGACTGTGAATTATTCAGCCACTCCCCTCACATTCTGAGAGGCTCCTCGACTCGATGCTGCACAGCCACAACCAGCGAAAAGGGCAAATTACTGCGGAGAGCGTCAGAGATGTTATACTGGAGGTGCCATGTTTGATGTGAAACAGCATTTATCATCAAGTGCTACAAAACCTTCAGCCGGGTTTAATTAGAAACAGAAAAGGGTGCAATCAGTTTATTGAGAGAAGTGGAATAATTAGAGGGAGAGAATGCACCACCCGTGGAGTGTGTAAATGAGGTTGTTTGTTTGCTATCGCACGGCTAAACTCGAGAATAATCTGATTTATTTCACCTAAAACTAGATAATTTGGGGGATTGGAGATACTTCTGGTTGAATTTTTGCAAGGAAAACCAAGTTCTAACATCTTACCATATGTCTGCTTTGTTCATCTGACCCATACATATATGCATGAGTCCAAAATTATCTAATTTTGACTCAATACAGGGTGCTGCCTGAAATCCACATTGGCAAACTGTGATCAGTGGGGAGCATGTCACGCTGGCCCTTCGGTGGCTCCCTGCCTGACTGCATGGAGGGAGCGACGTGTGAACACTGCCACCCAGTGAAAAACGTGCAGAACTCCAGCACCAGAGTGAGTCATTAATGCAGCCTGACTGCCTTCCTCCATCGGCCCTGCTGCAGAGGGACCCGGGTTGGATAATAAATTAGTCTCTTTTAACATTCACAACTGATGGAAGGCAATCTCAAGGTCTGTGAAGATGGAGTTGAAAAGAGTGTTTGGATGGCAAGCGCAGAGTGGAAAGACAGGGGAGGGGGGGGGGGATAACAGACGGAGTGGAGCAGGGATTTGGGGAAGCTCTGAAGCAAGAACAAGACTGCGTAAGCCAGCAGAGCAGAGCCACAGATGCTAACCACTCAGAGCAAATACCACAGCCACTGTCACTGGTGCAGAGACAGCAAGAGAGAGAGAGGGGGGGGGGGGGGCAGATGTATGCAGGTCATCGTTTAAACTGGGAAAACATGCACGCTCGCTGCAACCCTGCAATGCTATATGGAGCCGGGAAGAAGGTTTCCAACCCAATCCCCAAAAAAAAAAGTTGAATTCACTGGCTCACAAAATGACTGGTTTCAGGGAGTTTATAATTAGACAGGAGCCCGTGTGCTTTTTATAAAATCCTGGCACTGAGCACAGTCATCAAGGGCAACAGGCTGTAAAAGGCTGTAAAAGTGTTCAACATCTTTTTATTTCCTCTATAACCTTGACGAGAAACATGTGTTGGAAAGACGTCATTGATAGCACGATGGTTTATGATTCTTGTTCCAGTTCAGAGATCTCTTCAGGATCTCATGCTTTATTTACTATTCAGGAGGATATTTAGCTCGAGCTTGTGGCGAGGAGGTAGAAGCGGATCGGAGGCATCATTCAGAAGCGATTCCAGAGCCAGGTTGTCAGTAAACATCACATTCAGCGCAGAGAGATTTAAGAGAAAGCATTAAATACGGGGGTAGAGTGGATTCTGTTCCTGCAGGGAAATGTCACAGGTGTTTATCCGTCCTCTGAACTCCCCTCGTCCATATCCTGCAGCAAAATTGCCATAAGACCTCTAAGTGACTGTAGACTGTAGTCAATTTCCAGGCCCAGAGCTCCATGAAGTCGAGTAATACTGCAGCCCAGTCCAGCATGAAATGTATTTAGGTGGGCACTTCGTTCATCCGAGGATAAATAGCTCTCCTAGCACCTCTCAAGTGAATCTTTTTAATTGTGTCTTGTGATGTTAATAAATGCTTTTGCGCCCCTTCATTTCATGAATGCAGGAGTAAATATGTGTGTCTGGTACTTTCTCCTCCGAAACATCCTTTCTTTTCAATCACAATATTCCATCACATAATTACCGTGTGACAAAGTCCTTTTTATTCAAGGGAAGCTTCATCGCTGCAACCTTCATGATATTATTTTTTATACAAAACAACTTGAGGGATGATGAATACGATTTAATAACTGTCATTTATTAAGCTCTTACATGGACCTTTATGTGTGGTGATTTGTCAATTTGGTGAAATGTAGAGTGAATATAACCAATCATCACACAGGCTGAATGGCTTAAACAGGCCATACATTTCAATTCCCCACCTGTCCCACATCTCCGTCTCCTCCCCAGCGTCACTCTCAGTCAGGAAATTACATCATTACGCCCTTTTTTAATGAGGATGCCCCTGGGGGCACGGAGCTGCACGATCCATCTTCATCTGCCTCCCGCGCTCAAATGTCCACATCATAAAACCGAGGACAAAACCTGCAAGAAACACACGTCAGGAACAAGCAGGGGAAACACAATGTGAAGGAGCGGTGACATTGACAAAGTGAGAGTGTGGCCATAGTGCAATGTAACAGCAAGCTGCCACTTCTAAAAAACACCTGCTTCACACTGTCAGTAACTTAACCCCCCATCACCTAAATCCCCGGAGGAGGATTATAAGTGACAGATGTGGGACGGCAGGGGGTCAAGGGGGGGCGGAGGGCGAGAGGGGTAAGGTGAGCAGAGGGGAGACGTCGAGAGTTAAAGAGAAGGATGAAAATAGAAAAACTACAGAAAGGAGGAGAGACAACGAACAACCGAGAGAAGTAATTAGACGACATGGGAGAGGACGTCGAAAGACACTTCATTAGCTCGTACAACACAACGACAAGCAGGAGCCATTTAAGGATACTTTCCTGAAGATGGCTTTGGCTCCTCTGTTGTGATGCCAATTAAAGATTCCCACTGTGTGAGGCTGTGAAGTTATCGTTCCTTCATCCCTCAGACAAAGCAAGGATGTGTGGCACATCAAGACAATTTAAAAGTGCTTCACATAAAATACAAAAAGCCTCCAGGACAAATTGTAAAAGCAACAGGAGACGATGCAAAAAGAAGCATTTAAAAAGAAATCAGAATAGTTAATTACAGAATTAATAAAATCAATGAAGAACAGTTGTTTATAACGTAGCAGGAGACCCGAAATACATTTGGCCCCAAACAATTCAGCGCTTTATAAACCAAAAGCAGGAATTTGAAGTCATTTCCTTGATGGACAGGGAGCCAGGGTAAATTTCTCAGAACCGGAGAGATACGATCCACTTTCTCTGTGTCGGTGAGGACTCGAGCGGCAGCCTTTTGAATTAGCTGCAGCTTTCCAATCGATTGCGTTTGAGAGACCTGTCAAAACAACATTACAATAGTCAAGTCGGATGAAGACAGATGCAAGTTTTTCTAAATCCCGCTGAGACTTAAGTCCTTTTCTCCTCGATATGTTCTGAAGGTGGTGATGAGATGACTTTGTTAATGTGGCTGTTACAGATATAATAGTTATAATGATTTCTGACTTTTTCATCAGGTTATCTTAACCGCTTATTCTTTGAGGGTCGCCTTGGGGCTGGAGCCCATCAAAGCTGACATGGAGCGAGAAGTGAGGTAGGATCCTGGACAGGTATCGCAGATCTGACATACAAAGACTAACAACCATTCACATTCACTCCCAGTTAACCCAACCTGCATGTCTCTGGGTTGTAAGTGGAAACTGGAGTACCTGCAGATACAGGGAAACAGGATGTAACAGCTGCCACTTAACGTTCGTGCATTTTTCATTGATCACTTCCTGTTTTATTGTGTTCTTCCCTCCGTTCGTGGACTCCAGCTTCACTTCCTGCCATGCCGTCAGTTTCTCGCCACACCTTCACCTCATCACCAATCAGTCACAGTGTATGAATACACCTGCTCACACACCTCTTCTTCACCAGATCGTCTTGTGTTGCCTCTGTGATCTAAGCTCGCTTGTGTGCTTCCCACTGTTTCTTCTGAGTAGGTGACTTAGTGTCAAAGATTAGTGATTATGGTCATTCAGAAACGTCACCCTCTGATATTTTGACCCGACACCCAACTTGTCTAAAAACAACTCCTGTTTGTGTTGTGTTTCTATGTTTGATCAAATTCAAGTTTTCAATTATCAACATTGGCCTCAAAAATCCATTATATGGACATTAATTATGATCAATTACTCAAAACCAAGGTGAAAAAAAGACTATGATTCACTATATGAATTGGGATGTATCCTCTGAAAACCATGAATGGCTCAAGGCAATCTTTGTCAAGATATTGTGCACTGGACCAATGGGCTGATTTAAACAGTATGACCTGAAACAGAAGATAAAACTTCACTTTGTCATCATTTTTACGCAGGTTTCTGGACAAAACAAACAAGAGGAAGATTTCACCTCCACGAGAACGAGTTAATTCCTTGTCAGCGCCAGTCGGGGCTTTTGTACTGTGTGTGCATAAGGATGATAGATGTGCTTTTTCACAGTTGAGAGGCAGCTAATGGAGCGGGCAGACTTGTTAGACAAAAAGCACTTTAACAAGGACATGAGAGACACAAAGGACATGGGAGTGTTCCTGGATTAACTTATCCTTCACCGGATGACAGATCTAACATTCAGAGCGCAGGTAATAGTGTTCCATCATGATTTGCATCACTTGTCTCGCCCCACGTGTTGTGAGGAGGATTTTCAGTCCATCAAACTTTTCTTTGTTGTGGCCGACGTTGTGATGCATCTGTGAGGCGATAAATATATGACAGGAGGCACAGTGTAGGCGATGGCTGATTTCAATTTTCTGTCAAAATATTATTTTCTGACTTGTTATTCTGTCACTTTTATTGGACGTTCGACACATGAACAAGATACTTGGATCTTTTTTACATTGTCACCAAGAACATCTTTATTGTTAACCTAATTCAATGAAGGTAGATCCTTCCCACCACGTCCGACCACGAACCTTCTGGAAAAGAGCCGATAAAAGGTTGTATAACAGAAAGTAGTGTGTTCATATTAAAAGCCTGAAGAAAGATGCTGCTGTAGCTTCTCTGCATCAGGTGCTGTGTGAGTTACACCACTTTGCTTGACACTGGCTTCCTTCAGCTCTTCCTAAATACTTATGGGCTTAGCCACTCAGCTCCCTCAGAACAAGTTACGACTGCTAAATCCCATCAACAACCGGGATTGCTGTCAAAGCATCATTGAATTTGACAAACAGCCGGCGCACAAATACAGCTCAGGGAAAAAAATGTTGAATCATGACTTCTAAACACCCCACTGGCCAACTTCCTCAAAGCTCCCAGGACTTTCTCTGACCAGATTAAGCTTCCGAACTCCTTGACTCACACTTTCTTTTTCTCCGGGGACGGCAGCATCAGGACTCTCGCTGAGGTATTACTGTAGTTTCCCTCCTGCGTCAGTCATGACGTGCTCTGTTGTGATGAATCTGCCTGGTTTTGAGCAGCTCTCATCAGGTTTTCATCACTCACGCAGTTTCCTCTCCTCTCTGTCAGATGATGGAGTTCTTACCAGGTGAGTTTTACTGCAGTGGGCAGAAAACACAAGCCACTGTCCAATTTGTTTTACTTCTTGACAGTGTCGTCAAATGATTTATCGCCTCCTGTCGCAGGGACCTGATTGGGCCATTCCTGTTTAATGAGGCGATATTAGCATCAACAGTTATATGAGGACACCACTCTTCAGGTCACCCCCCTCCTGTCTACCTTACTTCATGTGATGGTTTTTGAGGGAGGAGGGTGTGTGTGTGTGTGTGTGTGTGTGTGTGTGTGTGTGTGTGTGTGTGTGTGTGTGTGTGTGTGTGTGTGTGTGTTTGTGTGGGCAAGCAAATAAGCCACCTCTTTAGACCCTGGAGCCTGATCAGTCGTGGATCTGACATATGGAGGACGGCTGAAATGTGTTCGATGTGATGCAGATGATGCTGAACGACAGCACAGATTGATATATTCTTAGTTAACGTGACTATACGGCAACACAGGTCACACAAAGGTGGAGATTAGAAACCGTTAAGGTTGTGATGTATGTATAAAATCATTTAAAAAACATGTCAAACAGTATAACGCTGGTCACACAGAGATGCATCAGTTTTAGGATTAAATTGAATATGCTACAAAACATCAGTTACATGAGACAATTATCTGCAGAACAAGTATTATCTTATTTTTAACACCTAAGAATGTTGTCCCTTTACTTTTACTAATGCAGCACCTGTAGTAGAGTATATATGTACAAGTACTTCTACTGTATCCTTGTTATGAAATCGCCTTCTGGTGAACTGGTTTGGGGGTTTGGACTTTGAATGTCACTCTGCGGCCACCGTAGTAGCACTCGGTGTTTGCTAGCTGTGCTAAGTTGCTAACCTCCGGGCTAGCTGCAGAAAATGGCTGAGTATTCACGCGTGAAATCAACCAAACTGGTTTTGAAAGGTCTCAGCAAAGGGTAAGTTCCTCTCTCGCGTAGCAGCACACGTCCCTGCAGCCTACATTACGTTGTTATGAGCTAACCGAGTGGATTCTCTACAACTTGCGCTAACTAGCTAATGTAGCAGAGGCGAGAACGAGGAGGCTTTGATCTTTACTTCTCTGTCTGTGATCAGTAGCTTAGATAAAAGACACAACTGTTAACAGCTAAACACGAACACGGTGCTAGTTCTGATGTTTTCACAGGCTGTCGAGCTCAGTCTGGTTTTCGAGGCGAGCTAACACATGAACACTATTTATGCTAACAGCTAACATCTCAACCATCCTTCAGTTTGGTGCAATCAAACAATGCTTTGTCCTTAAAATGTTGAATGGCACATTGTTATGTTATAATTATTTGTGTTATTAGTAGTGGTATAAGTGTCCATTTATATTTCTGAGGTAAAATATGATCACAGAGAAATAGACTATTATTATAAATACTAGAAGAATTAAGTATTTGTACTTCTTATATAAGCCTATTTTATACTTATTAGTATAAAGATAGTAAAAATGTATACATTTTATTTATTCATAAATATATAGGAACAACTTAATATCAAAACTTAAGTAACCTAGCTGTTTTATTTTGAGGCACTTCTGTCATTCTGCAAATAATTACATGCAATTGTTCAAGTAGTCGTTCTTTTCATATAAATGCATGAACTCAATGTAATTTGTTTTGTTGTGAGGATTTTATTTTTATGCATCACCCCAAAAAAATCAATTTACGCTGTAGCTCCACAACATGTATTAAAAGTCCTACAAGTCTTTTTTCTGGAGGCTCTGCAGCTCGTGTCATAAAACCTTGAAACTTGAATGATAACTCATTGATTGGGTTTCGATATTCAGAGCCTTGGAGTTGCATTTCAAGGAAAATATATTCACCTTTCCCAGAATCAGCAGCTCCCAGAGTCTGAATGTTTACTTTTGTTTTACAAGGTCAACCTGTGTAGTTAAAGAGTTAATAGCCACATCTTGAATTAGCATTTGACGTGATTGTAATTTTGTATTTTTTTCTTCACAGGAAAAAGAAGAAGCACAAGGATAAGAAAAGAAAAGCGACAGATGATGAACAAAAACCTGATGTAGTCGGTGTGTTTATCTACTTTATTTATAAACTGTAAGACACCTAGAGACGATATGACATCAACATTAAGCTGCATGTAAGTGGCTGAGATGTTAAGGATTGGACAGTTTAGCATAATTTCCTCCTCAGGACATGTAATTGTATGAATCTGAATTTGTTTTTATTTATACTGTCGCGGATAATTGGAGAAAATCATTTCCACATGTTATTAGTGTGCAAAAATCAGCCCATTCAGATCTTTTACGACCACATAATTACGATTTATTCAAATGTGTGCAATGGAAAAGTTTGCAATATTAACAGAGAAACAATTTCATAGTCATAAACTGTTAGTATTTATAGATGTGTGCCTGATACCAAACCTTTAGGGGCTATATTATAATATTTGCTCACGGCTTGTCACAAAAATGAGAAGAACCAGCTACAAGTAATCTGCTACCCTGAGGTAAACACATTTTTAGCTGAGGAAGCATCCAAATCAAGATTTTCATAAACTCTAATCCTGAACACAGCTCATGCCTCACATCGGCACAGTTTACTGCAAAAAAGAGAGAGAGAGTGGAGATTACCCCCTTTGTGTTTCTGTGACTTTAAAGCAAACAGTGATGCTGTGTGTTATTGCATATTCTGACCTGGGTGTTTCTGCTCACCAGATGGGTGGTGGTCCGTCACCAACTTCGGAGAAATTACGGGATCGGTTGCCCTCGAAATGCAGAAGAACGCGTACATCCATGCCATGGATACCGGACTTTTCACAGTCGGTGCACCACACAAAGGTGAGCAGGTCATTTCGCAGAAGAGTCGTCTCCTTCACACGGGCCTCGTAGCTTTTATCAGCACTGTAGACATTGTATATATTGTTGAGGATACCTGACATAACATACGGTGTAATCACAGAATGAAAGAGATATTTCTGTTTCCCACGAATGTTTAATGCTTTAATAACAACATCAACTACTGTAAGAGTTATTATTCGTCTCACTGATACATAATATTATACAAACGCCATTCTCCTTTATTAGTAATTCTATTTCTACACAAATTCCTTGAGTTCAGTGTAATGTCTCAGACATCACTACCTGGGTAGAAACTTGTAGTGGAATTGTATTGTGATGATAGAATCATGTTGTGTTACCATTAAAGAAAAAAAGATGTTGTCCAGGTAATGACTCAAAACAAATTCTAATTAAAAACCAACAATCACTCTTTGGGGTCTTAGTTTATTAAGGGAGATAAAATAAAACAAGATGATTTTAATTCATCGCCCCCGGGCTGTGGAGAATTTTTCAATATTTCCTGACATGTTATAGACAAAGCAATTAATGGAGAAAGTAATTACCATCCGTTGAGCATCCGTCTTTCTAAAGCCAAAGCATGTCCGTGCGAGTAAAGATGATCATCTAACATTAAATCTAACAATGTACATTGTGAGGCAAGTGGTGCAGTTCTACTAGGTTATAGCATAGGTGTGTTTTTAATTGTTTTTTGCAAAGTGAATGACATATTGTATAATGTTTATAATTAAAACAGTTAGGCCAATATTGTAAACAACACATACTGCACACCCTGAACAGGAAAGCCAGACAGAAAAGCAGGGGTTGAATTGAGGGGAAGGGCAGAGCTAACTACGTGTCTTCACCCACTTCTGAGGGAGCGTTGCTGCGTTCACGTTGCACCAGTCTGCCCGGGAAGGAGAGAAGCTATTCACGATTAATTCGGCCCACGTTTTGCGAGAACCAGTGAAAACGGCTTGGAGATTGAAGCATCCCAACTCCCTTAGTGGGCCCTCGTCATCTGTATGCACATAAGCTTGTTTCTAGGAGATGAAAGAGAGCGCGAGCAGTATAGAAAGAGAGATTATCGATTTTCCGCACCAGCAGCACAGTGTGTATGATGCAGCCTTTTGGAAAGCTGCAAAAAATGTTGTCATTCACCTGCAGGTCAAAGGAAACATGCTGATGGTCTCTCAGCCAAACCTGAGGGTCATACTCTGATATAAACAACAGATCATAAGCCTTTTGAAAAAGCAGCTTATATCGTATTTTACTCATTGTAATGCTTCTTGCGTTGACGTCTAGTCGACTCTGCTCCTCCTCGACCAGATGCCCGTATCACGCTCTGATGCATCGTAAAAAGACAGGAAGTGACCTGATCGCAGGCGGGTCACAGTTCGATGAAATCACAGGGCGCCCAGGAGACCTCGGTGTTTAAAACAAAGCATTTAAATGCAACACAGCAGTTCCTTCCATATCATGCACTGGTCAGAGGGTTTGAATGTACAGTATGTAAGGCAAATATGGGATTTGCCTGAAGGATAATCTTGATCTCAAAAGAAATTATACACATTTTCAGTGTATGATTCTTGCACAGTGAATAATTCAACACTGCATTATCTTCTTTGTGTGGCGTTTCCGTCACAACTGACAAATCACGGTCAGAGAATATTTTATTTGACTTGATTTGGCTCAGTACATTTTTTGTCTTCTTAACAACATCTGTTTTCATAGCAATGTGAAAAGTAACACTGACAAAGACTTAAAAGGTCAAACTTGTTCTATGTATTTCAGATGATGAAGGACCAGACCCTCCAGAGCAGTTCACTGCCATCAAGTTCTCCGATTCACGGTGAATACACACCAACTGCTCCTCGGGTTTGCATCTAACAGATAATCCTCCACCCACAGAATTTTGTTTGTGTTGTCTGGATGTAGAACAGTAATTTATGCTTCCACGAGCAGCATCTCCTTGCAGAGGTTCTGTCTGTTAGAGATCTATTTCTCATGTGGCGGTTTCACCTTTCCTGTCGTAAAGAAAAACATTCTGCAGGAAAAGCTAATGATGTCGGGAACATTAGATTGTGATTGAAAAATTGTGATCTTTTTTGTTGTTGTTGTTGTTGTTGTTGCAGAATAGCCTTGAAGTCTGGATATGGCAAATACCTGGGAATAAACTCTGAGGGTTTGGTGGTGGGCCGCTCGGATGCCATCGGCGCCAGGGAACAATGGGAACCAGTCTTCCAGGATGTGAGTGAATCTTTAAATGTTAAATTTCGGCCGTTCTGATCTAATGAGGCCATCAGTTAAAGTAACGCTATGTAACATGGATTGAGCAACAGCGCCCTCTGTCAACACATGTGGGGATTAATCTGTTGGGCTCCGTGTCCGAGAGGTTAAGTGGATTTCATGGAGAGGAAAAAACAGTTTGTGTGTTTGTGACTGTGGCTCTGACTGTGTCGTCCCACTCACTGAACTGAAACACAACTGTGCTGTGGATATTACCCATGATCCCCAGCTTTCTGAACCAGAAGAGCTGCCACTGTTTTAAGGAATTTGATTTTACTCTCGGACTCACAGTGAATTTTATTTTATTATATAACCAAGATTGTGATTTAATGATAATTAACATATAAACACAAAGGCTGTGCAACATACAGGACAGAGTCTATATATAGGTCACATGTTACAGATGGATATTAATCAAGTTGTTTGATGGCGGATTCATTGTTTTAGTAATTCACCAAAGAAAAATGTCCAAATATCACTTGTTTCAGCTCAAATGTGACTATTCAATGCTTTTGTTTATCACATATGATATAAAACTAAATTTGTTGGATAAAGCGACGTTTTTATAAAAGTTATCTTGGGTTTTGGGAAAGTAAACGTATACCAAGGCCGGCAACTGATATGATAATTATCCATAAATACTTTACTTAATTGTATTTGTGTTTTTAAAAATGTTTAATTTGTGTGAAGGCCCATGTGACCAGTGATTGATGTTTGAAATCTGAATAAATACAAAATGTTTTATATTTGTGATATATCATGTAAGTGCTCCCCTGCCTTTCACAGCTCGCCTCATGGTGGACCTGAGTTCAGCCTGCGAGACACTTTGCTGCAGCCATGAGCAGCTACCTCCATTATGCAGAATGCCTCTGCCTTAACACTGTAGCACGTTGCTCCCCTTGTTGCTTTGTTGAACCTATAAACAACCTGCCTGGCACAACCCTGAGCCTCTTTTACATCAAATATCAGGCAACATTTCACGCCTGTCACAACAACCAATCCCACTGCAATTCTATCTCATCTACTGCCTCCTCCTCTGTTTTCTCTCTGTTCTGCCTCAGGGCAAAATGGCTCTCATGGCAGCAAATAGCTGTTTCATCTCCTACAGTGACATCGGGGACATTGTTGCCAAGAACAAGACGGCGGGGGACGGCGAGATGTTGAAGGTGATGTGTAAATCGTGTTCGTCCGCTAGGTCGCATGTTAATCCGAAGAGGAAGAGGGGACATGTTTGCGACCCCTCACTTCAGGGGACTCCAGGTATTGAAATTGAATCTGTTTTTTTAATCGTCCTCCTCTCTCCAGATCCGATCAAGTGCGGACCGAGACGTCAAGCGTAAAGATGACATTGCAGACGAGGACCAGGGCAATGTGAAGTCGTGTGAGATCAATTATGTGTGAGTAACATCGCGCTGACTCGTTACACAGGCAGCCCAGTCACAAACACATGAGAGAAACCCATAAATGCTAAATTACTTTATTCTAATCAAAAACATGTTATTTCCGTCATCATCCACACATTGTGTCAGACAGACGCACCCCAGACAGACGCACCTCAGCGACTTCCTCTTCAATCCTGCGTGTTAAAGATGCAATTGATGGAGTGTTGTTTGAGTGGAACGAGGAAGCAAACAATACCACAATTTAGCTTCTGATGCTGTTAGTGCTTTTATATACGACCCGTCTGTAGCCGATCCAGTTCCAGGCAATAAATCTGAAGCTGTTGTTTTGTTTTTTTGCTCTGCATGCTTTGGCTTGCTCTCCCACTCTATTATTTGTTTGAGATGAATGCTGGGGAAATGGACTCGTCATGTTGACATGTTGATAATGGCTGCCCTTGAGCCTGTGTCTTGATGTAGTGTTTAGCGTCTGAAATGCCTTTCAGGATGGAGTGCAGCCGGGGAATCATAAAACACAGACAGGCAAACTAAATATCCAAGAAGTTTCTGACAAGGTGCCTCGGTTGTTTTATAGCAAGATATTTAATAAAGTTACATTTTGAAGCTGTTCAAGGCGTATTTAAAAGAAACAGCATTCATGGAGGAATAAGTCTTTACAGCCTGTGACAGTGCAGTGTTACCTTGAGACTTGAGTGTTTCTGTGGATATCAGTTGTGTATGTGTTGTTTTGTCGCAGCTAGGAGGCTTAGCCACTGTCAACATTTAATACTCTGTGGTTTTTAACCTTTTTCCTTTTGTACGACCACTGGTATTTGTCTTATTAATGTTGCCGTGTGAATTACAGGAAGAAGTTTCAGAGTTTTCAAGATCGGCGGCTCAGGGTCAACGAGGGCGACGCCGTCACGTTAAAGAAAGCCAGAACGGACGGGAAGTTCCATGAGTCTCTGCTCGACAGGTGTGAAAACAAGATCATCGTATATTTATTGTAAAATATCTGCTGTCATTCTGCTTTATGATAATTCTCCTTTTTAAGGTAGACATTCAAGATCAATTTATGTCTGTTCCAAGATCCAAATTCTAAACCTTAAATAAAGTATAAAAGTATAGAAGTGCACTTTTCACTATGTTCTTGATGTGCAGTGTCAAAAGAAGCAATAAAAACTAAATTATCTTTTTTTTACTTTATGATACAATAAGGTCAAAGAGTCATAATTTGGGGAATGATGATGAAATAATTGTTTGCCTACTTTGAGTTGAACCTGGTCTTTCTTTTCATCACAGGAGAAGCAAGATGAAAGCAGACAGGTACTGCAAGTGAAGATTCATCTCTGCTGCCATGTCTTTGTAAATGTCACCTTTTCATTATTGTGGTCTTTTAATGTAAGATTAGATGTTATTTTTTAATAATAATAAACATTACAAGGTCAAATCTGTTTTGTCTGGGCAATTATTCTACTCTGCAGCAAGTTGGATTCACCAGTGTGGTGACATTTCTACACGTCAGCTGATCCACATTGTAAATAATCATCTATCGTTTGACTTTGCTATGAATCAACTGGATGTCTGTTGCTTTTTTTATTTGTTTGTTTGAATGAGGATTAGAAAAACACAATTTTAAAAAAAGGCTCATAAGTCCTGCACGTCAACTCTTAAGCAAAAGTACGACACAATACATCAAAAGTAAAAGTGCTAGTTATACAGAAAACATCTATCTTGAAATACATACATGTAATATATTACTGGGCTGTTATGAGTGATGCATCATTGTGTAAACAACTACTTCTGTTGTTGGTTGAGACAGCAAATGTGAGATGCTCTGCAAAACCATCAATCTCATGAACACATTTAGTGTTTAATTTCAAATCAATGTGATTGAAAAGCTGCTTGGAAGAGGAGAAGTAGATGAAAAATAAATGAAAATCTCACTGAAGTGCAGTGTTTGTTACTTTACAACCAAAGGTTTTGCCCCATTTTGTAAAAACTTGTTTGGTCTTTTTTGAAGACGACACAGAAAGACACTAATGTTTGTATGATTAACCTTATGATATAAATAAATTCCATATATTAATAAATGTAAAGTCACTAGTAGCAAATTGTGCTTTGCTGCAATTATCTGATTCTAATCATCATTTTACAAAACTAAAATCTATCAAAACTACTTTTTTTAATTAGCATTATAATGCATTCTCTATTTTATATTTGACATTGTATTATTTTCTGCATTTGTTTTGCCATATTTACTTTCTTTATTGTAAACAATGACTACAAGTACACACATCTAAGGCTTATGTCATCATTTCAAAGCTTTTACTGGTGTCGATAAAGTATTAGGAACAAAATAACCCAATAAAAGTAGCACAATAAAATAAATAATTTTAAAGAATAGAGAAGTCCAGTAAAATAAAGTAGTCTTATTGTAGAGGGATGTTTTTCTGTGTATTTGTACCTTGATGTTATTGTTTCTGTTCCTGTCTCTGTTGTGAGTAATAAAGAATTAAAAAAAAAAGTGGTCATGTAAGTTTACTTCCGTGTGGAATGGACGAATATGCGTCGAGGGGTGTTCGTTATCACCGTGTTAATTATATTCATCGAGTTTTTCACTTTTATGGAAAAAACACACAACAGTATTGTTTAGTTTTTACCGTTAATCGTTAATTATTTCGACTTGTTGCTTTACATTGGTTCAGACGGTGTTGTATTCCTCCTCGGTGACTTCCGCTTCCCCCTGTGTCACGGTTATTTCCGCTCGCAGTCACGTGATATACTCCGCGCAGTGAGCGGGGCACAAACAGTGTTTGGTCGAAACCTCGCGAAACATGTCTCCGAGTGTTTTTCTACTTTCTGTGACTTTCCTCTCAGCCGCTGCGGCTCAGTTTGTTCCTCCGGTGAGTTTCTGTTCACTCGTTTCAACTCGTCAACAGGCGGAAACAGACAAACTGTGTCGAGTCGATGCTTTTAGCCTGAAGTTGTTGTTTTATCTCCACAGTTCACTGAGGACTGTCGCTCTGACATGTATCCGCCCAACGGACCCACGTAAGTAGCGTAACACTCCTGACGCTACTGTGAAGACAACAACGTTCGTGTCGTTAACAGATCGAGAATCTCGGGTTTCTGTACGTAACTCGTGTTTGATAACACCTGAGCGCTGCTGCCTCCACGTACCCCTCGTTGGTCTCCAAGTTCAAATTCCGCAGCTTGTACCTGATGGTTTTTTGGTTAAATTCCGCACCTTGTACCTGATGGGTTTTGGTTAAATTCCGCACCTTGTACCTGATGGTTTTTGGTTAAATTCCGCACCTTGTACCTGATGGTTTTTGGTTAAATTCCGCAGCTTGTACCTGATGGTTTTTGGTTAAATTCCGCACCTTGTACCTGATGGTTTTTGGTTAAATTCCGCACCTTGTACCTGATGGTTTTTGGTTAAATTCCGCACCTTGTACCTGATGGTTTGTGGGTCAAATTCTGCTGCTTGTAAAAAATAATGTTTGTTTACTAGTGGTGGAAAACTGCCATAAAACAAACAAAATATTGAGTCGTTTTTTTGTTCTACTTCATACTTCTATGTTTGAGCTACTTTTATTGATGATGTACAATTAATCAATCCCGTTGAATGAGTGATGCTGCGATCAGATGTTTTCTTTGACGTTGTTATGCTGGAGTCATTTTACGTCCGTTTCCTTCTCATCAGGTTCAGGGGACCGGTCAGCTGGTACACAGTGGACCTCGACTTGGCCCCCAGCAAGAGGTGGAACGCTCTGATCGCCGACAAGAAAGATGATGTCGGTGAACTGCAGAGTACTTGACAGTAATTGACCCGAAAGTCTCTCCGAGTTTCACCTTTTTATTCTCGTGGTGTTTTTCTGTTTTTAAGCTGGTGACCATGATGCAGGCCGTCAGAGACATGGCTAATGCTTTCGTGCCCAGTGGAAGACTGATCGAGCTGGTCGACGTCACACTGGTGAGTCTCGCTTCTCCTGGGAACTGGTGGCCTGTCTGTATTGTCACAGAAGCTCTTATGACTGAAGCGTTTTCTCAATTTTCCGCAGCCTTTGCTGGCGAACACTCTCCCGAAACCGTTCAGTGAGGAAATTAAAGGAATTGCAGCTGTTTCGGGGATTCCTCTCGGTGAGAATGCAGATGTTGAAATGTTTTTGAACTCTTTGTAAAGTCTTAAACTTAACTTAGTCTCCCTGTTTTGTTCATTGAATTGTCTTCTTCTCTTCATCTTTATCATGTAGGGGAGGTCGTCTTGTTCAACATCTTTTACGAGGTGTTCACCGTGTGCACATCAGTCGTCGCCGAAGATGATAAAGGTGATTCATCGTCCGAGACATGTTGAATAATGAACTTTAAAGAGATGCTACATCAGCGCTGAAAGGTTTTTGTCTCTGTGCTTTCTCAGGTAACCTCATTCATGGCAGAAATCTGGATTTTGGATTATTTATGGGGTGAGAATTTCAGTTTTTAAGCTTGATCGTCCTCAGGATGAATTAAAACAAGACATCTCATGACATGAATGTCTCCCTCCTCACAGCTGGGATTTGAAAAACAAGTCGTGGATCATTAGCGACAAGCTGAAGCCTCTGGTGGTGAACCTCGATTTCAAGAGAAACAACAAGACCGTCTTCAAATCCACGAACTTCGCTGGATACGTCGGCATGTTGACCGGCATCAAGCCTGTGAGATCTTTACTCCTAAACATTATCTAACATCACATGATGGAGTTTGCAGATGTAAGAAACTTAATGACTTCCTCAATTTCCTCTTAGCAAACATTCACTCTGACGATGAATGAACGCTTCAGCCTTGATGGAGGATACATCGGTGAGTAAAACCCGCTCAGCTCCGCAGTTTGCACTGATTCATGATTAATGACGACTCTCATCAATGCAGGAATCCTGGAGTGGGTCCTGGGCCAGAGAGACGGGATGTGGATGAGTTTTCTCACTCGCTCTGTGCTCGAAAACGCAAACAGGTATTATTTTCTCATACTTTTACCTGAAAAATCAAACACAAAATTAAAAAGGACACACAAGCAATGGTCACGTATCTAATTTAATAAAACCCAGTAGCAGACGTCATTTCGATGAGTTTAGTTCTAAATGTTTTGTCTCTCCACGTCCCCCCCAATTAAATGTCTCTTCTGTCCTCTCAGCTATGAGGAGGCCAAAACCCGCCTGGCTACGACAAAGCTGCTCGCTCCTGCCTACTTCATCCTCGGTGGAAACCAGACGGGACAGGGCTGCATCATCACCCGCTCCAGAGAGCTCAATATCGACTTGTTGGAGTAAGAACTGGAGCATTTAATCCCAACAACACACAGTATTTGTGATCTTGGATCTAGAGTCGAGATTCCAAAGGCCTCTTCTGTTAAATTCTGTGTAAAATCACTTTATATCGTAAAAGTCAGTCCTGGGCATAATACAATCTAATGTAATCTACTGAAATGCAGCAGCAGAAGAGGTGGATCACAGGTCACCATGACTCAACATTCCTTGTGTTTGTCTTGTGAAACATTAAACTGCTTCCTCGACCAGGAACTGATGACGGATCTGGTTTCAGATCAGCTGATTTGATCCTATTTCACAAACCTGTTCATGTGGAGCAGCTGCATGTCACATGTCACACGTCAATGTTTTTTCATCTGATTCCCTCAGGCTCGACCTGAAGCAGGACCGGTGGTACGTCCTGGAGACAAACTACGACCACTGGGAGGAGCCTCTGTTCCTGGACGATCGCAGGACCCCCGCCATGAAGTGCATGAACCAGATCACACAGAAGGTGAATATCCTGACGACACCTACTTCCTGTCCAGAGCTGGACCAACGTCTGTCTCTGATTAGAGGACCTGATGCAATCATGTCTTTGTTTATCTCTTGGTTTAGAACATCTCTTCAAAGACCATCTACGACGTTCTCTCCACCAAACCTGTGTTAAATAAGGTGAGTGTCCTTTTCATCTACACTTCACAGCTATTTAAATGATTTCAGAATAAATACAATTTTTGCTTCTCCTTTCCCCCGTGTGTCTTTTCCAGTTGACCACTTACACGACACTGATGCAAGTGTCTAAAGGGAGCCTGGAGTCGTACATCCGCGACTGCCCCAACCCCTGCATGCCGTGGTGATGCTCTGATCTGAACTCTGATCGGTTTGTAAACGCTGAGCCGTCGACAGAAGCACTGATTGAGACGAGCTCAGCTGATCTGGAGACAATCTGGACACAGATTGTCTCTTGGAGCACACAAACCAATCTCCCGGACCAAAGTTTGTTTGTCTCGCTGATGTCACTTTGATGTTTGTCTTCCCTGTTTCAGACAATTCAGGAATAACTGACGAAAATACAAAATCTCGCTTTTTCTGTTCATGAGGGAAACTGGTACAAAAGTGAATTCAGTTTGTAAATGTCTTCTTTCTATTTTTACTGTGATCCTACATTGTTGCACACGTGTATTATTAAATTAAGTTAAATCATTTTAATGCTTTATATGGTAATTGTCTCTAATGCTGCCCATGCTCGCCATCTTTTAGTGCCTGATCACTCTGAGTGTTAGAAGGTCTTAACTCGGGTTGTTTCCTTCTCTCGTGGTTGTTAAAGATACAGTCCTGTCACGTGACTACTGATGACCGAACACTGATAAATGTACCTCATTGCTTAACATGCTTTTTTAAAAGATTGTTATTAAAAGAATTCACACAATTACAGTTGGTGATTTTTTTTTTTACCTACATGAATGTGTTTGCTTATTGTTGGTGTTGGGAGATTTCTCAGTTCTTGTATAGTCGTATTAATCATGGCTGACATTAACTTAAAACCGTAGACTGTATAACGATGGACTGCTCCACTAAAGTGAAGCCAAAACCTGATCTTTGAACCTTGTCTCCTCCATGTTAGTGGAAGGGACACAAACCAAACTAAAGTCTCAGGTCAGATACAATTTTTTTCAAAGCTGTTTTTTATCATTTTAAATGGATCTGATCACATTTATTTTTCCGGATATGATTATAGTTATTTGATGCTGTAACAGCTGAGGCTGACTCTGGTCGAGCGGGTGTATCGGAGGGGCCTCGCTGCTGCGCCTCCATCCCCTGATCGCTGCTGAGCAGACTGTGGCTCCAAATGTACAAGATGGCAGCGTTTGTGTCCAGGATATTTGGGCTTCTTCTCTGGATAGTGAGAGGAAGTGGAGATGCGTCGGCCATCTTTATTTACAGACTGTTGCAAACCAACCGGTCCTGCTGAGCTAAAACACCGATTTGATTTAAATACTTTTCAAAACTAGATTTAAACCCAGAGTCTCACAAAGAGTTTAAATGATTTAATATCGTACATACAGTGGACCTGCCTTGTTAATGTAACCCTTATGACCGGAACATTTTGAGAACAGCAGATATGTACGAATGACCCACAGGGGAGTAGCTCCACTTCTAAAGAAGACGCGATGTTGAATCAGCATTAGAAAGAGTCACACCATCGTTTGATGGTTCCAGTATTTTATTAATTAAAACTCATGACAGTAGTCAACGAATTAATTACAGGGAAAAATAATCACTGGAGACTAAACATTGACAGAACAAAACAGGGATAAAAGTAAAGTCTGAGCTCGTTAGGGAACAAGTTGAAACGAGGCCGGCTGCATCTGAACTCCCATCACACCCTAATCTCTTTAGAACTAGAAATCAAGTGCAGAAACGACAACCGTACAAGAGTAAGGCGACACAAATAAAACATTTAAAAAAACTAAACTGAAATCGCAACTCATGTCAAACTGATCCCAGAACCCGAGGAGGAGACTTCAGATCAAACGGAGACTTAACCATCAGAAATCAGCAGCTTGGAAACAAACCTAGTATGAATAAAACGAGCTAAGTGTTGACGACGTTTAGTTTTATTTAGTGTGTGTGTGTGTGTGAGTGTGTGAGCGTGAGTCAGCTAACTTGTGACCAGTATTTAGAGCTGTTTCTCTTTTTTTTTAAACTAGCAGAATAAAGAATCAACAATCATAAAACCGGAACAGATTAATGGTGAAATCATAGTGTTGCTAAAAACAGTAGACTTTGAGACGTCGCCTTTGTGTTTCCTCACGCACTCTCGGCATCGACAGTGTCTGAAAAAGAGACGAAAAGGAGAACACAACATTTACTCAAGGAGCGGCAGGAACACCGTGTCAGCTCAGGCCCGTGTGGATGTAACCATGGCACCGAGATACGGTGGCTTGGCTTTTGTAAAAAGTGTTTAGCAACAGCACAAACACACTGTAATCCTGACCGACAGGGACTGTAAGCCATACCTGGTTTCTTCAGCGCCTGAGCGTTCCCCACCAGCACCGTCAGCGATTCCGTGTTCCTGCTGAGGATCTCCACAGACAGGTTGTTGTTCTGCTGCTCCTCCACGATCCTCTTCTGAAGCTCCTCCTAACATCACAGAAAACACACACAACATCCACTGGATTAAAGAAATGGCTTTTTCACAGGGCTGTTAAAAAAGATGCACATTAATCCACCACCAAGGAGGTTTTACTTTCACCCCCGTCTGCTGGTTTGTCAGCAGAAATACACAAAAACGACAGAATTGAAATGAAAGGACGGGACGTGAGCCAAGAAAGAATCCATTCAAGAATTGTTCTTTTGTCTCTTTAACATTGTGAGATTGTTTATTGACATTTTCATGGACCTTGATGAAATCTAGAAAATACCTCACTGGGGTTATCCGACAGAAACCAGTGCAGTTTCAGTTCTTTTTCCAGAATCATGTGGTCAGTCACCGTGACCTTTGACCACTCAAATCTAATCCAGTAATCTTTGAGTCCGAGTGACAACTGTTTGAAATTTGAAGACATCAACTAAAGGCAGATTAGAGATATCGTACTCAAGAGGCCAGACACATGATTGGTGAGGTCACCGTGACCTTTGACCGTCCAAATTGAATCAGTTCAGTTTTGTCTAAGTGAACTTTGAAAGGATTCTCTCGAGACCTTCAAGAATTGTGAAATCAATTGATTCAATTAAAATCATATGAGGCATAATTAGATAACTGATGTCTATGAGAATGTGCAATGTGGTGCGATTTAAGGACACTGTTGAGCCTGATGCAGAGGTGTGTGTGTGTGTGTGTGTGTGTGTGTGTGTGTGTGTGTGTGTGTGTGTGTGTGTGTGTGTGTGTGTGTGTGTGTGTGTGTGTGTGTGTGGCCGTTACACACCTCACACATCACTGATAGCTGCAGTGGTAAATCGTCCAGCTTGACAAAATCTTCCTCATCTGACTTCTGACTTGTGTTTCCTGACCCCACCTCCTGCATCGATAATAAAGAAATTAGTACAGAACAAGAAGAAGAAAAGAAGAGACTTTACTTTCAAACTATTTCAGTAACGATAGGACGACCACAAATTGAAAATGGACTTACGTCTACATTGACCATGACGGGTGAGTCAGAGTCAGGGCTGCTCGTAGTGGACGACTTCTTGGGGACATCATCACAGACTGTGGTGTTTTCTTCAGAAGCTGCAGCTGCCTCCTCCTCTTCCTCCTCAGGACTCTGGCACTGCGCTGTGCTACATTCATCCACTGTGCAATTCATATTCTCAACTGTTTCATTAACTTCTGCAAGACAAAAGATTTGGGATAAAAGGTATTCGGGGTAAACAACTGGTGTGAAAATACAAGATTGACCTAGTTTCAAAGTTTACAAGTTGGAGATTTCACTCTCAAAACATCCAGAGGGCCTCACCGTCATCGTTCTCTGAAGTCCACTGTCCAGGTTTCGTCTCCCGGGTGTTACCGGCCTTTGTCCCCTAGAACACGACACAGTTACACAGATCAGACTGAGACGACAGACACTTTTTCCAATGTGCTTGTTTATGGATAATCCAATGAACGGTGGCTCTCACCTCCTGCTCCACTTGTCCGTCAGCAGAAGCCTGCAGCGAGGTTTGGACATCAACAGGTCCGGCCTCGAACTCCTCCATTTCCTCCTCCTCGTTCTCATCCTCGCCGCTGCCGTAGTTCGTCAGAGCCTGAGTCTCTGCTTTGGAAAGACCTGCAAAAAAACAAAACGATATTCAAAGTTTTATTTTGAAGAGAAAAGGTAGGAAAGGGAAATCCAGTAAAACTCTGTTTCCTGTGACATAAAGTAAACGTCTCTCACTGATTGACAGAGGGATTCCCTGTCCCGCTCCTTCATCTTCCTCTTCGGCCTCCGAGGCTTCACTGCTCCTGTTGTTGTTCTTCATCTCCGTCTGCAGGTAAAAGTCCTGTCGTGTAGAATCACTTTCCTGCTCGGCTTCATCCTGGTCCTGGAAGAAAAAGAAAAAAGAGAGATATTTCCACCACAGTTCACTGACGCATCAATTGTTACTGATAATGTCATTATCAGAATTAAAGAGACTCACCTTGTCTTCATCTGAGTAGACAGGAGAAACTGATTTATCACCACCAGCTGCTGTGTTTTCCTAATTCAGGAAATAATTTAACAACAAGAGTCCAATTAGTTTCATTCTAAATTAGATTGGCGTAAATTTTCTCATCGCATTTTTATCGTGTTATTCAAGTGCAGAGAGGAAACTGACAAAACAAACAACTGACCTTGAGACGGTGCTTCTCTTTACTCGGCTGCTCCGTCCTCTTCTTATTTTTCAGTTTGGTTGCCGAGGCGACGACGCTGCCGTTGTCCAGATCCTGCATGAGCCTGAAGAAAGCCAGTTCGTTGAAGAGGATCTCGGAGATCTCCACCAGAAGGTCCTCTCCGCAGTCCTTCAGAGTGCGGCCCACAAACTTACTGAGAGAGTCCTGGTGCCCGGAAACAAAATACAAGAACTGTCAGAAGGACGTCCTTCACACGCACGTCACAGGGGTTTGAGGAATGTGACGGCGGTTGTACCTGCAGGATTCCTCCCAGCTGTCTGTGGAAAAAGCAAACAAACTCCTTGCTTTCGTCGTTTTGCTGCGTGAGAGCGAGGACCATGCGCCGCACAGACGTCAACAGCTGCAGGGAACACACCTCGTCCATGTTCTCCTGGTTAAAGAAAACACAAAACAATATAAGAACTGTTCACGTTCGCAGTATAAGGAAATTACTGATGTAAGATGATATTTTAATATCCATGTAGCATTTAATCTGAGCCTTGAAGCAACACTGTGCAACTTTTCTACCATAAGATAGCAGCTTCAAGATGAGTTTGATGACTGACTAACAGGGAATAGTGAGAATGTTTCCACTTTCCTTCCCACGCCTCATCCTGAACGTTCTTGCTCTATGTGACTTTGGTGAGTGGGTACGATGGTGAATTGTGTTTATCTCCAATATTCAGTCAGGAAACTTTTAAAATACGAGTAATTATAAACAAAGTTTGTTACAGCAGCAGGTCGTCTGTAAAGGAGTAAACGTTACATAGTGTTGCTTTAAAACATTTAACTGAACTAGAATAACAAGCCCATACTTTGTATTTTATAAGTTAAGTATAAGAGATTCAGAGTTCCTCCCGCAGCTGCCTGTGTTGGTGACTCTACCTTAAGGAAGGGAATGACTTCTGTCATGATGGCTTTAATCTGACGATCCAACTGCTGCGTGTCGATCTGGGGACAGCGCATGTCGCCAGCTGCTGCTCCTGCTCACACACAAAATGTCACCGTTAATATGAATTTTAAAGAAATCTGCTACATTTCTTTGCACGTGTTGCAGTCGGGATCGGGTACCTTCCACGGGTCGAGCAGGGTTAGCAGAAGGATGTTCAGCGTGGGAGACTTCAGAGCCACCTGCACCTGCAGCGCCGGGGTTAAATTCAGCTTTTAGCTTCATGCGCTCATACTCCCTAATCCTGGCCAGAGCTTTGTCTAAATGAATCACCGTGTTGCCTATCGGAGCAGCATAGAGAGGAAGGAGAGCAGGGAGAAACAGAAATGGGATATGAATATTTCAAAAATCAATGCAGCAAGAGGAGAGAGAAGACAGTGATGGATATTAATCCACCTGCAGAACAACCAGGCTGACACTAGAGGATCAAACACAGTATCCCAGGCCTTCGCTTATTAATCCGATACTGATATTCCGCAAATTTGAGAGTCTGCCATTCAGTCCTCTTCTGAAAGGTTATATTCTTAAATTTGGCAGAGCAGAGTTGATCCTGTGTGTAAAAACTGATTGTTCACCCAGAGAAGCTCTGCTGGAAAAACTGGGAAGGGGGAACCTCAGTCAAAAGGCAATAGGCAAAGCAAATCAGCTCAACACGGAGATGTGGAAAGTGACAGATTCCTCAGCTTTGAACCCTCACGTTCCAAATTTTTTGAAGCTTTACACATGCAGAACCATACCCAGGTCGTCACTGGCGAATGGTTCCAGGTTGGAGGAGGTTGACATGGTGCTGTCGTTGTCCACGGACTCTCCATCATCCCGCTTCTTCATCCTGTTCTGTGTGTTCACATTCTTCTCCACCACCTCCTGCAAAAGACAAGCATTCTGTCCTGAGGTGTCCAACGCATCCATCTTACATTTGATTGTTTTTCAATATAAGACAATGGATGATTCACAGGTCCACTTAATAATCAGCACCCTAAGAATTCACAGTGTGTATGATAAACTACAGCCATGGCTTTTCCTGCTGTTCTGTAACATGGAGAATGAGACATTTCATCCGTGACTCCTGAACAAAGGCATTATTTAGACAAAAGGCCTGGCTTCCAATTAGCAGAACTCTGGGGACCTTGGCCCAGAACAAAGGATTCATGTCTGATCTGGGAAACAGAGACATGGAGAGATGAGGGTCATTTTCTCTACAGACAGGCGTCTGAAGCTTGGCTGTCAAGTTGAATTCAAAGACAATGAAAATGGGGTGAGGGAAAATTAAAATCAGAGAATTGAGAGAGAGAGAGACGTGGACGGACGACATGAGACGGGGCAGAGACAGATGAAAGGGGACAGGTCTGAGAGAGAGACTGATCAAAGATGTAAATGGATAGAAAGTAGAAAAAACAAGTTAGTGTAACAATAGACTGCAGAACAGGTTTAAACAGAAAATAAGAGAAAAGAGGAAACATGATGGAGGAAAGCGTGGGCGTCTCATGCTGGGAGGCGATGATGCGTCTCTTACTGCATCGCTGGTAGCCAGACTCTCACTGGGCGTCAGCTCGGAGTGGGAGCCTGCGGCCCACACCACAGGGCCGAGGGGGGGCAGCCGGTCTTCAGCTGCACTCTTCTCTGCCAGGTGCCGAGTCACTATATCCTGAGACAGACACAGACAGACGCTTGTAACCATGGACTGAAGTTAGCAATGAAAGAGCCGAGGCCAGGGTCAGATCACATGTGATTCTAATATCAAAGTCAGATTATATCACACAAGCAAAGACACAGTTTGGATTAAATCAAATATTAAAAATAAAAGATAATCTTATCCAAACCACCTCTCCCTCAATTTCAAACCAGCATCTCACATGAATAATTATCTTAAAGGGCAAATCAAGGGATAAATCAGCTGGGATATTAGATTATATTATTATATTAGATAACTAGAACCCAGTGTTAACAATATATTCAGATTAGATTCAAACAACACAGAGGAGCAGTAGGCAGATGCATGTGTCTCTGCTCACTTGGAGGGAGTAGAGCGCCCTCTGCCGTAAGTAGTCGGTGTTGAGCAGCTGCAGCTCATGAAAGAGCTCGATGAGGAAGTGGGGCCGGGACTCATTCTGGGAAATCAAGGTCGCCACCTCAGAGTAGATGGTTTCCCTCAGAGCCTCGAACAGAGAGAAGTCGCTGCTTGCATCTAGGTTCAAGAGGAATTAACGGTCATTTACAGAATCTCCCCCATGGGTGAAAACAGTCCTCGCACTTAGAAGCTTTAGTTTTAGATTTGCATGCATGTGATGTTTAGGTGACACAGAACTGAACAAGGGTTGGATTTGCACTGTGACTTTACCTGGTGCTTCTGTGCATGCAATTCTGTTAGAGAGGAAGGGTGTCCTCCAAGCATAGGCTGTGAGTAAGATAAATTAAAAGTGACAAAGTAATTTGACCCAGAATTAAAATAAACATGTGACAAATGAGAAAAGAAAAGAAAAATGATGTAAAACGACAAGATGAAATATTCAAATGTGAATATTAAAGAAAGACAGACAAATGAGTGCCTGTGCATAACATTCACTGGGGATATTTCTATCCGTACCAGAGGAGAGGTCATTTCTTTTATTCCCAGGCTTCGTCTTGCTATTTAGTTTCTCTTGAGTCAGCTTGTCGAGCAAACTCTGATTCTGGTTCTTCTGACGAGTCGGGGCAGGCCTCTCCTGGATAAAGTCCACAGTGCTGCTGACGCTGTCACTGTCCCGGTCTGAGGAGCACACAACAAAATTAAGCAAAACCACGAGTGAGAGCACATTGACACCTGCGTCGGGCATCATCAGGGTGTCATCGCTAAAAACTCATATTTAATCATATTTTTTGAGGTATTTGTTTAGTTTTTTCAGTTTTGCATCTGCTGTGCGTTAGAGACATCATCGCTTGAGGTGAAATCTCCAAACTCACTCAGCTTTCACCAGGTGACTCTGTGATTTGCATTCTCACCTACAGCCCCCGCCGGATAATTACAATTCCATTTTCCTACCTTCGCTGTTCTTCTTGTGCCCTTTGTTCCACCTGCGACGACTCTTGGAGTTGGGAGTCTTGCTCCGGGAGGCCAGGTTGGCTTGTGCCGAGGCCTTACGCCCAGCCTTGAAAGTCTTGGTTATAGTGGTGGGGTCAAAAGGATCGGGCATGCTGGAGAAGCTCTCCAGTGATGCCTGGTCAAAGTCCTGAGGTCTGGAGAGGAGGTTTCCAAACGTGGGAGAGGAGGGGGGCGACTCTTGGGGGTGATTCTTAGACGGGTGAGGCTGGACGGTGTTGTTTGCGTAGGAGGTGTTGAGCCAGCCAGAAGCTCTAAAAGATGTAGATCATGTAGAAAAACAAATACACAGACGACAATGTTAGATAATTAAATTTAAAAAATGTCTTTTAAGGCAAAGTATGACGGACATACCCTCTTTCTGGTGTCTTGTTAAGAGGAGAGCGCTGCAGCGGAGGAGGGAAACTCATGTACTCTGTTTTGATTGAAGTGTTGGGGTCTAATTGCTGCTTCTGGTGGTCGGACGCAGTGTGACCTGCTGCATCCCGAGGGAACTCAGCCATGGGAGCTGGGAACAGCGGATACAAGTTGAAGCCTGTAGAGTGAATGAAAAAAAAATGTATTAGCTCATGCTAGTGCATTAATGATCCAAAAAAGCTATTAAATCATGACAGTAGGACATTTGGACTGAGTCACTTCAAAATATATTCATGACAAAAAAACATTTGTTTTAGAATGAAATGTGTGTGCCATACTGGGAGGGAACAGGGATAAGGCAGCTGTAGACATGTTGTTGGTATTAGGATGCAGGGCAGAGGAGAAGGGGAAGACGCCAGGAGATGCCGAGGGAGCAGAGCTGGATTCCTGGGATGAACTCTGCGGCTGCTGCGGCTGTTGTTGTTGTTGTTGCTGCTGCTGTTGTTGCTGCTGCTGCTGCTGCTGCTGGCGAAGGAGGTCGTTCAGGACCTGCTTTAGTCTGGAGGAGAAGTTTGACATTGAAAAAGATGTACCACTTGTTACAAATAAAGTGGTGTGTGTATGTAGGCTATTGCTTTCACCTTTGTATGTTGTTTTGCTGCCAAGCCAGCTGTGTGTAACACTGGTTGAGCTGGTGCATGACCAGGTGGACCTGTGGCGATGGCAGGTTGTTTGGTAACGCGCTGTACTGACTCGTCAGCAGGGTTTGCAACATGTAGGACAGGGTCTGTGGAGAGAGGAAAACACAAAAGGTTAATTACTCTTTGTTTTATTTTGGAAGAGAAAGAAAATCCACTGAAACTTCCAATTAAGAAGAAGACATGCAGGCGTGTGTCCATTAACCATTCATTGACTGTGTGTGTTTGTACTTGTTCAGTGCACTGACCTGCTGGTCCTGCAGGAGAGTCTGACACATGCCGGTGCTGAAATCCAGCTGTCTCTGCAGCTGGCTGATCTGATCCTGCCAGGGACACGTGCCTTCAGCAAAGGACAGCTCTGAAGCCCAGCGGAGGTTTTCCTGCCGCCGCGTACCTCCATGTTGGTTTGCAGACTGGTTCAAACTCCTTGACGGCTGCTGCTGCTGCTGCTGCTGCTGCTGCTGCTTGAACTTTGTCTTGTTATGAAGATTTCCACCACACTCACCTGAGAAAGCTGGTGGAGGCTTTAGGTTACTGGAGACACAGAAAAGCAAGCACCTGGTTTTAAAATACATATTACAGATATCAGAACTAGAAAGTGACATCATTCATACTGGCTCCAGTGTATCTCACCTTCCTTGATTATTCCTGTTACTGTATGAACACTGGTTCCTGCTCGAAAGGTAGATGTGGATGTCGTCATCAGAGGTGCTGTCTGCACATGCTTCCTGCTCGTCTTCCTCCTCTGCACCTATCTCCGTGTGATATTCATCATCATCATCATCATCATCGTCGTCGTCATCGTCATCATCACCATCGAGGTGGCAAGGAGAGGAACCCCAGGTTGCCATTGTCCTAATGACACATCAACAAAATGGTACAAAATTTAGCCGTTTGTGGACGACAGATAAGTTGAAATTCCTTTATCAGTTAAATAAAATGATGAGTGAGAAGTGCTCTACAAAAAGAAAGAAATACCAATACTGAAATAAAGCTAACAACTCTTAGCTTGGACATTTATGAGACGAGCCCCTGGAACAATATGCCTCGTACCTTTCATCCCTGCTGACAGTTTGTGAGGGCGTAGCAAGGCTGTCTTGGTCGTCAGTCCGGCGAGGAGAATCCCCGACGCCACTACGCCTCTGGTGTTCAGCCATCAAGGACTCTAAGTGCTTCCTGCGCTGGCGGAGTTCTTCCCGCAGGATCTGGTGGCGTCGCATCTCTGACCAAAGCTGCTGGCGAGGCAAGAACAAAGGGGAGTGAATTCTGAACATGCAGATCCCATTTTGACCAGTGACTCGTTGTGGTCGAGGGTGTTACCTCATTGTCGGTGACTGAAGACGTAGCTGCTTCTGGAGCAGTGGGTTTGAGGACACCCGAGTTGGTTTTTAGTCCGGATGATGAAGAAGCCTGGATAGTGGCCGGAGTGGAAACTGCAACTGGGACCTTCTTCAGCAAACCCTGCTGACTCACCGTGCTGGACACAGATGACTAGAAAGATACGGATATTTACAGTATAAATAACAAATACGTAACCCACAGGTTTAACAGGTTTACACAGAGTTGCCAGATTATTAAATCCACTTAGCTCAAACTAACGATTCTAAAACATGTTTCAAATCTAATATCAGTTCTACTTCCTGATTCCACCTATTCTGAAATCCTAGTTTACTTTCATGGAGTATGACAGGAAACCTGTGTGTGTGAAATACCTGGAGGTCGGGACAAGCCCACTGGAGGTCGTGGATCTTGCCTTGAATTTCCGTGAGTCTCTGACGCTCCTCGTGGAGCTGCTTCAACTCGTGTTTCTGCTGAAGCAGCTTCTCCTCATACAACTTCTCCCTGCGTCCAGAGTAGTTTTAAGTGCAATGAGAATTAACCAACTTTAAAAACACAACGACAAGAAATAAACAGAATATACTGAAAATAATGTTTTTGGAACAAGTGTCAAACAGGCTTTTTTCAGATCTTCCACAAGCTGTACCTGGCCTTGCTGGAGAGAGTCAGGTCTCTGGAATTCTGTTTGGATCCAGATCCCAGTGGTCTCGCTGCAGCAGCTCTGGTATTATTCGGCTGTTGGTGTAAAGCTTCATCCTCGTTAGCTGTTGTAGCATCTGTGTCATCACTCTGATGGAGGCAAAAACACACACTTTAAATACGGGTTTGCAAATCTGTTTGTCCTCTATTGAACATGAATGCAACATCTGTTTGAACAGGAGTCAACAAAGTGAGGAATGTTCAGATCCTACACTTTATACTACCACTTTACACTCTACGCTTTACCTTGACAATTTAGAAAACCCACAACCACACTACAGGGACAGGATACAGTACATTAGTCTCACCTGAACCATAGCAACCAGTTCCTGCAGCTGCCGGAGTTTCTGCTTCGCCGTCTGACGATGGACCTTCTGGGAAAATCCTCCATTGTTCCCCAGGCTGCTCCTCCGACTGGACCCCGATGCTTCGCTGTCCGGAGCCACAGCCTGTGCCCCCGTGTCTTGATCGACACTTTCCTCGTCTTCAACCTCGTGGTTCACCTGATTATAAGGAGTGTCCCTGTTGTACTGGCACTCTAAATAGGAGCAAAGTAACAGAAATATTTAGATTCTGTTGGTCTGTAAAGTCATGTCATGTAAAAACATGTTGCTTGCTCCCTTTAAACTTTGAATTCAGGGTTTGTTTTCATGCAAACACTCATATGTATATTTATACATATACCAGATGTGAAAGTAGTCAGTGTGTCCATGTGAGTACCTATGGCTGAGGGAAGTTTGAAGCTGCGGAGGTTGGCTGCCGACCGGTTGTTGATCTCACACTCAGTGTTGAGTCTGCCGTCCCGGTTGTTGGTACCACTGCTCCTGACACTGCGCCCGTTGCTCAGGCTGTTCAGGTCTGTCCAGTTCCCTCTGCGCTGCGGGTTTCTAAAGATCACATGCAGCATCTTTTACAGTTACGTGCCAGTAGTGGAATCATGCTCTAATCCGAGTTTGTTGATAGTGACAACTTTTTCTCCTCTGACATTTAAACTGATTCATATATTTACACACTCACCTGATATTAGTCACAGGCTGGCGGTTCTCCTGCTCAGAGTCAAACATGCCTTCAAATAGGGAACCGTCGTCCGTTTCATCCTCCTCATCTTCCTCATCATCATCCTCTTTCACATTCTCATTGACCGCATCCACCATCATATCAGACGTCTGCTCATAGTATTGAACTAACTCCCGCAGCTCATTCAAACGCTTGTGGACCTCCTTCAGCTTCCTGTGGGGGGTGGAAAATTGGAACACAAAATATGTGAATGAAATTAATGTATAAACATTTCAGATTTTGTGAAGCAAACCCGAGCAATGTCTCTATTAACACAATGTAACACAATGTAGGTTTTGTTGCTACCAGGTTACAGGTGCAGCACCCTGTGTTACACACCAGGCAATCTACAACACAATGCTTCTAATACACAACATTCCAATTAAACTGCTGGAACCTGGGAGTATTTCTGAGCGTACCTGAGCTTGTCTGTGGAGTTGGCGCTGTCCTGGTGTTGTGCGAGGGAAGGATGAAAGGAAGTGGAAGCCGAGGCCCCATTAGTGCACAGAGCAGCTGCACCGTCTGAAGATCCTCCAATACTCAGGCTGAACTGTGCCGACAGGCCACGACCTGCAGGGAGCCACACGATGCTCATCACCAATTTACAGGAAGAGCTGTTACAGAATGTTCTAATAAGCAATATTCTTACTTGAGTTATTGTTGAGAGTCTGGTCTCTCAGTGAATGCAGCTCCTGCAGGATCTTGTCCATAGTTTGCTTTTTGTCGTGGAGTTCTTGGAGCTTGGTGAGTTTGGCAGTGGCAGCTGTTGCTCCAGTGTCGAGTCCAGTGTGTGGGCCGGATGCCGAGTGGAGCAGTGGCCTGTGTTGAGGTGGCCCGACAGCCTGGGGAGCCCTGGACCAGCACAGCTCCCTGGAGAGGGAAAGACTCTGCGCCTGGCGACGGTTGTCTGGCACCGCTTTAGTCTACAGGACATAGATAACGAAAGTCTTAAACTATAACTTCCTTATTAAATTCAACTGTTACGTTATATTTCTTGATAAAATAAAGATTGTGAAAGCACCAACAAGACTTGTCAGAGGGAAGAGACCGACTGTGGCTGTTCATGCCAACCTTATAAACAAGGGTCTTTACAAAACTGTACAAATTGCATTTCTTTTTTAAACTGCAGCACATTAGTGTATGAAATATTTCATAAATGACATAATGGTATTATTCGTGGAGAATATGGCCGCCCAGCTGTGTCTACTCTACCTGAGAGTCATGTAGCTGGTTGTGGAACCTCTGGATCAAATCATTTAATTCATCATTCAGTTCTGATGTGATGCTCAGGCCGGATACACTGCCTGTGGTTTCTGTGACAACTAGTGACAAGAACAAAACGCACAAAAGGAATCAAACACAGAAAAGCATAATTAAACACAGAGTCAAGTTCAGACATATTTGAATAGTTAAAATTTCTGTCGTAGAGGCTTTGAGCCTCAGCACTTTTGAAATAAAATAATGGATGCTTGATTAAAGGGTCTCAGCTTTAATTTGTATCAATATAGAAAGACCTGTGTGAGAGATTTTGGCCTTTAAACACGTAGCGGCTAAATGATAGGATTTCAAAAGTAACTGGAAACTTGGCTACTGCAGATTTCTGTTGTTTTAATGTTAGTCCATAGATGTGCCTCAGAATTGAGAGCTGCCATTTACACTGAGACAGAGATGTCTGTCAAAATGAGGAATGATTGTTTTGCCTAAGTAATGAGGGTACACTCCTGAGAAATGCATGAAAATGGCAAACAGCTATTTAGACAAAGGAACATCTTGTGGATGAGCAGCTGTGTGGTGAAGAAAAACTCCTTTATCCCACAATGTGTTAAGAATGCTCTCCCAGATGTTGGCGTATACAGAATGAGTCCTTGACACGGATCAAGAGAAGGCCTCGTGACCGTAGCCGCAGAGGATCCACCACAAGACACAAGTCCTCAGTTAACCTCAAAAACAGAGAGGCCAGGCTGCAGCTCTGTGGACTGATAAAACTAAAATCCACCTCATGGAAAGAGGAAATTGTGAAGAATTGGACATGTACGGCCGCCCAAAGGACAAGGACACTTTTATTTTATTGATGACTAATAACAAAATCTGTGATGTGAAACTACTTTATCACAGAACTTTCCTGTGAACTATGTTTTGCATGTTATAAATGTGCCTGTGTCAGAACACATGATCAAAGCAACATTTTGAGCATTTTGAGATGATGGAGGTGCTCTACAAATCAAGTTTTATGTTATATTATATTATATATATTAAAAGTATTCCAGTTACAGATGCATTCCCACCTACAATAAAGGTAATATGTATTTTTTGGGGGGTGTGAATGATCTTCCTCAGCGCAACACACAACATTAGTCTGTGACCATGTCAGTGACTATGTTATTTAGTGTGTATCTCACCAGTGTCTTCAATCACAGCCAGTGCCTGCTCTGCGCTGTGCTGCATGGCCATCAGAGCTTCCTGGCGGCCCTGCAGGGCCCTGAGCTGCTCCTGCTGCTCCAGCATCTTCTTCAGCAACTCGTGTTGCTTACGCAGATTCTCCAACTCCTCCTTCTGGTCAGCACGCACAACTTCTGACCTACCGCCCTACGAAAATGTACACCCACACACCATAAAAACACTGAGTCTACCAAAACACACAAGAGCAACACTGCAGAAATGGTAGAAGAGAATAGTCAGGTATTGACAAAGCAAATAAGCAGAGAACACATGCAGTGAAAAGGGTAAAGCAGGGACATGGTGTTTTGGTTCCATTTCCTCATGTCAGAATTTAAAGACAACATGGAATTACAATTGTAATAATACTGGCAACAGAGCATTACCATCAGTGCATAACAAATATACACACCATAGCATTTGAGGCATCGGAAGAGCGGACCTCAATGTTAAGAGAAGTGCTCTCTACCAGGGAACCTGAGCCCACTGCAGAATCCAGGGTCCCTACATCGTCCTCTTCATTCTCCCGTGCCTAAAGACAAAGAACAGCCTCACTCAAACAAAGCTACACAGGCACGTATACAACAAAAAATGTTTGCCTAGTATAGAGATGTAAAAGAGCCAGTGAATTTTAGTCTTACAATTGTGGTAAAAATTACTATATATTTCAGATAAATGCTTAAATCCAGTTAGAGTGATCATAAAAATATATCCCGCAGCAAAACAAGGTGCTATGCTACGTCCCAAATCTATCATCCCATGAAACATGACTCCCCTGCTGGACTGTTTCAGGCCACAGAGAAAGACAGTCATTAAAAATACATGTGTGGCAGGCTGCCTGGAAACCAAGAATAACAGGTTGCACTCGAGCTATTAGTTAGATAATAAACATACTTTACAAATGACACAGCACATTTAGCCAAATTTAAATAGTTTTGTCTGATAGTCAGTAGTAAGGCACAAAAGTAGATTCTCTTAAGGAAACCAGCTTTTAAGTTGATAAGCTTACCAGCATTTTCTGCAGGAACCGTAAATAAGACTTCTCCTGCTCCTTGAGGTGGTCGATGAGGTGAGAGAGACGCTCCACGTTGGCCGGCACATCATTCTTCTCCACCAGGTCGTCCCGCATGGAGCTGGCCTTGCTGATGTACTCCCGGATCTGGATCAGCTTGCTCACCACCTGAGACCATGCAAAGAAAGGTGGGCGGTGGATGGGTGTGGGTTTCAGAGGAGCACATGAAAAGAGGACAAAGACGGATGTGAGGGAAAGCGAGCGAGCATCTGTAGCGACGCCTCAGACTCGGCTAAACAAGGGCAGAGAGGGGGTTGGGCGCAAAACTCACTGGGCACCGAGGGTGGCATATTTATAAATTGCCCTAAATACAGCCAAGTTTCAGCTGCACCCGCTCTCGCTCACATTTATCCTAGTTCTGGTTTCACAGTAGAAGTCTGAGAGCAGTGATACACAGGCATTCACCATATGTACATGCAAAAATGTATTAATTTCAATTACAATCCCGAATATTTTGTTTAGTCTTTGTACAAAATTACAAAAATCAATGTCAGTTACCTACTGCACTTCATTAACAGTCAGACTACTGTATATTTGCTGATGTTACACATCTCCAGACCCCCTGAACTAGCCAGCTGTTTCTCAGGAACTATTAAAGCTTTATATAGCTAATATCTATATGTATTGTCTGTTATGTGTGAGTGCACATGTGGATGGCTACTGAATTGTGTTGTACTTTGTTGTGCAATGACAATAAAAGGAGTATATCTGTAAAATGCAGCAAGATTAATCTCTAATTATTTTACTTATTCAGTAAAATATCTCAGCATCTGCTTGATGGACTGGCGCCAACTTTGTTGTGCATTTTTGAGACAAACATTGTTCCATGGAATCCTCAGACAACTAAGACTTTAAAACCAAGCTTTACAAACTACAGCACACAATATTACCTGGCTGCTGTCTACTTGTGGCTCCCCTCTCCCATATGCTCTGTGCACCAAGGGCCCTCTCTCTGCGCCACCGAGGCTGAGCCTGGGAGGTTCCTTGGTAGGAATCACAGGGGTTAACGTGTCCCTGAGTCCTGGGCTCTGCTTCTTGGTTTCCTTGGTGATGGCTGGAGTGGCTGGGGCAGAGGAGGAGGGAGGCAGCAGCTCCTTGCTCTTGTTAGTGTTGACATGCAGAGGTAGGAAGTTGTAGGGCTTCTTGTTCTCTCCAGCTAACTGCCGCTGGTTGTTGGCAGCTGTGACACGCCCCTGGGAGTCACTGCCGATGCTCCTCTGAGTAAGAATAGAAGACGATTCAGACAAATCACAACTTACAATTCCGCTCATGCATTCTCTTTTAAAAACCTCAGATACTGTAATTGTTCCTGTAGTTGTTATGGTTTTGCTACTTTTGTTTTTCTGTAACAGAACTCTACAATTTATTTAAGTGATTGCATTTTAATACATTTTAAGCCAAAATTAAAATTATTGAATTATCTTTGTTGAAGGTCCGGTGTGTGGGATTTAGTGGCGTCTAGTGGTGAAGTTGCATATTGCAACAAACTGTTCACTACACCTCAGCATCTACTTCCAAGCCTGAAGGAAAACTACAGTGTGCTACAAACAATATTGTTTTGTTTTCCATCTATACATATGCAGGTACACATTATATAACTAGTCCAGTAAAAATAATGACACGACAATGAACTGATTGAAAAAGTCCTCTGACTCCAGCTTTGTCTATCAAGGAGAAAGCTTAAATATCCTTCAATAGATTCACTGTGTTGTTCTCCTTCCATTCTTGCACTGCTCTGTCTGCTATTCTTCAACTGCTGGGACAGAACAAGGTCAAATACACAACTCCGTACTAAACTATGAAAAACATTCTGATATCACTTCCTCAACTGGCTGTTTGAGGATCACAGCAGTGCATTGGCATTTATTTGCTGAAAAATTACTACAATTATATTTAGTAGTGTAATAAGATTGTTAGGCATCTGCAGACGGTAGGAATGAGCGTTGTGTTATACACTATCGCTTGTTGTGTTCTTCTACACTTGCTGGTACATTAATACAGTTTAGATCAGGACGTGCTCATTAAAACGTTGCCCTACAGTGTTTTAGTTTAAAACTACACCGATTTAATTTCTAATTATACACCCAACAAGATCACACATTTCTCACAAAGCTTAGTGTCAGATTTTTATTTGTGTTGTGTTACTGCACTGACTGTCAACAGCAGCAAATGGAGCCAGTCATCCTGAGTCATGAGGACACGGATGACATAAAGCTACATGTAAGTTCCTCAAGCATATGTATGTCAAATAAAAATCTATTTCTGTATCCTTGGACATAAATTGACCACAATGAACTAAACAAAATATTTCTAATGGGATACATCAGATGTTTACCTCATCCAGGTCTGTGAAATTGATCCGCTGACGCAGCTTGTCTAGCTCAGCTTGGTCCGGGACAGACATCTGGGTGGTGTATTTGATGTGTGGGAAAGAATGAGGAGTGCGTGCCCTCCTGCGACCGGCCCCGGGGGTGGACTCGGGTGAAATATCATTAGTCAGCCGGCTCTCCACCACTGTTGCCGACAGCTTCTTCTTGTTCTTCTCTGAAGAGCGGTTGGCTTTCTTCTGCTGCACACCCCAGTCCTGAACCACAACAAAAAAAGAAAATGCATAGTTTATTATAATTTGTGTTTACTTTTATTGGGACAAAATTAGTTTACTGTTCTTTTCAGACATATTGTGGCATCAATAAGCTATAACAGCCACAGCTCCAGTAATAATGGCTTTGTAATAAAACCTGAAAGTGTTGAGGAGTCCCAACCATGTGAAAGTTTGTAAAAACTGCCATTTGTTAATAGTTTCTACAAAGTTCTATCCTGCCCTCACCATGTTGTTGAGTCTGTCTTCCAGACTGCCATTGGTTACCGTCCAGTTGTGTAGATCTTCTGAACTGTCATCGAAAGGAGCACCTCCGGTTGCCATGACGCACAGTTACTGCTGGGAATTCACAACAAAAAAAGCACAGTGGTCAACTCACACAGAAAGGACAGAACACACGACAACTTGTACACGTGCGCATTAAAAAACACTAGACAAAAGAAGGACGTTTTGTGTGAGTGCACATGTGCAGTGTTACTAATTTTTGTTGTACTTTGTTGTGCAATGACAATAAAAGGAACCCGTCTGTCTGCTTTGCAAGATAGTTCTTGTTTGCTGAGGCAACTTAAAAACATTTTATAACCCGACACCCAGCCGCGGATTAATCCATTAATCTGCAATCCCTTTACTCTCCAACACTACTTTACTTATACCACATCTTGCTCTCCACTTATGGATGTGATTTCACTTGTGATTCTTGTCTTTTTTGTGTTGTTCTAGAAATGTCTGCTCACGTTGCTCTATTTTTTTACAAAAGATGTTGCTATAGAGACACATTTTAGCCATTGCACCTTTAAATTTGTAAAAATGCAGCAAGACCAATCAAGATGGAAATGAAGAAACAATGCGAGGGAAACACTTCACTGTCACTGAAACAAGCAACATTAAATAAGGTTTATCTCATCTTGACGCAGTTACTTTTCATATACTACAGTTAGAGCTAATGCAATCGCTTCCGATCAGGTTTAAAGTGCTCGTGAAAGCATCATTTCTTACCGACAGCCAACGTTGACACTCCAGAGAAACAACCTCTCACTCACGTTGATCGTGTAACTCACTAGTTTCCTTTGAGCTGATCGTCAGCAGGCGTTACGGTTGTGTTGTTGTTGTGTTGTTGTGGTGTGTGTGTGTGTGTGTGTGTGTGTGTGTGTGTGTGTGTCCCGCTGAGGTTCCCGGGTGAGAACACTAACAATGACCCGCTCCCTCCGCCACGCAGCGGGGTTATTTATCCCTGTAACAGGCGCAGGCTAACCGCTAGCTTACCTGTCAGGAGGTGCAGCCGCAAGCTGGAGTCAACCCGCGGTTACTAGTGAAGTTGTCTCTTTGGGAAAACTTTAAACTAGCTTAGCAACTCCATCCAGAGCCTAACCCGGGTCACACAATCGCCATGACAACACGGGCTAACCCCCCCCCCCCCCCACGATGAGCTCGTCCCCTGGTTAACGCCACTGTGATCATCAACCGATTAACACCCCCGACAACAATATCGATCAGCACAACTAATCAATGTCAACAACCTTCATGCTAACTAGTCGCCAAAGTTGCGCAGCCTGTTTGTGTAGCTAACGCTACTTAGCTCGCTAACAGCCGCTCGGTGCTAACTTTAAACGTGACGGTAAAAGTTGACGCAAACCCCAGCATCTCGGCTAATTTACCGCGGCTCTGATTAGCGCGGCTGTCGCGCCAAAGCTGCGAGGGACAAACTATCCGTGACTAAGCAGCGTTAGCATCGCGTAGCTAACGACAAACGCAGCAGGTTGATGAAAACACTGCCTTTTAGTCGCGTTATTGCAAAAATAAAAACGCGCTAGCTAAGTTAGCTTGGTTTAAGTCAGACAAGGGTCGGTGTTACCATTCAGAGGAAGGGGCGCAAACACCGTCGGCTAGCGGGTCGAGGCTTCACAAATTCCCGCAGAGTCAGGTTGGACACATCGGATAAATAAAAACGTCCGATCGGTCCCCAAATGAGAGACAGCGAGCTCGAGTCGTGGCAGCGGCAGCTCGTAAGAGGCACTTCCGGTGGCAGCAGAAACTGCCACTGATTTGTAAAGGCAGCTGTCAGGTGCCACAGCTCTTTGGGGGCAACTACCTCTGTGACTTATTCCCTGAGATGTATATGTACTTTCTGGATGTTTATCAGCGCGTTGCTGTTCTGAGCACCAAGAATAATTGATTTGTATTTCTAGAAAATGTCTTTCCTTCACTTGTCTTAAGTCTAGCAGCTTTAGTTATCACGGTAGAGACAATGTCAAGGTGTGTTAGCCTATAGTGTTTTGTACTACAAATACAAAGTCAGATCTACTTTCCGATCCACAGAACAGTCTCGGAGCAAATCATGTCAAAATGCAAAGGGATGTAACCAGTTCCTGACGCCAATGTGAATTCTGTGTAAGGACCTTTATCCAGGCATCATTTTTAATATCAGTACATTTCCCTTCATTTTAACAGGATAAGCCCGCCTGTATCAATATGTCTGTCCATGGAGTAAATACTGAAGACATGAGAATAAAACTTGGTTAAAAAGTTTTAGGTCAGTAGCTGTTTGTTGTGTACAGCTTCGTTTGTCATTTGTCCACCATAGAGGTTTATAACTCATAAAAATGTTTTGAAGTTGAAGGAGTAACAATAAGTCTATTTGAAATGTTCTTATGAATGTTAGTGTATTTAAACTAAGAGTCCTTGGAGAATGCCTATGAGGTCCCGTCATGAGAAAAACATTTGGGCCACAGTCAGCTTCTGAGAGTAAATCAAACTGTAAATGGTTTATATGCAATTGGAAGGTAACATTTTGTGAGTCTCTCTTTGCTGTCTTGTAACACAAAGAACTGTGACTACATTTATTCAGCCTAGAGAGAATACATATAAATGGACAGTGTGCCTGGTCCTAGTAAAAACTGTGTTCCGTTGTGGTATTTTAAGATGAAGAAATCCTTTATTCGTTATTTCGTCTTCTTTGGTACAGTTGCAGTCAATACATTGCTACATGAGCAGTGGCAACTCTGTGCATCATCACTATTATGGAGTTATTCAGTGACAACCGCCCCCAAACACTCAAAGGCAGCTGCCTGTAAACAGTGTGGCATCAGAGGCAGCTGCCTGGAAGTTTATGTTGACACCGGAAGTGCCTCTATGAGCTGCCGCTGACACGATTTGCCCAAAATGCAGCAACTCCGGGATGTGAAGACTCCCGTCCAGCAGGTGGCGCCACGCGTCATCCGCTTGCTACTTCTCCTCCAGCCGGAAGGAAACGGTGTTATTGTCGTAAGCAGTGCGTTCGTCGAAGTGTCCAACTTGCGCACTTCTACGCGGAGGACGCGGGGGTTAAAGTGGAGCGAAGAAAGCAAACAGCTGAGCCACTTGACCCGCATCGTTTCACGCACTCGATTGATGTTTGGATTTTGAGTTCGAGTTTTCATTTTGAGCCTCAGTTAGCCTCTTAGCCGCCAAAGCTAATGAGAGCTAGTTAGCAAAGGGAAGCTAACGATATCCAGTCAAAGAGATATCAGTATTTTTTTCTAAACCGTGTTTTAGTTTTTTGTTGTTGTGACCAGCCGGGGACACAATGGGGTCCTCGAAGAAACACAAGGAAAAGAGCCGCGACAAGGACACGGAGGACCGGCGCCGTGAACACAAGAAACATCGCCACAAGGAGCGAGACGCCTCGGAGCGGGACGCAACTCGGGCCAAGGACAAGCGAAAGCGCTCCAGGTCCAGAGATAGGAGCGGACGAGAGGGTCGCAGCAAAGGGGAAAAGGGCAGCGGTGAGCCCCGGGTGAAGAAGGAGAAAGTGGACGCTGCATATGAGGAGAGCAACGCAGAAGTGCAGCCTCAGTCTGCGAGCGGAGACGCGTCCCTCAGCATCGAGGACACGAACAAACTCAGGGCCAAGCTGGGTCTGAAGCCTCTGGAGATGAACGAGAACAAGAAGGAGCTCGGTACCAAAGAGGATCCGATGGTGGCCGCGACCATCAACCCAGTCCTCATCAAGCAGCAGAAGGATATGAGAGAGAAGCTTGCCGCTTTGAAGGAAAAACGCATCCTGAACAAGAAATTGGGGAAAGTGAAGACCCTGGCTGAGGAAGACTGGCTGGATGACACGTCTGCTTGGGTGGAGAGAAGCAGAAACATGGCAAAGGAAAAAGAATTGGCGGATAAAAGAGCCAAACTTCTGGAGGAGATGGACGAGGAGTTCGGTGTGAGCAGCCTGGTAGAGGAGGATTTCGCTCAAAGCAAGAATGACTCCTACACGTGTCGAGATTTGAAGGGACTCAAGGTGCAGCACAAGGTGGAGTCCTTCACCGAGGGTCAGACCATCGTCCTGACCTTACAGGACAAAGGCGTGCTTGAGGAGGAAGAAGATACTCTTGTGAACGTTGGGCTGGTGGACAAGGAAAGGGCAGATAGGAACGTGGAATTGAAAAAGAAAAAGCCAGAATACAAGCCTTATGAAGAAGATGAGAGCGTGGATGACATGATTACGTTAAAGTCTCACTCTGTTCTTTCAAAGTATGACGAGGAAATTGATGGCGAAAAGAAAAAGAGCTTCCGGTTGAATACTGGGGGCTTTGCTGACGGGGAACGAGAGCGGGAGATCCAGGCCATGAGAGAGACTCTGCGAAATCAGGCCCAGACCTTGGAAATGCCTGCCCTCGCCATCGCCTCAGAGTATTACACACCTCAGGAAATGGTGGGCTTCAAAAAGACAAAATGCAGAGTGAGGAAGATCAGGAAGAAGGAAAAGCAGACAGCTGCAGATGAACTTCGCATCGACGACACCCGCAGTACTGACTTTGGCTCCAGATCACGGGGTCGGGGCCGCAAAAAGGTGGATATCGATGGCGAGGAAATAAAGGAGGAGGAGGGGGAGGAGAAGAAGGAGGAGGAGAGCAAACTGCCACACAATATCCCCCTGTTGTCTGATGACATCAGAATGGCAGAAATGGAGATGAGCGATGATGATGATTTCACACCCCCCGAGCCAGCTGTAATTGAGGAGGACGAGGCCGAGCAGGAGCTGCAGAAACAACTGGAGAAGCAGAGGAAGCTGAGGCAAAAGCAGCTCCTCAAAGACTCTGGTGAGAAGGTGGCAGAGCAGATTAAAGAGCTTGATAAAGGCGAGAGTGACAATGATCCTGAAAGGAAGAACAACATTGTTTTCAACGCCACCTCAGAGTTCTGCAGAACTCTGGGAGATATTCCAACTTATGGACTGTCCGGTAACAGAGAGGACCAAGAAGAAATTATGGACTTCGAACAGGAGGAAGAGAAGGATGATGCTGGAGGCTCAGACTCCGAAATTGATGAAAATATTGGATGGAGCACAGTTAACTTGGATGAGGAGATAAAACAACCTGACTTCGCCACAGCCTCTGCCACCATTTTAGATGAAGAGCCCATTGTCAACTCCGGCCTTGCTGCTGCCTTGCATTTGTGCAAGAACAAAGGTCTGCTGGACACTCAAATGCAGAAGGTGGCCCGCGTCAAAGCAACAAAGGGCGCCCTGCCCAATGACAACTACTGCATCGAGGACAAAATGGGCTTTGATGACAAGTACAGTCGCCGAGAAGAATACAGAGGCTTCACACAAGATTTCAAGGAGAAGGATAAGTACAGGCCTGATGTCAAGATTGAGTATGTGGACGAGTCTGGGCGGAGACTCACTCCAAAAGAAGCTTTCCGGCAACTTTCTCACCGATTCCACGGGAAAGGGTCTGGAAAGATGAAGACGGAGAGGAGGATGAAGAAACTTGAGGAGGAGGCCCTGCTGAAGAAGATGAGCAGCAGTGACACTCCTCTGGGGACTGTGGCTCTGCTTCAAGAGAAACAGAAATCTCAGAAAACACCATATATTGTGCTAAGTGGGAGTGGGAAAAGTATGAATGCAAACACCATCACCAAATAAGTAAATGGGGAAGAGTGAATTATTTTAAGTGCAAACTCACATTTTCACACACATGATCTTTTAAGTAAAGTAACTGCATGTTCTAGTTCATGCAAGCTTTGTTGTTGTGCAAAATTGTTGAATAAAATGAATACAAATGAGAGAAATGTCTTTTCCTTTTGTGTTTTGAAATGTTCTCAACTTTATAGAAATTGTGTAATTTCTTTGAAAAAAATACCTATAATACAACAAATTGTAACTTTTCCACTTTTGTGGTTTCATCACAACTTAAATTATACATTCAATAAACACTGTGAGGCAATCTTTCACAGGAAGTAATCATGTTTTCTGAATCGGGTTCAATATTGTAATCCACAGGCTTTTAACTGACCGGCAATACAAAGCAACCCAATACTAAAAACCTTCAAATTTACAGTTTCACTTCATAAAATTAGGGTGGGTTTTGTTTTATCCGACAGAGCAGCCTTGTTATAACTCAAGACGGCTCATGACTACACATGCAAATAGAAAATAACACGAGCAAATTCAGAAAACAACTTCACAAAGTGATGAACCTCTGTAGTTCAACGCTTTGTGAACTTCCATCGCTGCCGACGCGCAACAGACTTTGTCATGACTTTGTTGAACTTCGGTCAGTACTTGCAAAGTCTCCCTCTTATTTTACGTAATATTATTCTAAACATAAGCATTACATTTATCTGAAATTTAGTTAATTAGATCATCTGCATGCACCCAGTATGCAATGCACTTGGTTTTTCTTTAATGCAATCAAAGATATTCTCACAGATTATTAGAATAACCAATGAAGCCAATACTATGAGAATGACTTCTAGTCAGTGATACGATAACAATGATAATAATAATAATTATATTCATTATTATTATACGCCGCGAGCTGCGGAATATTTATTTTATTCCGTTTCAGCGGAACTAAAGTTGACGACTAAGGGGCGGGTCGACCGCTATTCCGTTGCACAGCCAAAGTAGTTAGCACCCAAGCTAAGAGCTAGCGAGCTAAGGGCCGCTTCATCCGACGCGACATGCTCAGCTGAAGTCTTGCACGGAAAAGGTGAGTTTCCGGGAGTAACACGAACGCATGTGACGTTTTTTTTAATCTCGGTGCAAAACCAGCGGACGAAGAGAAAGTCGCGCAGTTAAAAAAAAAATGTTTGTTTCGCTTCGTCCTCGACGTGTCATCTCGTTTGACAGCTTCCTGTTGTTTAGCTAGCACGAGCAGCGAGCTTAGCCCCGGACGGCATTAGCAGCTTCTAAGGTTGGAAACGGCTTCTTGTTCCTCCTCGTGATATCCAGGCTGCGACGCGGTCATGAAACCAGTGGCACCAGTTCACCGGTCTCGTTCCTGAGTTGTCTCTGTTTTCAGGGTTTTCGGTAAGACGCATTAAAACGCTAGCTGAACAGTTCAGAGTCATTCGTGCTCTTCGTCGTTTGTTTTGGTTTTATTTGAAGAGTCGCACTTAAATCCGAGACGAAAACCACGATAGAGACATTATGAACATGGCTTAATACTAATCTCATAACCTATATAGTTATTTATATTGTTTTACGTAACCTCCAGGGCTGTGGCGTCAAGTAAACAACAGTTGTCAAGCTTCAGTCTAACATTTGTACTATAAATTCAACTGATTGCTTCAAACATTACGTGGTTAGCTTTTAGTACGAATTAAAGTTTGCTGACGTTTGCTATTTTCTTCCAAAATCTTCCAGCTGACGCGACATTAATCCTTGTTTTGCTAATGATTGATTCCTGCTATGATAAGATGACATTAATGACCTTGTCAGTCAAATCAAATAGCTTTCGGCAGTAATGAGCCAATTTCCTTAGTGATGCATGTGTCATCAGACCGGTTTGTTCACACATTCCATGCAGGAAACGCAGCAGTATAATCAACGATCAAATGTGAATGTGATCTTATGGGTCGTTTGTTTGTTTGTTTGTTTGTTTGTTTTCTCCCTCAGGCTGTAAACTCACCAAGTGAAACCTGAGGCTGCTGTGATGTCAGAGCCGAAGCCCCCGACTCCAACCCCTGGAGACACGTACAAGGGTTGGCTCTTCAAATGGACTAACTACATAAAAGGTTATCAGAGACGCTGGTTTGTTTTGAGCAATGGACTGCTGTCGTATTATAGGTAAGTTATATCTGCTTACTTGTGAGATGCCGTTGGTGAATTTTCACAGCTATAACTTGCAATTCGCAACTATAAACTCTATTTAAACAGCACTAGACTCCCTAATTTAATCACATTTTCAGCAGCCTTAAGAAAATGAAATGGTTTGATACTATTGCTGATTTCACACACCAGTTATTTAGATCTCTGTGTTTTACTGTCATTCATTCATCTTCAGGACCCAGGCGGAGATGGGCCACACATGCAGAGGCACCATTAACTTGGCCACGGCCAACATTACTGTGGAGGACTCGTGCAATTTTGTCATTTCCAACGGCGGAGCACAAACCTACCACCTGAAGGCCAGCTCTGAGGTGGAGCGGCAGCGATGGATCACAGCACTGGAGCTAGCCAAAGCAAAGGCCGTCCGTATGCAGGCTGAATCTGGTGAGAGAGCAGAAACATTGACTGGAGACCATAATATGAAAATCCTCTACAGCTTATGAAGCAGCATCTATGTGTGCAAAATTCGTCATATTATCTTCCTCATCCTCTTCCTCAGACGACTCCGGTGACGATTGTCCCACAGCTCCACCCAGCGCAGGACAGGGTGGAGGCTGCCGTAACTCAGAAATCCAGTCCACACTGCGAACAATGGGCAGCAAAGTGGAGGACCTCACCACCTGCAACGATCTCATTGTCAAGCATGGGTCTGCCCTTCAAAGGTATCCGTTATCTTAGCAGTTTGACCACTTTAGAAAGGATTATTCAACAGAAAGAGGAGTGACAGTAATTTAAATATTTTATGTGCATGTCCATTCATTTATTCCTCTCTTCTAAACACACAGGTCTTTGTCAGAACTGGAGGGGATTCGTGTTGGAGGCGACATGGGGGAAAAGATCAGACAAGTTACAGAGCGGGCCACGCTGTTCCGAATCACCTCTAATGCCATGATTAATGTATGTTGCCCCAGCGTGAATCATGTAGGAACACACTACACTGTTGTTCTCTCTTTCCCTAACATGTTGCTGTTGTGTTTGCATGCTCCCCCAGGCGTGTCGAGACTTCCTCTCCCTGGCCCAGAACCACAGTAAACGCTGGCAAAAGGCCTTAACGACCGAAAGAGACCAGAGGATACGGCTGGAGGAGACTCTGGAGCAACTGGCTAAACAGCACAACCATTTGGAACGAGCTTTCAGAGGAGCTACGGTTCTCCCCTCTTCATTCAGCAATCCTGCCTTAGGTAACAAAGGTAGGGTGCTCAACCCCAGCTGAACTTTTGTATTTGGACCATGATATGCACCTCTGCCATTCCGAGACCAATTCGGCCTTAAAGTCATTCATTCTGTCACCGTCTGTCTTCACTTTAGGCGGTGTTTCAGGAAAGGGAGATGCCAGTGACGAGGATGATGACAATGAGTTCTTTGATGCCATGGAAGATCCAGCAGAGTTTATTACTGTCCCTGCCGACCCCAAGTATCACAGGTCTTTCCTTTTTCAAATCTCAGTGATTTTGTTTATCTTAAGCCTTCTTTCTATATTTTTTATTTGTTTTTGATTTTAAAATATCTGTTTTCTTGTTTCTCTGTTCCACAGGAGATCTAACAGTAATCTCAGTGGGTTCAGCAGTGAGACCGGGATTGACGATCAGTCTGGAAATGTGCGTTGAGTTTGATTTTACGAGCAAGTTTGGATTTGTTTTCACTTCTCTGCTTGTCATCATGTCAAAGTTACCTTGCCCGCAACACTGTTTTCCTTTTCTTCCTTCAGTTTGATGAACTGTCTATGGCGTCTAATCCGGAGTCTCCTCAGACTCTGGAGCTAGAGCCAGTTCGACAAAGACGGACTCATATTCCTGACAAGCCCAACTATTACCTCAATCTGTGGAGCATCATGAAGAATTGCATTGGAAAGGAGCTCTCAAAGATACCAATGCCTGTAAGAAACATGTACACTTTTTTTTTTTTACAGACAAGGTGTCTTTTCTTTGAGTAATAGCAGAAGTAACCAAACTCCTTCTCTGTGTGGTCCTGCACCTGCCAGGTAAATTTCAATGAGCCCCTCTCCATGCTGCAACGTCTGTCCGAAGACCTGGAGTACTACGAGCTGCTGGACAAGGGTGCTAAATGTCAGAGTTCTCTAGAGCAGATGTGCTACGTCGCCGCTTTCACAGTCTCCTCCTACTCCACGACTGTCCACCGCACAGGGAAACCCTTCAATCCACTGCTGGGAGAAACCTTTGAGCTCGATCGACTCAGAGAGTGCGGCTACCGCTCCCTATGTGAACAGGTATGATGAAATAACATCCCAACTAACAACGAAACATAGCTACAGTTTACAAGCTATTTTTGCTGTTTCTAACTGTTTCAGTTGAGATTTAAAGTCTTGTATAGTTCCGTGAACAAGACCACATTCATGTTTTACCATAGTCTGCCTCTGAAAAATAAACATGGCTGTAGTGTTTAAACAGGCATGTTTGTTTTCGTGACTAGGTTCAAGCCTTAGACTGACTTTGCCTTTTGTTACATCTTGTCTCACTTCACTCTTCGCCTCTTCTCAGGTGAGTCACCACCCACCTGCTGCAGCGCATCATGCCATCTCTGAAAAGGGCTGGACACTCAGACAGGAAATAAGTCTGGCCAGCAAGTTTAGAGGAAAATATCTCTCGATCATGCCCCTGGGTGAGTTAATAAGTCTCATTTATAAGCTCATAGTTTGTAGTTATACTGCAAAAAAGTCCCAAGTATTTTCATTGAACAGGACACAACCCTCCCTGATGTAACATTGTTCCATCTCTGTTCCCAGGTTCTATCCAGTGTTTGTTTGATAAGAGCAACAATCACTACTCTTGGAAAAAAGTAACTACAACAGTCCACAACATTATTGTGGGGAAACTGTGGATCGATCAGGTAATTCTACAATTATTTAGAAACAAATAAATGATATAGATGCCTTCGTGCACCACAATGTTTTACTTCAGTCGTCAGACAGCAAAACATGTTGTCCCTTTCCGCTCTGTGCCTCCAGTCAGGGGAGATAGATGTGGTGAACCACAAGACGGGAGATCGCTGCCACCTCAAGTTTGCTCCCTACAGTTACTTCTCCAGAGATGTACCAAGAAAGGTGGGGTTTTACATGTGTTTTGTCTTTTTTCTTTTACGGTATAGAACTTCTTGGATGTAAAATCAGAGTTTAGAAGAAAATAGAAATAGTTAGGTATTACTACGTTTTTGCTCAGAAACTATTGACCTACCCTGATAGTAAGCATGTCATGCGCCGCCCTCTGTCAAATTTTTTTAATATTACATTTATAACTGACGGCTGTGTTTTTCTCTCAGGTAACCGGAGTAGTAACGGACAAGGATGGAAAGGCCCACTACGTGCTCTCAGGAACATGGGACGAGAAGATGGAGTTTTCCCGGGTAATGCAGAGCAGTAAAGGCGAGAACGGCACAGAGGGCAAACAGAGGACTGTGTATCAGACCCTCAAAGCCAAAGAAATCTGGAAAAAGAACCCTTTACCGTAAGTTTCTGGTTTTAGTTAAAGTGCTTTTAAACAAATGGAGCTGGGGTTTGGCTTTGTGCATCTGATCGTTTTATTGTAATGACTTTCCAGAGAGGGAGCAGAGAGCATGTACTTCTTCTCCACACTGGCCTTGACTCTCAATGAGCTTGAGGAGGGAGTGGCGCCAACAGACAGTCGACGACGCCCTGACCAGCGATTAATGGAGGACGGCCGCTGGGACGAGGCTAACGCGGAGAAACAGAGGCTAGAAGAAAAACAGCGCACAGTCCGTAGAGAAAGGGAGAGGGAAGCTGTTAAAGCCGTCTGCTCACCTGAGGAAGGTAGGAAAAGAAAGATGGCCGCTTGGGTTTGTTTGGTGTTGTCCAATGTTTTTCTGTCCATTCATCTTTTGTCCACTTTGTCTGTCTCGGTATATTTTGTCTGCTTGTCTCTGTCTCAACCCTAAGCTGTCACTGAGGATTCAATCAATGACTCACCCTTGAAAAGCAAGTACTCTTGGCTTAGTCTTTCCCCACCCTAGCTCTACACTTCACGTTTATTCTAGAATCTTAAACACACACGCACCTGTTTGTGTGTGTGTGATGTAAGAAGGTGCTATGGTTAATATCTTCGTCATGTCTGTAACTTCTCATTCACATGTTACTGTCCCTTCATTCGTTTGTTTCATTTAGCTGATGCACAGGAGACTGGCACAGAAGCAAGTGAGGTTTCTGATGAAAGCAAGTATCACCACAGTTAAACATAACATGTACATTTTAACAGTGCTCCTAGTGGCATTTTGAGAAAGAAATGACCTCAGTATATCCACAGACGCCTGTTTCTCTGTTCTAAAGACGTGATGGTTACTCAAACAAGAAGCAAGTCGCTATTTGGAGCAGCAACACAGTCAGGAATATTTTACTGTTCTTCTTTATGTTACATATCGACAGAGGTCATCGACCATTTTATATAATCAAATTTATACTTCCCTCAAAGGGCAGCACTGAACAGCGTTTGCAGTTACATTGGCTTCTACATTACTTCTTATCTAAGTCAGATTAGATAAGAAACTGTCTATTAGTTTTATGACATCTTGAATCGCACTAGTGCGTATGTCTGCCAGTCCCCCATATGAAACCACATATAGATTCACTAGATCTGGATCTTTATCAGGATCTGCACACACTCATAGATGTTGTTGTTTGAGTCAAGAGAAATCAACGAAAATGGTAAAATGCCCAATCTGACACTGTTAAAGAAAGTGAAATCAAATTCCCGGATCGGCACTAAAATTGAAACAGAAGTTTTAAGCCTTTTATCTGAGAGAAACGGTACAAATGTCATTGTTGCATGAGGTGAAGATCAAAAACTGGCCTCATTATGGTCCAAATAACTGTTACAGATCAGTCCACTCTTCACAAACAATACAAACATGTATTCTGTGCTTAAGATGCCACGAACAGCACTTTCAAAATGTACACCAACAACACATTGGTGTGGATTTAATTCTCTTGAGTTGTGGATTTACATCTTCTTTTTGTGCTGGTGTTGCTCAGCTGACACAGAGGACTCTCCCCCTCTTACACCTGTTGCATGCAAGTAGCCCCTTACATTTTCACTGGCTGTTTTAACTTTGTGTCATTGCTCATTTGCCGATCGTAGCCACTCTTTTATTTCCGTAACTTCCAAACATGCATTCCTTCATCCTTCGCTCTTTTTTCAGCCCCTCATGGACCATCACTCCTCCCCCTTTTAAGCAAGTATTCTGGTCGTGATATTACATACACAGTGCAGCTATCTTAGACTTTCTAGTAATTTAGTAGAATCCAGATTTTTATTTATCAATAGATCGTTCATCCTCCCTCATTTCCTCCTAACACCCTTTGCAACTGACTCTCTCTTAGTGGAAGGCAAGGACGGTGCTAATGGAGCTCCAGTCAAAAGCAAGTAACATTAGTCCCGAACTCCGTTGTCCCTCTTTTGTTCCTTTTTGTTTTCGTAAGCGCGTATCGATGGAGACTAGATGTCACTAATGGTAGAATAAGTAGTAACCTATTAGACACTGATCACAATACTCTGGTATTGCAGCAGTTGTGAGCCCCGCTCACCACGCATGATGCCAAGTGCAAACTAGAGCCCAGCTGATATGAATCTTTTTGCGGCCTGTTCAGTAAAATAAAAGTTTTCACGTCGGCAAACAAACGCTGATGCAGATATTATCGTCCGACTTGTATATCTGTTGGGCTCTAGTGCAAATGAGTTTGTCCTCCTGTGTTTGCTTTAAATAAGGCTGCATCTGAAGACTTGTTCACGCTCATCGCTATTTGTTATTCAACCATCTGAGAGCGTATCGGCTTCTTTTAGGCTGTGATATGTTGCCCTGGCTCAGTGGCTCCCTTCCATCTTGTTAAAAGACATTTCTCTTCCTTCAGGTGCCCATCAAGACAACCACCAAGCCCTGTGGTTTGAGAAGATCGATGACCCTGTATCCGGAGAGACCTTGCACATCTACAAGGGGGGTTACTGGGAGGCGAAGGAGCAAGGCGGTTGGGACATTTGCCCCGACATCTTCTAATCGCAGCAGAATTGGCCCGTTTTCCCTCAGCGGTGTTGAAATGAGAAGGTGGTAAGAAGAGACCTACCTGACATCGGCTGAAAGTGTGGAGTCGAGCCTGACGTCAAACTTTCTTTAATGTCTGTAGCTTCAACCGATCACCTCAATGTAGACACACTGCACATTGAGCTTTGTAGTAACATTGCATCTGGTCAGTCAGTGCTCAGAAACCCTTCTCACTGCCTCTCAAACACTTTCCTTATCTTTGTCTTCTTCTGCTACTTGTTCTCAGTCCACGGGCCTCTATGGGTTCAGTGTTTCCTCAGAAGCACTAATGTCAGGCATCATTCATCCAGACGGCATTACTATTTATAAGGTTTGCTTAGACAGAGTGAGCCACTACCTAACATCTATTAAATGTGTTTCTGTTTGTTGTGCATTCCTTACGTTTGTCCTAATGTAGAATTTATTGCACATTCCCCAGCACAGCACCACTGGGAGTCAAAGTTCAGTCCCACTCCCGAACATCTTTAATAGTTCACACAGTGGATATTCCCCGACACCAGATTCCGACCACATCTGGATTGAAATGCTTCGGTGGTTCTGACGAAAGTGATTTTGTTTTCCAAAGGGTGTAGATTTGTCATAATTCAACAGTAATGTAACAGGGTTTGCCTTTGACTATATGGGGAATTGTGGTGCTACAGCTCTAGAGGTAAACTACATGTACACATCGCTCGCTGACTAATAAGTGTAAAAGACATAAGAGTGGATGAGAGACGTGAAAGTCGTTCATGACGATAATGCCCCTGCTCTCACTGTAATTTGGCCCGATAAAGTCTGGTTTGGTTGTTTTAAGAATCCTTTATTTTGAGTCTTTATTGGCTTTAGATTTCATACTAAATATTCTTTATTTGGTGTTTTAAATACCATATAAATTAATATAATTGTTGTGTAATCATGCTAATTTGTATTGGTACCAATGAAAAATTGAATATTTGCAAGAAATTGGGGGGGAGGAGTTTCAGCCCTGTTGTTTTTGTTTGTTTTTATTGTTTTTGTTTTTTTTGCCTAGCTGTTAATCTCCATAAATGCACCAGCCTCATCGTATTGTCTCATAAAATGTATTCGAGTTACCCTCTAATCCTTAATGCTTAAGATCAAGCGTGTTAACAAGTCGGCTTCTTGCTAATAACAGAATCAACCGTTTTAATTTCTGCTCTTCAAAGTAAATGTTGACACTCACAATTTGAATGTTAGGTGATTTAAATTCAGAGCTAACACCGAGCCGTGTGCTTGATGATCCGTGAAGTGATGTGAAATATGAGGCAAACGTCTTTGGTTTCCGTCGAACTTGTCGATCACAGCTTTAATCTTGATATTTTAGCGTTTTGTGTGTGAAGATGTTGAACAGACAGCAATAACAGTGCCTCAGTGCATTGATACGCTCATAATGGCACAAAATGAAATATGAGTGGGAAGGTAAAAAAAACTCAAACTTCAAATTTGGAATTCAGTTTTTGTGTCTGCTGCTGCTGTCACTGGAGTGGAAGGACTGTCTGGTTGATGAAAATCTGAATTTCATTTTATATTCAAGTGTACTTAAAAAAGGAGAAACACTGAAAATGAAGATCACAAATCATGATGTTGCAAATATTTATGTGTAAATATATGAAATAGTAAAGTAACTGTGATATTAACTGGTTTTGTTGATAGAGAATCTAAGGGCAGTGATGCACTTTTAATTTGTTTTCTTTTGTCATTTTTATTTACTCGGATCCGGATACGGTTTCTTTTTCTGAGCTTTGCAACACGTTACCACAAATCACCCTTTTCCACATAGGATAGCTTTATATATTTATATTTTTAACTTTGGCTTTACTCAAAATTGAAGTAGATATCCTGATTTTACATTATGTCCCTTCAATTACAGAGATTATGGTTTCTTTTCAGTCTTCTTTTGATACAATATAATCTTAATTTTTAACCATTGGTCTTAATTGTTTAGCCCTGTTATCACATTCTATGTTTTAACTCTTAAGTTTCTACCTTTTTTTCATTCTTGCTATTGTTTCCAGTCATTTTTTTTCCGCACACAAAAAGAGACTGAAGGTGTTATTGCACTTTAGTACAGTACAGCAGCTACTTAATATGCCCTAAGTGATTTAACTGATAAACAGTCAGCTGTTGGTGTCCGCTAATGAAGACTTTGTGAGTTTGTTTCAGAAACTTTTTTCCTAAACTGTGTGCAGTAGTTCAAAACATATGTTCATAAGTAAAAGAAAATATATACATCTGTATTGAAAGGCATTGATTTCACCTTTTTTCTGTCCATTAATTGAGTTTTTAGCAGGATTGTGTTAGAGGTTGACAATATTAAAGTCTGTTTGGAGATGAAGTGCAAATCTCTGGTTCTGTCGTTTTTTGTTTATTTATAAACGTATCACAAAACAGCTCATGTGAGTTAATGGGATTCATAAAGCAGATGTTACCTGTTTATATATTTTGAACTAGTGGATAGCTGGGTTTAACCCTTTTCATATATACGACCATGCATCATTAACACTAGAGTGGGATTCAGGGGAGAGTGAAAAAGAAAAGCAGATTCCCTCCATTAGAATATCAGTAAACATCAGGGACATCTGACCATTTCCTCTGGGACCTTTGGGGGATTTCTCTCCAAAATAAAACTGAAACACGTGGGTTTTATTTTCACTATTGCGAGTTGAGTTTGATTTCTCCACTTGTGTTAGATTCAAAAAAATGTAAAATTAGAACAACATCTATTGTTAGATAACCGAACACACGAAATATAAGACACCCGACCAGTGGGGTGGAGTTAGTGCTGAGTGAGCCTCCTCTCGCACGGGGAGGCCTGGGTGAGATAAACAAGCGCGTCTTGTGCTCTGCTCTTGACGCCATCATCTTTTGTTTACGCGCCGGGCGGAGCTGCGTCCTCCTCCTCCTCCTCCTCCTCCTCCGTCCCCAGGTACACAGACTGTTTGAAAGCCGCAAACACAGGCGTATACCTCAGTGTCTGATTCCGATAGCGAGGAAACATGTCGGCGAATGGAGCAGGACGAGCGGGAGAAGACTCCACGGACGCGAAGGGAAGCGGCGAGCAGAGGTGAGCTCGTTTAGCCACTTAGCTGTTTGTCTATTGTTAGCAGAGGAAGCTAATATGAAGCCATATGTTACAGCTCATCTTGTTATTCTCCCCGCGTTTCACCTCCTCCCAGCTGCTGTGCGTGAACCTGCAAACGGGTCGAAGCTCCAGCGTGTAGGACTCGGGTGCAAGGATCTATTGGATATGACATAATCCTACTGATGCGTATTAATCATCCAAATTGTACGAATTGGTGTTTCCTTTACCCGAGAACGAGCCCCTTACATTCACATCTGGAGCCTCTACGGAGGCCGCCATGTTTTGTACAGTAGCCCAAACTGGACAAACTGAACACATTTTGGCCCAGAATTCACTAAACCTCAGTTACACATTATTACTTTTCACATTAGGGTGAATTCAGGTTATCTTGGAAATTGTTTTGCAAATTTTGTCTGTGTAATTATTTGATTTAATCACGGCAGTGCAGGCAAACAGGGAAGTCTCATGGGAGATGTGGGTCCTACACTTGTTGTTGGCTATAACTGATTGTGTAACTACGGGTGGGTTTGTTGTCCCTCAGGTCAGAGACGTCGGCGGCGGCTCCTGAGGAAGTGGACGCCAAGGCCCAATCCCACAGCTTCAGATACAGCCTCGATTTCCCCAGCCTCGGCCAGTGCATCATCATCAACAACAAGAACTTCGATAGGAGAACAGGTGATTACTGAGGTTTTGGTTAGGGTTTCCCCTTAGATTTTGGCATTCTCCCTGGATTTTGGGTTCAGGGTTTGTTTCAATCCGGGTTAAGACACACTGAGGCTTTAGAAAGTTCCATTTTGAAATGCTAGTCTTTAAGTGACAAGTCAGCCTAAGCTAATGGGTCAAGTGGCTCAAATGTACACTGTTTAAACTTTGAGTAGCAGTGAGGTGTTCGCTGTCACTAGACGTTCCTGTGTTGTCTCTGTGGTAGCGTCTCCAGTTTCCAGTTTGTGTACATGAGCGTCTCCCACTCGGTCTCCTAGATATGGTGGATTATTTTGGTGCGAGCCCTTCCATGTCAGAAAGCTGTGGTGTCATTGGCTCTTAACTGTGCTGGTTGTTGATTAGCAAGTTCTTGGTTAGGTTGAACACCAAGGTTCAGTCTCCTCACTGTAGTTGAGGAGGCGAACCTGTAATCATTTGTAGTGTTAATCTCTCCTTCAGCAACTATTTGCTCCAACACTACTGTGTTTACCAGGATCCAACAAACATGGTCTTGACTTGTGTGAGTCCCATGAATGGCAATTTTCTGTGAATCAAGCACAAAGTCAAACAGTTGTCTTTCGGTGAGTTTAATTCTACATCTGCAGATGGACCCAAAATCACCTGGTGTGACATGTACAATGAGCAAAGAACAGACATGAGAGTTGTGTTCTTATAACACATAGCCCCCTCCCACAAGGGAAAAGAAGGTATCCATCACCTTCTTTGGAATTTTATCAGGGTGGGGACATCGTGGCTTCGAATCATCGGTATCAGATAAGGAAGTTGAGGTTTCACAAATGACTTGCAGTCACATATTTTGTGAAGAAAGACCATGTCTGCCTCTGCTCCCTGAGGGACTGTAGCGGGGGAGTATTTGTGCCAAGCAGCAAGACACAGCGTGAAACCTTGAGTCCGTGTCTACTCTAAACAGGAACATTCTGCGACCTGAGCTCAAAGAGCCGTGTCTGCTCGTACTGAAAGAGGCTGTAACGTCTGGCTGAGAAGACCTTGGGTTTCAGTACAAGTAAACACAGCTTCAATCTGTCCTCAGTGTTTAGAGCATCAGAGCTGTGTTTAACAAACTCGCTTAGCAGGACAAACTGTACACACATGACTGCTTGTTCAACAACGGTCAGTTTGATTTTCTAAGAGCAAGAACATATGAGAGGGGGCAAATATCAGGTTCTTTTCATTCTTTCTAGCTGTTCACCCAGAAAAGGTTATTGCCTTTATTGTGTTTTGCATACTCAGAATTCCCCTCGTCGTCTTTCCAAGAATTTATTTGAATAGCTAAGAATATTCGTGTTACAGGCTAGTTAGTAGTTCCACAGCCTCTCTCCCACAGACAGGGCAGGTGATCACAGCTACTCTACACGACATATTAGAAATGTTCAATCCCCCGACACACAGTGGCCTGAAGCAGTGGTTTGTTTATAATACAGCAGGCTTCAATTAAAAGTCACATCCAGACTCGGTCCAGGAAGTAGACAGTGTGCTATGGGTATTGACCAATAATATATCATGTTATTAAAGTTAATTATTAATTACATGTGTCTGTGGACTGTCATAGTAATAGTATATCATGTAATGAGGATTAGTATGTTATTAGTATTAACTAATACATCATAAATTATGTACTGTTAACATAAGTGCGTTATTAGCATTTACTAATTACATAACAGTGACTCAAGTATCCCAGTATGTCGTGACAGTGAAGCAGCAAATGGAATTCACCCGTCACTAATTCTGTTATTTACACCTGTGTTGGTGTTTTCACTTTTTCTGGCCGATCAGGTCGAAGTCATGTGTGTTGTCACCAGACGTTATGTACTTAGGTGGGGTTTGCTTTTCACTTCACAAAACACAGACACTAGACCTGTGATTCTGTGCAATGACAAAATACCCTGCCCGACAGCAGCATTTTAACAAATAGATGAATGAATCTATTATATAAAGTAATTCATGCACTAGTCTTCTTTAGACTGGACGACTGTAACGCCCTCCTCTCTGGCATAATCCAAAAGTCACTCTCCCGCCTCCAACTAGCTCGGAACGCAGCCGCTCGGCTTCTCACTCGTCTTAAAAGGCAACGTCACATCTCCCCCATCCTTGCTCCTCTCCCTGACTGTTTTAGAATTGATTTTAAGATTTTACTGATCACTTTGTGGATGTGTTTTCATTGTATTTGCAAGTAAACACAACCGTGTGCTTTTTTTACGTCAGGCATGAATCAGCGGAATGGTACAGACATCGATGCGGCCAACGCAATGAAAGTCTTTGCCAAGTTGGGATATAAAGTGAAGGTTTACAACGACCAGACAGTCGAGCAGCTGAAGCAGGTTTTACTTGCTGGTAAGTACATATACATACATCGTTTTCCTTTTTCCACATCAGCTTCTTTCAAAATAAATTGAATGTTGTGCATTTTTTTAATGACAGTATCAAAGGACGATCACAGCTCCTCGGCCTCGTTCGTGTGTGTCCTGCTGAGTCACGGAGACGAGGGCGTGTTCTTCGGTACCGACGGCTCAGTGGAGCTCAGGTACCTCACGTCGCTTTTCCGAGGCGACCGCGTCAAATCGCTGGTGGGAAAACCCAAACTCTTCTTCATACAGGTATTTTAATTGTTCCTGCTTTCGTCTCCTCTCAGCTTACCTCCGGCTTTAAGTATGTGACCTGTAACCGGTTCTTGTTGTGTTGGTGCGCACGTGGAGTAGGCTTGCAGAGGCACTGATCTGGATGGAGGGATTGAAACAGACAGTGCAGACGATGGTGCGATCAAGATCCCTGTGGAGGCTGACTTCCTCTACGCCTTCTCCACAGCCCCAGGTGAACACTCACACACTCAGACATGAATCTTTTTGCACATGCATTGTCTCCCTTTTCTGAATATCGATATCTTCCATCTCTCATCTCTCTCCAGGCTACTACTCGTGGAGGAACACCACGACCGGCTCCTGGTTCATGCAGTCGGTGTGCGAAATGATCAGCAAGTACGGAAAAGAGTTGGAGCTCCAGCACATCATGACACGAGTGAACCACAAGGTGGCAGTAGAGTTTGTGTCCGTCTCCAATTCACCAGGTTTTAATGCAAAGAAACAGATCCCCTGCATCATGTCCATGCTGACGAAAGAGATGTATTTTTCCCCCTGATGTCGTCTCCTCACCACAGAGCTTCAAGGTTGTGCTTGTGAAGTTTACACATTCTGACTGAAAATCTCTTGAAACCTTCATTTACATAACTCTGTCAGAGCAGATGTGGTGCTAAATTGCTTTTACTCAACAAACTTGGGATTACAAGGTTCTTATTGCACTCTTCTAAAAACACAGAATTTGATAGTTTTTCTCACCAGCACATCTGTTGTTTTTTTTGTACACATTTAAGCTTGAAATATCATTTCTAAAACAATGCATGAAACAATAATGTAATAGAAACATTTGAATTCCATTACAAATCGTGAACATTTGCAGATAGAAACACAATGGATGTGTAATTCCCAGTTTGTTACCAGTAGATGCCTCTTTGCTGTTTACACTGTACAACATTTCAGGGAATTAATATCTGGAGCCTCTTTTTAATAGGAAGTTTGACTTTTTATATCTGTTTAATCATGAACATACATTAGGTCAGTCATTAAGGGTCATTTCTGTGTCAATTGTTCTTTCTTACACCACTGAGTCTTGATAGACATCTGCTGTCAGTAAAGCTGTTTTCAGACATGAACTCTGGAAAATATCGCAACGTTCAGCGTGTGGCTGTGTGGAGCCTGAACGAAGGCATCACTTGCACTCCATAGGTACATTAAATGATAAAGTTGTGTCGCACATTCAGAAGCACCCAGTAAGCTATAACGTGTGTGTGGTTTTTTTTTTGTGTTAAGGCTTAAGAATGCAATTCTTAATATTATTCATTATCTATTTTCTGAAACATGGATTTCTTTGAAGGAACAGTTGTCCTTTAATATGGGGACACAAGCTTCTTCATAGCAAACATGAGTAAAGCCAGTCAACCTCCCAGATGCTGTTATATGATGAGTAATTGATACTTCATTACTTATTCAGGTGTGTTTTATGTATTTCTTGTGTTGTTTTTTTTATACTTCATGGCAAATTGGATACTTTCTGACTTCTTCAAAATAATTTCCAGTGGACTGTTGTAAAACTGAGTCAAACTTTTATATGTAACCATCAGGATTGAGTCATTGTATAACTGGGCACAATTAGATTTAAATTCTCATGGAGGTCCTGCTAATTTTTTTACAGAAATCTAAATTTTGAATGCAGCAAACAATCGGAAAAGCTCTTGTGCATTTAAATAATATGCCAGTGCTGTTAGACAATCCAGTCCTTTGAGTTTACTTTAGTTTGCTGTGAATCTCACTCTTTGGCTTCTTTTGATGTAACATCACTGCAGTGTGTTTGGTGTTTTGTTTTTCCTGAAGAATAAAGACCACTTTTCATCGACCTTTGTTACTATAAGAAACCTACATTATTTAAGTTAAAGTGAACGTCAGGGTAGTTTTGTTTGTATATTTTTTCCGGGTTAACCTTCACAAACACTGCAAAGGTTCTATTTGTGTACACAAGTGCAAACAGGGGGGGGATTACTCCAGATTTGGCATAGAACTGGGCCACCAGATCCTGAGGCCCAGGGCCAAAGAAAACGGCCTCGGATTCCTTCACTGCACCGAAGCTCTTTACCTCAACCTGCCTCCACGAACAAGCCACTTACTACACGTTGGAGGCCCTGAACACAAAGAATCACAGCTGACACCTCGGTGGTCAACGCACATACAACCATTTAAAAAGACATTTCCACTCAGAACCAAATATGAACATGTCATTTTCTTTACCCCTATTCATGCTGAGAATATAATCTCGGTACAATCTGCATCACACACAAGTCTAATACTTTGCGTAACACCTTACATTGTTGTTGTGTATTTTCACTCACTCGACAATTGACTAATAGTTGCTGCTCTGTAGTCTGATCGAGTTTAGTATGTGGTTAATGTGTGAGTTCTTCCAGCTGGAGGCGCTAATGAACTTCATATAAACACTTTATGTCACTTGATTTCTGCCAATTATCAGTCATGGAATAAATAACAATAATAAATAGATAGGTAAGTGAAATTCGAATTATACAATTTAAAGATAGATATACATTACATAAGTGTGTGTGTGTGTTCATGATACACACTATACATGCAATGCATCACAGTATTTGCAGAAAACTTCCAATCCCTGTAGCTATTAGGGCTTTAGGACAACAACCATAAAACATCCGACTCTATTTTGTTATCATGTTTTATTTATTGATTGATTTGATTGGGACAGAGCATGTTAATGAACATCAGCATCAAAACACAACAAGAATATGTTTTACACTCTGTGCAGTCACGTTTCTCCTCGGGGACAAAGTTGATGTTTCATTGCATTGTGCAGGTGTGTTTACATTTATTTCTACATATCAGTGTTGACACACCCCTCTGTTGTTGAACTTACTGTTGCATTTTGAGTCTGACAGAAAAAAAGGCTGACTTTGGTGGAAAGTGGGAGTTTACCAGTGACACGTGAACGCAGCACTGTTGAGTGTTTTGTAGCAGGTCTGGATCCTGGTTCTCTCTCTCTCTCTCCCCCCCCCCCCCCCCCTCTCTCTCTCTCTCTCTCTCTCTCTCTCTCTCTCTCTCTCTCTCTCGTGTCATGTTTCTCACTTCTCTCACTTCTCTCACTTCTCTGTCTTCACGCATCGCACCTGACGCTGGAGACGTCGCGCTGCAGAGTTCGGATCACTTTGTTTTGACCCGCTTCTCTGTTCCTGAAGTTTTACTGAGATCAGGGTCAGCGTTGGATTAAATAATAAATATCTGCGCCCTCCTGAAGGACCAGGATCCACGTTCATGGAGAAGTTCCTGCAGATCGCTCCGCACTCCCTGGCTCTGGTGCTGTCTCGGGACTGCAGGGGTGATGAAGAGGAGAATAAAGATGAAGAGCACTCGCCATCATCATCATCACCACCACCACCGCTCTCGGGAACTTCACAGCATCGCACCGGCTACGAGGTCTTCGCCAATTTCAAGGCCGTGAACATGCAGCATTTCTGGAACCAGGCTCTGACGCGCGCCCTCTCTGAGATCCTGTTCCTCGGCTGGATGGACGAACATGTGCTGCTGGTGCAGGGCAGAGAGGTTCATCTGCAGGTGCTCAGGAACGGCTGGACCAGGAGGACGCTGAGGCCCCCACTGGGCTTTGACATCAAGTGCATGGGTGGGTATGTGTGGGAATAACAACAGCACCAGTACAACCAACTGGGACAAGGGTAAGAGTGTAAAGTTGCACAGGCATTGAAAAGTTCAAGAAGTTTGTTTAGAGGCCATGATGGACGCTGTTTGGGTGATGCAGGCAGAACTCTGAGACCAGGACAAGTCTGACTTGTTCTCATGATGGAGACAAAGTTTAGTTTTTCTATTTTGTTGAGTTTAGAGATTCAGAATGATCTCTGCCTCGATTTATGCAGTATGTTAAAAGATATGATCAGGTCACATGACCGTGATATCTGCAGGGAATAGACTAAATAATTGAGGCAACATATTGTATCAACTCAGCTCATTCTCTGTATATAATGTCTCCGGCTGTAGCTTTGACTCTTGACTTATATGAGACTAGTAATCGAATTTGATGGTCTTATTTCTGACCCTGAAATGTCCTATAAAGGAACAATGAAAACAGCATCACTGAGGTTTACAGAGTGAATTATCGATTTCTTAGTCCAGTGCATTGATGGACTTTCTGCGGTACGTCCAAAACACCAGACACAGACTTGTAAAAAGAGCTTTACAATAATGTGACATGAACATCGTGCTAATGACTTTCATTTACTCATGAAGACTTGAGACATGAACCAAGATATTTATAAACAGTATCTGTCACTAAGAGATGCTCAGATCCAACCTTTTCTCCTCCAATACCTCAAATCAAAAAATATCAATATGGACTATAGATATAGTAATTGCATGCTTTTTTCAAATTTAAAATCTGGATACCTCGTTGGAATCATTTTCAGAAGAAACACGATAATTTACACTCACCATGATTTAAAAAAAATGTTTCTCACTGTTAAACCAATGAAAGAAAACACAGCTCAAGGTCCACTCACTTGCTTATTGTGGAGCTTTCAAGCACAGGCCTCAGCTATGGATGTTCTAAGCTCGTGACATTTCATCCATGCTGACTTTTTCTGTCATAGTTTGTGAGACCGTTGTGTTTGATAATCTCAACTCTTTTTTTTTTACGTATTTAGTTTGTGTTTCTTGAGAGTTCTGCCGGTTGATTCATGCCCCAGCACCTCTTCAATTGTTGGTTAATTCTGGTGATCGACATCAAACCTAATGTGACACACCGGAAGGTTTTCTTTTTATATAATATCCCGTGTCTGTTGGTGATTATAGGAGTCCCTCTGATGATGATAGGAGTTCATGCAGCATCCAACCTTTTAATCTCACCCACTTTGTTCAAGGCCTTGATCTGAGTTCTAATGCAAGTTCAACATTCCCACGATCCTACTCATCCTCTTCTGACAAGGCCGTAATTCATCGTATGTGCTCGTACAGGTTTGGAAGACCTGAGTCTGTCAGCGAGTTTAACCGCTGCACTCATCCTACTGGCATCACAACTTTCTGTATCTGTGTGGGTGTGTGTGTGTGAAAGAGGCGTGCAGATGTCATAGATCATATATCACATCTTATTTATATCTGTTTCACAATATGATTTCAGATTAGATCATCGATTAATACAGCAGGGATGATGATGAAGATGATGAAGATGAGGGAGTCAAATATTTTGTATTCTTATTTGTTCAGTCTATTGTTCATTGTACGAAGCTGACTGACACACTGCGTTCAAACAAAAGCAGGGCCAGTATCATTAATGCATTAGCCCTATTTGGGAAAGACAAAAGTAAAATTACTAGGAATTACTTTTTAGCAGAAAGAGAAAAGGTTTTAGGTTATTTAATGCAGCAAATGCAGTAAAAGTATACTATATAAAATGCATGTATTAATATTAACAATGGGTTTGTGTAGTGTGTTGCTCCCCTGAACTCTGCATTTTAGCATCTTTCAGCTCATCGTTTTGTTTGTTTGTGGGTTCGCTGCTGTTTCTGGCAGCCACAGGCAGTTTTTGTTTCTTAGTGACGAGCTGGTAAACACAGTAGAGAGTTCAGCCCAAAACTGAGCAAAAAGAAAAGTGAATGTTGGACTTGCATCGCTCCAAATAAAAACCATAAGAACTTTATAATGAGTGATTGTGTGTCAGTGTTGTGTTGATGACACATAGCACTGCAAACAAGTGAAGTACTGTTACACATCTATAAATAATTTTAACTGATTACTCTCAAGCAGGAATTTTGGATTTTACAGTTTGGACTTGTGTCTCCGTCTGCAAAGGCAAAACATGGTGCACACTCCTAAACTCTTCCATGGCTCTGTGCACATTATCATATGTCCTCCTCTGAGCTGCTAGATGCTGATGTATAGAGAAGCTGCTCTACCTTATGGTCTGTTATAGTCCAAAGTGAATCTTAAAACAGATTGCGATGGTGTGAAGCAGATTTTCTGTGTCGCTCCATCAGAGGAGGTGGCGTCGCTTCACAGACACTACTGAAGCAAACACCGATAAGCTCTGGAATGTTTGTCTTATAGCTAATAACTAGCCAGACTCTATAATGCCTAAACCAACACAGCTTATGTGCTGTTGTGTGAAATAATTTTATTTTCACAAGTAGGTCCATAACCTTGTATAGACATTAGCTCAGAAATCTGCTTGGATCAGAAACAATATTGAAAAGTGGTTTTGTTGTGTTGCATTGCATGTACCATACTCACCTGTGCGGCGACAACGTTGGGCAGCGTAATAAATCTTTAGTTTATCAGTAAGCTCGTGTGAATTTAACTGGCAGTAACATTTGAACCATTTTGCGTCCTTGAAATCTCCTGTTTGTCCGATCACTGTGGATTTCGTTCAGCTTAAAGCATCAAGAAGTCTCATGTTTTCCGTTTTTATTCTTATGATAAATATGTTCTTGACAATTGGTAAAAGTTTACACATGAAAACCATTACTGCATGGGAGTTGTGTGGATAGTTTTCTTAGCTGTGGTGTCAAAATGTCGTTTGCACACATGGCACAAGAGCTGCAGTTTCACCTCGTCCGGATTATCCACCAAACCGCCAGAGAATGTTAGATCCGGGCCGAGACCCCCCCAAAAACTGGATTAATACATTTACACACAAGTTGTGGAAACAAAGTGTGTGTTTTTAATACTGACAATTCAATCTGATTAACTGAGGGACTTTGTATCCGCTGGCAGCCGATAAACAAAGGACTGGGAGGAGTGTGTGTTCCCGAGGAAGGAAAAGTGGGACATTTGTGCAGGAAAACACTTCTGCATTGCATTCCCTGCCATAGCTGACTGCTCCACTGGACGGAAAGGGAGGGCCCCAGCAGAGAATCGGGGGAAATGTTAGACACAGCAGAGTGATTTGTTGCCGTATATCTTAATGTCAGATCAGGATGTGTTATAGTTGGCTTGTGGTGCTTTTGTCTTTCCGCTCAGTGTCTGGCCCTCTGGCCTGGAGAGGTGTGTTTTCAGAAATGTTCCACTGGAGGGCAGACCACCAGCAGAAAGTGGAGGTTGGTTGAGGTTGTTACAGGTCACACATCCGTTAGTGCAGGACTGCTCATAGTGGCTAACTGCATACACAGCAGGGTATTATTACCCTGATGTCCTTATGTTCTTATATTCAGCTTTATTCCAGTATAGGTCCACATCACTATCAAAATAGAATAAAACAAAAAATATAACAAAATACAGAACAATATAAAAACACACTTTAGAAATGAATTTGTAGTGTGTGACTTGTCCATCTCAGAAGCTGGAACAAACAGATGTATAAATAATATATAGGATTTATCATGCATGCAGGGTTTACTTTCATATTTTTTTCGAAGTAAAGGTTCTGACTGCTAATAGTAAACTAAATTCGTAGGCTACGTCATAATGTTCTGTTCGCATACATCCAACCTGCTTTAGATTTTACTCCGAGCTGATGTACTGCACCTGAAAGACATTTGTTGAACACAACATGAAGACAACACAATGTTGTTTTTCAATGTCAGCTAGTGGTATGGCACTGTATGCCAATTAGCAGACATTAGCATGCTAACACGTTGGTATTTGTTTCATCAAAAGATTGTAAGCTAGTAGAATGACGATAAGATGAACTGCCATTACATTTTGTACATTCATTTTCCCCTGAGGATGAATCCTACCAACTACAGTCGTCCTCGGACTCTTCCAGTGTCAAGTTTAAGATCAAAATACTTCTATAACTACTGACGTTCCCATTAGCCTCAGCTACATTTTGTGTTTATTGCTATATTAGCAAATGTTAGCATGCTTGAACCTGCTTACACATCAGCAGGTGTGAGCGTGTTAGCATGCCCGTGTTAGCATTTAGCTCGAATCCCAGCTGCGGCCAGGTACAGAGCTGCAGCTACACACTTGGTCTTGTTCCTAACTAGGTCATGGACTCTTAAGACGCTTGGTAAACCGAAGCAACGCGGAGCACATCAATAATAAATCGTATTAATCTCCTCCAGGGCTACAACGTACAAATTATATTTAGCATCAGGTTAATTGCTGGATATTTTTCTCAAATGATCAATGAACGTTAAAGATTGTAGTGACAAATTTAAGCTAGAGGTCCAGACAGCGATGTCGTCAAATATGATGAACAGTTTAAAACCCAGACATTTCATTCACTGCCATGTGTGTCAAGGAAAAGCTGCAGATTCATTTGAGAAGGTGAAACCAGTGAATGGAAAATGACTGAAACGCTCAATCAATTATTTAAATGCTTGCTGATTCATTTTCTGCCGATTGTTTACTCAATGAATAAGCTAATCGTATATATCCGCTCTGAATGCCTCACATTCAACGTAACCAGGACTTTCCAAGCAGCAAATATTGAATTGTGGTCCCCGCACATCGATGGCCTACATGTACGTATATATTTTTTGAAGCCTCTCCACTATCAGGACGCGATGCTCGTTTCCCCCTCCGTTGGCGTACTTGTATTTTAACGGAGCGTGTCAGAGAGGCGTCAGGTTTCCAGCGGTGCCGGAGCGTTTTCTCCGTCCGTGCAGCAGACGGTCCGTCCTCGTCTGTGTGGCGTCTGTCTGCTCTCCCATCCCCGGCAGCGGGCTCTTTAAGGGGAACGGGCACTCGGAGGTAATGGCTATGAGATCATCGGCTTGCGTCGTCATGGCAACAAAGGATGTTGCAGCACTACTGAGAAATAAAATGGCCGGCGTGGTGTCGCTCTCTCTCTCTCTCCCTCCCTCCTCCTCACCCCTCTCTTTCTCTTTGGTATCAGTGAACTGGAGCAGATTGGTTGTGACACCGTGCCCCCCCCCCCCCCCACACCCCCTCCTCCGCCCGTGCCCCCGTCCTGCCCTCTCACTTTGCCCCATTATTCTGTCCCTGCAACTGTCCATTCACACTCCACACATGTGAGTCAGCAGGAGTCTGCGGCGGCTGCCACTCCGGACACGATTCAGGGTGATGCTTTTTTGGGAGCGGGGGGGCAGGGGGGGGGGGTCTTTTTCCTTTCCTACTGGGAGTTCAGCCGCCATCCTCACAGTGAAGTTCCAGGGAATCAACCAGGGGGGAAGCACTGATGATGAAGGAAAGCACAGTTTCATAACGGGTCCCCTCGGATGTGGCTTTAGATTGGGTCAGGTGAGACACAAAGGAGGAAGGATGCTGAGGGGCCTCCTCATCCCTTCTGGAGCAGGGAGGGTGAGGCGGGGTGAGGAGGGGTGAGGATGGAGATTTAGCCACAGACTCAGACCTCTTCCATGAACAATCCATTCAGGGCTGGATTTTATTATGTATCCAAATGTCTGTGTGTGTGTGTGTGTGTGTGTGTGTGTGTGTGTGTGTGTGTGTGTGTGTGTGTGTGTGTGTGTGTGTGTGTGTGTGTGTGAGCTGATATCTGCTCTCCTCTCTCTGCCTTATGCATGTCCTCTCACTCTCTCACCCCCCCCCCCCCCACCACCACCAACTCCCCCAGCCTCAATCACCCAGACACAGACGCATGCATGCTCACGCAGGATCGCGCGCAGCAGGCGGGTGCGCGCATACACACACTCTCTCTCTCTCTCTCTCTCTCTCTCTCACTTACACACATACTCACACACACACCCTTCCTGGAGGTGCTGGGAGCAGCTGCAGCATTAGCGTTGAGAAAGAGGAGTTTGCATCCCCGCCACCCCACCTCCCCCCCCGCCCTCCCTCTGTGTTAATGAATGGATGCTACGGCGATCGGCGCGGGAGCTGCGTCCGTCGGATCGCGGGAAACGGTGGATATCTATTCTTGAATTTATTTATTTATTTTCTACGCTCTCTCCATTTTTTTCTCCTCCTCCTCCTCCCTCTCCCTCTCCTCCTCCTCCTCCTCCCCACCCCTCTCCTGGCGTGCTGTTGTCGAAAAGGACGATGGGGTCTTGCGCTTGAAATCGGATAAAGATGGAGGTGAACGTGGCGTCTCCGGAGCTCGGCGTACTACGGAGGTTCCGCCGCACATGAGGGCGGATGGAGCTGTGATTTCTGGGGTTTTTTTTCCAAGCGGGATCTTTTGTATGTTTTTTTCCCGGGGATCGGGCCGAGCTCTCCTGTGGTGAATTGAGCTATTGTCGAGGACTGGGCCTCTGAAGCTTTTTTTTTTTTTTTTTACATCTTTGACCATCCGTCCACCCCCCCCCCCCTCCTCGTCCTCCTCCCGCCATTCCTCCTCCTCCTCCCCCCTGCTGCTTCCCACTCAAAAAGGAACAAGTGGATCCCTAAACTGAAATCTCCCCTCGCCGTCCTCCTTCACTCCCAATGCCCCATTTCCCTCATCTCTACCCCTGCTGCCCCCCCACCTCCTCCTCCTCCTCCTCCACCACCACCACCACCACTCTCCTGCTCCCTCCTCCCACATCAGAGCGGCTACGTAATGTGCCTCCCTACGCATGCAAATGGGGATGCTACAAATGGTGGCTGGGACTGATGCCGATGAAAGGGTGATGCCTCGCGCAATCACCTCCACCTCCTCCTCCTCCACCACCACCACCTCCGCCGCAGATCAGCCTGGGAGAAGAGCCCAGCAGCCGAGGACCACCGCCCGCAGTGTGCACACGCTCGTTTGCAGCTCGCAGCCCGTGGATGTGGATGAGACGCGTGCGTGAAGGTGCACACTGGTTCCTGCCATGTCCGGTGTGTGATCGCTCTACCGGGACGTTCTTACTGATGCGGGGGAGGCACTGAGCCTGAGGTGGGTCGACCTCCCCCTGCACACCCCCCCTTCCCTTCCCTCCCCACCTCCCTCCTCCCTCTCCACCTTACCCCCGGAAGCCCCCCCAGGGTAAAGGGGTCACGATGAAGAAGACCCGCAGCAGCAATGTGCGGCGGGCCTGGCCCAGCTCGGAGCTCGCCGAGCGGCCGCCGGAGCACAACCTCTCCCGGAGCGAGAAAGACATCCGTGTGCAGAAGCAGCATCTTCCTCCCCCTCCTCCTCCTCACTTCTCTCCGTCCCCGCCGAGCTATCGTGTGCCAGGTGAGTCAGACACGCCCACCCGGACAGGCTCCGCCCTCGCCACGCAACACAACTCAGGTTGCGGTGACACGCTTTGATTCCTGGGGTCAAAGGGCAGAGTTCAGAGAGGACAATATTTACTGGTCTTTCTGATTTCAGGACGTATTTCTCCATTGACCCGTGTTACCCAGGATAAACCCACTTCTTCGTGCTTGTAGATTTCTACCATTTACACCATTTGTACGATTTGTAATATTTCCCTGAATTCCCGAAAGCCCAGTAGTATTTCATTTGTCACGTTTGAGTTTGTTGAGATTGCGAAAAGGGCTTTGGGGCCATCTCATATCACGAATGGTCCATTTTATTATACGTATTCCGTCTTTCTTGCTTCATTGTACCACTGCAACCCCATTCCTACACTTCCTACACTCCATGGAGATTTGTACACTCCAGGAAAAAAAAGAAAAAAAAAACCATAGTACGGGTAGTATTATTTTCTTCTCCACCGATGCGCTGGCAGATTTAGCTTTTTTTCATGTTTACCAGGAACCAAGCAAAGCCTTGTAAAGCCACATAAAGCTTAAACGGCTGTGATACTAAGCAGAGATAACGTCATCGTGTTGCTTAACCGACCATTCAGCTGAGAGCGGTGAGGAGGCAGGGCCCTGCACACGCAGCACAGGTGAAAGGGCCCACAGCACTCATGGGCAAGAAAACTTTCAAATGAATTCTGTTCAGCTGCTGCTGAATCCCAGAAAACACGAGCAATTAGAATTACTGACAGATGCAAATGGAAGACAGGTAGTCAGAGTTTGTGCTTGGTGTTGTGTGGTTCTCTGCCGATCACCAGATTTAGGTCAAAGGAGACGGTGACTACTGCACAGATGCTGCAGCGGTGGATTCAGTGCGTTGCCTCACAACCTTTCAGTGGGGCAGATGTTTCCTCTCAGAGGGGCTTGAAGCCGGGCCGGCTGGTTGTAGGATGATCTCACTTCTCACTACTGCTGACAGTAAAGCCAGCTTAATTCAACAAAGGCTACAGAGCATTTCTGCGTGTAAGCTCTGAGCATGGAGCCAAAGTCGCTCATATTCTGTTTCATTTCAAACACTTTGACTCGCGTGAGCGTCCGTTCTCCTGTTTTGCCAGATGAGATCACGTGAGTGGGGAGGAAGATTCAGGTGATCTCACACTACGGCTGCTGCAGCAGCTGCCTTGTTTTGCTAACCTACGAGAAACGGGAGGAACGAGAGGCTAAGGAAGCAGGGGGAGGAGGGGTGGAGCCGTTCCAGGCGGCGTGCAAACTGCTGCTGTTTGACCATTACATCATAGCTTCACACGCTGCACCTGCTGTTCATTCATGATCTAACAGTTCTCCTCCTCCTCCTCCTCCTGCAGGTGACGTGTCTCCGATCAGTATGTCACCCATCAGCCAGTCACAGTTCATCCCGCTGGGGGAGATCTTGTGCCTGGCCATCTCTGCTATGAACTCTGCCCACAAGCCCGTCAACCAGGAGGCTCTGGTGGAGCACCTCACTGCCAGCTTCCCAGGTACAACCCTCTCTCCCTCTTCCCCACACGGGACAAAACGCAAACATGCAGAAAATTGTGGGGTTTTAGCAGCTTCAATAAAGTTAATACAAGCTATTGTTGTGTATCTTAAATGAGAAAGTCAAGATCTATCTCATTTAATCGCTTCCTGTTTCAGAGATTAATCAGGAATAGAGATTTATTAGTGTGTAAATCTTACAAACAAAATGAGACTGTTTCAGGAGGAATAGAGCTGAAATGGTCGGTCAAATAATCAATGAATCGATCAACAACTATTTTAAAAAGCAGCGCTGCCTCTTGCTTTCTTCTCTAATCATGTGTTAAGCTGTTGGTTGAATAAAACAATCACTGTTTTTTTGACATTTACAAGAAATACGATTAATCGATTGAAGCCCTGAATGATGGGGTGTTGAATCCTCAAAACAATGTTGGTGAAACAAACTAAAATGTACTAAAACACAGTGAACATCTTTGACCCACTGTCTGATCTTCCTCTAAGATTTTCTAACTTTAAATTCCATTCTGTTGTTCATTTTCTTCACAATTGACAATATAAATGTGGATTTATGTGACATTGACTTTGATACAAATATTTATGATTCTCTCGTGGATGATCCAAACCTTTGTCAGTTTTTCTGCACTAAACAAAAACAACCAGAGCAGCATTAATTGTTCAATTATCCAAACCGTCCTTTAGTTTAGTTATTATCACATTATTTCTCATAGAGAAGCTGAGGGCTTTTTAAAACCCTCACCAGACCTTTGGGATCACAGATCTCACAAAGTGCAAGATGACTATTTCTCTTTTTTCTTTAGTATTTTAGGATCTGGGCTTTTTTTTTTTGTTGTCTTCAAATTGTTGCCATATTAAACAAAATGTTCACAATGTGAACTTATAGGTTGCATCATTCCTGTGTAAAAAAGCACTTACACAGGGGTGATGTAATGTCAGGCAACACATGGCCTCACAACACTGGTTATGAATGGTGTTGAGTTAATTCACAGGACATGAACTACGTCTGAAACTGGACTGATTGGTTTATCTATTCCAACATGGGTGAAATCTTAGATCATGTCCTGATGTCGGTGTAATCGTAGATAAACAAACACACATGGTCGAATGGGTGCGTGTGAGCTGAGGTAGAGGTCAATCAGAGAGAAGGAACAAACTACTGATGTTGTCAAATATGCACAAATCTGATCTTTGATAATAATTTTCTAGTGGATTATAAAACAATTTAAAGATAAAAAATCCACTAAAGAGCTTTTAATAAGATCCTCACCAATGTGTTTTATCTGTGTCATGGTTGCACAGCTGAGTCATGTTTAAACAAACTGAAGTTTGCTTTAAATTATGATATAAGTGAGAAAGAAGGCACTAATGTACCTTTTATACAGATGTCCCTGAAACATGTATTTCAGAAAGAAGGTAGCATGAGATATCTAGAATATTTCAATGCTGGTGCATCAATAAAAACGTGGCAGCTTTGTTTTGGAAATTTAATTCAGGGTTGGCATCGTTTGGCTTCAATTAAAATATTGGAAGAGAAGATGTGTTTATGCATTTATACAGTTTGTGATACCATCATACAGTTTGTTCCTGTGTTAGTCAGAGGAAATGTGACAGGTAAATATACAGGGACTTTGTTTTTGATGTTAAACAACACGACAGAAAAGCTGCTCATCAGAAGGATCTTACCTCTATTTCCATGAAAGATCGGATTTATCAGGTTATTTATACTCTGATCTTTTAAATCCTCTAATGATCTTTTAATAATCTGCCAAAAGCTTCTTATTCATGTTATAGTAACTTATACTAGAAGTTATATTCCCATAATAACCTGAAAGAATCAAGGAATTCCTTACTTCACCCTCTCTCACGCTGAAATAAAGTGTGTAAGTAATTTAAATATTCTCCACCAGGTCTTATTTACTTCAAATAACCAAACTGTCATTAATTGTTAAAATAAAATGACTTTTTTCATATTTGAACTGCTAGAGATTGTTTGACTTTTTCTTACAATCTTTTTGAAATGTTTGTTTGAGGATCAGCAATCTCTTTTTATTTTTATCTCCAAATTCTTCCAAGGCAGCAACAAATTTGTCAAAACTGCCTGTAATGAAACTGTTATATTATAAATCTCACTGTCGTAAGATAAGTTTTTAAAACTGTGTGTGAATGTGTGTGTCCTGCAGGCGTGCCTACACCCAGCTCTGAGGTTCTGCGACATACCCTGAACATGCTGGTGCGAGAGCGGAAGATCTACCCAACTCCAGAGGGCTACTTCATCGTCACTCCCCAGACCTACTTTATCACCCCCTCCCTCATCAGAACCAACAACAAGTGGTATCACCTGGATGATCGGCTGCAAGAGCGCCAACCGCAGCAGCAGCAGCAGCAACCTCAGCAGTGCACTTCGCCTCCGTCTGGCAACGTCACGCCATCCACTCACCTGAGAGAGAGGCCTCCGCGGAAGAGCCACGGTGACTCATACAACTCGTACCGTGATGACCCCGCCAGACTTCACGCCTCTGCGCTCCAGAGTAAGTCACCGAAGGAGCACAGGGGAGATTCCTATCAAAGTAAGCCACCCAAGGACCACGGCAGCGGGGAACCTCAACCGAGCACGACGGCCAAGGAGCACCGAGGAGAACCGCCTTCGTACCCCCACCCCCCACTCCCCTCCCCTCCTGTCCAGCAGAAATCGCCACCTCAAGAGCCAGCCGACAAGAGCAAAAGCATCACTTCTTTCGCTTATAAAACTGACACTCTGACCAAAAAGAAAGAAGGAAGTGGTGGCAGCGGAACTGGCGAGAAGCAATCCAAGAGGTTTGGACTCAGACTCTTCAGACTGAGTTTCAAGAAGGACAAAATGCGGCAGCTGGCCACCTTCTCAGCCCAGTTCCCCCCGGAGGAGTGGCCTCTTCGTGACGAGGAAGTGCCAACCACGCCCATTCCCCGCGAGGTGGAGATGGAGATTATCCGCCGAATCAACCCCGACCTAACAGTGGAGAATGTGGCAAGGCACACGGCCGTGATGAAGAGGCTGGAGGAAGAGCGTACGCAGAAGAACAAGGTGGGGTCGTCGGCCCAGCACAGTGCGCGCAGCAGGAGAGGGAGGGGCCACCGGAGGGCTCCACATGGTAAGTCCCGCTCTCATAGCAAACCCCGGACCTCTAGGGGGGACCCGTCTGAGGGTTCAAACTGGGACCTTGTGTTCATGGAAAGAGATTACCGCTTCTTCAGCCACTCGCTCGTCCGCTCGCCTCGGGAGGCCATGTACACGTTGGAGCGCAGGCGGAGTGGTGGCGCAACGTATCTGGTCCACAGCAACCCCAACATTACTGAATCGTCCTGCCCTGTTACCCCTGAGTGGGACGTGTCTGGGGAGCTGGCCAAGAGACGGACGGAGATGCCCTTCCCCGAACCGTCGCGTGGGACGTGCCAGTCCAGAGTCCAGAGAAGTCACAGTCACAATCAGGACAGGAAGTCGCGTCACGAGAGGTCCGATCAAGCTAAAGAGCGATCTCGGTCAATGGACAACTCCCTCAAGGGCCTGTCGCTGGGTGCGCCTGAAGACTTCGACCCCAGTCTGGAGGAGCGTAGTCACTACTACACTGATGATGGCACCCTGCGAGCCACACAGAAGTCCTCCCACTACTCAAGGATCATGTTCTCTGCTGCTAAGTTCCACTCTGACTTTAATGTGCCTGATATGGGGAAGGGGAGTTTGGACGAGTCAAGGATTCGGAGTACAATAGAAAGGAACAAAAGCAGAGACAGCTTGCCTACGTACAATGAGCTAATGGGACTTTCTCCTAAGCCCTCAACAGATGAGTACTTCCAGTGCAATACGTCAAACGAAACAATCCTAACTGCCCCTTCGCCTCAGGCAAAATCAGAATATGACACATTAACCTCATCAGGGGGACTCCGCAAGGGCTCTCCGGCTGACCGCCAAACGCCTCACCTCACCTCTCCTCACACGATGGAGTACAAAGAGGACTTGTCGGCAGCGAAAGGACAGAACGGCTCGGTGCGACTGACGCCGAGCCAGACGCCGGAGCCCGTGCAAAATGCCCGTTTGACGCCACACCAACACAACGTGGATCCCGGAGGGGGAGGAGGCAGCATGGTAATCAAGAGGAAGGAGATCTTCAGCAAGGACACTTTGTTCAAACCTCCACACAATGCCTTGTCCACAGGCTACGTGGACAGCAGCTACACCAAGTCCGGCACATTGCGGAAAGCCTCACATGCCAAATCAACAGAGGCCCTAGACAATCCTGAGCCCCAGCAGCCTTCCAATTCAGCCACTTCCTCCGCGTCACCCGCAGTTTTACAGGGCTGCTTAGAGCCAATCGTCCCCTCCGCCTCCTTTGACTATTATAATGTATCGGACGATGAGGAAGAGGAAGAGGCAGAGGAGGACTCGCACAAAGAGTTGGCGACGACGGAGGACAACAAGGACCACGGGGAAGGGGGTGGGAACGGCGGTGGCAGTGGCGGCGGCGGGGAGGGAACCATGCAGTGGCTCCTGGAGCGTGAGAAGGACCACGACCTGCAGCGGAAACTGGAGACCAATCTGACCTTACTCAGCCCCAAGGAGACGGAGAACAGCAGCAGTCAGAAGTCGGCCCACTCTGCCCGTCTGGACAGCATGGACAGCAGCAGCGTCACGGTGGACAGTGGATTCAACTCCCCCAGGTACGAACAGAAAGAAATCACCAGTGTATCACATAAAACGGCAACGTATGGTGTGTTTTAAATAGATAAGTTATACATTTTGCTGTCAGACCAGGTATTTACACACACGTGTCAAGGCCAAATAATCAATTTCATATTTTATCCACCTATTGAGCTGAAGTGTCTTCACTGTGGCTGCTGATGCTGCCAAAGTGGAACGATAGACCCGCCCATCACAAAGGAGGATAAAGAGGCAGATTTGTGTATTTACAGTCCAATTCAGGTCATGATTACATAAATCAATTCTTTGATCAGTTTAAATCCATGATCACAAATCCTAAAACTTCTGTTTGTTCCCGTAAAATATCTGTAGCTTTTTTATTTGCCTTTCGTATCTGCCTCATATATCTTAAATGAACTGTAATTATGTAGTTGTGTCAATGAATAGTTTTCTTTATTCCTGTAACTTTTCATTTTCTTTTGTCATTTCAAAGTGTAGGAGCAATGTTTTTTTGAGTTGTATTATTATTATTAACCTGTCTTGATGTCTTATGTTACTTATTCTAGATTTGAACACTGAATAAGCAGTTTTACTCTGCATATCATGACTTTTTTTTTATTTGAGGAGCGTCTTTAACAGCTTTTTCCAGTTGTACTATTTAATCACATAAAAAGCAGGTGAATCTCTGCTGAGAAAACATGTCCTGAAATAACAATATCCAAATGTCCATGGTTCAACTCCACCCGGGGACCATTTTACATGTCAACACCTCCTCCCATCTTTCCTGTCCACTTCCTGTCCACTCTTCTCTTTCCATAGAGGTACCGGTTTCATCCTTAAACCACAGTCCAATAATAGTTCTGACAGTGAAATCCACTTCCAGTTTCTTGTTTTCAGTAAATGCTGTGCAGCAGTTTTATGCTCACACTCCACTGCACCACTTTCGAAAGAACACAACCAAGACTGTCAATTTAATTGTGCTAATCGTCACAATCTGATTCACAGATTCTGGTTTTATTACAAAGATTGAAGCCTTAAAAAAAGGCTCATAGATATATCAGTCCACTGAACATGCAGGACTTATTTTAATCAAGATTCATGAATTATTCTCTGAGAAATCAAGGGAGAGTTTGGAGAAAACGGCCTCATCGTCTCACAATGTTAAAGAGAACGTTAAAACAATTCTAGATCTGTACCCAAATTCAGTGGGTTCCTCCCTGAGCTGGATCACATCCTTCCACCAGGTTTCATGGAATCCGTTCTGTAGATTTTTAATCCTGCCAACAAACAAACAAACAAACAAACAAATGGACAGGGGGGTAAACGTAACGTCCGTGGTGGAGGTAACCACGTCAATTTTGTTGGTCGCTCTAGAACAGAAAGTTAAAAAGTTACTTGCGTTGTAACAAATGAATGAAAAATGTGGCTCTGAAGCTGCTGGATGTGTAAATATGTCACTGTTTGTGTTCATATGCTGTTTATGCTGCCACCAAGTGACAATTCCATGGTATTGAAGGTGCTGTTATCTTGTTTCTTTTTAAAAGCGTTTTATTATTCTTAGTAAAAGTTCTTTCCTTTGCCAAAATCTGCTTTAACATCATTTTAATGCATTTTAGTGTTTTTTTTTCTTTCCTGCCAAGCTCCACTTATGCTTCTTTTGATTTCCAAATTTCAGAGGCTGTTATTAATTCATGGTGTGTTTTAAAAACCTTTATTTCATCTCTGTCGTGCAGGACACGCGAAAGCCTTGCATCCAACACATCCAGCATCGTGGAAAGCAATAGACGGCAGAATCCGGCACTGAGCCCCGGCCACATCGGCACCAGTGGTATCGGACTGCCATTCAGCTTTCGCGCCATCCCAGAGCCCCCCACCACGCAGCCTGAGAAACTCCAGAAGTCGTCGAACTGCCTGGCCTCCATCACCAGCGTCTGACGGGCAGCGCAGACTGAGACCGGGGAGGTGGTGGAGGAGGGAGGGAGCGAGGGCGGGGGGGGGGGGGGTTTCACCATTCTGACCCCCCGCTGTCCTCAACCAACACACACACACACACACACGAGCATACACATTGAAGAAAAAACAAAAAACATGCACTCATGCTCTCACACACACACACACATACATACATCTTCAGACTCCTGAGAATCCATTTACTGGGACTGTTACAAAAACAGGCATGGCTTCAAGAGACTGTTCCCACAGCTTCAAGAACTTTAACTGCAAAAAAAAAGAGACGAAAAACGACAGAATATCAAGACCACAGTGGGTGAGGACACCTGCCTGAAGTACTTTGAGTTTGGTGACATGGACTCTAGTTTGGCTTATATCAAGATTCTTGATTATTGGTATTGGAAAGTAGTAGACTATAGGATTCAAGTTACATTTGGAAATATCAAAAAAACTTTTTATATTACTTAACAATACATGTCCAATTAAATGTTCTCCTTCCTGAAATAGCGTCGAGTTCTTCAGGACGATTCAATGTATCAGCACAAATGTCCAGACAATAACAGTTGATCCTGAGAACAACGAATGACAGATATAAAAACATAAATCAGCTCAGATTTGTGTACCGCAATGCAAATGATGTATGTATACTCGATACTTTTGATATCCTAATTATTATAATGGTGGTATTAAAGATGCTATGTGACCAAAAACTGATGTTTGGACAGAATGAGCTGCACCTCACGTCTGCACACGCGCATCACAGAACATGTCAGCACCAGGTCTAACTGGTCTGGAGCTTTTCATCAAGTCCAGAGATCTTCCTCAGCAGGTTGAGTCTTCTCGGTTGTCGTGGTGATGCCGAAAACTACTGTTTCCAAGGAACTTTTCAATTAGTTGTCTCTGATTGATTTCAAACTATGAACAGGTTCATTGAGTCTCTAACATTTTGGTTTTAAATTGGTAGCTGTGAGCTCTGAGCCTCTGTGTAGCGTCGACGTGGTGAATTATGGGAACTGTAGGCAGCTGTTAGTGCATCCAGTTGTCACAGCTGCAGTCAACTCAGCAGTTAGAGAGGTTTCTGTTTCTATTAGTTAATGGTTCCGAAGGACAATTGCGATACGAACAACTGTTTTCATACATCATCAAGTTTAATTTTGTTTGACATTGCTCCTACGCTGAATACAGGTAAGAACTTTTGCCTTTTGTTCATAGAAAACACTTTGAGCAGCACAAGCAAGGTTTTGTTCTCCTCAGTTGTTTGGGGTTGATGGTGGAAGTCCCACTGGTGTTGATCTCAAACCTCAGTAGATACAAAACTAAACTGTTCCTAAAGAAAGATCCAATTATAGGTGAAGCGAGATTCTTTTTGTAGTTTGGGTGAAGTGGCCCTTTACTGAGTGCAGTTCTCCGGATGACCTGTGTGTGGAGACAAAGTTGGTCAAATTCAAAAAAGGGTTTGAATTCTAAAAAGTTAACATAAACTCTCTAATAACATCAGTAGTATTAAACAAACCTTTAGGAATGTAACACACGTTCAGTTTGGGTTTTGTGTTCATCTCGGCGAGACTCATCTTCTCATGAAGAACCTACCATCGTTAATCGTAAGTAAAATTACTTGTAAATATAATACTAAAGTTTTATAGTTTATACTTTATATATATATCTACGGAGCCCCTGAAATCTCAAAAGATGATATTTTTAAAAATCTTGTGCGAACAAAATAAAAAAGCTGTGCCCACAGAGTTAATAGTAGTAAAGACGTGACTGGCCGATGCTTTGAAGACAACACTAAGTTGCATTTATAGCTTTTAGAAAATAAAACTTGATCATCTGAATTTTCTCGATGCTTTGGTAGAAATCTGGTGCATAAAACACAAACAATCTTCTTAAAATAAATATCTTGAGTGCACAAGATAAAAAAATATAATCTTTTGGGACTTCAGCGGCATAGCACTGACCTTTGAAAAGCGCAAACGTGGCGCCCTCTTGTGGGTAACTGATGGTATGACCGTGGCCTGTGAATGTGTGTGTGTGTGCGTGTGTGTGACAACTGAAGCTCATCACTCTGATCCTACAGAGGTAAGTGGTTTGTCCTCTGTGTTCTCATTTAAACCCGTAACACAACATGAAATGTAGAAATAACAGAAGACACAGGTACAGTTTATATTTTTTACCTGTGTGTATTTTATTGACTGATGCAGAGGACGTCTGCTCAGCGTCTCTGAGCTACAGACACAGAGGTGGAGTGATGAAACAGAAAACTACAGTGGGTCAGGGGTCACCTGGAGCTTGGCACGTACAGCAGTGAATGAGTCAACTTATTAACATGCAGCTTACACACACACACACACACTCTCTCACACACGCAGACACACACATTCACACATTGTTTCTCTACGATCTCCTACAACACACACTTACACATAATGAAGTCAACACAGAGACGATGCATCTGACACTCCTTTAACGTTACAACACTTTGCTTACACAGGGGAGAAGTGTGCGTTCAGACACCAGGTGGGAAATGCACAAAAAAAAAAAAGACTTTTGTGTATTCGTGTGTGTGTGTGTGCGTGTGTCTGAAATTAGCTACAAAAAATGACATGAACACACATGCACCGTTAAAACACACTATCTCACACACTACACTTCCCATGTATTTGTCTTTTTTTCTTTTTTATTTGTCAGGATGAAACCATTCAAGATCTTCACACAAATGAAACACGCTGCCGAACAACCTGGAGAAAAGTCTCCGCTGACGCAGCACGGCCTCGGCTAGCAGACGTTTGGTTCTAAGGCAAAGTTGTAGTTCCACAGGACTAGTGCTGTTGGTGCAGTGCAGTGGCCGTCTCCATTGGAAAGCCTCCATTCAGTCAGTCAGTGTGTTTTTTTTTTAATTATTTTAGCACCACGGGAATCTCTTCTTCCATCAGACTCCTGTCAGACAGCTGAGAAAAATATTCCCTTTCCGATATATCCACTGGAAAAACTAAGAATCGTATGATTACTGGGGTCGACGAGGGGAACATCCATGAAAAACATCCATGAAAAAATCAAAAAAAAGCAGGACACACGACATAAAGCAAGGCTCACCGTTAACATCACAGATCACTTAGGAAGTCTCCATTTACAGTTTTTTAATCTTTTATTTCTTCTCCGTTGCACGACGGCCGTCTGGGGTTTTTTTTAAGCTTGAAGCATAAAAAGGCCAAAGGATGGACCCCGGCCCTTTTTGTTTGTTCTTTTCTCTGCACACACACACACACACACACACACACACACACACACACACACACACACACACACACACACACACACACACACACACAGACACACACAAACATACAGTAAACACAGTAGGCTTATACAATAAGACATGACGTAAAATCCTCTGCAGCCGTTTTTTGAGCTGGGTTTGACGAGACCAGTTCCCAAGGCAAAAAAATAAAAACGTCCGTTTTTTCCGTCACTGAGGCTGATGAGTCTGATCACAGTACGTCCCACAGTTCAAGGATCGAGGAGCCGGAGGAGACTCCAGGTTCAGCATCCGCAGTTCAAACCTCTGAATATGGATCTAGTGTGTGTGTGTGTGTGTGTGTGTGTGTGTAGTCTCCTGTTGTGCAAAGAGAATCTCAGCAAACTGATTGTCTGCGACCCTCTGAACAAAGGTTCGCCTGATGTGCAGTTTCCCCCCCATTTGGAGAAACTCGTATTGATCATCGTGTTGCGTTTTCCTGTTGCGATGACCTGCCGTGCACCCCCGGGTGGAGACACACGTTCATGGTAGTATTGTTTTTCTTCCCCACAAAACGTTCCACGTCTCCACAAAAAAAAAAAAAACGTCCACGGAAGAGAGGGGGGGACAGGCTGTACTTTTCTCGTTGCCATGGCGAAGGTCAGGGTAACAGTGGCGGGGCTGCGCAGAGGTCAGAGGAGGTCACGGGCCCCGTGTGACATCACTTCCTGGTGTGGAGGCTTTCCTGGAACTTGGTGCTGGTGTAGCGGATGTGGAAGCCCTTCTTGCTGATGGTGTCGTCGCTGTGGAAACGGATCAGCATGGCGTCCCCGGGCGAGTAAATCCCCTCCCTGGGCTGAGGACGGGAGGAGAGAGAGACGTGAGAAGCAGTTTCTCGGACACAAGGTTCACACATCACAGTTTTAACTCATGTTCTACATCACAGGAAGATATTCTGCAAAACATTCGGCTGCGTTTGAGATATTTGAAAAATATTTCCCCTCCTTCCAAAGCAAACCTTATTCTCTATTCAGCCATGCATAATGTTACCAGCACTTTATTACAACTTTATAAACTTTAGAATTTGCTTGAGTCTCTTCACACACATTACATGTTAGAAACAAGACACTAGTATTTCACACCGGTCAGTCGATCTACAGGCGGCGGTAACGCTTCAAAACTAAGAAGAAGAAGAAGAAGAAGAAGAAGAAGAAGAAGAAGAAGAAGAAGAAGAAGAAGACTGCCGATAAACATGGATGTAAACAATGTACGTTTCAAAATTAAACTTCATGAGGATGGAAATGCACTGAATCTGTTCCGATGGGCTTCACTTATACACAATATGTCTTTTTCTGTAGGTGTTTCTGAGTCATAAAGCTCCATAGGTCTCATTTGTATATGTTAATATTCTGTATTTCTATGGAGACATAGCACTCAAAGGGCTTTGAGGTACAGTTCTGACGTCCACGCAGTGCATCTATGTGCAGAACTTGTTTTACATCATGTTGTGGCACATGATTAACAACAAGATTTTTCAGTTGAAAGGTGAAGCTGCTGTAATTCAACGTTTTCCTTATTGTCAGCAAACACCATGAAAAGACCAAGAACCAACAACGACCAACTTCTCCACCCAGTCTGCGGCGAGACGCTCTTTTATTGCCCCAATTTAATATCTGACGTGTGTGTGTGTGTGTGTGTGTGTGTGTGTGTGTGTGTGTGTGTGTCTGTGTGTGTGTGTGCAAGGGATGGAAACTGAGCTACAGTCTTTTTCATATCAGATGGAACATATGAGTGAAGTGATGGATTCTTACCCCTGAGCCACAGAAGCGTCCGAGTCGATGTGAGTTGGCGTCGTACCCGTTGTACAGCTCAATGTAGTCATACCCACAGTCGGCCTCCTCCTCTACCTCGAAGGTGATGAAGCTGAGCTCGATGCCGTAGCCCTGCTCTGCCGTCAGCAGCCACTCGCAGTCAGTGTGACCGGGGTAATTGTTGTCTCCGAACTGGGAGTGGGAGTAGAGGTTCTTCTGACGGGCGTCTGCTTTCAGACGACCTCCGCACTCTGCACACAGACAGGCGGGGGGGAAAGGGTTGTTAGGTATATAGATATATAGATAAATATATATATATATATATATATACTCATTTATTGATCCCGAGGGAAATGTAGGCTTCCAGTATCACACAAAACAGTCAAACACAAGACAATAAGAATAATAAAAGGTCAAAATTAAATAAGAATAAGTTCACTGCAGTGAGATGAAAGTCTCAACTAGTAAATACATAAATCCAATAAACACTGGCTGCCCAGTGATGTGTTCCATGTGTTAATCATTCATTTCTCTATATCTGGGAGGAGTTGTACAGTTTCTGCAAGTTAAGCAAAGAGTTGACCTGAAACAAACAGACTTCATGTGTTTCCATCATGTATGTGCTGCCCATCACCACCAGAGGGAAGTATTGCTCCTGCAAAACTAGTCAAACTGGAGCAAATCCAACTTCATGACACAAAAACTCACACACACACACACACAACTACACAAAGTCATTTAACGTGAACAACAATGTACACAAACTTCACACACACACACACACACCTGTGGAGTGTGTAGCTTGGAAGCCCTTGCGTTGCACCGAGGCGTCAGAGATGAAGCGCAGGTACATCTTGTTCCCGGTGGAGACCAGCGGCTCCGGGACCTTGCTGCCGCACAGTCGGCCCAAGATGGCGGCCGTGTCGGTGTCCCCGTCGAAGGCCTCCAGGTGGTCGTACGCACACTCCTGATGCTGCTCGATCTCGAACTCACTGAAGCTCTGTAGAGACGGACGGGGGAGACGTGAGAGGGAGCGCTGAGACAAGAACGTCCCGTCTGTCTCATCGTGTCTCTGGTAGAGAGACGATCCAGTAGAAACCTTTGAGTTTAAGGGTCTGTGAATCATCCAGAGTTGGTTTCCTACTGTTTTAATCTCTTACTCTGACACGACAGCAGAATTCTCATGATGAATGTCCTTCATTTTGTATTTTGTGTAAAACGAGACACACACACACACACACACACACAGACAGACACACACACACGTAACATTTACATGTCGTTATAAATTAGTGTAGAAGTGGTAATTAGGTACACAAGTTAATTACCACCATCGTCACTGTGTCTTCATTTAAAGTCAATTTCTCCTCAGTGCAAATTTCCAAAGTCGCTTTTTTTCATTTACATTAACTTGGTTGGAAAATTGTGTGAAAATAGGAATGTGTTTGCATCTCAAGTCTTTAAATACATCAGAGGAGAACCCCCCCCCCCCCGCCTGGACTTTACACACTGACACGGTTTGTACAAAGTGTCACGATTCATAATCTCATCAAGTCACCGGGAGCTGAGTCATCGCACCTCGCAGGCCTCTCTCCCACACACACACACACACACTCACTCACCCCCGTGACTGTTACCTGAGCCGAACTCTGTCACGCCAACGCAAACCAACACACAATTCAACACAAACCAACACAACGCACTATTTATACAACCCAGACAGAAGGAGACAGGAGAGTGAGGGTGGGCCGAGGTGAGGATGCTGGTTTCCAGATGATTTGTGAGTGTGGCTGAGGTGAGACTGGTTTTGGCTCTGTTGATATTCTGAAGTGTGTGTGTGTGTGTGTGTGTGTGTGTGTATGTGTGTCACAGAGTTAAGAGGCAATAACAGAATGACCTTCAAGGCTACGTTCAGATTTCTGGTATTAAACTTGTGATGTCATTACTGAGGATATAGAGACTCACACTAATCTAAACACAGACACACACACACACACAGACACACACACACACACACACACACACACACACACAAAGTACACATATAACCTCTGATTTCTTTTATCAAGATTCACGGATAATTCTCTGACAATCAAAGGACGTTGTTGAAAAACAGCCGATCTCACGACGTTAAAGAAAATGAAAATAAAAAATCCGGGGTTTCTTCCCTGACTCACATCCTTCCACCAACTTCGGAAATACGGTTTTATGGTTTGAAACACGACCTCCTCGCCTGAGTTTCTCTATGAGACTCAAAACTTAATTCCAACAGTTTCTGTTTTTGATTAAAAGATGAATCAGAAAATGAGCAGACAACGATCTGTGTCATCATATGAATGCTTCCACGCTCAAATGTACCCGTGTGTGTTTGTGTGTGTGTGTGTGTGTGTGTGTGTGTGTGCAGCCTTCATACACACACACACACACACACACACACACACACACACACACACAGACACATAAAGACACAGATGGCCATTGCCCAAGGCCTCTTACTAATGCATGAGCAGCACACGCTTGTAGTTAACCCGAATATATGAACACGCACGACCGCCCGCCCCCCCCCCCCCCCCCCCCCCCCCTCCCATATCACATTGGGGTTTCATATGTAGAACATGGGAAAGAGCGATCACTGTGGCAGCCTGAAGCTTAATACAATGTGACCCCACAGACAGAATAATGCATTGCTACGAGGGAGAGAGATGCCAAAAGGTTCGATACAGGGAGACAGAATAACTCAGTGGATGCATCATTTGAGTCAAACTCACGATCTTGACTCTGTGGCCTGGCGTGGCCGTGATGTCCCAGGTGCACTCCTTGCGGCTGGGATACTTGTCTGGCCAGTTGGGGCTGCTCAGGGTCCCACTGGGGCTGTGGATCTTATGCTCGCACTCAGCTGGACACACACACGCAGAGACACACAAGCACACACACACACGGAGGGGGAAGTTAAAATCGTGGCTGCACAGGAAAAGGTCAGAGGAAATGGAAAGGGAACAGGAAGGAGAGAAACGAGAGAACCCAACCAGAGAGAGGAGATCTCAAAGAAACACATCCTGGTGACGAGTTCAGTATGAATTTCACATGCACGCACGCTTTGCACGAAGACTCTGCTGCTGTGAGGTCGTTTGGTGCCAACATTGTGCACAAAGAACAAACAAATTGATAGAAATGTTCAATTTCTCCGTTTCCAACGTGTTTTTTTCATTATAATTAGTCCCAGAAACAAAAAAACTAATTATTCATGTATATGTCAGCCAGTCCCAAAATACAGTGTTTCAATTTTTGAACGTTATGCAAACTTTGAAAGCTTCCTGCATTAGTAGAAGCAACAATTTATAATATTCACCAATTACAGACCAACAAAAGTTGTTTTTAACTCTTCCCTCAAACACAATATGTGCTGCAAACACCACAAACTGCAGCCGGAGTGAATTTAGGATTTGGTTCTGTCTAAAATTAAATTAACTTCATCATAATCAGTTCCATAGAGAGGTGTGGACATAGACTGTAAATAGAGATGCAGGACACGACAGTTGCACAATAGTGAAGCCAAAGTGTCTCGATCGCCCCCTGGTGCCTGGCTGCAGTACAGATCATAAATCCCGCCTCCTCCATGTTAATGGCTGGAACATGGACCAAACTAAAAAGTCAAAATACACATTTTTGTAACTTTTTTCTGTCGTGTGTCCAAGTGCAATTTTTCTTTGGCAAGTTTGGTTTTAAAAAAACAAGGCCATGACTGGCCGCTGAGACTGACTCACGATTGGTTGAGCACGTGTATTGGTGGGACCTTGATACTGCAGCACAATCGCTGCCGCACAGACTTCAGAACTCCCACTCGGAAGTTGCAACAGTCGTGAAAGCTGTAGTTTTCACTGTTTAGTAGGACTACTGCTAAATTTCTCGTACACACCTTACTGTCCAATTACTGTGTATTATTCGTTGTTATGAACTGGTTTTGCTAACAATGGCGAGCTGGATAACGTAAACATTGTTCCTGTTCAACTCGGGTAATTCGGGGCTGACATCATTCCGAGCTCCGAGCACCGAGGTGTAATGGAACGCTCTATACGACTCCTGCTAACTCTCCTCCTCAGGAGTTGTTGTCAGAAGCTAATATGCGGGAGCGTTCAGACAGAGACTGAACATGTGCACCAGTTTGGATGTGTGGTGTGAGATGAATGAAGCGGCCCAGTGAGGTGATGGGAGGCATTTACAAGACAACAAGATGTGTTCCAGAGCCACACTTTTTATTTGGAGTCAGACAAACCGGACCCACGAATACAGAGTGAGATGGATTTACAAGAACAAACGTATGAACGTGAAGGAGAATGTCACAGAGTCATTCATCACAAACTACCGAGACTTTAAAAAGTCACACAGTTAAAAAAAAGTAACTGAGCTCTGACATTAAATTCAAACTCTTGTCTGACAAAGCACCACAAGTAAACTTCTCTTCACATTATCGAGTGAATGTCAGTAACAGGAAGTGGAAGGATGTCACAATTTAACAGTTCATTCATCAACTTTAACATTTCATGAAAAGGAAACAACTGGATCTTTCCGACCAGTGATTTTATACGTTTTTCTTTACCCACACACACACACACACACACACACACACACACACACACACACACAAGATGTTACACACCTCTGCCAAGTATCACTTAATAACACATGTCAGTCTCTCCTCCTGTTGAATCTACAGTACACACACAGAGGCACTCACACACAGTATGTATGTACATAACCACACACAGCTGTGTGATGGGAGGATGGACTTGCATGATTCTGTAAACTCCCTGGGTCACACACACACACACACACACACACACACACACACACACACACAGGAAGATGGAGCGACATGTGAAACCTTCGGGCTCCCAGATGTTGGAAACATGAGTGTTTTTACGAGCAGCCTTGGTGTGGGTGTGAGTATTGATGTGTGTGTGTGTGTAAATGTTCAAAAGTTCAACTTCAAAGACCTGAGTATAATGTTTCATGTGTGTGTGTGTGTGAACATGGTAATGTGTTAATGGCTTTTAATAAATAATGTTTACTGTCTGACGAAGACCTTTCCCCCGTCACAGCGAGCGCAGCGCTGGTGACTTACAACCAGAGCTGTTTGTCTTTTGAAGCGAGTTCGAGTCAAACCACGAGTGATGTGAGAGTTAATTGGTTCAGAGGGAAGAGTCGGGTCTTGTAACGCGCTGGTTTCAAACCTCTGTGCTGGAAACCACCACTGACCAGCATGGGGCAGCCAATCAGTGCCTCTACAGTCCCCGGAGGAACGATATGTTTCAGCAGGAGCGTTGTTTAACAATGTTTTTGCATATGGGTCTAATGATGGATATGTTGCAAGGCCTGTCTGATAGTTTTTAAAAACTTCAAAAGGTAAAACTTGAGATTTGAATGTTTTTGCTTTCACGTATCGTCGAGTCGTAGTCATATGTCGGGTTTAAATTCTTTCCTCCACCAAGGAGGTTATGTTTTCACTCCTGTCCCGTTTGTTTGTCAACTGAATTACGCAAAAACTACAGAATGTATTTCCACTACGCTTGGGGAAAGGATACGGTGAGAGAAGGAACCCATTAAATTTTGGTGCAGATCCGGGTCCTGGGGCAAATCCAGGAATTTTTAAAAACTTGTTTTCACCCTTTTCCTGGGGAATCATTTATGGATCTTGATGGGAAAAAAACAAGCATCTTTAGGGAACGGATATCTATGACTGTGTGAACTTTTGTGCAGCTTTATTGAATTTAAAGGGACTGCTGAGGAGTCCAAAATCAAGATATATGCTGACGACTTGCCAGCATTTTGCTTTCAAGTCTCAAAATCAATCACATCTACATCTGGTCCGATCTCAAAGTTCAACATCAGTCGAGTCAAAGTCAAGTATCAGACATTTTGTGACTTGAGTCCAAAGCCTCCAGCCTCCAGCTCGGTGTGCAGGTTCCAACTGTGGAAATACATGGATGTGAAAACCACTCAAATGGGGAGGGCCATCCTGTTGTCATGGGGACGCTGATGTGGGTGGACAGAGTAGGGGCCGTACGATGGACGATGGCCGTTCTCGTGAATGGCCACGTGCTTGTGTGGATGTGTGAAGACGTGCATGTGCGTCCCAGTGTTTTTGTGCCAGTGCGTGTGCGGATGTGAGTGTACGTGGAACCCACCTTCCTTACAGTCATGTTTGTTCTCATGCAGCACAAAGCCGTGGCGACACTGACAAACGTACGAGCCCACTGTGTTGATGCACTCGTGCTGGCAGCCGCCGTTGTCCTTGCTGCACTCATCCTTGTCTGTGAGAGACACACATGCAACACGTCACTCATGTGGAAACAGCAAAGAGACGGAGGCAGGAGGTCAGGCGGGGGCAGGGGAGGGAGTGGAGGAGGGGGGGTGGAGACATTAAGAACAGGGAGGAGAAAGAAAAGATAAGTGAAGGAAGGGGGCAGCAACAAACAGAGATAACGTGATGAACAGAAACAAACAGGAGTCTTAACTAGAGCTCAACCGATGTTTGGGAGCCAACACTGATTCCAATATCGCTATATTTAAATAAAAAATAATAGTCAAGGATTCCCAACATGTTGTTATCTAACTGTCATGACAAAGAAAAGACATTTTGACTTGATATTCTACAGTTGAACCATTAAGTTTTGAAATTTCCAACAAAGTCAAATAGATTTATTGAAAAAAATATATATATTCCTAAGACGTTGTTATCAAACCCTTATGATAAAGACAGGATCGATATTTTACAATTTATAAAAGATGAAAACTATAGATAAAAAACAATAAAATACAAATATTATAATCGTATCGACTGACTTTTGTCGGCAAACCTGTAAAAGGGTTGAGCTCTAGTTTAAACTAACATGTTCACACAGAACTGAAGTCACGTGTCAAGTTGAAGTTTTTGTTTACAGGTCTGAGATTTAAAGCCTGACGAGATGGTGGAGAACGCGGAACCATCCCAGCTTTAAAACACCGTCTGCACCTCACATTGTTGCCATGCCAACATCTAAAGCTTTTTTAAAAAGCCCGTCTTTTAAAAAAGCTTTAGATGTTGGCAGGAAAAAGAAGGTCTGATGATAGAAATTACCTCAAACTGTGAAACACTAGCAGGGAAACAATCAAAGAAGACAAAGGACAGCTTAACGAAGATTGGCCTGCATCACTGTCTCCGGGCTCCTCCTCAGGGTCGTGGCTGCTCTGTGGTTAAAAACGTCGGGCTCTGAAGCGTCTCTGACTCTAACAGCTGTTTTCAGATCAGCTGTTTTCAGATCATCTCTGGTCGGACCATCGCTGCTTAATCAGTCCGATGTGTTCACGCTGCCAAAAACCTGCAGAAGAAGCTTCAGAATCCTGAGGAGAGCTTCACATTTGATCCCCTCAACCTCGTGTCACGAATGTGGGATGAAATATTCGCCATGAAGCTAGAAATATGGCTTTTATAGTAGAAAAGGAACAAGGGGGCATGTTGACATGTTTAGAACTTGATTATTACCAGAGGAGGACTTTCAAATGCACACTATATATCTGACACATAGCACATGTCCTGGACCAGCTCATTGAAGATCAATGTTCAACAATCATATCGCTGCAGAGTTGCTTCTTTTGTGAGATTGACCAAAGCATGACTCTAAGATGATTGATTGAGTTATGTAGACAACAAAAGGTGTTTTCTCGCTTCTCCCTCATCCTCTGGTTTGTGACTTTTCTTCCCGACCTCATGGCTCCTCCTCAGGATGGCTGGGTGACGACAAAGCCCTTTAGTGAGGCCCGAACACTGGGGGAAACAGAGCGGCTCACCGGGTGGAGGTGGAAGGAGCCGGACAGACTCCTCTCTGTGTGGGACCGCCACGTTTTTTTACAACGGTGACGGTTTAAAGGACAGAGGAGATGGACACATGACCACACAGGAAGACTGAGGAGTGTGTGTGTGTGTGTGTGTGTGTGTGTGTGTGAGTGTGTGAGCGCGGGTTAGATTCCTATAAAGAGATGTGAGATTAGACACAGACGCCGAGTCTCACCTCAACTCAAGAGCTTGGGAATCAAACAAGATCTGCTTTTAATGAAACCACTAAATCCTTCTGTGTGTGTGTGTGTGTGTGTGTCTGTGTGTGTGTGTGTGTGTGTGTGTGTGTGTCTGTGTCTGATGTGGTATTACAGTGCTATTGTGGGCTCAGTCTCACCCTATCACAGGCTAAGAAGCTTTGCGGTGGATGCTACGCAGTATTCATTGTAGCTTTCTTCAGGTCAAATGCACAATCCACGTGCACACATACACACACACACACACACACACACACACACACACACACAGACTCACACACACACATGGATTAGTAGTATGTGGGAGGCTGAAGGGACCTCCCCAAAGCTGTTGGCTTGTCACCAACCAAAAGCTTTCCCCCGGAAGTTTCTGGCAATAGCTGAGTCACTCGACTTTTACTGTAAAGACAGAAAGGTTATCTGTGTCTGAGTGAGAAGTTTCTCTCCCTGCTCTACTTCCTCTGATGCAGGACGTAGCTGAAGGAAGTAGCCGAATAGTCGAGGTGAAGTTGTCCGAGCTGATCAGTTTCAGCGAAGAGAAGCCGAAAACTAGATCTTCTCTGCAGGACAGCTTCTTAAAAAAGTGTTATTGTCCGACGTCGACATCCAACAAATTCATCCCTGCTGCGACGAGATGGAGACATTTGTTGTGTTTTTAGTGTGGAAAATCAAAGCTGTGTCCAAATTCCACTCCACGTGCTAATTGTTCGAAATTAAATTATTATATTATATTATATATATTATATTATATTATTATAATGTCCGTGCTATGTTTGCTGCGTGTTTCTCCCAAGTCCTTTCTTACTATCCTGTCAATAATGGTGTAAGGCTCAAAAAATACAATGCAATGCACAAGAGAAAAGCTTCTTACAGCCGAAAACAAATTGTTTCTGAAGCATCACAAAAAATAGTATTTGTCTTTCAAGTAAGGGCGATTGATGTGATGATTTTATATCGTGGTCGGGCCTGAAGATGTAGATGGTGGACGTTTTACAACATTTATACTCGGCCTATATCCTAATAACGTTGATCCACGCTACGTTCACAAATCAACGAGATCGCCAACAAGCTGGGCTGATTATCCAAATGAACAGTTGTCATTGAACATGGAAAGAGGGGCCTGAGGTCATATTCTACCTGAGCTATGAGCATTTGGGGATTTAAGACACTGCCACTGTCTATATATCTGAGACATGTTCTACACTTAAAACAGGCAAAAGTTCCCAAAGGTGCATTGACATCTATTCGTTCAGGTGATGTACGATTTCTCTTTTGTATTTTTCTTGTACGAGCACAGGGCCTGTTTAAAATGGGCCTGACTGCTCGGCCCAATTCTTCTAGCTTGCAGTTTTCTTGAGACCAGCGTGCCGCAGTGTGTGTGGTCAGTCTCATTTATTATCGTCCAACCTTGTTGATACAGAGCTGCAATAGCACCCAGCGCGGAATCGGGACACAGCACGTTTTCCCTCTGAAGGAGAATGGATTAAACAACGATCCGCACCATTGAGGTTGGATCCATCCATTCCCCCAAATATTATGACAGACCTGAGCCAATCAGAGGCGCCGATTGCGAGGTCACGTTACCTCTGACCCTCGATGAGGTCACCAGCTTGTTGTTGGTGCGGCCGCGAGCGGGAGAGCGGCCGGGCTTTTTGTCCTGGCACGACTCAAACAGAAACATACGCTCCTGACACAGAGCCAGTCTGTCTGAAGGAGAGAGGGTCGGAGCGCAGGGTGGGTGAAGGAGGAGATACAGCACAGACAGACAGACAGACAGACAGACAGACAGACAGACAGACCGACAGACAGACAGACAGACAGACAGACCGACAGACAGACAGACAGAGAGGCAGACAGACAGACAGACCGACAGACAGACAGACAGACCGACAGACAGACAGACAGAGAGGCAGACAGACAGACAGACAAACAGACCGACAGACAGACAGACAGACAGACAGACAAACAGACAGACCGACAGACAGACAGACAGAGAGGCAGACAGACAGACAGACAAACAGACAAACAGACCGACAGACAGACAGACAGACAGACAGACAGAGACAAACAGACAGACAGACAGACAGAGAGACAGACAGAGAGACAGACAGACACACAAACAGATGGACAGACAGACCGACAGACAGACAGACAGACACAGCACACGCAGACAAGCAAAACAACTGATACAGTATGGACACAGACATAAGCACATGTATATGGACACTTACACAAATGCAAACAAACAAACAAACACACAGCAAATCTGACATGAAATGTAGTGAAGGCCTCTGATGAATTCTACCTCAGGCAGTTTTCCTGTTTGCCTAAACTTCAGGGGTTAAACCACCGACTGTAAATAAAGATGGACGTCATGATAACGCCTAGAAGTGAAGCCATAATTTGGGGCGTTTCGCCGAATTGTCAAATATAAGTGTTTTTTGGCAGGTGGATTAGAAATGATGTCAACGTGTAGGAACAAGATTCAGTGAGAAAGACCCTAAGACCCTGTGGGCGAATTTCACCTCAGGATAATGTTGAAATGAAATATTGTTTCTTATCTTCACCTGTTCCAAGCTTCATGTATCAGTCCGACTCCGCCTTCAATGTTTAACTCTCTCTTCACTTTAAAAAAGGTTTATAGCGTAGATGGCAGCAGCTGGTCCAGATAATAACTGTTCCTGCAGCAACTTTTCCTCTGCACACACACACACACACGCACACACACACACACACACACACACACACACACACAAACACACACACGCACTCGTCTCACCTGAGAAGAAGTGGGCCTTGAATCCTTTCTTGGACACCGTGTTGTCGGACTTGAACTCAATCCTCATGTTGTTGTATTGAGAGGTGATGACCTCGGGGACCTCGGTGCCGCAGTATTTCCCGTGCAGCTTCGAGTCGGAGGAGAGGCCGCTCCGCACCTCCACGTAGTCGTATTTACACACCTGAACACACAAATTACAGGCGTCGGTAACACAACCCACCCTCAGCGCCTCCGATTTACCTTTAATTCACGCTCACCTCGTTTCCCTCCAGCTCGAAGGCCTCAAACTGCATGGAGATGCGGTACTGGTTGGGAGCGATCACCTGCCACACGCAGTTCTTGTTGGGTGGATACTCTTTGGGCCAACCGGGGGTGCTGATGGTGCCGTTGAGCTTCGAGAGAAGGCCGCCACACGCCGCTGCAAACACACAAACCATTCAGTTATTGGATGCTATATAAACGAGGTGAAACAATGGCTCCGTTGCTACTGCACAGACATGCGTTTGTACCCGGGGTTTTTTAGCTTCTTTTCTGGACAGTGGGAGGAAGTGGAGACACGTCGTCCATCTTTATTTACCGTCTATACTATGCTCAGCGTCAGCTCTCAACCTAAAGTGTATGAGAACCGTGCCAACATCCTTTTTTCCACTTCCTTGTTCCCACATTGTTAATTCAGTGCACAAGTCAAAGTAACAACCGCTCTTTAAAGCAAATACAGACAAAACCACAATTTCGCTCTCGGCCTCAGAAGTGGTTCAGTTGTTTCAGTATGTGGCTCGTTACAGGCACTTCGTCCATTCTGTGGGATTATAGGAGCTTCACAGCGTTTGTGGCAGTGGAACAACGACGCATGTGTTTTTTCCTGTTGATGGAGGCTGGTGGGATGTTTTTTTTTTTTTATTCTGATGAGTTACACTCATATCCTCCAGAAACACACAGAGGCAAAGGAATGCACATGCAACCCTGAGTTCAGCATACCACACACACACACACACACACACTGTTACCTTCACAGCTCTTCTTGTCAGGAGCCAGTTCATAGCCGGGGTCACAGGCGCACTTGAAGCTGCCGAGAGTGTTTACACACCTCTGTTCGCAACCGCCATTGTCTGGCTTGGCACACTCATCCTCCTCTGGAAATAACACACGTCAGAGCACATTTTCACACACATGAGAAATGCTTCGGTCCAAAACACAATCAACGCACACACAGCCTCTCTCCATTACACACATACACACACACACACACCTTTGAAAAAGTTAGCAGCAAAGCCAGCCTTGTTGACCGTCCCGTCTGAGACGAACTTCATCCAGAGCGTGTGGGACGTGGAGCGCACGTCCTCGGGTTTGTCGTAGCCGCAGAAGCGACCTATCAGGGGGCTGGTCTCCAGGGGGCCGTCCCGAACCTCCAGGTAGTCGTACGCGCAGCTGTCGTGCCTCTCGATCTGCAGAAGCACGCAGTGAGTGATACAATCATATTGTGTACTATTGTGAATTTATACCTATACATATGTACTGTATATGCAGTATTTATAGTATACACACATCTTCATATAGTGTCAGATATATAGCGTACTGATATTTTGTGTACTATGCTTCTTATCTTATCTTGTTTTCTAATAGAAGAATAGAAGAATAGAATGGTGCGGATATTAAGAGGTTGATTTGAGCTGCAATGAGAAGCTGAATGTTCTGATGTGTGACCTCAGGTTGGCAACACACTGAGTCATTTAGTACGCTGACATTTTTACAGCGTAACAACTACAGAGCTAATCCTCAACTGCCTGATCTGTGTCTCTGTACACTGTCACACACACACACACACACACACACACACACACACACACACACACACACACACACACACACACACACACACACACACACAAACACACACACACACATCCGTGCACGCACACATACACGCACCACCACTTTATTAACTTCTTAGCAGTTATACAAGCATGAAATTTGACCCAGACATTCCTAAGCACACACACACACACACACGCACACACACACACACACGCACGCACACACACACACACACACACACACACACACACACACACACACACACACACACACACAAACATGAGCGCACACATGCACGCAGGGAGGGAGTGAGTCACCTCGAAGGCCTGGAAGCTGAGCCCGACGTTGTAGCCCTCGGCCACAGTGATCCGCCACACACACTCTTTGGACGGTCTGTAGTCATCGGGGTAGTTGGGCGACTGAATCTGTCCCGAGTCCTTGGTGATCTCCCCCCCACAGATCGCTGCACACAAGGGTACAGACAGAAAGACGGAGGGAGACAGAAAGAGACAGAGGGACACAGAAAGAGATGGAGGGAGACACAGAAAGAGACGGAGGGACACAGAAAGAGATGGAGGGAGACACAGAAAGAGATGGAGGGACACAGAAAGAGATGGAGGGAGACACAGAAAGAGATGGAGGGACACAGAAAGAGATGGAGGGAGACACAGAAAGAGATGGAGGGACACAGAAAGAGATGGAGGGAGACACAGAAAGAGACGGAGGGACACAGAAGGAGACGGAGGGACACAGAAAGAGATGGAGGGACACAGAAAGAGATGGAGGGAGACACAGAAAGAGATGGAGGGACACAGAAAGAGATGGAGGGAGACACAGAAAGAGATGGAGGGACACAGAAGGAGACGGAGGGACACAGAAGGAGACAGGATGAGCTATCAGTAACTCCACTGACCCCAAAACACCTGAAACACACGCTGGCTTCACAATGAATAATGAAAATCCCAAGAAATCGATGCACAAAAGTCACTCAGTCGCCGAAATTGAGATCTTCCCAGTTTCATAACACAGTCAGTTTTCAGTCTGTGGATTCACATACTTTATGTTTATCAGTTAGAAAAAGGGAGTTACCTTCATAGACGGCAGCAAAGCCCTTTCCCACCCAGTTGCTGCTGCTGCGGAACTCAATCCACATTCTGCTGTCAGTGGAAATCAAGACGTCAGGAACTTTATCTCCACAGAACCTGCCTGTGAAACACACACACACACACACACACACACACACACACACACACGCGCGCGCGCATTTTTAGCAATACAATGAAGGCAAATCAGAAAAGTAGTCAGGCGGTTGATAAAACTGTCTGACTGACTGTTTTCATCTTGTAATAATTCAAATTCATGCTGCACCACTTATTTTGAAAGTGCATAAAAATTGACATTTGATTGGCTGCCTGCCTCTGGATCTCACCGAGCAGCGGAGCCTTCCTCCAGTATCCGTCCCGGACCTCGATGTAGTCGTACCAGCACAGGCTGCTCTTATACAGGTCCATGGTGGTAAAGTTCAGAACGATCTGAACGAGTAAAAGAAAAACACACATGTTGAATAAAGTCATTCCAAATCTATCAGAGAGCAGATGACGGGAATCAGACCAGAGGAAGAGGACGGTACCTGAAGTGATAGGACTTATTCAACGTACTTTTTGTGTGTGTGTGTGTGTGTGTGTGTGTGTGTGTGTGTACCTTTTCTCCAGGCGTAACAGATATTCTCCACACACAGTGCGTGTATGAAGGGTATCCGTTTGGGTAACCAGGAGACGAGAAGTTGCCCGTTGACTCTTGAAGCGTCTCCCCGCATGCTGCAAAACACAAACACACACACACACACATACACACACACACAGATGGGGTTACATTTTTGTGGTGTTGGGTATAATCCTTACAGCTGAGTCCTGTGCATGTTACTAAAGAACACTCGGCTCTCTCATCTATTATTATTCTCAATCGGCACAAACTTTTTAGTTTACTGCCAATTTACTCCAAAAAATAAATAGACATCAGACAATTTGTCCGAACAACATCCCCACGGCCTCGTACACTCTTTTCTGTGCCAACGCTCATGTCTGCATTACCCGATCCGTCCATATGGAAACTGTTAGAAATGTAAAGGATTTAAAATTGGCCTCCCAAACAAAAAAAACGCACGTTTCATGTCGTCTTTAGTTTCTTTCAGTTTTGCACGTAGGAGGCTGGAGTCTATCTTCCTGTGTGGATCAGAGAACTTGTGAGGTCCGACCACAAGGGCCGTCATAGACCCCCGTCACCCCATAGCAGCTTTAAAAATAAAATTCCTGGCAGCCTCTTTTACTGCAAGTGAATAATAGTGACATCTTTTTTTAATCACTGCAATGAAGACAAAAATAAAAGATAGAAGAGCTGGAACGGCTGTTTTTCCTTTTTTTAAATATATTTATGCTTCATTTTGAGTTTATCGCCGTCGCTCCCTCTCAAAAGGAGGTTAGCCAAATGCGCCTTTCCTATCCCATCATGCATGCTGTTTTCCCCCCACAATGCCCTGGGGCACTGTTCATCTGTCAGTGAATATGGTATCACTCAAATGTGACCTTATAAGGTTGGAGTTGCATCCATCTCCAGCTGAGACACACTAACACAGTGTTGTTCTCTCACCAGGATCAGAAACAGATCAGATATAAGAACACACAGAGAGCGTGTGTAAGTGTATAGATACATATATAAACACACGCACCTTCGATTATTACATATTTTCAGATTAAAATCTATTTTAACTGAGAACGTGAATGAATTCATGCACAAGAAAACAAAGAAACAAAGAGTTGGAGTGAATTTCATTCACGCACCGAACATCATACATACACGACGACCTAGAGTCTATAATTGTCTTGAGGATGGAAATATGTGTGTGTGTGTGTGTGTGTGTGTGTGTGTGTGTGTGTGTGTGTGTGTGTGGACCGCAGCATTTGCGATCGTGAACCTTTTGCAACATCACAGCACAGCTCAGATCTAGATCACGTCACGGCAGCTCGCCTGGGACCAGGACGACGCCAGAACAGCACGGGCGTGCACAAGAAGTGACGGGAGGAGAGAGTGTGCGTGCAAGTGTGTGTGTGTGTGTGTGTGTGTGTGTGTGTGTGTGTGTGTGTGTGTGTGTGTGTGTGTGTGTGTGTGTGTGTCTTTGAGACCTGAAATAAGTGACCTAACGCTGTGCCTCGGAGAACGCAGGGACGGGCCAGTCTCACGCCGAAGATGGGAGCAGATAAACAGATGTCATCTTTTGTTTCTCAGCTGTGACGGCAGCTCACACACACGTACCGACACACACACATACACACTGTGGTCTGGTAGTAAATATATCAGTACCTGGACATCTATACAGCTTCCTTGCCTGTGCAATGTCTCCTTTACTGAGCCTGGTCCGCTGGCCGATAGCAGGCCGCACGCCGTTTTCATCTCGGGACGGGAGGATGGTGTCGAGGAACATCCCCCTGCAGGACGATATCATTTGATATGTTCTCAGATCCATTGTTCACCCGAGTGTGTGAGTGGGGGAATGGGAGAGTTTATCAGAGGAGGAATGGCTCAGATTAAAAAGCATCCTCGCACAGAAAGCAAGTAAAGTGAACCCATGACTCCTCCTGCTGCCAAAAATCGAAGCTGGCTGATTTTAGATGGAGGAGATGTCTGAAGATTGCGAAGGAGCTTCACGATGCTGGAAACTTTCCATCGGTTTTCAGTCCACTTGAGCGCGAGTCTGATTAGAACTCAGATGCTCAAAGGTTTCGAACACAGGACTGTTTAAAAAGAAACATCTTGTTTTTCTCTCCAAAACTGTTTGGTTGACCTTCCTCTAACTTTTACCTTTTTATGAACCTTTCTAATATAACGTTGTTAAGATTTTGATTTCACTGGTCACAAGAGAAAGTCACATGCAGAGGTCAAGACTCTTAAAGGTTTGTTTTAATGTAATAAGCTTTCTGAGTAAGACATTAGCAAAGCATATGTACCGTTTTCTCTATTAAATTTATTGAGGGTCACAGGGTCTTCAATTAACTATCTGTGTGTTGTAGCACCTGGAGAAACCTCCGATTTTTAACTAGGTCATTTATTTCAATTATGCAGCAGCAGTAAAACCAAAAGATTTTTGACTTTAATCCCAACATTTAACAAGACATGTGGACATAAACCAGAATGGAACTCATTAGAGCACAAACCTCTGTCAAGGCCCAACAGTTGCCTTATGAAAACACATTTAAATTCATTGCACAAACCCATAAATATCAGTCCCAACATGATTTATTCCATCAAAATCCAATAATTAGTATTTGAGAAATCAACGAAAATGTAAAAAATAAATAAACGCCTTATCTCACAATGTCCTGAATTTGACCCCTGATCCGAATTCAGAACAACATGTTATGGGTTCTTTTCTGACCCGTATCACATCCTTCGACCATATTAATCTGTCCAGTAGTTTTTGCATTAATCTTTCTAACAAACCAACAAACTGTAAAAACAACAACCCCCTTCACTCAGGCTCTTGGCAGTGATACCTGCTCTGTTTTTATTCTTTTTCCATTCGAGAGTGTTGTTTGTTATATTACTTCGTAAAAGCGGAGCTCGTGACGCAGCCAAGACAAGACAGATAATACATCACTTTTTAAACATGCTGTATTTAACAGTTACTTCAAATGGGAGACAGAAGCTGCTCGGACGTAGCTGTAGCTCGGAGTTCCACAACAATCAGCAACAACTTCATCATTTCACAAGACCTTAAAGTTGGGAAATCTCAGCCCGTGTATCTGATCAGTTTTTACCGTGAGAAGGTGTTCCGAGCGTAGTGCATGATGCTATCAAAATCATATGGCTCCCCGAGGGAGTTCACCTCCCCTGGCTCCATCTTGAGGAAATTATACTCTTGGCCTGGGAACACAAACACAGACACACACACACCAACACACAACAGCAGCATGAGAGCAAATAGTGTGATACGATACGATGACTGTGAACAGACATTTAAAGGACACGTGTTTAACTACTTGAAGGTGTATTTGAGAACATGAGATCACTTTTCTAAATAAAAAAACGTGGCTCAGGTCTGATAGGCTGTGATGTCATTTGATTTAACACCTGTCAGGCGGCGACTGCGGGAGGTAAAGTGACAGTCTGGAGGTGGAGGTGACTTCACACTCATTAAAAGCCTCATTCACACTCAACACGGAGCCAGACACCAGTGTGAAAACACACACACACACACACACACACGTCTGTTGTCCTTCCACATCTCCGGACAGAGACGAAGCTGAATGATTCACGCTGTCTCTTGGGTGACCCGTCTCGCCTCACCTGGTTGGATGTTGTCCCGGATGATGGTCACGTGATCGTCGCGGTCGGGCCGCGTGTGCTCGTGCCAGAAGCCGATGACGTGGCCCAGTTCGTGCACCACGATGCCAAACTTGTCACAGTTCTTGCCTATGGAGATAGCCTGGGGCCCGTTGCCACGACGACCCACATAGGAACAACACCTAATAAGGATTAGTAGGAAGTTGATAGCAGGGAGATAGGCGGATGACATTTACTACACATTTGGCAGTGAAAGAAAAAGCCTCAGCAGTGTTGTATTCAACTTACACACACACACAGACACACACACAGACACACACTTGCGTGCACACAAGTCTTTTCAGGATTTCCTGCCTCGTCCCACATCCACAGGACGAAAAGCATCAGGATTTATTCACATACGACAACGCTGCGGTTTCATAACCCGAAGTGAATAAGCTGTGAGAATTCACACAACGCTGCTCACAGAACACACACAGAGCGCACACAAACACACCAAGTGCACACACACACACACATGTTCATTCTCTTTCTCATTCTGGTTAGCCGAGACGTCCGTGCCAGGCTAATAAATCTGATTAAAGTTATCCAGCGAGCTGATTGCGGCCCGAGGATCAGGAGTCACTGGAGTAGATAGAGTCTTTTCTTGCAGGATTTGCAGCGGCTGTATCGGTACAATTACTTCACACACACACACACACACACACACACACACACACACACACACACAACAGGTGCAGCAAATGTATTGTTGTGGTTGCACCGTCACAACTGGCTTTTCCCTCTTTCTTTATGTCTCTCTCTGTCCCACACACACACACACACACACACTCACACACACACACACAGCACAAATCCAAGCTGCAGGATATTTATACATCAGATTAAAGTGTCTAATCTCTTATGAAGGCAGCCAATCACAGGACACGAGACAACCGGCATCATCAGTTCACGCGTAGATCTGCGGCTCATCTCGGCGCCTGCGAGGAGCCACGTTTAAAAATCCGATCTGTTTGTGAATGAACGGCTCAGCTGCAACTCGACGAAATTGTGTCGTGCATCTGTCTGTTGAATTGAAAGAAAGAGGTGTGCACGTCCAAGGAAACGATTTGGTTATTAGAGATATTGTATTATTTTAAGAGCAAAGACATTGTGCAGACAATTCTGTCATTGTTGAAGTGCTTTTACACTTAAGGTCAGGGTATTGCTTTAAAATGTGACATTAGTATAAAATACTTTTTTTGGCATGTTTTGTGAAGAACATCAAGAAAACATTTGAAAAATAATCCACAGATTGTGTTCTAAGGTGCTAGAAATCTCAAAAACGAATGCATGCAGCACATCACCAAGGGGTCAATGTGATATATTCGAATTTGATGTTTTAAATTAATTAAAACATGACACATGAAAAAAAAAAAGCAGCAAATCCTCATTTCATGGAACCAGCTCTGTATCTGTGGTTGATTATTACTCATCAAATGAACATCTGCAATTCTTTGTCGATCAACTCAATTATTTAACCGCTTATACTGTGAATTGTGTGAATCCTGCTCCCTCCACACAATCTCCTGCAGTGACGACCCCCCCCCCCCCCCCCGTCCTGAAACCTTACAGCACAAGAGCAGTTCAGTGCCACCACTGTACAAACACACTCTGACCCCCCTGCGCTGCCACTCAACAGAACAATGCACTTCTGCAGAGTAAGAACAAAAAAAAAAAAAGAAAGAGCTGCACGAACATACAAACACTTAAAGCGGCGTGTGATTGGTGGGACGGGGAAACAGGAGCAGGACAGGAAGGAAAGCGGAGCCATTGTTGAGTGACCGCATCGTCTCTCGCTGTGACAAGGTCACTGCTGAGCTCGAGGTGCACACACACACACACACACACACACACACACACGCACACAGAAAGACATCTTCCAGACTCACCCACAGGGTCTGTAGGTGAACACGATGTAGCTTTCCTCATCTGTCTTCTCAATGAAAGTTACGCATGTCTGTTTCTCCCAGTGACGCATGGCCTGTTTAAACATGGCCCTCTGGCTGCCTGAAACACACACATTTTACATCCGACTTTTACACAGTCACAGTCAGTGTGTGTGTGTGTGTGTGTGAGTGTGTGTGTGTGTGTGTGTGTGTGTGTGTGTGTGTTTTGGTGCTGAGCAGTGCGGGCAGCCGTCCAGGGGAGTTGCTTACCAGTGAAGTTTCCTCCTATGACGTAGGGGATGACTCCTCCGGGCCATATCCTCTCCGCTCGAGATGTGGCTGCTCGAGGGGTCCGGCTCTTCACCACGCTCCCAGTCCTCCCACCTTTCCCAGTTTGGCTCTTGGGACCGGCAGCTCCGTTGCTGACATTCTTGGGGAGATAATCTAACAGAGTGCGGAGAGAGACTGTGAAAATACCTGTGTTCCAACAGAACAAATTACCGAGATATTATTATAGATATCAATTCATGAAGGTGCTTCCATACTGTGGGATTTCTTACACGTGACCTTTCAGAGTTTCTTCTCGGATCAGAGAGGAATAAAAGTCAAACAGCTCGTTTTACTTCACATTTAATTTGAAGAGGTTTATACCCCACGCTGCATGAGTTGAATTTTTCTCCAGGATTCTGGCTCAACTTCTTCTGCTTGTGTGCAGCATGGAATGAATCTCGAATTGTCAACGGCCCAGCAACAGTTACAGTATCGAGAATATCTGTTTTAATGAAAAAACCCGACGTGTTTCAGCCTGTAACCTCCACCGTGGAGTTTTTATGCTTCACACGAGTCTGATTTTCTCATCGTCAAACAACCGCAGACAAGCACAGACGTTTTCTCCTAAAAAGGACCAGTGGTTTGTGTGATTTACAGTGTTTTCACGTCATGATGATAAAAACAAGGTGTGCGCTCCTCCCGCGGCTTCACTCTGCACAGGGTCACAGCGGGTAATGATCGAGTCTGGGAAACTTTATCATTAGCAATTAGCAAGTTTACAAATGCAAGTTTTTTAAGAACCTTTTCAGACCTTCAGGCTGCAAGGATTTCAAACAAACCTGGAAACTGAGCTTGAAGATTGAGCAGTTGTCAAGTAAATGTTTGTAGTTTCAAAACCTGTCTTTAATTTTAGGTTTTCAGCTAAAATACACAAAGCAAAACACAACTCTGCACAGTACAGCTCCAAGACGGGGACTGCGGGCGTCCGTGTCACTATCTAATCACATCTGTGTGATTACAACTACCTACAATGACAGAAATCGCATTTGACTAACATTGAGGACCTGTACTACAGCAAGCCACCAGGGGGCGATCAAACACACAGGCTTCACTTTTGCCGTCCATCTTTATATTCAGTCTATGCTTCTAACTGGTAGACACTTAAAACCTTACTGAGTTAAAATCACAATTAAAACGTCATCACACTTCTATAGATGGAAACCAGAGGCTTCCCAAATTTGTGCATCGTGAAAAACATTGTATTTTTTGGTTAAATGGCTAAAACATGCAATAACCAGCGTGGTTGTGGTTTTTGGTGACAAGTAGAGATGTTTAGTGTCCTTACCAAAGCCAAATCTACGTATTCTCTCCAGCAGCAGGTATAACGACCCTCTCTTCTTTGCGATTTCATGTTCCTCCAGGCCGCCTGACACACACACACACACAAGGGCCAAGATTTAAAACATCGACATCGTGCCATTGGCCCAACGATTCAAAATCGCTACGTTGAGTCCACTCACCAGACGTGTGGCCCTGCCGGGAGTGTGTGTGCATGTGTGTGTGCTGCGTGAGGTCTATCGTCCTGTCGATCTGGAACATTCGCAGGTCCTCCTCGTCCAAAGCGATGTCGCCCCAGAAAACAGCTGGAAGAAAGGGAGAAAAAACGCCACAGTCACATCAGCATCGTGTCATCGTCAATCAAACACGTGTGTGTGGTGAGGCCACTGTGACCTTTGACCTTTGACTGACCAAATCGTATCAGTTCATTTGTGAGTCTGAAATCACTCACTAATAACTATATAGTCCAGTATATCGTGAGTTCACCATTTTGTAGTGTTGTCTGAATGTTTAGAGACATTTCTTTTACCCTATATAGTGAACTCCTTGTTTCCCACAATGCATCTTGAAAACAACTGTACAACCGATGGTCAATAACCGAGCAATATATACCATCACATACGAACAGAGCAGAGCTTCACAGCAAAGACTGAGGCAAACAAGTGTATCTCTACATTTAAAGATGCTCATTCAACGTGTAATTGAACTGAATGTATTTATACTAAGTGTAAAATAAACATTTCAACTGTATTGTTGGATTTTCCATCAGCTGACTTTGTTGTTGTTGTTGTTGTTGTTTTACGTCATGATCCTGCGACAATGCCAAAATTACCGGAGCAAAGAAAATGTGTCCGGAAGCATTTTGTTTTTCTCTTTCCGATGAGCACACTATATAGTCGTCTATATAGAATTCCCTATATAGAGAAGTAGGGGTTAGTGAATGAGGGATTTCACACACAGCCGACGTGAACATTTGTGCCGAATATGAAAGGATTCTCTCGAGGTTCCCTCAAGACAACGTGAGTTAAACCTTGACCTTGACCACCAAAATCCAATCCATGCTTGTGCCAAACTTGACGAATTCCCTCGAGGCGTTCTTAAGATGCCGTGTTCACAGGAACTGGAAACAGAACACGACGCCTCTGGGCCTCTGGCTGTCGCCCGGCGCGGAGCCATAAAAAAGAATAATCTTATTAATGAAGTGTCACCACAACAACAGCGGCACGGTCGTTTGCAAAAACTCCACAAGGGGGTTGAAAGTAAACTTTTGGGAACACTGCAGTAACCGATTAAAGACGTTGGAACCACAGGACCCAAAACAGAATCAGATCTGATTAACTGGAGTCTGTTTCCAGAACAATGTCCTGATTTTTTAAAGGCTTTTAAGGTTTTGATTTGATTTCCTGTTTGACCCGTTCAGAGACGTGAGAACCTTTTGATTTAGTAAAAAAACACTGAGCCCTTGTAAGTATTGATATAGTTCACACACCAGGAAGTGGCTTGGGTGTTTCTCTTTATCCTTGGTGCTGATTGACCTTCTAGTTATTGATTATCTATGTTTTAACAGTTCTCTCATACCACAGCACACACAGGGTACGATAGTTTCACTCACTGCGATCCTGCAACCCAAGTGTGGAGGCAATTATAGTTAATATCATTGGGAGAGCGCGACGCGCACACACACACACACACACACACACACACACACACACACTCCACTCCCATCTTTCACATCTTACATGTGGGTTTAAACACACGAAAAAAGCAACCAGGCGCCTTCAATGGAGCAGCTCCCGCCATGTTTTATGGTAACTTCTAGATCCACAGGAAAGCTGCAGAAAACAAGGACCAGCGGAGACGTTCGAGCAGAGATCATCACAAACCATTTCTCTGCAGAGACGGAATTAGAGAAGACTTATCAACGTCCATTTTCTCCTGCTTCAACCTCTCGTCCTTTTCTGACTCTCGTGCATCTCAACCCAAACACCACGCGGCCCGAGTTTCTGTCTCCCGGCCTCTAACAATGAGCACCTGAGTGATAATCATCGCTGAATGATTAGCTGAGCAGAGTCGCAGCTCTCCACAGGGACCCGGGACACTGATACATTAACAATGGCACGGGAGAAGCTCGGCTAATTAGGATCGCCGCTGAAGGAAACTGGGGGTCAGGGTGCCATTGTGCTCGACTCGGTGCTATTGTTGAACCAGTTCGCCACAATGACCACAGATGGTTTACGAATCACGATATCAGTTACAGACGAGGAGTGTGTGCTGCCGAGTGGAGGTGTGTGACATTTTGATTAGATAGATATGAGGATAACGTCAAATCTGGAGGGTGGAGCTGCAGTAATAGATGTGTTAGTACATCATGCATCTATTATCTAGACAATACAATGTAGTACTGGAGGGTTAAATATAAAGTCTGCGTTCAGCGACTCGTTGGCAGGAAAGTAAAGCATCAGACATATAAAATCGGTTTATTTGATTCTGAAGTGGTTCATGTGGGTGTGACTTTGCCGTATAAAGAAACTAAAATAACACGATTACAGCAGCGCTTGATGTGGTCGGCACAGACGCCGGTACAAATGTTATTTCTGACACCAAATTACAGAGAGCGACGGTTTGCTCAGACTCTCCCCTGCACTGCACCCTCTGTGTACGTGGAGTCATAGTGAGACACGGAAAACGACATTAACAACACCTTAAAGGAGACTTGTTTTTCTGACCCCTAGTTTGTCAGACTTGTTAGCCCAAAGCCCATCAACCTCCACACTACTCCGGAGTTTTAGAACCGATAAAGCTGAGAAGTTTGTAAACACTGCTGGCTCCATTTATGATTGAAAACTCCACGGTGGCCTTGACTTCGGGTGTTGAACACAACACGAATAATCAATTAAAAGCTCTGAAAAGCAATTCCTGTGTAGCTTACACCAGCATGCACATACGATGCTTTCAAATAAAAGTGTAGTAGTATGGATGTAGCTGAAGTTTCAGACAGAGGCTGAAAAGAGGAGCTGCAGCAGTTTGAGGAAAGTGACGTGTTTTCTGAGCATTAGAGCTTGTGAAGTGAACTTTACTGGTTTGTGGGACAGTGTGTTTGTGACACTGAACTGACTTTCTACTTCTGGTACCTTCACATCTTTCAGGGCCACGAGAGAAACCACAGGGGCCGAAAGTTTTCCCAGAGTAAAGCAGCTGACACAAGCAGAGACACAAAGCGAGAAGAGCAGGGAGAGAACAGTGATAGTAAGTTTGGCCCATTGATTGTCGGGGTCTTGTTAATCCATAGAGGAACCATAAATAGCCCCAAAGTCAAGAGAGTGGGTGAGGAGGGGTGAGGAGGGGTGAGGACAGCGAGGCAGGGAGAGGCAGGAGGAGAGATATTGATCCGAAAAACCCCGGGACGTCCCAGGAGACCTGCAGCATGCTGACCAGGGCCTTAATGTATAACCTTCAGCAGGGGCACTGCAGCAAACACACACACACACACACACACACACACACACACACACACTCTGGAGTAATGCACCAAACACAAACTGAGAGTCAAACTTCCTTCACATGCGTCCGGCACCTCCCACCATGTCGTTCTGTTTCCAGTTGTGTCGATCAGCTTTTTTCGTGCACACAGGACCAATGTCAGCTTTGTGCAGCAGCAGTGGCTCTGTGTGTGTGGTTGTGCCACCTGGAAAATTAAAATGCATTTGTGCCGTTTTCATCATCAAGTTCGGGACCATGAGCACAAATGAGCCCGATCGATTGTTTAATGGATAATCCTAAGTGGTCACAGTCGGCAGGAGAAAACCACGACACGAGGGATATATGGGTTTTGGTAACGTACACATTATCACGTCACGTTGTGTAAGAGCAGAATCTTAAACACACACATTATTGTTTGGCGTCACTGCAGCTCATCGTTTCCCAGTTTGTTATTTTGTGGCTTTTCCTGTTCCTTTTGTTATTTGACAAACAGGCCAGTGCAGCGACGTGAAGAATTATACACACAGAGTTATTCCCTCATGCTGCAGTCACTGGGGTGAAGCTAAACACACACACACACACACACACACACACACACACACACACACACACACACACACACATTAAGCTTAAGCTTCTCATTATGAAAATATAAGGTCACACTGTAGGTGGGAAAGTGTGTGTGTGTGTGTGTGTGTGCTGATCCACTGCGTGTTAATATTATGCTGTACATAACAGTGACTGTGAGCGTGCTGTAATATTAAAAAGAGATTATCTTGGCCCTGCACAAGTAATCATTGTGCAAACCGGTTGATCCACACCAACACTCCGTGAGCAGGAGCCGGCGCCGGGGTTCGAGCTCACGGAGATGAAAACGCTCACGATGAGGCAAGGCCCCAGAAACGCACGGGCTAAAGAAACATGATGATTACAAAACGTTTTTTAAATTCACAGTAAAATACCGAAGACAAACTTGGACAAACACACACACACACACACACACACACACACAGACACACTAATCTAATCATATGTTATTTCTGGCTTAAACACAGTTCCAGACACTGGCAGAGGCCCAGTTACACACCTCTACACTGATACATCCCACTGTGCTTACCTCCAGCCCAGTGTGTCTGTGTGTGTGTGTGTGTGTGTGTGTGTGTGTCTGCAGACTAGGGTAGCATAAGTTTCTTCATGCATGAACACTGATAAGAACAGATGGCAGAGCAGTCAAGCGAACAACTGGACGTCTGAAACGACCTGGAAATAACGTCCAGACTGATCCCGAATAGAGACGTATACACGAGCCGACGCTTTTTCACCGACGTGATTCAAATGTTCTACTTTGAATGGAACAAAATGCCAATACAACAGTTAATGACAAACATCTCTGTTCATAAACAGATCAAATTAACAGGAATATAGGTTCAAACTGTCATAAGGTACTAAGTAGAACTATATTAATACTAATACACAGAGAAAATTTAATCAAAATGATTGTGTTCTCGTCCAAATCATAAGAAAGGAAATAGAATATAGAGCTAGTTGCCTGAGGTGGAGAAAACCCCCCCAAAAAATCCCAGTAAGTCGAGTAAAAATCACATTAAAGGTCAAAGGAATTCAAAGTTATTGGGTTACTAGTCCCATGTGTTTGTTTGAACTGAAACAAATGAAACGTAGATAATTACAATATTCAGGTCAAAGCAAAAGGAACATCTGCGACTTCAAAAAAAGTGCACGGTTAAAATTGTTCTCATAAACCCGAAGGAGATAAGAGGCAGAGAAAATGTTTGGTATGAGACAGAATAACATGATATCATATGACAGAGAGATAACACTGGTGTAGAACCTCCTAATCCCATTACTGTCGCACCGAGACTCCTCTCCTGCAGGTCATGGGTTTGGCCAGACATTGTGACGGGACACGAACACGTCTCTGTTTACCGTCAGGGTGGCCCCGGGTATGTGCACCCGCTGGCCCAGCGCGTCACCAGGCTCTGATGTGCGCATCAGAGAAACAGGAGATAGTTCTGCTCTGAAAGTTGTACATCAAGAGCATTTTTTCCCCCTGTTGCTCACTTCTAAAAGCCTTGAATGGTCTTGAACCCAAATACCTTTCAGATTTATTGACCTGGTTCGTGCCCTCTCGACCGCTAAGATCTATGGATGGAGCCGGGCCGGTTCCTCCCAGGCGGCCGAGCCTCAGATCTTCCCATTGAAGTTCTGTTTCTTTTAAAATCGAGGATTACTCAAAAAGATAAATTCCATGAAACTGCAGACGGGCGGGGTGTGACCCAAAGAAGAACCCATTACATTTTGGATCAGATCCGGATAAACGGGCGGATCCAGGAACATTCGTCACTTTCTTTAACATTGCAAGAAGTTAGACATGGTGGAGTTTGGGCTGCTTTAACACACATAATGATAAACTGCTGTTTCTCTTCGTGTTTGTATTCACATCTATTCTACAGCAATAGAATTGTCCTGATTGTAGGATAACACTTGCCATAATGCTCTTTTTCTATACTTTACATTCTGCAAAGTTTGCACGCTTGTATATTTGGTGTGAAAACAACAGGCAACTCATACGTCCAACTCACACCTGCCGTCGAAAGCCCTCAGCTAAATTTTAGAGTTCAACAGGATAGTGTGAAACGAGGAGAGAGGAAGGGGAAGAACAGCAGCAAAGTTCTGCGTCGGTAACGAAGCTGCAGTCGCTTGCTTAAATTCCTGCTGATTGTTTTATATAAATAAATCTATTTCAAAAGGGAGTTTACCCACGACTGTTGTAAGTATTTCTAAAACTTGAATGCCTACTTAGGTAGAAGTGCAACATAATGATGTTGTTACTTGTAGAAATAAAGTGCAGGATGTTTGTTTCAGACTAAAGTTTTTAATTGCTCATTGTCTGGTCGCTGTGCACGTGCACACTTCTCTGTGCACATTTTCACATCACACACACACACACAATTAAGACTTGTTGCTACACAAACATCAGAGCGTGTGTAGCTTCACACGGCCCAAACACACTGGGAGCACCTGTCAAAGCTGTGGTAAGAGATTAAAGAACCGGAGTTTGACTGTATGGAATAATCATGGCTGCTATAAATACCAGCAGGAAAAGCGAGGTGACACGAAAGGCACCTAGGCATTTAATAATTGAGCAATGCGTGGCAGGTGGGTGGGGGTGTGGGGGGGGGGGGGGGGGGGGGGGGGGGGCAATGACGCCGGTGCTGACTCATGACTTCTGTGGCTCCGGAACAATGACGCTCCAAAACAAACAGTGGGCTCTCAGCGCGGCCGCAGAGTTTGTGCTGAGGAGGGAATCCTGAGGAAGACTTCGGAAGCTCAGTGGCAGCAGCACTCTGCTCGGGAAAATCCTGTTTAATATAATATGAGTGAGGCCGCTCGCTCTCTAACACACACACACACACACACACACACACTCTGCCACGGTGTCAAACACACATTGCTCTTGTTTCCTTCCTACTGAGGAATGGGGGGAAGGGGTGAACAGTAGCTGCAGCTCTGTCACGACATGGTGGGCTTTACTCACACTCTCACACACACACACACACACACACAAGTACATCTGTTTTCGATAAACTCGGCCCACTCATATAACTGAGGTGGTAGTTAAACTCCGATGGAGAAACAGCTGTAGGAAAGAGCTGACAGCCACTGAAGAGACACCTGAATCCAGAAAAGACCAAAACACTGGTTGTGTGTTGCTACTTTGAAGGTTTCATTCATTTTCTGCTTCATAAAGCAAAAGTTCAGCTCAGTCACAATTCATCCAACAGCCGTCAGCTTCAGATCTCACCTACATGATGACCGCAAACCATTAGTATACAGTTCCCACAGTGATATCACACATCTTTACATTTTAACCAGTCATTTATCAAGTGTATGGTTGGGAATCTAACTTCACGTTTGCAGCTTTAATTTGCTTTGTTGAACATATACAGATGTGTTCAGACTAAATGCAACTTTTATCGTGCTCGTGCAAACTGCGAACCAAGTAAATGAATATGCAGATTCGCTCTAGAAAGTAAAAACTGAGGCAAAGACTTGTGAGACGTTTGAACGTTCCAGAGACAATAAAAAAATCCCAACACTCACGGTTCGACTCGCAACGCAAATATTATTTTTTTTGTTTACACACTAAATGTGGCCACTGCTGTAGATTTCCAATGAAGTGTTTCTTTTACCGCAGTCATCGCTCAAATAAACACGAGGATAAATTTACCCAGCATGCCGTCTGGAAACAAACAGCCCACGCTGTAAATTTCAAAGGATTTTCTAAAGTTGCCCAACTAACGACACAGAGGTTGACTCATGTTCTGGAACAGCCCCACACACTACTACACACATGTTAACCAAAATATATTTACAAAGTCTGCATTATTGTTATTATTTTTTTAATAAAAGAGGTGAACCCCTGCGATGTGCGTATTTTTTTAACCTTAAATCCTAAGGTTCCACATTTAACACCTTTTTATTAAGTTTATATAGATCCGTAAAACGTGTTGGTCTGAAGTTCTTCTTGCAGTCACAAGCAACACTCTACTCCTCAATAGAAGCTGTACTCTTCAAATGCCACAGTACCTGCACACACTCTGAGTCACGTCTGGAATTGATGCTCGTCACAATAAAACCGTAACAAAGTTCTCTTCTGCTCTGCGCTAAGAATCAGCAGCCGGACGAACTCCGGCTCCAAGAGGCGTCAAAAGATCGGCGCACCTGTATCTGGGATATTCTAGCTTCATTGTTGTACAACGTGAGGAAGCGGAGATGCGTCACTTATCTTTATATAAAGTTTATAATTCACAACAGCAGATAATTAAAAGTCAACAATTAACCTTACAAACCACAACTCTCTATTTTTAAAATTTTCTTTGAAATCATAACAGCTCGGATGCAGGTTTCTTATCTCTTAAACTCGTGTGGTAAAATCCTGAGCTGAGCGACGTGTGTCCATGAGAAAAAGTACATTATGTATTGTGCACACGGTCACAACACATTCCTATGATACACTATTGCATCTGAAGAAGAGAACAAGAAGTCTGTCCCTGGGGTCACTCTTGAAGAAACAGCTTCATTCGGACGCAGGGGTTTGTTTAGCTTTCGCTCCGTGTGTGAGCGTTTTACGAGAACAGTGATTTGGAAGGAAGCATGAATGACTCTTGAGTGAGCGTAAGGGGCTTGTGCACGCCCGCGCCAGTGTGTGTGTGCGTGCGTGCACGCCGCGTGTGTCATCTCCAGCTGAGTAGCAGGATGCAGACAACCAGGAAGAGATAAGCGCGGGTGAATGGAGGGAGCTCTGAGTGTGTGTGTGTATCGAATGTGTGCCTGTGTGTGTTCACATAGGGAAATCACTTCACAAAGGCCTGGAAGTGTGTGTTCTCCTGTCTACCAGCGCGGGACTCGGAGGAGATAAGCAGCCAGCCAAATATTCCCCCTTGTGTTTTCCCAGCGAAAACAGGAGGCGGAATACCAACCACTCAGACTGATGCCACAGGGTCAGGCCAGGAATGAGCCACGCTTCCACTTCTTACAAGCTGCACACACACAAAGTCTTTACCCCCCCGAAAACACTATCGGTTGATGATAAGGCTGCAACTACCAATCAGTTTATCACTGGTTAATCTGCTCAGAAGATAGTGAAAATGCCCATAAATAAGAAAATCCATGGTTGTGCATGTAAACCCTCGACTTGATGCATTTGTGCATGTAAATCTGTGTATTTAGATGATGGTAGTTAGTCGGGGTGCGTACTTGTAGGTGTTTCATTACATCTAAAATAATATATCTGCATAAAAGATAGATATAGTAGAGAATAGACATGAACTGTATACATGTAATGTTCACTTTTATTATGTGTGAGTGAGATGGTGGAAGACATCACGAACACATTCACAGAAACAAATGAAAAAGTAAATACCCATTATAAGTCCCCAGAGGCCAATTGAATTTGCTCGTTATGTCCGACCAAACAGTCGACGAAGCAAAAGTTACAACATGCGATGATATAAACAGAGGAAATCCTCACATGTGGAAGCTGAGATAAGTCAATGACCCTTAATATGTTGGAATAACTAATTCATCAATTTGCCTTTCAGAAATCAAGAAAGGATTTTTAATGTATCTTAACTTTTAAGGCAACGTGGAGGAAACGTCTTGGTCAGAATCACAGTGTTAACGCACGTTCAGGTAAGGAGCCTGTGGTTTTTCCAAAAGCTCCATAACACTGACTAAACGGACCCTCGGGTAATGAGCCTTCAAGTAATTGTTCCTACGTGTCAAACTGTGTAAAGTGCCTTGAGATCACGTGTGTTGAAATTCGGATGTATTAATTTGAACGTAAGAACATGTTGGAAGGAGACAAAAATGACCAAAGTGGATGGACCTGAAGTGAATATGAGTAAAGCTTGAAAGCCCAGTGGACATTTAGAGCTGAGCACAAAATGAACACATGCATACAAATTAGCGGACAGAAAGAGACAGTCAGTGTGAAGCGTGAAGACATTTCCACCCGGTTTACAAATGTTTTAACTTAACAGAAACTACTGTGACCGTCCTGGGGCGTTTGACTCCAAATATCGCACATAGAGACAGAAGAAAATCAGTCAGTCAGTCAGTCAGTCAGTCAGTCAGTCAGTCAGTCAGTGAGGGGGGATAAGTCTCCTGACGGGACTCAAGCTTATAAAGAGAGGCATCTGATCTGTGTTTAATCTGAAGAGAACCTCGTAACACTGATGTTCTTCACGTCAAGTCCAGACCCAGACCTCTGCAGCAAGTCATGCCCCGCCCCTCTCTAGTCCCTAATTCATTGGTTTCTCTCTCCAATCTCTTGGATTCTTATTCGTGTAGATTTCACTGAGGGAAATTGGTTGATTGAATGTCAAGGGGCTGTTGTGGTGCTGAGATGGAGATAAGATCACATTTTATGAAAGGTTTATTGATGAATGCAGGTAAATGTAAGGTCCATGTACTTTCTCTTGCCACTGAAGAGTAACTGCTTCCTTTATGTTCACAGCAAATCAAATAAATCATCGCTGTGGTTTTCTCACTCTGTTATTTTAACCTACAGGAGTCACTCAGTTACACAGTATGTAGACTGACTGTCTCCCTGTAACCTGCCGGGCTCCCAGCCAAACACACACACACACACACACACTCACACTGACAGTCACAGACACACACTCACACACACACACACACTGACAGTCACAGACACACACTCACACACACATGTTAAGTCAGCATAAGCAAAAGCCACAGAGTCATGGGACCCCAGTATCAACATGAAAATCACCAACACAGAGATCAGTGTAACATGTAGATGAACAAACACACACACACACACACACACACCGTGTCAGGTTTGTGTATTTGGTATGTGAGGAATGTGTGTTGGTCAGTGTGTGGACGCTCAGTGCTCTGGGTGGAGTTCTTATCGGTCCAACGTGTCATCACACACAACATTAAGTGCCATTAACGCACACATGGACGTACGTGTACACAAACACGCCAAGTTCAACAGGGCGTAACCAAAACAAGAATCCAGATTTAAGAAGATGCAAACTGCTCTTACAACACCACTGAGGAGAGGAGAGGAGGAGAGGA